>CM076584.1:172895248-173598775 GCA_034641835.2 Pinus albicaulis
TATTAATGTAATCATTAATGAGTCCATAATTATAATGCATATTCATGTATCTCCATGTTATCACGGTTTAGGAAACTCCCTGAACCTATGAAAACATGCATAGAAGTGAAACAATAGTTTCCAATGTGGCCCAAGGAATTGTTTTCACCCAATTCCTTCATTTTTTCTTTTTACCTTCTCACCTTGTTGTTAGCACTAGCGCTTTCAACATTTATTTTCTGCTAATTTTATTTGCACAGTTAATTTCCAACCCTCTTGTAATCCCTTATAATTTTTGTCACACTCAGGAGAAATGCTTTAAAGTATTCAAATGATGGCCTTTTTTGGCCATCTATCTCACTGTAGCCTTCCTCATATTTGTCTTCATGGCCCTTTATTTATATGTAGAGCCTTACCTAGGTTGCATGTTTTTTTTGGTTCTGCTCAACTCTTATGTATAGATGCATGGATTTATTTCCACACCCAACCGATTTCCCCAAGGACCCCCCAGAGCATGAAGCAAAAAGAACAAAAGGAAAGAGGGCATCAATAAAATGAAAAAGAGATTCATTAAAGCATTCATAAAATTGAAAATCATAATTGCATGGTCATGCATGTAGTTAACAATGAAGTAGAAATTAGAATATAAATCCAAACATGAGGCACATGGCACATGAAACATTCAATAACCATAGCAACTCAATTCCCATGAGTTATGGTATTCCATATGTCCTTCACCCACATATATATATATATATATATATATATATATAATCAGACCAAGTATTTTCCATGGTTTATGGCAGTGTTAAAATTCCAACACCCCTCAAAATAGTTTATAGAGGGACCTTCCAACATATATTTATACATATCGGGGAGCTTGAAGGGGTGCTCCATCCTCTCCTCAAAAATTACATGTTTCTAGTTCATGTGCCTAAGGCTCACATGATCTATTCTACTTATTTTGTTGTTAGTTAGGAAAATCTCTTTACAAGAGGCTCCCCTCCACAATGTTAATAGGAAAATGGATTATTTTCTTTTTCAGCCTTAAGAGGCCACTTTTTGGCCTTTTCAACATGGATTTTTTTATATCTGAAGAGGTTAATGCATGTTTCAACATCCCTTCTATGCATGAAAATTTATATATCAATATTGGTCTTCCTCTTGCCTGCTTTTTTTACCTCTTGGGGAGTCTTTTATTTTTTTCCTTATAATTCTTCAATATAGGCTTCAAGATTTTGAAGGTTTTTACTATTTCACAAGAGGTTCCCGTCACTTCTTCATCATGCACTCCACTATCTAAGCCCTTTTCTTCCTTTTACAATGGAGATTTATTATCTTATGTTTTCACACACACACACACACACACACAATTGTTGGTCTAAAATAAAATAAACAAAAAATTTAGCTTGTCATGTTACTACTAAGAGTTTTAAATTGTAGTTGTATACACATCCCAAATTTATTACTAGCCAAATATTCCCAAACACAAAATATAAATATATTCATATATTTATATCAACACGTCTTCCAAATACCAAAAGTATATATCTTTCAATATTTAGAAACCGGCCCCTTTTACGAGCATCATCTAATTTTTTTTTAAATCCTCTTTGTTAAGGCCAACAGTGGAAATTAAATTCAACCTTTTTTCCAAGGCCAACAATAGTAAATTAAATTTAGCCTCTTCACTAAGGACATCAAACAAGTCATATGAAATCAGTTAGAAGAAAATATAACACTTCAACGTATGTTATTTTTAAATTCACAATTATAAAATAATCATGCAATATAAATTCTATAATCAACATACAACCATCACACATGGTGTTACAACCAACATCCACTTGAAATCATTATAAAACATCTTACTTTGTAATAGACTCACAAAACCCTTTGTCCCCAAAGGTTAGCATAAGTGACTTTTTCCCTTGAACCCATCTAGTTCAAGTGGTGAGCATAGAGGCACTACAACAGAAAGGGGGGTTTTAAGACATTATTTAAGACAATTTCTGGGAAATTTGTTTATTGTCTTAAATATTGTCTTTAAGCGGTTTTCTCAAATTAAATTGTCTTAAAATATTGTCTCTATAAAAACAATATATAACACACACGTTTTTGTCTCTCCGAAGACAATTTCATTTTTGTCTCTCTAGAGACAATTTTATTTTTGTCTCTTTACAGACAATAGTTGGGATCAAAGACATATTGTATTTAAAGAGACAATGTCTTTTATCCCAATTATTGTATCTCTAGAGACAATAAAAAATTGCATTCAAAGATAATACAACAACACTTTTGTCTCTTTAGAGACAATATAAATAATGAATCTAGAAAATATCTCACCATTGAAATAAACCAATATTGAAAGTATTTAATTAAAAATAAACTACAATATCATTGACTAATTCATATTAGCACACAATGGAATCAAACCATCGACCTCCTTCTTATAAAGCAGGTGTTGTTCCACTAGGCTAGAACACTTTAAAGAATTATGTGAGAGTTATGATAGTCCTTGAAATTGCATATATAGGCATTGATTTTCAACTAGCATTTGCACCAAGAGGTGCAAAGACATGGCAGTAGTGTGTTTTTGTTTTTTGTATCCTTCGAATATATACATAATAGCATTTGAAATAGAAGGGTTTCTAATGTCTCACTGGAGGTCGAGGATCGATTTGTCGAAGAGGCTTGAAGTTCGGGTATCTCTCCAAAGATCTAGTGTGTCCAATGTATTTCCTTAGTATATTTCCACACCTTTTTCTCAACTGAAGCTCAACCACACCTTGGTCCCTAAAAGGTGTCATGTATATCATGAGTTATTTAAAATGGTTCTTCATTTACTAGATTCCCTTCTTACATACATGCAACAATCCCTAAAATCATACTTTTCAGTAAATGAGTATGACCTTTAGCTAAATATTAAAGTTAAGTAATGTGAAGGAATTGTTAGGACACGTATCTACAAGAAATATTAGGAAATTGAGTGTATAGATGAGGAAATTCGATGAAATATTGCATGACTTTTAGATAAAATTATAATATATCTTAAGAACCCACTTCCCTTCCAAGATTGACATTAAAAATCCAGTGTTATTCTACAAGCACCATTTGCATCAGTATATGTAACCACGTGGGTCACAAAAGGACTCCGTGTTTTTTATACCTTTGCACCAGTGAGCCTTGCAAAACTATTAAGTTGCTCCTTCATTAAAAATGAGACTTGTTGGGGACCTATTGCACGTAATTTTAATTAATAGGTATATTTGAAGTTAAAAATACACACGTTAAAAGCAAACACATGAAATAACTTCTTATTAGAATCAAATGCAAAACCACAAATAACCCATTTGCTTGGCTACCCCAGCGGCCATGTCCAAGCTTGACTTGCTTTGAAATATTCCTCATCTTGTTGTATACTAGGGATTTTTTCTCCTCTGAAAGTGTTGAAGGGATGAAAATAAAGTAAGTGAAATCCAATATAGAATTGAGGTTTAAAAGTCAAATGCATAACTTAAAACCAGGTTTATAATATAACCTAGCCAGTATTCGATTATCAGCAAAGTGTTTTCCCCTTCTTGGTAGGGAACTATTGTGCTTTGAGCTTGTGGATTTTATCCTTTCATTTGGAAACTTACGTGACGAATGGGTAGGGCATAACATTATAAATTATCCTCTAGAAAACATGGTAAAGAAAAATTGACAAACCCCTCTCCATGGCACCTTGGTCCCTCAAAGGTGCCATGGATACTATGAGTTATTTCAAATGGTTCTTCATTTACTAGATGCCCTGCTTACATACATGTAAAAATCCCTGAAATCATACTTTTCAGTAAATGAGTAGCTAAAGATTAAAGTTAAGTAATGCGAAGGAATTGTTAGGAAACGTATCTCCAAGAAATATTAGCAAAATGAGTGTATAGATGAGGAAATTTGATGAAATATTGCATGACTATTAGATAAACTTACAATATATATTAAGAACCCACTTCTATTCCAAGATTGACATTAAAAAATATAGTGTTCTTCTACAAGAACCATTTTCATCGGTATATGCAACAACGTGGGTCACAACAGGACTCCATGTTTTTGATATCACTACACCAGCGAGACTTGAAAAACTATTAAGTTTCTCCTTCATTAAAAATGAGACTTATTGAGGACCTACTGCACATCATTTTAATTAATAGGTAGATTTGAGGTTAAAAATAGACACTTTAAAGTGAACCCATGCAATAACTTCTTAGCATAATCCAATGCAAAACCATAAAGAACCCATTTGCATGGATATCCCAGCGGCCATATCCAAGCTTGACTTGATTTGAAACCTTCCTTAGCTTGTTGTATACCAAGGCTTTTGTCTCCTCTGAAAGTGTTGAAGGGATGAAAAGACAGTAAGTGAAATCCAATATAGAATTGAGTTTTAAAAATCAAATGCATAACTTAAAACCAGGTTTACAATATAACCTAGCTAGTGTTCCATTATTAGCAAAGCGTTTTCCACTTCTTGGTAGGGAACTGTTGTGCTTTGATCTTGTGGGTGATCTCCTTTCATTTGGAAACTTGTGTGATGAATGAGCACATCATAGAATTACAAATTATCCTCTAGAAAACATCGTAAACAAAAATTGACAAACCCCTCTCAATTTGTGTCTGTAATACTGAAGAATTTTTTTCAAGATTACTTAAGAGAAAAGGCTTTAGACTCTTATGACATCCCATCTGCATTCTGGAGTATAAAGGGCACATGGGACATGAAATCTCCTGCGACACTTTGTGAAACAACAACCCAGAGAAACCCTCTTGAGTCCACATATAGTGCATTTGATTTTTGTACCTCTTGCTAGCTCTGCTTCTAGATTCATTACATAATCATCCTTGAAATAGACATATGGTGCCTTGAATTCATTCAATTTTTAATAGAATATCAAACCATGCTAATTTTAAGGAAGGCATTAAACATAAGAAACATAGATTATGTAAACAATAATCATTCTAAAGGGTATTCTGGAATTGCTTCTCTATATTAAAATTTAATGAAAAGGATAATTTTAATAGAATATAAATCCATGCTAAATTTAAAAGCAAGCATTAAACATAAACAACAAAGATTATGTAAATAATAATCATTCTAAAGGTTACACTATAATTTATTTTCTGTATTAATATTTAATAGTAAGAATGAACTAAACACTCAAGAAGAAAGAATTAAAAATACAAATGGAAATTTATTTTCTAATTGCATACCATTCAGGACGTAGCTTACAAACATTTATAAAATTTGATGGAATTTCTTTTTCCTTTGTTACATAACTCCCATTTTTGTAATGCAACATCTGCCCTACAGTATGGAGCATGCATTATTAGTTAGAAACTTGGAAAAAAAAACAATTTCAAACCTATCCACATTGGAAACAAAATTAAATATAACATCACCTCTAAGTTTCCAGAAGCTCGACAAAAAACACAGAAGAAGTCATCCTTTGAAGTACTAGGTTCAGTGCTGCACCAATTTTGAGGAATCGGTGGGTACATCTCAGAATTCCAGCCTGTGTAGTTGGCTCAAGACTATCACCATTGTTAATAGTTTGGATACCATATTAATGATTTGGTGTTATATCAACAGAAGAGTCTTTCATGTCACTACTTTGAACAGTTTTGTGAAGATCCACAGGATGCTGGTGTTTATTGTCTATTAATTCAGTATCCATTTAGGACTTCACTTCTACAAAATTGTTTTTCACAGTTTTATCAGTAAGTAACCCAAACATGGCACTAAATATATCAGTTGTTGTGAAAATCATCTCCTTGTCTGCATCCTTGGGATTTATCTTGCTACTTTCACAACCAACAATAATACACTTGACAGGAGAAAGCTTTTAGCTAATCACATTTTTATCTTGACTTCATTTGTGTCTCCCTTTTGCAAGCTCTTTGTACATCCTTTCTTCCTCCTATAGACTTGGACCCCCTATTTTCACGTGTCTTTCTTCCAAAAAGGTTAGATGGAATCTCATAGCCTAATTTCTAGGTATAGCCCCTTTCAAATACAACTCACTTATGTAGTATACATCTGGATGTAATTTTTCTCAGTCAATACAAATCTACCAGTTCCCGTGAAAAAAACATCTCCTCAAGATACTCATCAAACATCCATGATTCATTAGCTAAATATATGAATTCGGTTTATTTAAATGAGTTTTTTTGTACGTAATTAGTAAATACGCAGAGGGCAGTGCATGGCTATGGAAAGGCTTAATACCAATAGCTTAGGAAATGAATGATGCCATAGATGTAACAATAATTCTTCCATTCCAATGCATTAATAAGAGTGTTGTAAGTCAACCATAAACATCGCCAAGGAGCCATAAAGAAGAACTTCAACAAATCAATCAATTAGGAAAATGAAAAAATTATGGGGTTCTTAGTGCACGAGAAATGAAAACATTGAACATGATATGGGCACAATATTAATTCACCAACCCAAGAAAATAATCACTTAAAGTACCAATTGACTAACCTGTGAACAAATAAATTCAAATAAGAATTGTAGCTTTGAAAGTAACGATTCAATTAAATATGGAATCAACCCCAGCACTTAGGGAAATAATGGTAACATTTAAGGAAGCTTTCATGTGATTGGTATTGTATGTGCCCTCACATCAATTAAATGCACCATAAACAACATAATTCACCAAAGAAACCCAATTGGAAAAAAAATAACATTTGATGGCTTCTATTCATGCTTGGGAATATACACTCTCCATCAGAGATTTCATTTATTCTTACTCACTAAAAATATTTTTCAGGCAATGGCCTTGAGTCTTTGACTGGGAGAAAATCCTTGTTCACCATGAGCAGGCCCCATTTTTTTTTCTGAAGCTTCATTTTTTCAATCTCTTGGGTTGTTATTATATTAAACATGCATCCTATATTATAGAGCTGACTTAAAATCAAAACCATCAAATGGTTTGTTTCATATTCTTGTTCTTTGGCCTTTGGTATTCAAGGTGACCGTTGACTTCATAGTTTTGCAAGAAATTTCCTTGGTTCTAAGTTTGGAGTTATTCAGATCCATTTCAGACAAGAGATGGCCAACAAAGGCATTATATTTATGGATAAACAATATTTCATCTACCAATTAATTTACCAAAGAAATCTGACAACCACTCTAGAAACCATTTTAGAGAACCCATTTCAATCATAGCAGACGACCTTCAAAGGAATAATTACTAGAAATCCACTAATAGGAAGTCTTATGCAGACACAGAGCACATTTGAAGGCACATTTAAGGCTGATCAATCTCCCCAACCAGAAATCATAGTCAAGAATACATCATATATGACTTTCTCTCAAAAGGAAAACATGAACATTACATTCATTTAATCTAAAAGATAAAAGAATTTTGAGAAAAAATTCCTTTAATTTCAATGAGTTTAAAGACAAATTTAAATGGTATTTTATGGAAATAGGATTCATTCAATTCAGAAGAATTTAATTGTTGAGTTTGAATGAATTTATTCTCCATCCCTTTTAATTCAGCAAATTTTGAGCATAACAACTGAAAGAAGACATACATGATGAATCAATTCATCCATCCTATTAATAGTCAGATTCACTACATCGAAAATTTGTGTTAAGGAATGAACACATTCGAGAGCATGTAGTTTGGGTAACATAGTCCGACATGGAGACACCCTCTTGACAGCTTTATTCAACCTAAGTGCTCTGTTTGTAGGGCTTGGTCATTCTTTCTGTGTGATATTTTAAGATAAAGGTCAACACCATAATTAGCACCTCTATTATGATTTCTATTTACTATTATGTACTAAAGATATGAAATTTACTTGAGAGGTTTCATTTTCTTGATTTGAAGAATTTTCTATACATGGATTGCTGCCTTGAGATAGTTAACGTACATCATCTAGATGTTCTTTTGGCTACTTTTCTGGTGCTATTTTAGACTAGATTAGAGCACCTTTATTAATGCCTTCAATGTCCTAGGATGACAAGACCAATCACCTTATAATTTCATGTTGATCTGTCAAATTGGGTAACTAATGGTCGATAGAACTCTATATTTCAACAGACAACAAAATGGTGAAAGTCTAGGTTTCTCCTCAGCCACTCCCCCCTCCCCAACCGCAAGGAGGCTAACCAATATTATCGAGACTAGTTCATAGGTATTTTTTCATACATCAATACACACATTCTCAAAGCATTAGAGAGATCATATCTTGATGGAATCAAGGTAGACCACCTCCTACCCATCAACCTGCTTACCAACCCCAGAGGAATAACTAGAGAGAAATTCAGAGTTTCTTTCCTTTGACCTCAAATTATGAAAGTATTCCTCGGCCATACATGTCCCCCAAGATTATACAACTCGAACCCTAGATGGCTTGAAAATTCAGAGGACTCCAACAGTAAGTCAATCCTTGTTCATCTCCCTTGAAATCAGCCATTAGACTAAAGAGACTTTGTAATCATCAACCTCGTTGTCTGATCTCTCTCTCCCGCTTGAGAGGTTCTTGATTTTTCCAAACTCACTTAGAGTTTTGTCTCACCCTACCTTTGTCACATTTTTATACATATGTTTTGATGTTTTTTTTTTTTTTTTTTTTTCTAATTTAGTGTACTTCTATTATATCATACATGGCAGAACACTACAATGCTCATCCTCCAGATTTGGCAAGCCAATTCCGAAGGGAAGTGTCAAGAGTTTGATAAAAAAAAATAAGGACTACCCAAAATGGGGAAACCAATCCACAAGTAGCAAAATTTAAGAGTTGCCCAGGATGGGAAACTAGCATAAACAATTTTGAAACTGAAACGTAACAGAGAAAGGATCCAAAACAAATTTATACTAGAGAATTCCATGAGATAACTGGAGTGAGAGAAGAGCACCCAACAATTGGAATTAATGTGGGCCTTCATTATTCTTGGGAGGGTTAGGATCTTCTTCCATAATTGTGCATACATAAAAAGACTCATCATCCTCCTTGCTCGACGCATGGGAAGAAGTTGGAGGCAAAGGTAACACCTGAGCATCTAGTTGGTTGGAGGTGGCTCCAAGTGCATTGGTGTCTTCATCCTTGCCACCCTCGTCGTTGCTAGAACCTCGAATGCCACTGGAACTCAAGCCACTGCTAGTGCTATGGCTACTACTAGAAGCGCTTTGCATAGGTAGGGCTTTCATCTTGCATGGAATGAAGACTGGCTCAGACTAAAGAGTGGACTTATGTGGGCACTTATTAGGATTAATTCCAGAGGATTCAGGTGGGGAAACAGGGAGGTGAATGGAAATTTGAGCAGAGAGGTTGACAGGGTCGAGCCTGCTCGGCTCTTCCCAACTCACAGAGAGGTTCAAATCCTCGGCCAAGGCCATCGACAAAGGGGAGGTTGTGCCCACGAGCACGTCAAAAACTAATTCTATGGCGCCTTGGCATGGAAAGAGATGGAGCAGAAGCGGAAGATAGGGAGGGAATTTTCTTCAGAGCCGAAGAGGAGCTCCCACCACCAGAATTCATCAAGGGATAGTTGCACCAAGACTTAGCAGGGTCAAGAGTTGACGGGTGAAAGGAAATGCAAGAGGAAAACACAGAGAGCTAGATGGAGAGCCGAATTGAGGCTTGAGGAGCGTAGCAGGCTGAATTAATAGCCATAGTATGTAATATTCCTAAAATTTACCTTTTAGCTAAATGGAATATTTTAGATTATTTTTTCACTAGGTAGGTGAATAAGTGGGTAGGGAGGCCCATAAATCTCCTTAGAAACAATAAAAACACTTCAAATGTGAAAGGAGACCCTCTAAGCAGCTAAATGAAGCACCTTTGAGTGTGAACAGGGGTTGGAACATGTTGAATAGGTCAAGTTTGACCAAATCAACAACGTTATTATGGGGGTTGGAACATGTTGAATAGGTCAAGTTTGACCAAATCAACAACGTTGTTATGGAGGAGTGGAAATTTAATGAGGAATAACGGAGTTTTGGAGGGATACTTTTTTCATGGAGGAAATGACCTAATTGAGTGGGGCCATGAGTAAGGAAGCTCATAACTTATATAAGGAAGAGGATTACAACCATCTGGGGGTTTTTTTTGGATGATTATTTTGTATGTGGTCTGTTTAGACTTCTTGCATTCTTCAGTTGTTTAGTTGAGATTGTTGTGTTGTTTAGCACTGGGTGTTCCCGAGCGGGAATCCCACATCTTTCCTTGAGAGGCTTCTTGGAGGAGTATTCCATATCATTTCCACATTTAGGCTTAAGTCCAAGCTACAACTTTCTTCATCAACACATTTTCTGCAGGATATTGTGCTGTGTTGCAGGGTGCAGCAGTGGAGAAACATATTGGGTGTCTTCAAAGCTAGTTTTGTAGTGGAGGAAGGATTCCATCTATTGGAATGCCTGTAAAGAATTCCCTTGAGCTTCATTGACACATTTAGAAGCTGACTAAAGATTATTTATCCCCTACAACACAGTTTCAGTCCAGATCTGTGTTATTTTAGCGAGGAGTTGCAGGGCTAGTTGCATTGGTTGTTTTGGGAGGCGATTTCATCAGTGGAGGAGCCATTCTTTCATCCAAAGGATCTATTGGAGAAGAGTTGTAGGTTTCTACATCAGCTTCATTCATATCTTCTCATTTATGTTGTTGCAGCATATCTTTAGCCCTAGGGCTGTAGCTTACATTGGCACATTGTGTGCATTTTACGGAAACCCTCTTAGGTTGTCTTGGAAAGCTGATCTAGTGCCTAGATCTGTATGTCTAGACTCTATTGGGGCCTATATCAGTATTTTTATATCATTGTATCATCTCTAGCTGTAGTTATTACTGTTTTGTAGTTTCTCTACGACATTTTGCAATGTAACAACAGCTCATAGTTGGGAGTGATTACTTATGGGAGGCTTGTTTCCTCATTGTATATAATTTATGCCTCACTATTTTGTATTGATTTTCTCCTTTAATACATAATGTTATGAATCCATATTGGTTTCATGGTTTCATGTGTTAAATATTTTATTCTTTTTTCATTTTATGAGCTATATTGCTACTTTCCCCATTTGGGAATACTACAGTGGTATCAGAGCATAATCTTAGGTCAGCCTATGCATTCAGCCAATATGTCACCATAAGGAGAAGCTTCTCACAAGAAGAGGAGATGTACAGAAGAAAAAAATACAAGACTCCATTATTTGGAGGAAGGGAGGAAGAGGGTCTCTCAAAGCTTATTTTTCAAACTATGCAAAGCATTCATGAAGATATCAAGAAGATGAGAAGGGAGATGTTGTAATATCCCAAAATGGGAACAGCTACACTATTGGGAATCATTTGAGTTATTACCAATGTGGAGCTTCAGAAAATCATGAGCATGGAAATTTAGAGCATCTCATTAGATGTGAAATCACATCATACCAGTATATGAAAGAACCTCAGCAACAAGATGGCCTATATTCTCCTTCCCGGGTGGGGAAATGCAGCAATATAGGGCATAAAACAGCTGTCTTCAGCAAATTGCGCAATAACAGTGGATGTTGGGACTTGGATCCCTTATTTTAGAAAATATAAAACTCGTAGAATTGTAGGTGAAACAAATGAATGTAGCTACATTAAACGGATCTCCCCGGCTAAATACTGCTTAAAAACTCCCAGATCCCATGACTTCTCTACAACTAAATTTCTGAAGACTGTAACAACGTAATTCCCATGAGGTTTTCTACAGAAAATGATGAAATAAGACTAATATGGAGCTTTTATTAATCAAATAATAGATAAATGGAGGTTTAACCTCTTTTACACAAAGAAAAAGACACCTGGCAAGGGTTTCCGGCAATATACATGTACAAAAAGCAAGACTGCAGAAAATAACGCAGTCTACTGCAACTCTACATTAAACATGGCTGAATATAACATATCAAAGCTTAATAATACATAAAATGGCTCTAGGCCCTATTATTAGAACTCCTAGAGGGAAATAAACACCTCCTCCTCAAATACTAGGACAAAACAACAATGTTTAACCCAGCAACAATGCCCCTACAGAAAAAGATGCAGTTTCTGAAGATGACTGCACTATAGATGTTGCTGGCTGAGTGGACTTAGGCCAAATTATGAAATGGAAGCTCAGATCCTTCCCTTTGATCCCTTAAGCAAGCTGATCCAAAGAAAGGATGGAATTCCCGCACGGGAATTCTTTGCACTAAGCAGTGCAGCAACTCTGGCTAAACAGCTGAAGCATGCAAATAGTCAAAAGACCAAATATAGTTGAATACTCCATAATCTCTTTGATTCTATGCCCTCATTTTTATCTTTGGTGAGCCTCCTCACCCCGAACCCCACACATTGTTGAGGTGACTTCCTAGTAAATATTCCTCCTTCAAAACTGCGCTGCCCTAGTTGGCTTCCCTCCTCTTTATAGCAACATTGTTGACTTGGTCAACTGGGACTAATCCACCTACAATGCCTCTTTCCACACTAAGGGATCTTCAATCCGGTTCTCATATGTGTGTCTAAGCTGATCCTTGTTCACATTGAGCTAGTTTACTTGGGTGATTTATTCCTCCTCAAGAATGCATGTTGACTTAGTCAAAATTGACTATGTCCCCATCTATTTTTCCCTTGTTCACACTTGGAAGTGTAAAACCAGCTCCTAAGGTGATCTCCTTTCTTACTAAGGTGGAATTTATTCATATCTTTATTTTTCATGGGCCTTGTTTCCCATTTATTCCTCTCCTAAGTGAAAGCATCAAAATCTAATTTTCCAATTTTCTTGTGTGCAAATTTTGGAATTTTACAGTCCTCCCCTCCCAAATGTTGCTTGTCCTCAAGCAACCGCAAGGATAGGATTGAAGAGAATCCTCTCCCCCCCTGTAGCAACCTCATAATATGAAATCCTCCAAGGATCAAGTGTTGCATCATCAATATATCTTCAAGTTTCCCCTCCCAAGTGTGCAAGCCATCTACTGGGGAATATCCCAAATACCTAACTTTATGTGACATTGAAACAATCATGGAGGAAAAAATGGGTTGTTTGAAGGTCCTCTTGAAGCATGAGGGCTGATATAGATTGGGATTCATCATCCCCATTTTAGCCTCTCCTCCCCAAGCTATCAACCAAAAAAAATGAGCCACCCTCCAGGATGGAAACTCATGAAGGATCTCTTCCACCTTAAGCTCATGCAGAACAAGAGGGCTGAAAATTTGAACATAGTAGACAAGATGGCCTACCCCGCGCTGTATTTCTCTCCACTTAAGATGAGTGTAGAGAATTTTCTGATCTTGGGCTTCAATACTATTTCCCTCAAGTGGCAAGAAGGGAACTAGACCTCCAAAGGTCCCTCTCCCAGCGTTGTGAATCACGCTGGCCCAAACCATTTCATACATGATGGATATGAACTCACCACCATATGGCATCCCATCCATCTCATGGTCCTCCTCATTAAGAAACAAAGGTTTTGCTGTAGAGGCCATGTCTCTTTCCATGCTCCCCTTAGAACATGTAATGCAAAAAGTGTGGGGATCCTCCTCCCTAAAGAAGACATCCACTCCATGTGTTCCTCCTCCAATCAGGCTCCTCGTATAGGCAAGAATAATATCAACAAATAGGATCATGATCAACATCATAATGAGAGAAAGACTGAAGGTTTTACGTGGTGCTGGAGGGTACCAACAGTCTCCCAAGTGGTCACAGTGCAGTCTTCCCCACTGCAGCTTCAGACAATAGCATGGCAAGTTGTTTCTCGACAAATGGCTAGTTGTGTAAGTCACCAAATCTACTATCAAATAGTGGATGGCTGAATGTATCAACTGAGCATACAAGGAGTAACCAAACACTTTCCCCAGATAATATAGTAGATGGTTGTCTCCATCATAATAGTTGGCCAAAAATGGTCCATGGAGCCTAAAGAGAAACTTGCCCCTTTGTATAGCAATGCACTGCAAGGAAATGCTAAGAGTATACAAATATTGTGTTGAACAATCAATTAATGCCAAAATAGAATTCTTACCATGTAATGAAAGCATGATGGTGACTAAATCCACAGATTGATCCTCCATAGTGGTATGACATATCCATATGAAGAGTAATGAACCACATGCTGCATGAAAATCCTCCTTCTCATGCTTGGAAATCCAAGTCAAGGAGAACATACCACCATAACCAATGAGTCCATCCACCACTCTACCAATCTCACCTCCTCTATGCCCACCAAGTGCATCAAATATGAAGTGATCCTAGGAACACTCCATCAACAAGCTCATGCTCCAAAGTGACAGCATTGTTGGCCTATGCAAATAGGCTCCTACCAACTCATAAATCCATCCTCTAACATGTTCAATGTCAAAGACTCCTCTCATAATGTTTCCATCTCCTCCCATTGGAACATAATGCAAAATGTGAGAGCAACTCTGCCCTTGCTCTCTCTCAATCCTCCAAAGCAACAATTGTCTTTGCTGCCCCATCATACCTCAATCATACAACTCATGTGGTGAAAACATGATGATTACATCATCATAATGCATCCACATTCCTTGCTGCCTCATGATGCAAGTACCCTACCAAGTTCTCTCCTCCCACATAACCTTGGAAAAAGGATATGTCTCATGAAGGCCAAATTCTCTCAAGAGTAGCCAATGCAGTTTTGCCTCTTGCTGCCCAGTATCATAGATTTGCAAGTAGCTCTCCATCTCCTTGCTCTCTATCCACATCCACTTATCCACCGATGGATGCCTTCTACCATTCTCCATCTTGGTACTCCTCCAAAGGAGATTACCATCCTCCCATATCAGATTTTTCTCCTTGCATTTCATGGGATGCTGAAATGCCACTCCTTGGAGATCTCCTAGAAAATATCTCTCACTGATGATCATCTTGAACCCATAAGGATCCAAGTGGGTTGAAGGCAAAGCCTCCTTACTACTACTTCTTGACAGCGCTGTAACCCTCCTCTAGGGTGTTTTGGCTATCCCATGTCTTGACTCTTGGATGAATATTTGATTTTGCATGAATTTGTTTGGAGCAAAGTTCACTCCATCCTCCAAGAATTCACACTCCATCCTCAAGGATTGTGTGCTACTCAACAAGGATCCATGAGAATGATGGTTCATTTGTTCCTTGAACCATTCAATCTTGCACAGCACAGTGCAATCCTGCTGCTCTACCTCAGCAACAATGTTTGATCCTAGGCAAGATGAAGACAAATTCCCACAATTCCTAGAAATATTTGTTGTAATAAATAAAAGTGGAAATCTTCCCATACCTTGGTGAGATACAGGAACCTCTTGTATTGCTGCAAAGGCTCCTTCTTCCCATGTAATGGATGCCCTAGCTGCTAATGTAGAAGGCTGCTCTCCCAAGGCCGTGACAACGCTGGTACATATCTCCTCCCTTGGTGGTGTAGGCCTTCTCTCCTCTGATATTTATCCCTCAAAGGTTCTAATCAGCCCTTGAGTGAACTCATAAAAAGAAGTCACTCTTTTATGGCTTAAGTGACTAAAACACCAAGCATTGGCTTCACCCTCCAGGTGCAGCGTTGCAACTTCTACTGCCTCCCTCTCTACCACTGGATGTAGTAGGAAGAATGCCTCAAGATTCCTTGCCCAAGCTCTTGCTGTAGTTGACCCATCAAATGTAGACAATAGGAATCTATTTCCTTTGATTTCTCCTTGGCTACAAGGTCTTCCTTCTTCTCTCAGTTGAATAAACTGAGGAAAATATAGGGTCTTTTTGAAAGCCCTAGGTTGACACTTATATTCTGCCAAATACCCACTCACAATTTCATGCTCTAAGTGGCCTCCTCACTCTCCACTTCCTCTATGAGAATAGGAAGTGCATGCATCTTCTTCTACCTCCTGAAACCTTCTAGAGGTCTCACTGCAACTCTCTCCTCCTTGAAACCCTTTTAGAGTTTCAATGCATTTCTCTTATGTCTTCTTAGATCTAAAAATGGATGAGAGTAATCTCATCCTCTCCATAATTTTTTTCTCCCCTTCTTCTTATCTTCTGATTGGATTGGAGATCCGCAGGCTGAGCCAAGATGGCAGCTCTTATCCCACTGTAATATCCCAAAATGGGAACAGCTACACTATTGGGAATAATTTGAGCTATTACCAATGTGGAGCTTCAGAAAATCATGAGCATGGAAATATAGAGCACCTCATTAGATGTAAAATAACATCATACTAGCAGATGAAAGAACCTCAGCAACAATATGGCCTATATTCTCCTTCCCGGGTGGGGAAATGCAGCAATATAGGGCATAAAACAGTTGTCTTCAGAAAATAGCGCAATAACAGTGGATACTGGGACTTGGATCCCATATTTTAGAAAATATAAAACCCACTTGCAGAATTGGAGGTGAAACAAATGAAACTAACTACATTAAACAGATCTCCCCGGCTCAATACTGCTTAAAAACTCCCCGATCCCATGACTTCTCTACAACAGAATTTTTGAATACTATGAGAATGTAATTCCCATGAGTTTTTCTACATAAAATGATGAAATAATACTGATATGGAGCTTGTATTAATCAAATAACAGATAAATGGAGGTTCAACCTCTTTTACACAAAGAAAAAGACACCCGGCAAGGGTTTCCGGCAATATACATGTGCAAAAAGCAGGACTGCAGAAAATAACGTAGTCTACTGCAGTTCTGCATTAAGCATGGCTAAATATGACATATCAAATCTGAATAATACATAAAATGGCCCCAGGCCCTAGAACTCTCGGAGGGAAATAAACACCTCCTCCTCAAATACTAGGACAAAACAACAATGTTTAACCCAGCAACAATGCCCTTGCAGAAAAAGACGCAATTTCTGACGATGACTATGATGTAGATGTTTCTGGATGAGTGGAATTAAGCCAAATGATGAAATGGAAGCTCAAATCCTTCCCTTTGATCCCTTAAGAAAGATAATCCAAAGAAAGGATGGAATTCCTGCACGGGAATTCTTTGCACTAAGCAGTGCAGCAACTCCGACTAAATAGCTGAAGCATGCAAATAGTCAGAAGACCAAGATAGCTGAATACTCCATAATCTCTTTGATGCTATGCCCTCATTTTTATCTTTGGTGAGCCTCCTCACCCCAGACCCCACACATTGTTGAGGTGACTTCCTAGTGAAGATTCCTCCTTCAAAACTGCGCTGCTCTAGTTGGCTTCCCTCCTCTTTGTAGCAGCACTGTTGACTTGGTCAAATGGGACTAATCCACCTGCAATGCCTCTTTCCACACTAAGGGATCTTCAATCCGGTTCTCATATGTGTGTCTAGGTTGATCCTTGTTGACATTGAGCTAGTTTACTTGGGTGATTTCTTCCTCCTCAAGAATGCATGTTGACTTAGCCAAACTTGACTATGTCCCCATCCATTTTGCCCTTTTTCACACTTGGAAGTGTAAAACTAGCTCCTAAGGTGATCTCCTTTCTCACTGAGGTGGAATTTATTCATATCTTTATTATTCATGGGCATCCTTTCCCATTTATTCCTCTCCTAAGTGAAAGCATCAAAATCTAATATTCCAATTTGCTTATGTGCAAATTTTGGAATATTACAGATGTGTAGAGAATCTCCAAAGGGGTTTGAATATGAAGCAAACCCTATATTTTCACAAGATGGTTGTGAGAATTCAGCCACACAATCTAATCCACAGTGCAGTATTATTCCCACATACACTGCAAGAGAGATGGAGGAAGAAGATGCACCAAAGGAGGAGACTTTGAGTGATTATCTTCAGGATTATGAATCTCAATATTGGAGATTCAAGGAGCACTTGAACTTCCAAGAGTTTTTCCAACTTAAGGAAGAGAGAAGACCCAAAAATCACAACAAAATTAGAAGAGGTAGATTCCTTCTACCAAATTTTTATGGGTCCTCCAAAGGCACAACCAAGGATTGGATAGATCAGCTAGACTCATATTTGCATCTACATCAAGTTCAGAAAAGGAATCCCTTAGGATAACAATGCTGCATCTTGAAGGTAAGGCTATTACTTGGTGGTTTTATGAATATTCTTCCTTTAATCATCCAAATATAGCTACTTATGAAGGATTCACTAAGATATTAGTGAAGAGATTTGATGTAAAAAAATATGAAACATCCTTGATTGGACTAGCAAAACATAAAAATTCAAAACCTTTGCATGAGTTAGAAAGGTCCATTGCACCAACTCCACTTTAGATTTCTATTGAGGGGAATAAAAACCTATTTGATACCTTGCCAAGGGAAAGATCCCCATTTTAGCAAGAGATTTCTTCTCAAAGGGAAGACATGAAGATTCCTCCTTCAAGGGAAGACCAAGATCTAGGGTCTCTCATTGTTGATAAGGTAGTCTCAACTATGAATAAGGAGGAAGAGCAGAAAAGAAGTAACATTGTTGTCACTTCAAGAGGAAAATCATCACCACATGGGGATGGGCATGAAGTTATTGCTTCAAATGGAGGAGATTTTTCATCTTTTCAAAAGGTTCCCAAGGAGCATCATGTGACAGTAATGATGGGCAGTAACACCTTGATAAAGGAGGAGAAGAAAGGGTGGATCAACACCAAAGGATGGGAACCATGTACCCTTATTTATTTCAATGGGTTTATAGACAGAATAAGGATGTTGATTTATGCAGTGAAGGGAGGGACAAATTAGTCCACTCACCTATACAGTCTACTTCAGATTTTGATGTCCCTTTACATGGAGGAATTCCACAAGGGAGACCCCCTGATTGGAAGATCAATAAAGAGTTCTCTCAAAATGGTGCAACATTGATATATTTGGCTAGGGAAAAATCCTTGGGAGGATCTAGCACAATGCATAGAACCTTTGATGGGTTCAAAGGAGAGGTGAGCACTTTTTTGATATGGACATTTCCATCTCCCACTCAACTATTTGCACTGAAAAATGATGATTCAGAAATCTATGATGACATAAGCATGGGGTCAAAGGGCTACTCCATAACCCTGGGGAAGCAAATGATACTCCCTCACATGAGGATTATTTCTGAATATGACAAGAGGTTGTTAACACTCTTGCATGAATTGGCCAAACTATGGAAGTTTTGGAGAAGAGATACCTTTCAAGAGGAGGATGACTTCCATGTACTCCAATATTGTCTTGGGCAAGATCAGCTGCAAGAGAGGTAGCTAAAGTGGGGTAACAATCCTCCAACATGTGGCATTGGCATTAAGCATGTCAAAGAGGAGAGTTATGATGTGATAGGAGCTTCATTTTAGATTTCTATAGTGTTGTCATTATTGGGAAGCCTAGATCCATATTGGGAGTCCCAACTATTGGTGAAATATTCCAAGAACCCCTTCACATGTAAGGTTCTTGCTAGTTAAGTGATAGATGGGAGGTATAGAGTAGTTGATGGAGTCATTTATTTCCATGATCATATCTAATTGAATATAGACTCAAATCTCAAGGATAAACTACTACATGCAGCCTATGAGACCTTGCTTTCCAATCCCATTGGTTTCATTAGAACATACCATACTATCTTGGAGGGATTCATGTCGGAAGACTTCAAAAAGGAGATGCACTATGATATGAGGAAGTGCATAGATTGTTTGGAGGTTGAGGAGAAACATAACTCTTGGGAAGATTTATCATCACCACCTCCTTACTCATTAGGTGTGAGAGGGAGCTCATACATGAGCTACCTCGCTAATTTAAACAAAATGTGTGGTAAGGATTGTATTTATGAGCATCATGATATATTTACTATGTACTTGATTTTTCTTAACACTCATGTGCAGGGCATTTCTCCAAGAGGGGGCACTCCTTCTTATTGGCTTCGTGGGCCACTTGGGGCCATGAGAAATGAGGATGTTAACCATTTCCTATAAGACTTTTGGGAGATGATGTATTCTTCATGGTGTGCTTCATTTATACCAAATATCAAGCACCTTGTCCAAGCATGTAAGAAGAATGGGGTAGAAAATAAGTGGTGGGAAAAACACTTTTCCTATCATATTCTATGGCAGTTAGGAGCAAAACTGCACTGGTTTCATATGAGGGACCATTGCCCTTCTCCTTTACTACACATCGCAGCTAGCATGACTTTGATTGTGATTCAATATATTGATGATGTCCTTATCTTTCTTGGGAACATAATTGGATGAAAGACACATTGGTTGGATGTGTCCATGGGGAAAGAAATTTCCCACACCTTTTATGCTTCATGCTTCAATGGGAGCATGGGAGATGTTATGGCCACTACAATAGATCAATTTTTTCTTTATGCGGTGGGCCATATGATTGTTTGGAGCAATTGGGATATGCCTCTCATGAAAATTTGTGAGGAACATTTCTATGAATTACCATGTGTTAGTCCTCAGTATTTTTGCATGTTTTGATGACTAGATTCCTTGGTTGAGTTTTCTAGAAGCTAATCTCAATCTGTCAATTTGTCATCCAGAAAACACCTTAAACAAATTTTTGTCTTACTACCCATCCTTTTAAACCTATGATGAGAATAGTCTTCAGTTTCCCTACCTATCACAATTCAGCAAAGCCTCCATATCTATAGTTTTTATAAGTTTGTCTCTCTACCATCAAAATCCTTTGTTTTCCATAAAACCCACTATCCAACATTTGACAAAGTGACTACCCCTCAATCCCTGATCATCTTGTCATGTGATAACCTACTCATGCCTAAGAAGCCATTCAAGAGCTATGACAAAATCTGTAGGTCTAGGTGGTGGTGTTTTAGGGAAAACACCTTGGCAAGACTGTTTTGAGCCAAAAACCATGTCTTCAATATCAGTCAGCCATCATGTCTTGTTATTTTCCAAAACAAAACCCTTGTCTATCCCTAGGTCACACACCATCAAAGAGGTCACTTTGTTTTGTTTCAAGCAAAGCTCACAAAATTTAAATTCAAGAAGAAATAGTGAAAGAAGTTCCATGACTAAGAAAAAGGATTATTTCAAGCATGATTTCATGACACATCAAGAAGGCTCTCCAAGGATCAAAATAAATCTATTAATGCATCTCCGCAGGGGTGTAAAGATTGATGACACTAAGCAAAGTGTGATAACAAAGAGCACCTCAGGAGAAGGTTTCATGTTGTAGCAATTTATTGTGGAAGTCAAAGAAAGTGCAGATTGTGAAGAAAGAAGAACTACAGGATTCAAACTTAAAAACACCCAAAGGTCAAAGGTTTTCCATTATGGAAAATGAATACACAGGTTAGGTAATGTCTGCCTCCAGCGCTCCATGATAATTCAAGATGGAATTTTTTGCATTAATTCTCAAACATGTGAGCAAGCCCTACAATATCGGTCTTATACAATCAAAAGTGACAGTCTTTGGAAAAAGGCCTCTAGCAGACTAGGCATCAGAATGAAAAGTGTAAAAGGAATAGTTGCTTTTTTATCCTAATTTAGCCTAGCCTCTAAAAACATTCAAGGACAACTTCATCATCAAAGGAGGTAAAGGCCAATACCAAGAAAATTTTATTTCCAAGACAAGCACAGTAGACATTTATCAGTTGGAAATGCATTACCTACTCATGTTTTTCACAGTAAGATTATATAAAAAGGCATGTCTCAAAGCAAAGTAAGCTAAGGTTAAGTATTAAGGCCTCCTTCATTAATAAGCAAATGGCGCTCAATTGGTTTAAAGGTTTTCTATAAAGGAAAATAACACAGTGGCTTTAATAAACCTAGGAAGTTGCATCTTGCATTACCTCCTCCTAAGGATAAACAGAGAACATTCATCATGAATCTAATCCCATTTTTTGGTCTAAAGTTTCAAAGCGATATGGTACAAGGCAAAGATATATATTACAGAACAAGGCACAGTGTTGAGATGGATGAAGTTTCTATGTTTAATAGGACCTCCTTCAAAATGAGTAGAGGGTCAGAAACATATTTCTATGGCCTCCTTCACAAATAAGCAGAGGGTCAAATCTCCAAGTATTAACACTGTGTTTAAGAAAATTGTTAGTAATGGGCAGGTTTGAGAGATAATGTGTTTGAAAGATTTCATTCTAGTAATAAACCAAAGCAAAAGAATAGTTTTGATGATGTATACCTCTCAAAAGCTAGGAAAGGGCATAACGCAGTTATCTGGTTTGAAGACAGCCTTCCAAGGATAAGTATAGTGTTTTTCAGATGGTTTTTAAGCACAAACAGTTGGTTTTAAAAATGACTAAAACTAACCTATGGAAAAACAACTGTTTTAAAAAAAGAAGGGACTTTTTGATAAAATACCATCCTTGAATGATGTGGCAAAGGTTTTGAGAAAGAAAGCTTAAAGGATATAAAGTAGTTGGAAAAATGGTGCCCACCTTGTCTTTCCAAAAGCACATAGGCAAAAAAATAAAAAGTCACCAAAGGGAGAGAAGAAGCATTCAAAATCATTTTTAAAAGAGCTATAAAAGCTCTCAAAGTGGAAGTTTACTTTCTATTGTGCAAATGGACAAAAGAGGAATGACTTTTCGAACCCTGGGCAAGTAGTTTGCAAATTTTTTAAGACGCGATGCACCTGTAGCCAGATGTGACGCGCATGTAGCGTCTCTACGAAGACTTTTTCACACGATGTGACACGCCTGTAAGATAGCGCAGCGCACTTGAGTTCTTCGACCAACCGGCCCTACCCGGCATTTAGAAGGCACCCAGCGCCCAACCCGACAACACCCACAACAGCGTGCAGGTGCTACGCGCCTGTGCACAGGAGCGTAGCACCTCTCAAGAGGCCTCAAATTCACACCAAATCAGATTTTTTGCACAGGGAATTTATCTCCAAAAGAAACCAACACATTTTCAAGAGGTATTTATTGTTTTCCTCGCCTAAGTATTTGATTTTGAGAGGTGTAAAGAATCAATTTTATTAAGAAAAAGACATAGTCTAATGAAGGGGCAAACACAGTTTGTTCTCAAAACTGTCATGTTTACTAAGAGACAAAAAGATAGTGATTGAGGAAAAGCACCTATTGTCAGTTTACAGAGCTTGTTTGGTGTAAGAGATTAAAAGACAAAAATCAGTGATTTCAAAGAAGAAAAAGCACAGTTCTTAAGAAGGAAACTTATTTTCATTAAAAAGAACTTGTTTGCTAGTTAAGAAAGAAATACAGTGTTGAAAGAAGAGTTCTATTTTTTTAGTTCATTTGAAAGACCTGTTTTGGTAAGAGAGTGAAGGAAATTCTAAACAACTATGCCTCCGAATAAGGTCAGCAAGGGTGGATTTCACAAAAGGTTTGAGCCTATTACAACTCAAGAAATAAATGACTCCCCTTCGTTTCTTTTCAACTTTCATGAGGTAGGGTGCCTTGATTTTTGCCAAAAAGTCCAGGAGGTCACCAATCACCCTCGCTTGACACAATTTTTTTCCCTAAGGCTGCAAGGAAAAAATGTTCACATAGCATGCCTTGATTTTGTTCTCACTCCTAGGTCAATGTCAAGGGCCACCAAGATTCCTTATCTCGGTGATAAATGGTTCAAACAAGCATACTTGGACCTAGACCACTACAAGCCCTTCTTGAAACCAGCTTACCAAAATGAATGCAAGGCTATTTTCCCCTTTTCTCATCTATTGAATAGTTATGCACCCCTTATGAAAACCCTCATGAGATATTTCACATGTGAGGGGAGATATTCTCGAGTTTATTCCTATCATGTAAGACTTCTGATGCATTTCACTAGGACTCAGCTATTGAATCTCCCTTTCTTCCTCTGCGAAAGCATAGACAAGATTTCCTCCCTTGTCCAAAAGAGACCTCCTACTCAGCAAAAGGCTAGACTTTTCCATCATTCTCTCATCAAAGTCATCATCCTTCACCAACTTGAACAGAAATGATTTTCTTGGGAGACTTTCATTTCTCATCCAGATTTTACTACTACCTCTTCATCTCATGGCCCATCTCATATGTCCTCCTCACCCTCCACTCACTATGTCTCCCCTTCACCTACTCAATCTACCCCTCAAAAGCAAGCATCACCAATGATTGATAGTGAAAAAGAGCAGTCTTATGAAAGCAGGCATGAAGTTGGTGATGATGAGGAACATAGTGATACTCAGCAAAATAGTGAGCATGAAGCAAGTGACAAACCACAGGACAGTGACCATGAGTATACTAGTGGTGGTGAAGAGAGCTCACCAAAGTATAAGGAAGTCAGTGGCACTCAACAAAGTAGGGAGGATGTTCAAATCAGTGATGAGGAACACAACAGTCCTCAAAAAAGTCATGAAAGCAATCAAAGGGACAGTGAAAAAAGCACCTCCCAGCAAAGTAGTGACCATGGTGGCAGCCCACACACAGAGTCTAAGGAAAACAGTGAAGATGATGGCAGCATGCAAAATGACAAAGATGACAGTCATGATGAAGGCAGCCCTCAACAAATTCAAGACAGTGAGGAGGGTAAACAAGGCAGTCCATAGATAGACAGTGAGGAGGGTAACCAAGGTAGTCCACAGACAGATAGTGAAGATATTCAAGCAGCAGAAAAGGATGATGAAGCTAACAACCCTAAAAAGCATACTCTAAATAGCACTAATGAGGTTGAAGGCAACATATATCAAGAGGTTCAAAACAGTGATAAAGGTGAAGATGGCAGCCCTAAACAAACTCAAAACAGTGAGGAAAAAAGTGAACAGGGCAGCAAAGCAAGTGATGATGGAGGCAGTAGTGTAAAGGATCAAGTTGAACAAGTGCTAGTGATAAAACCTACTCTCTCTTCTCCTCAACATAGCCAAGAACATGTGTTTGCTGCCTCTCCTAGGCAAGGGGCCATGATTCATTCCTCAAAAGGACCAAAGGCTAAAAACACCAAATTTGCAAAGAAGAAAATCACACCAGCAATGACTAGTAATGTCACTAGGGTGCTAAGGAGTAGAGGAAAACTGCCTAAGAAGAGTATTATTGAATTTCCAAAGAGAAAAAGAGCAAAGAAGTCTATCCAAAGCAAGGGCAAATAAAAATTTGAACAGCAGGCGAGTAGCCATGAACAAGAAAGAGAATTTGACATCATACAAATAGACAGTGATGTTGGAGATGATGAAGCCAGAATCCTTGAGTCACTTTTGTAAAATATAGAAGCCCAAATCCAGGACTTAGAAACTGATATAGAAAGGTCGAAGGACCTCATACACTTTCTACAAATGCAAAATAAACAAATGAGTGGGCAAATGGAAATTTATGAGGCCTGGGCATTCAAATAACAAAGGGAATCATACAAAACACAAGTCAAGCTTGAAGAGTATATGGGCGAATTCGATGATATTGAGGAAGAAGAGCAGCCAGTAAGAAAAAGGCCTAGGACTATGGATCTTAGGAAAGCTTTGGAGAAACAGAGGGAAGAGGAAGCAACCCTTGCTCGATCATATCCTCTCACACAATTGCTTGCCCAAGAGATAGAAAATGATAAAGAATCATGGCTTGAAAGAGCCAACAAGAATTTGGAGGAAAATTTAGACAAGGCAAACAAAGACTTGGGTTTTCAAAGGAAGAGGACCGGGCATTACAAGAAATTGAATCAATTTTCCCGAAGAAAACTCAAACTTGCTCAAGAAAGGCTCAAAACTTCCCAAAGGAGGCGCCTGGTGAAAAAAGGGGAAAAATAAATACCTAGGCTTGAAATCTTGGCTTTAGCTTCCTTGCATGCTTCTAAGAACCCATAAGGGGTTTTCTCACCAAAATTGAGCAAATTTCGACATGACCTTGTTTTTTGTGTTTTTTGACCCTAATTGCACATTTTTCTAGGCGCCGCCATGTTTGCTAGGAGCATCCTCAACTCATGAAATTAATTTTTTTGGATGTATTAAATTTGGGGGCATATACTCACAATTTTTTAGATCAAAAGAAGGTATTTTGGTCCCCCAAAGAGGCAAAAATCAATCAAAATTCACCTTTCTGCCACACATATCAACAGATGAGACCCTCCTAGGTTATTTCACTCAATCCACTTTTTGACAAACTTTTAGGGATCATCTTGAGAAAAATTAAGTAGTTCCAAAAACTATACATCCAGGGCTTTCCAACGAGCTATCACGGGCCTATTTTTGACATCGAGAAGTCCCTCAAATGTTATCAGCAAAACAGGCTTTCTTCTGGCGCTATGCTCCTGTAGCATTTTGGCTAAAAAAACAGTTTTCTGAAGGTGGCCATCCAAATGTGCGTTTATCTATTTTTAACTCTATGTCAAAGATTGGAAGTCAATTTTATTGCTATTTTTAGCTTAAATAGATATTTTTGAAGATATTTTGTGCCTTGGGCTTTGCAAAGCCTCAAGGAAAAAATTAGATATTTGTATTAGGCCAATGGCCTTCTAGATGCTCTAGGAGGGTTTCTTTCTCTTTGGCCTATATAATCCAAGAGAATTCATTATATCCAGAGGCTGAACTTGATGTTATAGAGAAATACATAGCATTATGAGCTTTGAAGAAATACTTGTCTCATGAAGTGGATGATCTCTTGCTTGACTTTGATGGTGGAGGAAGATTGTATGTAGGATTCCATGGATTGGTGAATGGTATTGTGTTCCTTATCTGTTATGTTTTCTTAGTTTATCATACATGTTTTCATGCTTCTTGCTTGTTGTAGTTCAGTAAAGAATAAGTTTGATATATGCCCATGGAGGCACCTCAAATTTCCTGATTCATTACAGCTTAAATGTTTTCATCTCTCTTGGTTATGTCAAAGAATTTTTAATTGCTCTTTGGTACCCTAAGAACTTGTTATCAGTTTCGTTAATGGTTATTATGTATGTTGTCTAGTATGATTCATGGTATGCCCTGATTACCCATAGCTAATCAAGACTCCATTTATGAAATCTCTCTCTAAATTATTGGTTTTCTTAGTTAAGTCAAGGAGGTCTTGTTTCGATCTTGCTCTTTGTCCATGCTTAGCAATCTTATTTCAAAGTTCCCGATAGCTCAAGATATGATGTTTAAGAGTTCCCTCCTCATAGATTGAATTGTTTGTTTGTCTTATTTGTTTTCCTAAAAGTTTGAAGTTGATTTTCCCAAAGTTAGAGGGTCTTATACTTCTATGCATCACCTGACTATTTATTTTCTGCATCTATCAGTTTGAGTTTCATCTATAGTGATTAATGGTTAGCCCTACGACATGAATGCTTGTTGTTTAACTATTTATGCTTAAAACCTCTTTGTCTTTCACAAACTTAGTGTCCATATCATTTCACTTTCACCCAAATAATCCATTTATCTCGACCAAATCGGCCCTACAGTAATACCTCGTCTATCATTGAGACAGTCTCAACCTTTTCGACCCCATAGCCCAGTTGATCTGAAGAACTTTTTATCTATTTATTCTTTGATCAGTTCCCCCCAAAAACCCAAAACAAACTAAAAACATACTTAACAACAAGCCTAAAATCAAATATACAAAAATCAAACAAGTTTACATCCTTTGCATAATAGAGAGAGCCCTCTTTGAGTCCGGGAAGGCTAGGTTCTAGGGCTCCAAAGTTGGTTTGATGTTACCTTGTCATTTGGTTTACCAATCTGCCAAATCATGGGACCACAACATAATGGCGATCACAGTGGGACATTTCTGATTTCATATTAATCTGAATATCTTTCAAGACTCATGGAAAACCCATGTCAACCTGAGCATGCTATACTATTGATCCATCCCACCTCTCACTAACATAATGGCGATCATGGTGGGACTCTGAGTTAGTGAAAATCTAAGTACACCTTAGGACTCCAGAAATCCCTTGTCTTCAATAATATCCAGTGAATCGGCCACCTCATTGCCACCATAACATAATGGCGATCACGGTGGGACCTACAGAGTGCATAACAGTCTAGCAAACTCTTGTAGACTCATTAGTCCTTCAAAATTAAAATCAGACAAACAGCCTATAAAATCATTTAGAGTAAACTCTTATTGTTTCACCATCTTAGCAAAATGATGATTCAGCTATAGAACACTCTTACAAAGCTTAGGGCTACATATAAGAACTCAGAAAACCCCAAAACATCCTTAGATTGGTTTTTTATCAGTATTGGTGGTGAACCATACACATATACCCTCAAAATAAATAAATAAATCCACCCGGCGACTCCACTAGCCTCCAGTAGGCCTATTACTCCACTAAAAACCAAAAAAATTCATAATCACAGTATCCTGTTGACTTACCTTTCCAAAAACACAAAGATTGTGATACAGCCTCTGAAATCAGTGACAAACTGAGTATAACTTAGGATTCAGAAATCTTCATCTAAACATAGGAAATCAGCAGAATAGGCTAAAAGAATAGAACTATAGCTTTCCCAACAATCTAGCAAACTGTTGAACTAATTTTTAAGTCATTTTTACAAGTTTTCACATAAAAATTTTCTAGAAAATAATTTTCCTTAAAAAAAACATCTTTGTCAGTATTGGTGGTGGACCATAAACCTCAAGAACATCCACCTGGTGACTCCACTAGCCTTCATTTAGTTTTTACCTTACCCTCATTCACGAAACCCGTAGAGAGGACAACCATCCAAAAAACAATCACAACTATCACCCTCTCTAAGCTTTGACTTTGAAATCTGGCTTCACGAAGAATTAATACCAGATCTCACCCAGACCCGAATCCCCCTATCATAGTTGATGACCCAGAAAATATTTTGTGGCAGAATTCTGAAACTGGTAACTTAGCTACCGACAGGACCATCCACAAAGCCAGCTTTGTACCTGAACATCTTACATCCTTGCAAGATTCCCAGTTTGACTTGAGTTCAGCAAAAGCCCTTTTTAGAAGCAAGTTGCAAAGTAAAATCAACCTTGACTATCTTGAGCCCTTAGATTTGCAACAGAGTCCTAGTAAAGAAGCCTCACCCACTACACCTCCTGATTTTCAAATTCTCCACCACTTCGGCTCTTATCACCCCAAATCTGCTCAAAATCAATCTACAAGTCCAAGTACCTACGCCACACCCATTCATACCACCATTGTGCAAATCACCTCATCCCATACTACAAATACTCATACTGTAAATCTACCATCAACTCCCATCATGGCAGCTTGGTATGTGCCCTTAGTGTTACCACTGCCTTTGGTACCTTTGCAAAATGATTACCAATCTCGAATCCCACACTTCACCGGAGCTGAGGCTACTACTGCTCAACAGCATGTAGATAGAATCAGTGATGCTTTTGACTATATGTAATTAGAAGATGAAACCATAAAGATGAGAATGTTTGCCCAAAGCCTAGGCAGAGAACCCAAGAAATGGTTTAAAAACTTAGCTCCTAACAGTATACATGATCTCCAAGCACTTTACCAAACTTTCATAAACAGGTGGGAAATCAGGAAAAACCCCATCCAAATCCTTTCTGAATATAACAATCT
This sequence comes from Pinus albicaulis, assembly GCA_034641835.2. Lineage (NCBI taxonomy): Eukaryota > Viridiplantae > Streptophyta > Pinopsida > Pinales > Pinaceae > Pinus > Pinus albicaulis. Next base: position 172,924,532 of record CM076584.1, read on the forward strand.
TAAAATGAATATGGGGGAAAGAGTTCAGTACTATTGCACTAGGTTCAACAGTGTTTATAACGCCCTCCCGCCTCACATGAAACCTCCACTTGGCTCAACATTAGCAAAATTTCCCGAAGGTTTTGATCCAGATATGACATACCAACTAAGAGAAAGAGACCCCTTAACTTTGGAAGAAATGAAAAAAGTAGCTATTGGTGTCGAAGCCAACCTAGCTAAGAAGAGAGCTAGGATAAGGTCAGAAAACAAACTCACATACCATGATGAGGTCATGCCTTCAATCTCCTCCTCATATCCCAGAATAGACAACCTGGTTAAAACCATGGAGAGAATGTGGGAAAGAATGAATCTAAATGAAAAAGCACCTCTTAAGGACAACCAGCCAAATCCTCAAAACAGATCCTGGAACCAAAACTTTAGAAGAGACCCGCCTCAAAACAAACCAAGGGAAAATGACCAACAGATCAGGCCACCTTTCCATGAAAACTATGTTGATGAGGTAGAAAGAGATATGGAACCACTTGATGAAAATCACTTAAACTTGATATGTCCTGATAGCGAGGGTGAGGTTTTCCTCACAAAAGAAGAACAAGTTTTCTTCTCCTCAAACCAAAATGAAACAAATTATGAGGATCCCGAAGATCCTGAGATAGGATTACAAAATGCCATAATGGAAGTCCATAGGCAATATGATCTTAGGAGTAAGAAAAACCAAGACAACTCTAATAAAGGTAGCTCAGACACTGTTGTTACAAAAACCCCCGATACCATTCTTAAAAGAACAACAGATAGTAACAAAATCTTGGCTAAGAGAACTGACCAAAACACAGACAAAACTAGCCAGGCAAGCCTTAATCCTAACTGTCCTAGTGCCTCTACTAAGATCCCCGAAACCATTGTATTGAACAAAACCCCAAATCAAAATCAGCAAATTAAGAAAATAGAAAAAGTCATGGCTGAGAAAACTGAAGCAAATATATCTAAACTACAAGTGCCTTTCAGTTTTGAAGGGGAAATCACAAAAATTAAGATCACCATGCCTCTCACTGAACTTATTGCTCAAAGCTCATACAAATCTCAAGTGTTGAAGGTCTTAAACATAGGAAATGATGCAGATACTTTACACCTAGCTGATGATGCCCCTGAGGTGTTGTTTGGACCAAAAATAGAAGGAAAATATCAAGAGGGAACCACTCTTCCTTTTTACATTAGTCTGAATATACATGACCAAATCCTACATAATGCCATGGTAGATTCTGGGGCCTCTCACAATCTCATGCCGAAGATAGTAATGGAAATATTAGGCCTAGAAATAATGAAACCTTATAAAGACTTATATTCGTTTGATTCAAGCAGAGTCAAATGTCTAGGCCTGATAAAAGATCTTTGTGTAGGTTTGGCACAAATACCTACAAAGCACTTGGTCATGGACATAGTGGTAGCAGACATTCCTCCTAAGTACGGAATTCTCTTACCCAGATCTTGGGGGGCCAAACTTCAAGGAAATATTCAATTAGATATGTCTTACGCCACCATTCCTGTGTTTAACCAAACAAGAATACTGTATTGGGAATCACACATGAAATATATGGTTAGCAGCCAAGAAAGGCCAGATAACATCCCTATGTACTCCATACATTCAGACCTAAATTCCTTCATTTTACATACTGATGAAGACATTGATAAACAGGTAGGAGAAATTGAAACAAATCCAGGCACACTGCATCAGACACACCAAATTCTCTATGATGAGCTGGATACTCAAAGCTATCATGACCCTGTACAATTGTGTCTTGAAGAGAGGGAATTTGATTTTCTAGAAATAGAGATAAATCAGAAGACAGAAAACATTCTACACCCTCAAGCAGGTTGCTCAAACCAAGGACAAACATCAAAAGTACAATCAGAAACTTTTTTCAAAACAGAAGCACTAAAAGGCTTACATAGTACAAACCTCTTTGGAAATCAGGAGCAGGGGAGCCTTCTGTTCTTGACATGCTTAAATGCTTCACCATCCCAAGACCTTACCTCTCCAAGTAAAGCTTTAACTTTTGCAACCACTTTTATGAAACCATGGAAAATATATGATAAATTTAATATAGAGGAATATGATAACAGCAGCCCCAAGACACCTGAGCTAATTGAACTAACTAAAATTCTGTCATTTCACCAGAGATTAAGAACTGCTAGAGTATGCAAAATAGTCCAAGATACTAATACATGTCGGGAAAACAGTTTGAAACACTATGACAGTGCCATCATTTCAAGAAGTAACCCTTATAAAAAGAGATGCAAAAATCTTGGTCAACATTAACAATTAAAGACAAAACAAATGGACATAGGATATGTGTAGATTTCAGGAACACAGATCAACCTCCCCATAACAGCACTTATATCCTTCCTAAAACATATCATACCATACAGAAGCTAGGAGTTTCTAATCATATGTCTTTGCAAAGTTATGTTTAAGGATATCATCAGTTAATTCCTTTTCAAAGCAGACAGCTTAAAGGTTTTTTCAAATACACTGGAAGTAGTTCCAAATTCAAACCTAGGGTTGCAAAACTGCAAGACATCAAAGACATGTTCCTGAAGGCCATGTTTCCAGTATTGAATTTCTTCTCTATGATGTACCTTGACGATGTCATCATCTATTTTAAAAATGACAAAGAGTATATGTATTTCCTAAAGAAGATGTACAACAAAGGCAGGAGCGGAAATCAAAAGTATAGAGAAAAGCAGCAAGCGGATACAAAATTTTTTAGAGACTCTTGCAAGAACCCTTATGTTGTGCTTGAAAGGGAAAATTTTCCAAACTTTTTCTTTTCAAGAGCTAACCAGATCAAGAGCATCGGGAGATCCCTTTGAAGACAAAATGCTCAAGCTCCACCATTTTCAAGATTTCTAGTTTCAAAAACATTTTCACTCATTGTACATATCACTGTTTGAAGAAATAAATCAAAAACAGAAAATACAAAAATAGTAGAAAATTTGAAAAGAGGGTAGTTTTAAAAATAGCAGAAAAGCCCCATATTCAAAAAATAATCATACTGAAAGTGTGCAAGTCTAAATGCCACTTCTATTGCTCAAAAGATATCTTTTTCAGTTATCTAGCCTAATCATAACTGGACATGTTTTAAGTTGATTGCTGATAAGTTAGTGAAAGAAGTGATAGTCAAATTGTGTAAGCTTGACTTATCAATGAAAGTAGATTAGGAAAAGATACTGGTTCCACATGCTCAAAACAGAACCAAAGAGGAAAACAGAGATGAAAAACAAACTATGTATCCTAGTCCTGATTTTTCTAAATCTCATTTTGTGCAAAAATAATATTTGTGTGCAGCTTGTCTTTTATGCCACAAACACATGACAAATGAGACCATCTAATCCTAATTTGGTCATTTTTCAATTTCATGTTTTAGTTTAGTGAATGAAATCCTGTCAAACAGCTTAATCTTGACAGTCGATCTAGCATAGGTAGAGAATCAAAGGATTTCATCAGTTTAATCTGAACTCTCAAAATATAAAAGTGTAGAATTAGATAGTTTTTCTTTTTTCAAAAATATCATGTCAAAGGGCTGCTAGTCCAAATGCACCTAAAGAAGAGAAAATGTTAGGAAATATAGCTGAGTAGGTAAAGATGACTTTGATACTAATCATGCATTAAATTTTCAGAAATAGCATCAAGAAAGAGAGAAATTTGCGCCAATGGATAGGGCACTAGTCTTCACAAGCCAGAGATCTGCAATTCTGGACACCTCCTGAAAAGGCGTTGCCCTCCCCAAATAGAGCCACTGTTATTCATCAGTATTTTTGCATGTTTTGATGACTAGATTCCTTGGCTGAGTTTTCTAGAAGCTAATCTCAATCTGTCAATTTGTCATCCAGAAAACACCTTAAACAAATTTTTGTCTTACTACCCATCCTTTTCAGGCTATGATGAGAATAGTCTTCAGTTTCCCTACCTATCACAATTCAGCAAAGCCTCCCTGTCTATAGTTGTTATAAGTTTGTCTCTCTACCATCAAAATCCTTTGTTTTCCATAAAACCCACTATCCAACATTTGACAAAGTGACTACCCCTCAATCCCTGATCATCTTGTCATGTGATAACCTACTCATGCCTAGGAATCCATTCAAGAGCTGTGACAAAATTTGTAGGTCTAGGTGGTGGTGTTTTAGGGAAAACTCCTTGGCAAGACTGTTTTGAGCCAAAAACCCTGTCTTCAATATCAGTCAGCCATCATGTCTTGTTATTTTCCAAAAAAAAACCCTTGTCTATCCCTAGGTCACACACCATCAAAAAGGTCGCTTTGTTTTGTTTCAAGAAAATCTCACAAAAGTTCAATTCAAGAAGAAATAGTGAAAGAAGTTCCATGACTAAAGAAAAAGGATTATTTCAAGCATGATTTCATGACACATCAAGAAGGCTCTCCAAGGATCAAAGGTCATCTATTAATGCATCTTTGCATGGGTGTACAGATTGATGACACTAAGGAAAGTGTGACCAAAAAGAGCACCTCAGGAGAAGGTTTCATGTTATGACAGTTTACTATGGAAGTCAGAGAAAGTGCAAATTGTGAAGAAAGAAGAACTACATGATTCAAACTTAAAAACACCAAAAGGTCAAAGGTTTTCCATTGTGGAAAATGAATACACAAGTTAGGTAATGTCTGCCTCCAGCACTCCATGATAATTCAAGATGGCATTTTTTGCATTAATTCTCAAACATGTGAGCAAGCCCTACAATATCGGTCTTATACAATCAAAAGTGACAGTCTTTGTCAAAAGGCCTCTAGCAAACTATGCATTAGAATGAAAAGTGTAAAAGGAACAACTAACTTTTTATCCTACTTTAGCCTAGCCTCTAAAAACATTCAAGGACAACTTCATCATCAAAGGAGGTAAAGGCCAATACCAAGAAAATTCTATTTCCAAGACAGGCACAGTAAACATTTATCAGTTGGAAATGCATTATCTGCTCATGTTTTTCACAGTAGGATTCTATAAAAAGGCATGTCTCAAAGCAAAGTAAGCTAAGGTTAAGTATTAAGGCCTCCTTCATTAATAAGCAGATGGCGCTCAGTTGGTTTAAAGGTTTTCTGTAAAGGAAAAGAACACAGTGGCTTTAATAAACCTAGGAAGTTGCATCTTGCATTACCTCCTCCTAAGGATAAACAGAGAACATTCATCATGAATCTAATCCCATTTTTTGGTCTAAAGTTTCAAATTGATATGGTACAAGGCAAAGATATATATTACAGAACAAGGCACAGTGTTGAGATGGATGAATTTTCTATGTTTAATAGGACCTCCTTCAAAATGAGCAGAGGGTCAGAAACATATTTTTATGGCCTCCTTCACAAATAGGCAGAGGGTCAAATCTCCAAGTATTAAAATTGTGTTTAAGAAAATTGTTAGTAATGGGCAGGCTTGAGAGATAATGTGTTTGAAAGAGTTCATTCTAGTAATAAACCAAAGCAAAACAACAGTTTTGATGATGTATACCTCTCAAAAGCTAGGAAAGGGCATAACGCAGTTATCTGGTTTGAAGACAGCCTTCCAAGGATAAGTATAGTGTTTTTCAGATGGTTATTAAGCACAAACAGTTTGTTTTAAAAATGACTAAAACTCGCCTATGGAAAAACAACTATTTTAAAAAAAGAAGGGACTTTTTGATAAAATACCATCCTTGAACAATGTGGTAGAGATAAACACATCACGGTTTTGAGAAGGACAACTTAAAGGATATAAAGCAGTTGGGAAAATGGTGCCAGCCTTGTCTTTCCAAAAGCACAAAGGCGAAAAAATAAAAAGTCACCAAAGGGAGAGAAAGAAGCATTCAAAAGCATTTTTAAAAGAGCTATAGAAGCTCTCAAAGTGGAAGTTTACTTTCTATTGTGCAAACGGACAGAAGAGGAATGATTTTTCGAACCCTGGTCAAGTATTTAGCAAATTTTTTAAGACGCGACATGCCTATAGTGTCTCTACGAAGAATTTTGCACACGACGCGATGCATATGTAAGATAGCGCGATGCACCTGAGTTCTTCGACCAACCGGCCCCGCCCGGCATTCAAAAGGTGCTCAGCGCTCGACCCGACAGCACCCACAGTGGCGTGCAGGTGCTACACGCCTGTGCACACAAGCGTAGCACCTCTCAAGAGGCCTCCAATTCACCCCAAATCGGATTTTTTGCACAGGGAATTTATCTCCAAAAGTAGCCGACACATTTTCAAGAGGTATTTCTTGTTTTCCTCACCTAAGTCTTTGATTTTGAGAGGTGTTAAGAATCAATTTTATTAAGAAAAAGAAATAGTCTAGTGAAGGGGAAAACACAGTTTGTTCTCAAAACTGTCATGTTTACTAACAGACAAAAAGACAATGATTGAGGAAAAGCACCTATTGTCAGTTTACAGAGCTTGTTTGGTGTAAGAGATTAAAAGACAAAACTCAGTGATTTCAAAGAAGAAAAAGCATAGTTCTTAAGAAGGAAACTTATTTTCAATAAAAATAACTTGTTTACTAGTTACGAAATAAATACAGTGCTGAAAGAAGAGTTCTATTTTTTTAGTTCATTTGAAATACCTGTTTTGGTAAGAGAGTGAAGGAAAGTCTAAACAACTATGCCTCCGAAGAAGGTCAGCAAGGGTGGATTTCACAAAAGGTTTGAGCCTATTACAACTCAGGAAATAAATGACTCCCCTTCAGTTCTTTTCAACTTTCATGAGGTAGGGTGCCTTTATTTTTTCCAAAAAGTCTAGGAGGTCACCAATCACCCTCCCTTGACACAATTGTTTGCCCTGAGGCTACAAGGAAAACATGTTCACATAGCAAGCCTTGATTTTGTTCTCACTCCTAGGTCAGTTTCAAGGGCCACCAAGATTCCCTATCTCGGTGAGAAATGGTTCAAACAAGCCTACTTGGACCTAGACCACTACAAGCCCTTCTTGAAACCAGCTTACCAAAATGAATGCAAGGCTATTTTCCCCTTTTCTCATCTATTGAACAGTTACGCACTCCTTATGAAAACCATCATGAGATATTTCACATGTGAGGGGAGATATTCTCGAGTTTATTCCTATCATGTAAGACTTTTGATGCATTTCACTAGGACTCAGTTGTTGAATCTCCCTTTCTTCCTCTGCAAAAGCATAGACAAGATGTCCTCCCTTGTCCAAAAGATACCTCCTGCTCAAAAAAAGGCTACCCTTTTCCATCATTCTCTCATCAAAGTCATCATCCTTCACCAGCTTGAAAAGAAAGGAGTTTCTTGGGAGACTTTCATTTCTCATTTGGATTTTACTATTGCCTCTTCATCTCATGGCCCATCTCATATGTCTTCCTCACCCTCCACTCACTATGTCTCCCCTTCACCTAGTTAATCTACCCCTCAAAAGCAAGCATCACCCATGATTGATATTGAAAAAGAGCAGTCTTATGAAAGCAGGCATGAAGTTGGCGATGATGAGGAACATAGTGATACTCAGCAAAATAGTGAGCATGAACCAAGTGAAAAACCACAGGACAATGACCATGAGTATACTAATGATAGTGAAGAGAGCTCACCAAAGTATAAGGAAGTTAGTGGCACTCAACAAAGTAGGGAGGATGTTCAAAGCAGTGATGAGGAACACAACAGTCCTCAACAAAGTCATGAAAGCAATCAAAGGGACAGTGAAAAAAGCACCTCCCATCAAAGTAGTGACCATGGTGGCAGCCCACACACAGAGTCTAAGGAAAACAGTGAAGATGATGGCAGCATGCAAAATGACAAAGAAGACAGTCATGATGAAGGCAGCCCTCAACAAATTCAAGACAGTGAGGAGGGTAAACAAGGCAATCCACAGACAGATAGTGAAGATAGTCAAGCAGCAGAAAAGGATGATGAAGCTAACAGCCCTAAAAAGCATACTCTAAACAGCACTGATGAGGTTTAAGGAAACATATATCAAGAGGTTCAAAACAGTGATAAAGGTGAAGATGGCAGCCCTAAACAAACTCAAAACAGTGAGGAAAACAGTGAACAGGGCAGCAAAGCAAGTGATGATGGAGGCAGTAGTGTAAAGGATCAAGTTGAACAAGTGCTAGTGAAAAAACCTCCTCTCTCTTCTCCTCAACGCAGCCAAGAACATGTGCTTGCTGTCTCTGCTAGGAAAGGGGCCATGATTCATTCCTCAAAATCACCAAAGGCTAAAAACACCAAATCTGCAAAGAAGAAAATCACTCCGGCAGTGACTAGTAATGTCACTAGGGCACTAAGGATTAGAGGCAAACTGCCTAAGAATATTATTATTTAATTTCCAAAGAGAAAAAGAGAAAAGAAGTATATCCAAAGCAAGGGCAAAGAAAAATTTGAACAGCAGGAGAGTAGCCATGAACAAGAAAGAGAGTTTGACATCATACAAATAGACAGTGATGTTGGATATGATGAAGCCAGAATCCTTGAGTCACTTTTGCAAAACAGAGAAGCCCAAATATAGGACTTATAAACTGATCTAGAAAGGTCGAAGTACCTCATACACTTTCTACAAATGCAAAATAAACAAATGAGTGGGCTAATGGAAATTTATGAGGCCCGGGCATTCAAATACCAAAGGGAATCATACAAAGCACAAGTCAAGCTTGAAGATTATATGGGTGAATTTGATGATATTGAGGAAGAAGAGCAGCCAGTAAGAAAAAGGCCTAGGACTATGGGTCTTAGGAAAGCTTTGGAGAAACAGAGGGAAGAAGAAGCAGCCCTTGCTCGATCATATCCTCTCACACAATTGCTTGCCCAAGAGATAGAAAATGATAAAGAATCATGGCTTGAAAGAGCCAACAAGAATTTGGAGGACAAATTATACAAGGAAAACAAAGACTTGGGTTTGCAAAGGAAGATGACTGGGCATTACAAGAAATTGAATCAATTTTCCCAAAGAAAACTCAAACTTGCTCAAGAAAGGCTCAAAACTGCCCAAAGGAGGTGCCCGGTCAAAAAAGGGGAAAAAGACATATCTAGGCTTGAAATATTGGCTTCAGCTTCCTTGCATGCTTCTAAGAACCCATAAGGGGTTCGCTCACCAAAATTGAGCAAAATTCGACATGATCTTGTTTTTTGTGTTTTTTGGCCCTAATTGCACATTTTTCTAGGCATTGCCATGTTTGCTAGGAGCATCCTCAACTCATGAAAGTCATTTTTTTGGATGTATTAAATTTGGGGGCATCTAATGACAATTCTTTAGATCAAAATAAGTTTTTTTGGTCCCCCAAAGAGGCAAAAATCAGTCAAAATTCACCTTTCTGCCTCACATATCAGCAGATGAGACCCTCCTAGGTTTTTTCACTCAATCCACTTTTTGATAGACTTATAGGGATCCGTTTGAGAAAAATCAAGTAGTTCTAGAAACTAGACATCTAGGGCTTTCCAACAAGCTATCATGTGCCTCGTTTTGACATCAGGAAGTCCCTAAAAAGTTATCTTCAAAACAGGCTTTCTTCTAGCGCTACGCTCCTATAGCATTTTGGCTAAAAAAGCAGTTTCTGGAAGGTGGCCATCCAAATGTGCGTTTAGCTATTTTTAACTCTATGTCAGAGATTAGAAGCCAATTTTATTGCTATTTTTAGCTTAAATAGATATTTTTGAATATATTTTGTGCCTTGGGCTTTGCAAAGCCTCAAGGACAAAATCAGATATTTGTATTAGGCCAATGGCCTTCTAGATGCTCTAGGAGGGTTTCTTTCTCTTTGGCCTATATAATCCAAGAGAATTCATTGTAACCAGAGGCTGAACTTGATGTTATAGAGCAATACATAGAATTATGAGCTTTGAAGAAGTACTTGTTTCATGAAGTGGATGATCTCTTGCTTGACTTTGATGGTGGAGGAGGATTGTATGTAGGATTCCATGGCTTGGTGAATGGTATTGTGTTCCTTATCTGTTATGTTTTCTTATTTTATCATACATGTTTTCATGCTTCTTGCTTGTTGTATTTTAGTAAAGAATAAGTTTGAGATATGCCCATGGAGGCACCTCAAATTTCCTGATTCATTACATTTAATGAGGAATAACGCAGTTTTGGAGGGAGATTGTTTGCATGGAGGAAATTACTTAATTGAGTGGGGCCAAGAGTAAGGAAGCTCATAACTTATATAAGGAAGAGGATGGCAGCCATATGGGGGATGCTTTTTGCATGATTATTTTTTATGTGGTCTTTTTAGACTTCTTGCATTCTTCAGTTGTTTAGTTGAGATTGTTGTGTTGTTTAGCACCGGGTATTCCCAAGCGAGAATCCCACCTCTTTCCTTGAGAGGCCTCTTGGAGGAGTATTGCACTTCATTTCCACATTCAAGCTTAAGGCCAAGCTACATATTTCTTCATCAACGCTATTTCTGCAGGATATGGTGTTGTGTTTCATGGTGCAGCAGTGGAGAATCATATTGGGTGTCTTTAAAGCTATTTTTGTAGTGGAGGAAGGTTTCCATCCATTGGAAGGCCTATAAAGAAGCCCCTTGAGCTTTATTGACACATTTAGCTATAGGCTAAAGAGCATTTATCCCCCCACAATGCAACTTGAGTCCAGATCTACATTATTTTAGGGAGGAGTTGTAGGGGTAGTTGCAGTGGTTGTTTTGGGAGGTGATTTCTTCAGTGGAGGAGCCATTATTTCATCCCGAGGATCTATTGGGGAAGAGATGTAGGTTTCTACATCAGCTTTAGCCATATCTTCTCATTTCTATTTTTGCAGCATATCTTCAGCCCTAGGGCTGCAACTTACATTGGCACATTGTGTGCATTTTCCGTAAACCCCCTTGGGTGGTCTTGGAAAGCTGATCTAGTGCCCAGATCTGTATGTCTAGGCTCTATTGGGGCCTATATCAGTATTTTATATCATTTTATCATCTCCAACTGTAGTTATGACTGCACTATATTTTCTCTCTGACATTTTGTATTGTAACAACAACTCATAGTTGGGAGTGATTGCTTATGGGAGGCTTGTTTCCTCATTGTATATGATTTATGCCTCACTATTTTGTATTGATTTGCTAATCTAATACATAATTTTATGACTCCATATTGGTTTCATGGTTTCATGTGTTAAATATTTGCTTCTGATTTCATTTTATGAGCTATATTTCTTCTTTCCCCATTTGGGAATACTACATAGTAAAAGGATGAAGAGTTGTTAGTGCTCTGCAACGGAAGGACGTCTCAAAAAAGCTGGAGGAGAATATAGTTAAGGTCAGCATGCTCCTGCATTTAACACTTGGCAGGCAGCCATGTGTGGGTGCGTGGGGTGACAGGTGCCCTGCCACACAACGCCCAAGTGGCTCGAACTCTTATAGAGAGGCACCCACATCCAAGGGGTGAAGATATTTGTGCACCAGGAGAGTGCATTCATTTTTGAGAGCTTCATCATCAAGGGAGTGGATTTGGCTGGTGATGAGAGAAGCTTTGTGTGTGACTCCTTTGTTGGCTAAGAGGTAAACTACTGCATTAACAGTTCTTCTGATGTGTTTGAAGGTGACTGCTAAGTGGTTGAGGAGCCAATGTCCAAGGAGCTTCAAGCGAGCTGATAATATCCAACTCATGATGAATTTTAAAGTAGAGGATCCAGCCTAGAGATGATCAACTATGTCTATAATGATTTGGGAGTCCCCTTCTATTTCTAGAGGGAAGAAATTGTTCTATTATGCCAAGAGGAGACCCTGAAACAACCCTTCGAGCTCAGCTAAATTGTTGGTATCCAAACCAATGGAGCAAAGGAAGATCATGAGAGCCTCTCCTTCTGATTTTCTGAAGATCCCTCCAAATCTTGAATCCCCAGGATTTCCCTTAGAATCATGATTAAAGTTGAGCTTGAAGAGGCCGGGAGGAGGGGGAGACCAAGTGCTAGGAGAGCTGGGAAGATGGTAAGAAGGGGGCTCTTGGATCGGATGCGAGTAAAGCAAGAGATTCTAGTTCGAACAAATGATTTTCTCCCAAGGATGAGAGGGGAGATCAGAGTCTTTCCATCACTGAAGTAGAGGGAATTCTTGGAGATTACTGCAGATGGTGGTCTAGAGGGTGTTAGGAGTGGAGGTTTGATCCCGAAAGATCCGACGATTATGCTCTTTCCAGATTGTCCAAAGGATGTGCCCAGGGAGGATGATCCAAAGAGAATTAAGAATTTCATAGAGGAAGGGGGTGGATGGCCAGGTACGAATGGTGTTGAAAATGTCTCCATTTTTTCTGTCTGATCTTCTGCTGAGCAGCACTGCTTTGTCCCTTAGGGTGTTAGAAAGAATTGAAGAGGTGCTCAATGTTTTCTTCCGCATTACCATAGTTTGGAAAATGTGAGGGACCAAAGAAACCTTTTTTGAGCAGGTTATCCCACGTGAGTATGCGCCTTTTGCTAAGAAGCCAGAGGAAAGTAGAGATTTTGGGCCAGATTCTGGGATGCCAAATTTGGGACCAAATGGTGTCTTGGCGATTCTGAGGATTGGGGTGGAGCAGGCGGTAGGCCTCTTTGGTAGTGAAGGTGCCACAAGAAGAGTATCCCCAATGCACTATGTCACCCCCTTCAGCAAAGTGAATTTTCCTTTTTAGAAGTTCTTGCTTGATGTCATCACTGAGCTGTAGTCCTCGATCCTCCTGCAAACGTTCAGCTGGCAGCCACTAGAAAAAGCGATAATTGATCTAAGGGATCCATAATTAATTGATTTTTGGATTATCCTGATGAATAAGAATATCCTGAAAACTTGAGTTGGGGAAGAGAGGGGCCAGTTTAGGCATCTTCTGCCAATAATAATTCAAGAACTTGGCCTAGGATCCTGATCGAAACTCCCAGAAGCTATGGTCCTAAACAAGAGCCCTATGTTGTTTCGAAGCTTTCCATTTTAGGGAGAAATCTATCTCAATGTCGAGGCAGATCAGGTCCCTGGCTGGCCAATTTTTTTCATATTTGGAGAGTCAAAGCTGCGCCGAAGGGACATCAGGATTAGAGATCCAATGCCACCAAATTTTTTCTCCCATTACTGTGTTGTTGTGCTGAGGATCTCTGAGTCCCAGCCCACCAGAAGCTTTAGGAGCACAGACTTCATTCCAATTGACCAGCACCCATTTCTTATTATCTTTCTTGCCTCCCCAAAGATAGTTTCTTTGAATGTTTCTGATGGATTTGAGGACACATTTTGGGGCAGCCAGAACCGAAAAGAGGTAGAGAGGCATGGACTGGAGGAAATACTTGATAATAATAAGGCGACTAGCTAAGTTGAGAGCCTGATGGGTCAAGAGGGGGAGCCTGTTATCCAGCTTGTCTAAAAGGTCTTTCCAAGAGGCGTGTTTGATTATGGATTCAATGAAGGGGGCACTCAGATATTTACAAGGGATAAAGGAGATGGAGAACCCCAGAATACGGGCAATGTTGAGCTGGGTGAGGAGACGGGTATTGAAGAAGAAAATTTGGGGTTTTTCATTATGGATAGTAGGTCCGACAACAAGGAAAAAGCAGTCTAAAATAGCTTTGAAATTTATAGCTTCCCGAACAGAAGGATGACCAAAGAGCATATTTTCATCCACAAATTGCTGGTGGGAGATAGGGGGACAAAGATGAATGCTCAGCCCTTTGAGAGAGCCTGATCTGACATGGTGATTGATGAGTTTTCCCAGCCCTTCAGCCATCAAGAAAAAGAGGAAAGGGGAGAGAGTATTGCCTTGACGGATGCCTCTTGAGGGTGAAAAGGGGGTGGAGGGGGAGCTATATAGCACAATGGAAAAGATGGGGGATGAGATCAAACTCATGTTCCATCGAATCCAGGTCAAACTGAATCTAAAGGAAGACAACATTTGATGAATATAGGACCAACTGAGTTTATCGAAACCTTTTGAGAGGTCAATCTTGAGGAGCATACCTTGTATTTTGCACGACTTCAAAGAGTGAGTAACCTCATGAGTGAGAATAATGTCATCAAGAATATTTCTACACTCTACATAGCTAGTTTTCTCTAGACAGATTAAGAGGGGCAACAGAGGTTTAAGTCAATTGGTTATCACCTTAGAGATGAGCTTGTACAGGACGTTGCAGAGGGAAATAGGTTTGTATTTTCTGGGGGCAATTGCGTGCTCCTCCTTAGGGATAAGAGTGAGGAAATTGGCATTGAAGGCAAGGAGCATCCAATGCATACCCTGGGATTCCTCCACCATTTCCCAGATTTCCATCTTTATGTATTCCCAAAAAAAATGGAAGAAATTGGTGGTGAAGCCATCTGGTCTAGGGGCTTTCCCAGCCTTAAGTTGAGCCATAGCTTGGTCCACCTCCCGCAGCTGAACAGGTCTCAAAAGAATTCGATTGTGGTCATTTGTAATGATGGCTAGGATGTGCAGGGTGATGCTGTTGATGACCTCTTGTCTATCCATTGGAGGTTCCGCAAGAGTATCCTTGAAGTAGTTGAGGAGCTCCTGCTCAATAGCCTCATGCATCTCTAGATTGATACCTTGTTTGTTTTTTAAGATGAAGATTTGATTGACCATACTTCGTTGGATAGTGGAGTGGTGGAAACATTTCGTGTTCTTCTCCCATTCTTTGAGCCAAATAATTCTGGACTTCTGCTTCTAGAAAATCTCCTCCTGCACTACTCTTTCTTCAATTGGATTCTTGAGTTTTTGTTCCTTACGTTCCAAGTCCTCCATGCGTCCCAGAGAGATAATTTTTTGTTGGAGGGCTGCCATCTGAGTCTCTAGATCCCTTTGGCTTTGGAAGATGTTGCCAAAATTGTTATGGTTCCAAAGCTTTAATCTGGATATAATGATATTTAGCTTTTTTTGAACTTGGTACATCTTGGAACGATCCAGGGTGATGATATTGCGCCACCATTCAATGACCATTTCTTTGAATCCAGCATGGGGAAGCCAAAACTGCTAAAATTGGAAGGGTTTATTGAGAGCTCTGCCTGGTCTCACCCATTTCAACTGAATGGGCCAATGATCGGATCCTGCTGCAAGGAGGATGGTGGAGAATATATTGCCCCTCGCCTAAATAAAGACATCCAAGATGAGGAAACAATCCAGGAGAGATGCTATTTGCTGGGAGCCTCTTCTGCGGTTGTTCCAAGAGTGAAGCCTGTTGGACATAAGAAGATCGATTAGTTGATTTTGGAGAATGAAGTCTTTGAACCGGTGGGTATCATTATCCATATGCAAATGACCTCCCTGTTTTTCCCTGAGGCTAGTGATCATGTTTAAATCGCCTCCCAGAATCCAGAGGGGGTAGACTCATGGGCCATTGAGGGAGACGATGTCGCCTAAGAGCTAAATTTTGCAAACATGGGCTTGGGGGAAGTAGACATTAGTGAGGCGACCATGGATGCTAGTGCCTAGCAAATGGATGAAGTTGAGCGAAGCATGGAGGTTGGAGAGGGAAAGGATGGAAGGATTCCAGGCAATGGCCAGACCTCTAGAGGCTCCCATGGCATCATCAGCTACCGTATTACAACCAGGCCAGAGCCTAGTTAAGATGGAGTGAAAGGTGGTACTGGAGCATTTGGTTTCCTGCATGAAGAATATGAAGGGGTTATCATGCCTGATTCTATTTTTTATCATACAGAGCTTTGAGGGGCTCTTGATCCCTCTAATGTTCCATGAAGTGAGCTTCATCATTTAGAGTGTTGGTTCAGGACCTTAAATGTTAGTATGAATCTTAATCGCAAGCGTACGAAAAAGGCTCACTTTAGTCGTGCATAACAAACAACCCTAACAACAAAGATGGTTGTCGATATCTTTACATATTCAATTAGTTGACCAAGATAAATGCTGCAAAATATAGATCTATGCATTAAAAGACATTAAGCAGTAAATAAAAGCAAGAGTTGCTCCATGCATCCAATAGACAATACAAGGTTGTTTTAAAGAATTTTTGTATTTTTTGACATTTGGGAAGGGAACATAGAAAGATGTTACCAGTCCTCCTTAATGGGATGGGTTCTTGTAAGTCCTTAGTAGTTCAGATCTAAAATCTCTCTCTCTTGATGGTGTAGAAAACCCAGACAAAAATGGAACTCAAAGGAAGCTCACAAAAAATGGTAGTAAAATATGACAATGATGGTGGATCAAAGTCAGACCAAAAGTATAGATCCAAAGTGATCTTTAGGCAACAAAAGGTAGTGAATAAATGGAAAAACCCTTCTATTTATAACAAAATATTGAGTTAGTCTAGATATTGGTGCATAATTAAAATATTATTAACCAAATCAAGATCCAACTTTTATGGAATATTTTGTTATATTTGTTGGAGGGAAAAATAATTTGACTTTGGTCAAATCCCTTTATTTGTAAATAATAAATAAATAAATGATTTATTTATTATTTTAAGGATGTGGTTGAGTAATAATTAAATAAATAATTATTTGTTTAATTATTTATAAATGATTTAGTCAAATTAACCAGGAATATTATTTAAATAAGGTTTAAATAATTATTCCTAGAAAATAATAAGATAAATAATGATTTATCTAATTAATTTTCATGTTTTGGGTTAAATATGACCAAGAATATTAATTAAATGGTTGTTTAACTATTTATTCCTTGAGGAAAATCAAACAAATGTAGATTTATTTAATATTTCCTCATGGGGTTTCCTATTTAGACCATAAACAAATTAATAAATGTGGTTTATTAAGTTATTTTTCATAGTGAAAGCAATTTTACTTAGGGTAAAATTTGTCTTACATGGTGTACTTAGGTCCATCTAATAGTAATAGGTTAGATGACCAAAAAATGGTGTAACATTAAATAACTTTGTCAGCTTGGGGTATCATCTAGATTCCACCAGTTGATCCCCCAAAATGACCAATATTTGCATATTTGTCGGTCTACCCCTTTTTCTGGATTCTCTGATGATGTTGATTATTTCCCTCGAAATGTGTTCCCCTTGTATGCCCAGTTGCTTGCTCCTTTTTAGGAGCTAAGCTTTGAGAAGAGCTTCCTGTAAGCTATCTATTTGTCTAGCTGGAATGGTGTGATATTCCTTGGTTTTGCAGGCTATTTCCAAACCAGTGATGTCCAGATCTCCAAAGTCTATGGATTATGGTTCTTCATCCATGTATATGATGGGGGTGTGGTTCTTTCCATCTTCCTGAGCTTGCTTCTGAAGGGGTATGGCCTGAGTATGAATATCCATATTGGAACTGGGCTTTTGGGGTGGATCTTGGATTTTAGTAGAAGTGGACGACAAGATCTCCTTTTTCTTGTCCTTCTTCTTGGGACCTTGAGTCTTGTCTTTCATATTAGTGTGAAAAGGAATAACACTTTGGGGAGGGTTTATGCTAGAAGCTGGGGAGGTATGAGGAGGATCGAAGGAGAGGGGGTGTTTCCTTGGGGGGCTGGCGAAGGGTCCTTCTCCGGGGAGTGGTTGGCTAGAAGGTGAAAGCTATTGCTGGTGGAGGGTTGAGAGGGTCCGACTTTGGGGGTGGGTTTTTTAGCATTTCTTTTACGAGAGGATACTTTGGTGAAGCCGTCGAGGTCAGAGGATTTAGGGCTAGAGGTAGGTTTGGGGGGTATATTCAGTAGGAAATCCCTGAAAAGATGGCCATGCTTGTGGCATTTGTGACAATGGAAGGGAACATGCTCATAGTGAATCGTTTGAATCCATTGACGGAGACTTACCAAGTCTGGAGAGCTTTGGCTAGATGCATATAAATGTAGATCCTGGCATAGGCAGTGTACCGATTGTGTTTGGTTTCTTCGACTATCTTAATGAATGATCCCAACCTGTTACCAATTTCTTTGAGGGTAATCTCTTCCCAATATTCTTGAGGTAGCGAGTAGAGGCAGATCCATACTGACGCCTAGTTGAAATCTTCTTTTTCAGGGTTGAAACACTCAACCCAATCTCAGAGGAACAAGTCTGCAACATTAAAGAAGTATGACCCTCCATCCATGACTCTGTTTTTTTCCTCAAGACAGGTAAAGATTATATTGAAAAATCCTTTGGGGCCAAGCTAAAGGGTGACTTGGCCTTTAGGCTTGCATTTGGCATTTATCCAGCCATAGAAGGATTTTTCAGTTGGCCAGAAGCCAATGAACTTATAAATGAGGGCGTGATCATGCATAAATTGGATCCTTCCATTAATATATTTTGTTGGGAAATGGATCTCGGGCCTCTTGGGCTCGATTGGAATACACGTCGAAGATGTAGCATTGTGTTGTGTGTTGCTGCCATGGTCATTTTTTTTGGGTTTGTTGGGATCTCTTTAGGTTTGGTAGAGCCTGTCGGATCACCCTGAGCCATATCAGGCTCACCAGTTTTACTGTTAATTATGGAGTCACCAGTGCCTCCATTGGTTGGGGGGGTGTAGCAATTCCCGCCCTTATCAAAGCTGCCATGTCGTAAAACCTCTGAATACTGTGAAGATCTTGCTTAGAAGGCAAGTGGGGTTGATTAGGAACCTTGTCGGTACCCGCAGCAGGGATGAGGGAAACCATAGGGTTTCATGATAGGGCTCTACTCAGTCACGCGATCGCTCCTTCTCTGACCTCACCATCCATAACTTGCACTCAAATATGTTTTGATGTTATGTATGTTTCTTTATCTATGTTATTTTTGACATTTTTATGAGTTGTGCTTTCACTGCCACATTATTTTACTCTTCAGTCCTTCTTACCTACATTTTTTTTCATTCGTCAGAAATTATTATAGCTATATTATCTTATGATTTAAAAAAGAGGGACCTCTAGCAGAGGTGAGGGTGTAGAAATAATGTATGTCCCAATTGTTGATTCACAATCAGCAAGCATCGATTCAGATTGGCCATTTTCCAATACAAGCACAGAGAGAGTTTTACCTTATAGGATAGTTAGGAAGGCATAGCATAAACAACTTTCCCAAAAAAAGTGTTTAAAATTCTTGTTGATTTTGTGCCTTGCAGGCTTACAAGGGTGCTTGGATGGAAACTTATTTCATTCTAGTATTGAAATATTATTTTCATGGAATGTTTTAGGGACTCCACTGTTCTATCTAGCATGTTGGCATGTCTCAATCCTTTTAAAACACTCTGATCACCAGAATATGTTATATACTTTTAACTTGAACTATCATTTCAAACAGAAAAAATCTCACTCATGTTATGTATACCCCTTTTAACTCATACTGTTGATAATTGCCTCAAGAAAAAATGGTTGTTAGTTGACAACATTTTATGTTCAAACTTCAAACTTCCTATTTTTTAAAGACAAGCTATCCATAAAGGGGAGCCCATGACAAGGATTTTATCTTTGTTCGCAACTTCCAAACCAAAAAATGAAAATTATTATAGCTAGAACCTGACATGGAACAGAATGAAGCTCGTCTTTTTCAAGGATAAAATGAATGCCAAAAGTGCTACATAATCTTATCATTTTGGAAAGCAGAACTGTAAATTAATCTAGAAAGAATCATAATAGGAACAAATCTAAATTAAACCAATATTGAAATTGACTATAAGAAGACCATTTTCTCAAATTTTCATTGAAAATCCTCAAGGTAAGGCACAAGAAAAAAAAGTGCATGATTAATATAGTATAAGAATTAATTTTAAAACATGACAACAAAAAAATTGAATCCGGCCCCAAGGAGAGCTGGTCTCTAATTTCTGTCCATAATTCCCTTTATTTCTTGTCAAATTTATTGGTCAATTTCGTAGAAATTGACAAATGAATGCTTAGTGCAACTTTGATTAAAGCCCAACATAGATATATACATACACTACCTCTTTCATTCTCTATTCCCTCATTCACAGTCATATACATATAACTTTCATATTATACTCATTCCAATGCTAAGACCTTGGGAAATTTTAAATATAAACCCGAACTTTAATTCTATCGCCGAAACTTATAACTAAGGTTATCACCCTTCAGAATCTTATATTAATAACCCGACGCATTATAAATAAACACTTATAACAACTTTAGGCCTCATGCCCACCCATACAACACGGATTTAACAAAAAAAAATGCCCATACCTTAGTTTAACCTTCGTGTTACTTTGAGTGCGATCACTGTTTAATGAGTCGGCCTCTAGATCGGACGACGTACGCCAATATCGTGTTGATTTCACCGTCGATCATTATTGTGCGATGAGGGAGCGATGAGGGCAGTATTGCCTGTCGATGTGGTAGCTTTTCACAGGATCGCGTTGGTTTGGAGTGGTTTCCCTTCCGTACAAAGGCGGTGCAATATGGGTGATTTGGTTTCACAAACCCGCTCCCGGATTATGAACAGTGTTTGACCAAAGGGTTAAGCCGGGGTTAACACCATTCTTTCCATTCGATCCGGTTCACCAACTCAGGTTCGAACCTTGGGAAAATGCTCTCAGTTCACAACAAAACGAACTTATTTCGTTGTAAGCAGGTTTTTCACTACCAGTTGAGCTCACGGTGCTGTGGGCAATCCAACACTACAGACCACACAATTCTACGCCTGGTATCAAGGTTACTGTAATCACCTCGGTTTCTCACAGGGGTGCACATCAATAAAACACACTCAGGAGACTCAATATGGACTACATTCAACCATGGACAGAGAGAGAGACTTTCGAAGGTTCAACACAGCAAATTCGTCATCAAATAAACACAAAGCTGGAGGCTCAAACACCTCGGAATCAAGAAAATGCACACACAGAGACAGTATATCTACAATTCCACACTGATGATCAACAAACATCGAAATATATTCAAGCAGAGAACAATTGCTTAACACACATGATCTTTACTGTGGAAATCCCCCGCCTCCAATGTATCTGGGGCTACATTTTATACACCATCATATGTCTCTTCGGTTCCTCTGTGAGGACCGTTTCTACTCTAACAAAAGGCCTAATTACATTCATTCGAATAACTGAACAGGATAGATGGATTGAACCTAAAACTATTCGACTTCTACTGACTCTAACTGATCTAAATGAAATAGACACCTAAGGTATTGACACCTTGTTGTTACAAATTCGAATGATTTTGATCCCCCCTAGCCACAACATGTGGACAAATTTCCTACATTGCTGGCTAGTGTCTAATGCCCCTTCATTAGACTCCCGAGGGAAATTTTCCTTCATGGACTCCTGTCCATGAGTTCTTCCACTGATCTACCTATTTTCTGCAACATTCCTTCAGTCATCCAAGTGGCATCTTCCTCTGGCTGGTCCTTCCACTTGTTTAAGTACTGAAATTACTCTTGTCCTATGGTCTTCTTGAACACTTTTTTGTCCAATATCTTCTCTAGTTGTAGTGGTTGTGCTGGAGGTAGCTGATTTGTCCATTCAATTTGTTCCTTGTCTACTGGTCCTCCTTCGGCACCATCATCTTCATACTTGTACAAATCTTCAACATTAAAAATGGGAGATATTCCAACATCAAGGGGAAATTTAATCTCATAATCATTAGCAGAAAACTTTCTAAGTATCTTGCATGGCCTTATCTTTTTAAACTTCAGTTTGTTATACTGCTTATTTTGGAATCTCTCCTTTCTCAAGTGTGCCAAAACAAGATCTCCTACTTCAAAATGGACTTCTCTTCTACTCAAATCTACCCTGCCTTTGTATTTGATGTTGCTTCCTTGTAGCTGTTGTTTCACTTGTTCATGTATGGCTTGGATTTCTGAAGCAAATTCTTCACCATCAGCACTCCTCAGCTCTGTCTTTCCCAGATTTCTTAACTCTGATATTCCTTTGGGGTGCATTCCATAAACAATATGGAATGGACTTTTCTCTGTGCTTCTATTTGGTGAGTAATTATATGCATATTCTGCCTGGGGAAAAATATGATCCCACTACTTGGGATGTTCTCCTGCAAGACTTCTCAACAAATTTCCCAGACTTCTATTCACTACCTCAGTTTGTCCATCAGTCTGAGGATGATAAGCTGAGCTGAAACTCAGTTTGGTACCAATTTTCTTCCACAGTGTCCTCCAAAAATGGCCCACAAATCTTGTGTCTCTGTCTGAAACAATACTCTTGGGCAACCCATGCAACCTAACAACTTCTTTGAAAAACAAGTTAGCAACATGGGTGGCATCACTAGTTTTATAACATGGAATAAAATGTGCCATTTTGGAAAACCTGTCCACTACAAAAAAGATTGCATCATTCCTTCTCTGAGTCTTGGGAAATCCTAGAACAAAATCCATACTCACCATGTCCCATGGCCTGTCTGGAATAGGCAAGGGAGTGTACAATCCTGCATTCTGGCTCCTTCCTTTGGCATATTGACAGATTTTGCAATTCTTCACAAATTTGTCCACTTCTGCTCTCATCTTGGGCCAATAATAGAAGTGACTCAGCTGCTCATAAGTTTTATCAGTACCAAATTTCCCAGCAAGTCCACCACTATGCTTCTCCTTGATCAAATTTTCTCTCATGGAACATTTTGGTACACACAGTTGGTTCCTCCTAAATAGTAAGTTCTCCTGCAATAAATAATCTAGCCACTGGCTCCTATCTGTTAGAATAGGGTTACAACATGCTTCAAATGCTTCCTTAAAATCTGAATCTGTTTTATACATTTCTTTGAGAAAATCAAATCCTACAACTTCAAAATTGGTTTCTTGAACAAGCATGTGTCTCCTACTCAAAGCATCAGCTACCTTATTTTCTTGGCCACTTATATGTTTCAAAACAAAGTTAAAACTTTGGAGATACTCAACCCATTTGGAATGCTTATGATTTAACTTGGGTTGTTGTACAATTTACTGCAAAGCATGATTATCAGAGTATAATACAAATTCTTTGGACATCAAATAATGCCTCCACTTTTTCAATGCCTGAACAATTGCATAGAATTCCTTCTCATAAGAGGAATACTTCCTTCTGGTGTCATTCATATTTTCACTAAAATAAGCTACAGGCCTATCATCCTGACTCAGCATAGCTCCAATGGCTTCTCCACTAGCATCACGCTTCACTTGAAATGGTTTAGTAAAATCAGGCAGAATTAAAACAGGCTTTTCAGTTATCTTTTGCTTCAAAAGTTTAAAGTTTCTTTCTACTTCAGAAATCCATTTAAATGGTTGTTTTCTCTTTTTTATTGTCTCAATTATGGGTGCATTAATCTTATTGAAGTTTCTTATAAATTTCCTGTAAAAACTGGCAATTCCATGGAAACTTCTTACCTTAAAAACATTTCTGGGTGAAGGCCACTCCACAATTGCCTTAACCTTTTCTGGGTCCATCTTCAATCCTTCTGTAGAGACAAAAAATCCCAAATACACCAACTCTTCCTTCATGAATGAGAATTTCTTTAGGTTTATCAGCAGTTTCTCTTGGTGCAGCTTCTTCAAGACATAATTAAGATGCCTTAGATGTTCTTCTTTAGTTTTGCTGAAAACTAATCTATCATCCAGATACACTATCACAAATTTACTAATGAATTATTTTAACACTTCATTCATAAGTCTCATAAAAGTGCTAGGTGCATTTGACAACCCAAAAGGCATTACCATCCATTCATACAGTCCTTCATTCGTTTTAAAGGCAGTTTTCCACTCATCACCCTCCTTTATTCTAATATGATAATATCCACTTTTTAAATCTAACTTTGAAAAATATTTGGCACCACTCAAACAATCCATTAAATCCTCAACTCTGGGCAAAGGGAATCTGTACCTAATTTTTATCTTATTGATTGCTCTAGAATCAGTACACATTCTCCAGCCTCCATCTTTCTTCGGGCTCAATACTGCTGGCACTGCACATGGACTCAAACTTTCTCTGATCAGTCCCTTGTCCGCCAATTCTTGTACTTGCTTCCTGATTTCCTCATTTTCTGTGCGAGTCATTCTGTAGGCTGCCTTATTTGGCAAATTTGAACCTAGGATAAAATCTATCTAATGGCTGATCTTTCTCACAGGGGGCAGCTCATCAGGTAAATCATCCACAACAATGTCACAATAATTGTCTAACATCTCTTGGATTTCTATTGGAAAATCAGAAATCTTTGTAGAAGTAAGAACTACTTTAGGTTTGCAAACTAAAGCAAATCTTACCTCTTCTTCTTCAATCTACTGTAGATACTCCTTCCCGCTCAGCAACAAGGTCTTTGGATCATCCACTCTGCTTGATGGTTCTCCTTCTTCCATGGGTATCAATGTATGATGTACCCCATCTTTGAAGAACTTGTAAGTGTTCTTCTTGCCATCATGCACTGCTACTCTGTCAAACTGCCAAGGTCTACCCAGCAGTATGTGACACACATCCATGGGCATCACATCACACAGGACTTTGTCTTTGTAGTTGCCCATTTGCAGCTCTATCTCACACTGTTCCTTTACAATCAGCTGGTGCCCTTTATGCAGCCAGGACACCCTATAAGGATTTGGATGCTCCCTTGTCTTCAGCTTCAACTTCTCTATCACCTCATTGGAAACTAGATTGTCTGTGCTTCCACTATCAATGACTAGATGGCAGCATTTCCCCTAGACTTTGCATATGCTCCTAAACAAAGTCTTCCTTTATGCAAGCTCAGTGACCTCTTTGGCTTGTTTCAACAGGACCTTATTAACCACCAAGGATTCTCCCTTTTCTGGTAAAATTTCCTCTTCAATTGTTGCCTCTTCTCCATACTGGGCAACAATAGCATTTCTTAGACCAGCACCCATATTCTCTGGGCACTCATAATGCTTGTGTCCCACTTGATGACATCTATAGCACCTCAATTCCCTACCTCTACCTCTGCCTCCTCTTCCTCTGTAAGAACCCCTTCTTCCTCTTGCATCACCCTCTGTAGATGCATTCTGAGGTGAGCTACTGTTAGCTCCATCTCTAGGTGTAGTAGACTTTCCTCTACCACCCTGGCTTCCCTTTCCACAGAAATTACCTCTCCCTTTGGTAGAATGCTTTCTCAGGAGTTTCTCCTATGCTTTCAAGGCCATCTGATAGGCCTCTTCAACTTTCTTAGGAGACAGAAGACCAATTTCATCTTGGATCTGCAGCTTGAGACCATTCACATATCTGGAAATATTCTCTGGTGTGTCCTGAAACTGCCCAGCTCTTATACTTACTCTATAGAATTCTTCTGTGTATTCCTTTACTGTCATCAACCTCTGTCTCAGGTTCTGCATTTGCCTAAACAATGTTAGTTGATAATCACTAGGAAAGAATTTACCTTTTAGCTTAGCCATCATTCTGTTCCAGCTTTTGATAGGTTGTTTGCCAGCTCTCCTTCTTTCTACTTGCACTCCATCCCACCAAAGTGCAGCATGTCCCTTCAGCTTTGTTACTGCAAACTTGACCTTCTTATCTTTTCTCATTTCTTCATAGTCAAAGAACTTTTTCATTTCATTAATCCATTCCACCAGCTCTTCTGGATTTATTCCTCCTGCAAAACTTGACACTTCAATCTTAGGCTTAACTGCAGACCCCAGAACAGTTCTGAGGAGCCTCATCTCAGGAGGAATCTCAGCATTTTCTCCAGCTTCTTATAATTTAGGTTCACTGATGTCTTCAAGATCTCTGGGCTGTCCTAGATCCATGGCATCCATTCTAGCTTGGACCCTCTGCAAGGTCTCCAACACTTCTGCATTGGCAATAGGTTTGCCTCTCCTTCTGCCGGCACCTCTAACAACTCAGATTTCCATGTTAATTCTTTGCAAAGACAACCCAAAAACAGCTTTGATACCATAATTGATAGCAAAAAAATTGAATTCAACCCCAAGGAGAGCTGGTCTCTAATTTCTATCCATAATTCCATTTATTTCTTGTCAAATTTATTTGTCAAATTCGTAGAAATTGACAAATGAATGCTTAGTGCAACTTTGATTAAAGCCCAACACAGATATATACATACACTACCTCTTTCATTCTCTATTCCCTCGTGCACAGTCATATACATATAACTTTCATATTATACTCATTCCAATGTTAAGACCTTGGGAAATTTTAAATATAACCCCGAACTTTAATTCTATCGCCGAACCTTATAACTAAGGTTATCACCCTTCAAAATCTTATATTAATAACCCAACGCATTATAAATAAACACTTATAACAACTTTAGGCCTCAAGCCCACCCATACAACCTAGATTCAACAAAAACAAATTCCCATACCTTAGTTTAACCTTCGTGCTACTTTGAGTGTGATCACCGTTCGATGAGCCGGCCTCCAGATCAGACAGCGTAAGCCAATATCGCGTTGATTTCACCGTCGATCGTTATCGTGTGATGAGGGAGTGATGAGGGCGGTATTGCCCATCAACATGGCAGCTTTTCACAGGATTGCATTGGTTTGGAGTGGTTTCCCTTTCATACAAAAACGGTGCAATATGGGTGGTTTGGTTTCGCAAACCCGCTCCCGAATTATGAACATTGTTTGACCAAAGGGTTAAGCCAGGGTTAACACCATTCTTTCCATTCGCTCTGGTTCACCAACTCAGGTTCAGACCTTGGGACAACGCTCTCAGTTCACAACAAAATGAACTTATTTCGTTGTAAGCAGGGTTTTCACTACTAGTTGAGCTCACGGTGCTGTGGGCAATCCAACACTACAGACCACACAATTCTACGCCCAGTATCAAGGTTACTGTAATCACCTCGGTTTATCACAGGGGTGCACATCAATAAAACACACTCAGGAGACTCAATATTGACTACGTTCAACCATGGACAGAGAGTGAGACTTTCGGAGGTTCAACAGAGCAAATTCGTCATCAAATAAACACAAAGTTGGAGGCTCAAACACCTCGAAATCAAGCAAATGCACACACAGAGACAATATATCTACGATTCCACACTGATGATCAACAAACATCGAAATATATTCAAGCAGATAACAATTGCTTAACACACACAATCTTTATTGTGGAAATCCCTTGCCTCCAATGTATCTGGGGCTACATTTTATACACCATCATATGTCTCTTCGGTTTCTCTGTGAGGACTATTTCTACTCTAACAAAAGGCCTAATTTCATTCATTCGAATAACTGAACAGGACGGATGGACTGAACCTAAAACTATTCAACTTCTACTGACTCTAACTGATCTAAATGCAACAGACACCTAAGGTATTGACACCTTGCCGTTACAAATTCGAATGATTTTGATTCCCCCTAGCCACAACATGTGGAAAAATTTCCTACATTGCTGGCTAGTGTCTAATGCCCCTTCATCAAAACATATACAATCAAATAAAACACAATAAAAAAACTTACCTTTAAAGACCCCAACATGTCATTCTCTAACTCTCCCTCCAAATTGAGAGGAAAGTTGTTCTCCTCCCCCACCAAGGTGAAAATCCCACTCTATGACATTCTTTCTCCCTTCGTGAGCCAATTGTTGATTTTTGACCTAGCATTGGGCCTTAAGGACTCTAATTTACCATAGGTACCATCCTTAGAATTATATTAAAAAGTGTGTTTCCCCAAAAAATGCATTATATGGAAGAAAAGGGAGATAACATCATGATATAAATCACAACCTAGAAAAGTAACATAACGATTACATCATTGTCACATAACTGTACATTTTTAACAACATGTAGAATTCAATAAAAGACTTTCTATTGATAATAAATGGCAACATAAAAGGTAAGAGGAATGTCAACAGATTCAACAATTGATTATAGAGGATGAAAAAAATGGTAATAGGACCTAGTGAGGCTAACAACAATGACTTTGAAAATTTCCTT
Source organism: Pinus albicaulis (assembly GCA_034641835.2). NCBI lineage: Eukaryota > Viridiplantae > Streptophyta > Pinopsida > Pinales > Pinaceae > Pinus > Pinus albicaulis. Next base: position 172,952,140 of record CM076584.1, read on the forward strand.
CACTAAACCTTAGAATTACTATCATCTAGGGTTTTATTTTCAATGTCACTAGTCTATGGAGTTGTAGTGATTACCAATGCAAAAAAAGTTAAAATGAAGATGCATTCAATGAATGGTAAATGTCAAAGGAGGAATCATAAAAGTGGAGAAGATCAAACACATATGCAAAAGGAATAATATGAGACTTGATAACACTTTGGAAAACAAACAAAATTCAATGTCTAAGGAAAGGAAGGATTGCAAGAGGTGTGAGTGCGGTCAAGCTTAAGTCCATATATTGGTGATGAGTAGATAGTTTCCCAAGATGTCATGAGCATAAAATGGATAAGAATATCGATGTATAAAGTGGCTAAGAAATTAAGTTTGTAAGTTAAGGACTTGGCGACAATTTTGGACCTAAAGTTGTTATTACAAAATTTCAAAGGATGTACTAAAGAAGGTCAACAATCCTTTGACTAGACAAAAGAGATGTAAGAAAAGGTAGATATGTTGAAATAGGAGGTCATAATTCTATAAATCCAACTAATATGTTTTTATAATCTCATCAATATGATGCTAAGAAATATGGGGTTCAAGCGTAAATTGAAAAAATAGAGTGATAAAGAGGATGCTAGTGATTAGGTTAACCTAGAGGAAACATGAATCCTCATCATTCCCAATATGCAGAACCAATCCTTGGTTTTCTTTAAATTTTTAGCATATTTGTCATTCAATTTTAAGTGTGATAAAGGAAACTCAAAGCTCCGAAATAATATTTTAAAATATTGATGTTAAATCAAATCCCAGACGATGATTCTACAAAATATGTTGATTATGAAAAAAGCTTTGTAGCTTAATATGATTCAAAGGCCTTAAAGAAAAAATTTGTGAATGGGAAGCGAAATTAAAAACTCCCTCCATTTTTGAACATATGTATTCTACTCTTCAAGTAACAAAATACCCACATTATTTACCAAAAAATTCACTAAAATACAAAAATCACTTTAAGGAAAAATATAACATAGTGATCATTTTCAGGCCACCAATTAATTCAAGAAATATATGAATTATCTCCACATTTACAAAACTAATAAAGCTAATTAGCTAACCAATAAATTATTAAGCATTTATTATTTTCAATAGAGTTTGTGGGAAAAAATGCGAAGCTGGGTTACACTTTCGTGAGAAACACGACCGACAAATTCACTCTCCCAAAAGTTTGGCCGAACTTTTAGGAAGTTTGGTCGAGCTTTTGAAATTAATTTGGTCAAACGGTTTCTGCCTTTTTATGAACGTATTCTTCCATTATCATTGACAATGTCGGTAACCATATTTTTGGCTAGAGATAGAAAAACCGACAATAAAAGTTCGTCTGAACTATTAGTTCGACCACACTACTAGTTTAGTCAAACATTATTTAATAGTTCAGCCAAACTTTCTCTTACAGATAGAGCAGCCATCAAAACCTCGAAAACTTTTCAAAGGTTTTCTAACAGTTATGCGACTGTCAGAGAGATAACTGTTAATTTTTTTGGTTTTTTTTGTTTCTCTTTATTTATTTTTTGTTTTATAATTTTCCAGTGATTTTGTAGGCTTCTCTCCTCATATGCTTGTCCTCAACCCGGTGTTTTCGTTTGCAACTTGGCTAAATGTCCTCTTCCTTGGCTCGAATCTGCATCGCCGTCTTCTCGTCCTCGGCTCTATGTTTGTTTGCAACTCGGCTCGGCGTCCTCAACCTCAACCAAGCGTGCTCATTGTCCTTTTTCTAGGTCAGTCACCGAGTCAATCTGGAACTTCAGTATCCCATGAATTTTCATGTTCATTAGTGATCTGGGTCATGAACTTTACAATTCTGTCCTTAGAAAAGAAATAAAAAACTATGTTTTTAAATAAGTCACATCGAGATGCATATACTTGTTCTAGTGCCAATGTTTACTGTTCGTGGTAGTTGTTTTTAAATCGCATTCCCCTTTTTGAGTCGTATGAAGCCTTTTACTATATTTAGATGGTTTTTTAGTGTCAATTATGTTACTGTCTTGTGGTTTTATGGCGATATTACCTGCCTCATGGGAAGCTTGTAGGATATCTATGACAAGATATATCTACATAGAACACCCAAACTACTCTGAAAATGAACTGATAATGATCTTCTTGTGATTTTTATGTGCTTAATATAAGTGGCAGGTTGCAAAGTATAATTTATATGAATGGTTGGATTTATTTCTATAATAGTGCAATGGACATCATGGTTTTTTGGCCCAAGAAATTATTCCACTCTCAATAAATTTTTGTGCAGCATAGATTACGTTTTTATGGACCAAGAAGTTTATATATATATATATATATATATATATATATATATATATATATATATATATATATATATATATATATATATATATATATATATATATATATATATATATAAAGTGGTAAAACAGAAAAAGTTTACTAAATATTTCACTGGAAAAATTTGTATATATCTTTTAAAGTTGAAATCTAAGGTAAGCTAAGAAATATCTCAAAACATTTATTATTTATTTATTAAAATAGAGATATATATTTTAGGGAGAATATCTAACCTGAATAGCATTATACAAAAGGTTACAAATTACATTAAAATTTTGAATAAAGATTTTTGACTTGATGTGAAGCTTTTAAAGTAATTTATCAAACAAGAAAAAATTCCTATTATTATTATCTTTGGCTGTCACAAGGTCTCTTCCTGTATTTTGAGTGGAAATCCCATTTATTGAAAGGCTCTTGGTCTTGATAGAGATGTTTTTTTGGAAAGAGGAGTGAAGAAGATTTAAAATTAGTTTTTAAGATTTGAGACAACAAAGTAATACATATACAATATTATCTATAAGGGGATTCTAATAACATGAGTTTACATTTTTTGTTGATAAGATTTTTTTTGATGAAAAAGTCACAAACAGAATGATCTTTCACTTATTTATCCTTAACAATAATAGTTAAAAATTGTAGTATAGACCTTTTAATATGATAATTTTTCACTTCATCTTCATATGACTTCTTATTATCTAATTTCCCTGTGAGTATCACATGTCACAAGGGGCACAACAATAGCCACATCAATGACCATATCATGTGTCGTGTCTTCCACCATGCAATCTTCTCGTTGGCACTATTATAAGAATGACTCCTCCTCTTTGTGCTCTATGACATGAGCCTTATGTTGAGGCTATCCCTAGTTGCTTTTCTAGTCAGCAAATTATTTTCTACAGTGCTTCTTCATATGGCCTATTTGTAATTTTCATCCGTAATAAAAGAACATAAATCCCCCCTTTTTAGCGAGCTTGAAACGCAATGATAATTGCGTGGGTCATTATCATGCACATTTACTTACCTATCCTTGATTGAATCCCTTTAAGAATTTTTGCTAAGGAAGCTAAGTTGGATCTGCAGCCAAACATACATGCATGATGGGCCTCAGTTCTCTGACTATTTATATCATGTAGGTCTTTCACCGGCTTTGGGGTTACTCAACATCTAAATCCTAGAAAGTGGGTGGGCGAATATTGAATATTAGAAGATTCCATTTTTCCTTGGATAGCTTCAAGGTGTTCGAAACCTTTCGAAAATTCCAATAGAATAGGGAGAAGAAGATATTCAATGGACGAGAGGATAAGTTATACATCATCGCTAGAGAGGGTGAAATGGAAAATAAATTGAACAATGCGATTATAATATTGCTAAAAGATGGTCTAACAGATCCTAAAGAGTGGATGAACATAAATGCAGTCTGAAATCTATTTCACCTAGGTCATGAACATTACAATTATGTCGTTAGAGAAGAAATCAAAAACTTTGTTTTTAGAGAAGTCACATCCATATGCATATAATTGGTCTAGTGTCATAGGAGGTAGTATTCCAATATAGTAAAAGTTTGGTTTTTTTTATGCATGGAGGCCAACCAAGTTGAAATATTGATTCGTTGTGTTCAAGTAGTTAGTCATTCAGATTCCTACTTCATATAATTAATTACCCAATTTTGTATCATAGAAAAATGTTCAGATTAGGTCAGATACATAATCCCCCTATCATCAGGGTTATCAATTTAATTTTAAGATATAGTAAGACTAGGATTTCTATAAGTTCATATTGGTAATAACAATAGTTATAATTACATAAATAGCATAATTAGGGTGGTTCATATAAATCTCTACATCTCTCATAACTAAAAGATAAATTTTATATTGTTGTTCTACTTGCTAAAATTATAGGGACTCCTACTGTTTACACCGGTTGGACTACTCTCCTAGATGTTCCTCTTGAATCTCAATATAAATATAACCAAAATTAAGAACAATGTTTACTGTCTATGTACAATTTTTTTTAAAGCTCATTTCCCTTTTTGAATTTTATGAAGCCTTAATTTAAAAGCAGTGATGATATGGCTATTACATTATTGTCGTTACTTGAAAAAATAACAAGATCAGAAATGACTATATGTCACTTTTATAATATAGAGGCAGTATATGTCACTTTTGCAAGCTTAAAGATTTTTTTCAGATTGTAATTGTCTTATGGATGGTTTTTTTTAAATGGATATTACCTAGATTCTTTGTTGCATTTTTTTTGTTTTATTATAAGTTTGATGAGAATTTATCTTGGCAAACCAAGGAAGGCCTATTTTTGAATTCGTAAATCCTATGAAAACTATACTTGAATACAAATCGTATGAACGTTACTCCTACATTCAATCTAGAACTTCAGTATCCCCTGTATTTTCATGTCCATTAGTGCTCTCGGTCATGAACCTTACATTTTTTTCCTTAGAGAAGAAATTAAAAACTCTGTTTTTAAAGAAGTGACACCGAGATGCATATACTTTTTCTAGTGTGAGTGTTTACTATCTATGGATGGTTTCTTTGAAAGCTCATTTCACTTTTTGAATTTGATGAAGCCTTAATTTAAAATTCGTGATGATATGGCTATTGCACTATCATTGTTACTTTAAAAAATAAGAAGAGCGAATATGGCTATATGTCACTTTTGAAATCTAGAGGCAGTATATGTGACTTTTTCAATCTTAAAGAGTTTTTTTAGATTGTGATTGTCTTATGGATGGTTTTTTTCAAAACTGATAGTCCCTAAAGTTTTTCTTGCATTTTTTTTTTGTTTTATTATAAGTTTTATGATAATTTATCTTGGAAAACCAAGGAAGGCCTATTTTTGAATTCATAAATCCTATGAAAATTGTACCTGAATAGAAATCGTATGAACACTATTCCTCAAGTCAATCTGGAACTTCTGTATCCAATGTAGTTTCATGTCCATTATTGATCCAGGTCATGAAATTTACAATTCTGTCCGTAGAGAAGAAATTAAAAACACTATTTTTAAAGAAGTCACATCCAGATGCATATAGTTGTTCTAGTGTCAATGTTTACGATTTGATGTATAACCATTCAATGAATATTTGAATGACGATATTCACATTCTCTTGATGATAGAGACCGAATTTTATGAATGGCATGGCAATTAAATTGATATGGCAATGACAATTGTAATCTAGATGATAGTGATAAAAATATGTCTATAATATTCTTGTGACAGTGATGTAGAGACTTGTGTACACTTGTCTGTTGTTGGATTTGTCCTAGGTGGCCTAATGTGATTAATATCTCATGATATACGTCACTTTTGCAACTTAAAGATTTTTTTCAGATTGTAATTGTCTTATGGATGGTTTTTTTTCTCAAAACTGATATTCCCTTTTGAATAGCTAGAAGCTTTAATTTAAGAAAAAACCAGTGGTGGTATTGCTCTTCTAAGCTAGGATAGAGGAGCACTATAATGTGTGACTAATACAATTTTAAGGACTCTTAAAGAGAAATATTCAAGAGTACATGGTACTTTCCAACTTCTTTGTTTAGTAATATATGTCCTTGAATTTCCAAGTCTTGAATGATTGTTTGAACCATAATTTGCTTAAAGCAATACCTTGAAGAGTACATGGTACTTTTCCAACTTCTTTGTTTAGTAATATTTTTCCTTGAGTTTCCAAGTCTTGAATAATTATTTGAACCATTTATGTAGTTCATATTATCTTGTTAGCATATTTACATTATATAAAAATTCATGAGGAATATGAGACAATAATTTTTAGGAAAATAATACTTACAACAATGTTTTTCATATAGTGAAATTTTTTTGTATTGATAATTACATCATCATCATTGAGTAGAAAATTTATTTCAACACTAAAGTCAGACAACTTGTATATAACAACACTTTTGTCTTTTATATATTCTACGTAGGATAGAGATGTCAAATCTAGATATAATCTTCTTAAAGAAATATCTTGAAGACTACATGGTACTTTTCCAACTTCTTTGTTTAGTAGTATCTGTCCTTGAGTTTCCAAGTCTTGAATTACTATTTGAACCATTTCTACAATTCAGATTATCTTGCTAGAATATTTACATGATATAAAAAATCATGAGGAATATGAGATAACAATGTTCAGGAAAATAGTACTTACAACAATGTTTTTCATATAGTGAAATTTTTCTGTATTAATAATTACATCATCATGATTGAGTATACATTTTCCTTCAACACTGAAGTCACACAACTTGTATATAACACCACTTTTGTCCTTTAGATATTCTACATAGGATAAATATGTCAAATCTAGAAATAATCTACTTGAATAAATACCTTGAAAAGTACATAGTACTTTTCCAACTTCTTTGTTTAGTAGTATATGTCCTTGATTTTCCAAGTCTTGAAAGATTGTTTGAACCATCTCTGCAATTTATATTATCTTGTTAGCATATTTACATGATATATAAATTCATGGAGAATATGATATAACAATGTTTAGGAAAATAGTAAGTTTACAAAAATGTTTTTCATATAGTGAAAATTTTATGTATTAATAATTACATAATCATGATTGAGTATAAATTTTCCTTCGACACTGAAGTCACACAACTTGTATATAGCAACACTTTTCTCTTTTATATATTCTAAATATGATAGAGATGTCAAATCCAGAAATAATATTCTTAGAGAAATATCTTTCTACATAGGATAGAGATGTCAAATCTAGAAATAATCTTCTTAAAGCAATATCTTGAAGAGTACATGGTACTTTTCCAACTTCTTTGTTTATTAATATCTATCCTTGATTTTCCAAGTCTTGAATGAATGTTTGAACCATTTCTGCAATTCAGATTATCTTGTTAGCATATTTACCAAAAATGGTACTTACAACAATGTTTTTCATATAGTGAAATTTTTTTGTATTAATAATTACGTCATCATGATTGAGTATACATTTTCCTTCAACACTGAAGTCACACAACTTGGATATAATAGTACTTTTTTATTTTAGATATTCTACATAGGATAGAGATGTTAAATCTAGAAATAATTTGGTTAAAGGAATATCTTGAAAAGTACATCGTACTTTTCAAAATTCTTTGTTTAGTAATATCTATCCTTGAGTTTCCAAGTATTGAATGACTATTTGAACAATTTTGGAAATTCAGATTATCTTGTTAGGATATTTACATGATATAAGCATTCATGAGGAATCAATTTCTACCTATAAATCTATACTTCTAGTATTCATATCTAATCAATTTCTACCTACAATCTATCCTCCCTGACCGAATTTTCATTCACCCAAACAACTATGAGTATTCAACCACATGGTTCTAGTGTCCTCATAGTAGCATTCTCCCTATTATTCCTAGTTTATAACAGCCATCATCTATCGATATTATACAGATACATCATCTCACCTGTATCATAAACATAAAGTCAAGGAATTTTTACCCAGTTCCTTTCAGCTCACGTGTTATATTGGCATGAAAATTCATACATGTACGTTTTCCATCAACATATCTAATGTTCCTGAGCAATACATATAATGTTACATGATCAGTAGCATTAGTGTAGCAACAACATTATTATCATTATTTGGGACATCATCTTCCATGTTGTCTTTAGTGTAGCAGCAACATTGTTATCATGATTTGGGACATCATCTTCCACGTAGTCTCTTTGATATGGTGAGCTCAAATGTTTTGAAGGAGCTCGATTTGATTTTCGTTAAGGATTTACAGTAGTCCATGTCATTTTTAATAGCAAGGATGCTTTCAAAATCACATATGTCATGCTAGTTTCTTTTTCCTTGTTCTGAGGCAACACGGATGCTTTCAAAATCACATATGTCATGCTAGTCTTGTTTTCCTTGCTCCATGTACATCTCATTTCTCCCATAAAGTTTAAGGTATTTTAAATAAATGTTCATTTAATATTTTATTCAATTTTTTTTCTTCAGGGATTAAAAATCCCAAAAAACATGGTTGAAAAATGGATTTTACGAATAGATGTTTCTTGTTATCCCAATCTAGTTAAGGCAGTGATTACATGTGTTATGCAATATTGCGACTAACAAAGTCCTCTGAAGGAAAATGAAGATACGTGGAAGAACAACAAACAATGAAGCATATTATATTGCATTGATAAAAGGCTTGGGTACATGTAGGGAGTATGGATCAAATGGAATTGTAGTTTTCACCAATTCTAAACTTGTGTGCACCCAGATGAAAGGCGTGTGCCAAGTTAAAAAGGAGAGGCTAAAACAACTGCATGGAAAAGAAAACAATATTGTCATAAAATTTATATCATTTAGTATAAGGCATTGTGCAAATGTGAATAAGATGTCTGGTCATCTATTGTATGGGGCAATGCCAACTCAAGATTCATCTGCCAATGATGAATTAGTTTTGTATGGGGAAATGCCAATTTAAGATTCGTCTGTCAAAGAGGAATTAGTGTTGAGACGATCTCCAGAAAAATTTATTGATGGAAATTGTAAGATATCTTTGATATATGTGTTTTTTTTTACTTATATATGTGTAATTTTTAATGAACATGTGTTTTTTTCAATTATATACCAAGTGTGCTCCCACCATGTAAACAAAAATTGGTGAACTTCATGTTTTAGAAAATATTGTATTTAATTTTCAAAATGTGCACCCAGTACGTAAGCATAACTTGGTGAACTTCATGTTTTAGAAAATCTTGTATTTAATTTTCAAAATGTGCAGGACTTCCACAAATTTTTGTTTAAATAGTCAAGTGAGTTTTACCCATCAATTTGTGTTTTGAAAGTTTTTTGTTTCACTAATTTGTGTTCAAGTTGTGCTCCAACATTTCTATAAATTTACATCAATTTTATGAATTATTTTGAGATATTTTTAAATAGGAATTTTAAAAATAATTGTAAATTCACTAGGTAACTTTTTAAACATCATGTATCTATGTATTTGTAGATAGATCCATATATATCATGGATGATCATTTTCCACATGATTCATCAAGGCTTTAAAGATCATGTGTATCTATGTATGTGTATATATCCATATATGTATCATGGAGGATGACCATTTTCCACGTCATTCTTCGAGGCAAACATCAATACAATCCCATGCCTCTACGGGAGAGGGGGATCATGGATCAGGGGATATCCATCGTGTTCATGTTATTTATATTAAATGTGAAAGTTTTTAAATTAAATTTGAATATATAATACTATCCCCATCATACATGTATACATATGGAATTTTTTTATCAATTTTGTGAGTTAAACTAATTTTTAATAAATTTCATTTTTTAGGAGTTTGGAGGAAAAGAGTATCTACTCAATCAATGGAGCCTAGACATAGTTCACACAATCGTGGTATGGTTCACGAAATCTACTCAATCATATGTATGTATATATATATGTATGTATATTTTAATTGATTAGAAACTCATATTTGTTTATGAAGCTTCCCTCTTGTCGCATGAGGGTGGTGGTGGTGGTACACATTCCCCTGCTGGCCAATCAATGGGTGGTAATGGGTGGTCATGCTAGTTCTCAACCATCTCTTGGTGGGCATGATGTTACTCAACCATATCGAGGTAGCCATCAATCTGAATATTATTGTCATTCATTTATTAATTTTTAAATTATTTATATAATATTTTTTAGGGTTAAAAATCCAATTTGTACAAATTTGTTCGCATGTTTTTTTATTTATACATAATTTTATATATTGATGTAGAGGGTGAAAATGTTGCTCAAAAAATACATACACCAGTTCGTGTAATTCAAGAAGAAGGTTGTACACCAGCCATGACTTATCCTTCTAAAATTCCCGATTACTTATGTTGGGAAAAAAGCATCCAAAAATGCACATTACAAAGGTGTGAACATCTTTATTCAAAATTAAAGAAAGATCTTGCGTGTTTGAAACTCCCTGCAGAGAGTCAAGAAAGCTTACAAATAATTACACACTCTTTAACCACACTTTCAGATGTTTACAAAAATATTAGGCCAACCACTGATACTTTTGTAGAAGTGATGAGGAAATTAAAGGAAACAGTAATGGGTCCCGATACATGGGACGATCTTAAACACAGAGTTGCAAAAGAAGCGGAAAAATCTATGTTTAATTTCAAAGAAGGGCCCAAACGAAAGATGCTAAAGGTGCAATATTTCAAGCACCCTAATATAGCCTGCCATTTCTATGATATGAACCTTGTAACCTATGGAATACTACCATGGAATAACAAGGTTCCTATTTATTTTGCAAAATTATTTTATGCAAAAATATTTTTGGGAATAAAACCCAATTATAATGACCTTTCTTCTAAGTTTTTTGGTCATGGGAAAGGTCAATTATGTGACCATAGGGGCGCTAACTGTGATGCTAAGTTGCCTCACCCCGAGCCTCCATTGGTAAGCCGAAATCATCATATGGAAACTTTGCGATCAGAGATGGATGCCACTTCTCAAATTAGTCAAGAATCAAGGGATGCCATCATAGACAATATTAAGACTAGACTTGGTGGAAGTGATATTGGTGTGAATCAACAAAGAGCACAAGATAATTCATGTGCCAATTTTGTGTATAGTACATATGATGAGATAGACAACATGAGTATTGAAGATATTATAACATATTCAAAGAATTTTCGCAATGGTTGGCAGGACTTAATTCTTGGTGCAGAAGAGGGTGTGATATTGATATGTTAATGGTTAGGTGAATATTTTCATGTAATTTGTAATTTACATATACATGTTTATTTGTATATGTTAATCTACCAAAAATGTATCATATGTTCACCATTTTAAGTTAACACGCTTGTTCAATGAAAATTTTGATAATATCACGGTCAAAGGTTTAGGTTCTAGCAATCAAGATGATATTTTGGGAAATGTTAGTTTTTTTTAAGAGTTCACGATGTTGATGTACAATTATTATTATATTATTATATCGGTATCATGATTACACATTTTTAAAATAAATAATTGTGTACACATGTATATAATTAAACGTTAACGTATTCCATTTCCATCTTATGTTTTCCCAATGGTGCCACCCTCTTCTTTCCTATTAGGATATGTGCCAAATAATCCACCATCACAACTATTCAATTTTTCACTTATGTTTCAAGTTATAAATTGAAGTGAAAGTTTCTTAAAAAATGAGATCCAGATCTTGAGTTATTTCACAGTTTTAATTTTATTTTTTAATTTTAGGTTTTTGGAGATGATTTCCATTCTCCAAGGACTTTAGTGATGGAGTGTATCATGGAGATAGGAACATCCAAATAATTATGAGAATAAGTTTTCTAACATTTTTTTAATATTATTGAATTAGTTTATGCATTTTCATTTGAAAATTTTTAATATATATATATATATATATATATATATATATATATATTCTACAATTTGCCTTGGAGTATGCATTGATGCAGGGCTAACACGGGACAATGGAGTATGCATTGATGCAGGGCTAACACGGGACAATGGAGGGGGAACTGCATGCGGCATTGCATGAAATTTTCCTTTTTTCACTTAGTTTGTTTTATTGAATTTATAGATTCTCATTCAATTTTAAAACATCAAATTTTAATTTTAATACATGTAATATAAATTTCTTATACATGTGTATATATATGGATATGAAATTAGGGCCAACACGCAACAATGGGGGGGAACTACATGAGGTATTGCATGATTTTTTTCTTTCATTTTTTTATGAAGTTCCACATTCTCATTGAATTTTAAAAACTTATATTTTAATTTTAATACATGTACATAAATTTCTTATACATGTGTATATATATGCAATCACACGTTGTTTAGGTTCCCCATTCTTCAGATGATAGCACAAGGAGGCTGCTCGAAAATTCTCTATTTAATTAATGCACATAACATTTTATTTTATCTAGTCTGTTTAAAAATTAAACATGTGTCACATTTACTTTTCTATATAACTTGATACTTGTAATACTTGATACCTTTTTATATTTAAATTTATTGAATCATATAAATTTTGGACATATTTTACATATTGGATAGTTGAACTACATTTACTTTTATTGAATGATTTTAAATTTTGGATAGCTATTACATTTTGCGTGTGATCACATGCTGTTATAATGTTAACTTAGATTCAATCTTAGATTAAAAATGTTTTGTTTTTAAAGCTCAAATTGTTTTGTCATTTATTATTTAAAATGAATCTAGATTGAAATTGCAAATTACAAAACACATGTGGTACATGTTAAATACATTTGAACATGTATGAATTTTATATAATTAGGACATGTCTATTAAAAGTGATATGTAAGTACATTTTTCACATGATCATGTGTCATTTAAAACAATCACAGATGGTTTTACATATTTAAGTTCATGAATATGTAACAATTATTGAAGTACATTTGCGTTTAGTTACTTTACCTTTTGCATACATGATGACATGTTGTTATAATGTTAACTTAGATTCAACCTTATATTAAATGTTTTGTTTTCAAAGCTCAAGTTGTGTTTGCCTTTTTTATTTAAAATGAATCTAGATTGAAATTGAAAATTAAAAAACACAGGTGATACATCTTAAATGCATTTGAACAAGTAAGAATGTTATATAATTAGGACATGTCTATTAAAATTGATATTTAGGTGTACATTTTGCACATGATCATGTGTCATTTAAAACAATCATAGATGGTTTTACATATTTAAGTTCATGAATATGTAACAATGATTGAAGTAAATTTACATTTATTTGTTAAATTTTGCATACATGATAACATGTTTATATAATGTTAACTTAGATTCAAGCTTATATTAATTTTTTGATTTTGTTTTTAAAGCTCACGTTGTTTTGTCATGTGTTATTTAAAATCAATCTAGATTGAAAGTGAAAATTACAAAACACATGTGTTACATGTTAAATGCATTTGAACATATATGAATGTTATATAATTAGCACATGTCTATTAAAAGTGATATTTAGGTGTACATTTTGTAAATAATCATGTGTCATTTAAAACAATCATAAATGGTTTTGCTTATTTACGTTCATGAATATGTAACAATGATTAAAGTACATTTGCATTTAGTTGTTACATTTTGCATACATGATCATATGTTGTTATAATGTTAAATTTTATTTAATATTAGATTAATTTTATTTTTTTTAAGGCTCAATTTGTTTGTCATTTCTTATTTAAAATGAATCTAGATTGAAATTGCAAATTACAAAAAACATGTGGACATGTTAAATGCATTTGAACATGTATGAATGTTATATAACTCGGACATACATATATTAAAAGTGATATTAGGTACATTTTTCACATGATCATGTGTCATTTAAAACAGTCATAGATGGTTTTACATATTTAAGTTCATGAATATGTAATAATGATTGAATTACATTTTCATTTAGTTGTTACATTTTGCATTCATGATGGCATGTTGTTATAATGTTAACTTATATTCAATATTAGATTTTAAATGTTTTGTTTTTAAAGCTCAATTTGTTTTGTTACTTGTTATTTAAAATGAATCTAGATCGAAATTGCAATACAAAATACATGCGGTACATGTTATGCATATTAAAATTGTGTGAATGTTATATAATTATGTGTACATATGTCTATTAAAGGTGATAGTTAACTTTTAATATAAAGTTGTAAATGAACATGTGCATAAGAATATAAATTATAAAATATGACCATATACAATTTTCATGGTGTGAGTGTGGTTTGATGCTTTTACAGGTTAAAGACATATATATTTAAGTTCATGAATATGTAGCATTGAAAGAAAATTTGCATTTAATGCATAAATTTTGCATTTGAAATAATTCTTATAATGTTAATATATAATACATATAGATGTGCATCTAAAAACAATCATAAAATTCTAGGTGTAGATAGATGTGTCAAACAATCATAAAATTTTAAAATTTCATTAAAAAATATGGTATACAACATTTTTCATTAATGTACATAGAAATGCTACTATGGATATTAGTTGATAGTAAAATTTAATATAATCAAACTGGAAATTACAAAACACAGTACACATTTTGCATTCAAGAATGAATATTATATCATAACTTCAAACTTCAAATAGGATCATAACTTCAAATTTGCATTATATCAAATATGATACATCCCTACATTTTTCAATAATGACATAAAATTAACTAGCTCATACCAGAGAATGTATGAAATCATTTAAGACCAGAGAATGTACATGTATAAATTACTTGTGTGCATGTGCAAAAACAATGTACATGTGCAAACACTTGTACATAACATAAAATATACATATAAGAATGTACAACTTAAGAATGCACAAAAAAAAAGGCTAACAATTTGTACTTGAGTTTTGTAAGTTCTCAAAGATGAATCCAATGAGAAGAAATTGTTGGGCAATTCAAACAAACAAAAAAATCTAATGGAATGCCATCGTCAATTGTCTGTTCATGATCATATTTTGACATTTTCCATTTCTTAACTTTCATTATTTTCATTTATTGAACTTCTATAAACTTTATATGCATTGCACACACCCAGTGATTATATTGAAAACTTATGACATCAAGTTCATAGTATTGAAAGTAAACAATATTCTGACTTTGATGAGTTTGTTGGAAAAAATAATCTTTCAGTATAATAGACCCTTTGTAATGCATAAACTCGTTATCATCACAATTTTCCAATAATTTCATCTTTCATTCAGTGCAACGCATCAAATGATACTTTAAATTTTCTACGTTGGTAGCAGGTACAACTACAACAAAAATGTGTCGTGCACAATAAAACAAGTACATAAATTTAGATCATAATTAACATGAAAATTTAACTTTAAAATGAACATGCGTACTTGATTTTATTATCTATTTCTAGATCTCTATCATTTGAAAGCAATTGAAATGTTACCTTTTCTAATAAGATTAGAAACTCCATCACATTCAGATGATACTATAGTCTCCTATGATTTCATCTCTTCAAAGTTTGCAACATACATTTTCCCCTTTGTATTTAGTTTTCTATGTTTCCAATATTTTACATATATTTTTTTTCACAAACATCATTGGATTCTGTGTCGTCTATGCAAACATGACTAAAATAAGAATATTTTGTTTTATCAAATGGAAACATATTTTGGTACTCCTTTGTTTTAATTGAATCCAATTTTCAAGGCCATTTTATTGTTTCAACGTCATTTCCAATCGAAAAATGTACATCTTGGACCTAAATATGCCAAAAAACCTATATGGAAATTTCAAATAAGAATATAAATACATTATTTAAAATTAAATTAAAGATAATCATTGTGAGAAATAATGTTTAAAATTAGAAAATTAATAAAAATTAGGTCATGTATATTAAAGTTGTGTGTGTGTGTGTGTGTGTGTGTGCAAGCTAATTTGTATATATGTACATGTACCTTCATACTTCCCTTGGCCGATTAGTCTCATGGAGTAGTGAGGAAATGCACCATTGAACAATTTTTTGAGATGAGACAATTCGATGTGTGGACTGGTCCATTTGATATCTTCTAAGTTCTCATTTTATACATTCCCCTACAACATCATGTTTTCCTTTTCCATGACTAGTCTCAAAGAAATTCCAACAATGTTTAAAGCAGGTTTTCATATGAAGAAAACGCAACTAAAAGAATGATCATGGAGATTTGAATTGACCTGCGCATCCATCTGACCTTATCCAAGGTTCATTACATTTTATTCCACGACCTTCTAATGAGTCATAAATCTTATCAAAACAATGTTGTACAAAATGTATATCATGTGTACATTTTTCACTGATCTAAACTTTGATATTCTTTTATAACATGTCAATTTTCACTGGTGCTTTCTATATGATCAACATTTTTTTCATCCTGTCTATATAGAATATGGACAAGCATAGAGACATGTTCATAATGATAGTGTTCACTCTATATTTCATTTTTTGGAACAAATGTGTAATTATCTGCAAAATTAGCTATTGATAAAATGGTCATTGGTGGAAAAAATTCACGGGATTTTTTGAATTGCAAGTCCTTCCATCGAGCTCTATGGTAATTATTGTTTTATTTATAAATTTCTTCCTCAAAATTTCTCGAAAACTATATCACAAAACTTTCTTCTTCTTGTAAATCATTCCTTTTATCACTTGTAGTACTACTTGAACCAATCGATGTATGAGTATATTCATATCTCTTCCATTTCACTTTTAGGTTGGAAAATGATTGATCATTTATATAAATAGGATATTTTTGTGAAATAAAGTCAAATTTCCACAATGATCGCATTTTTAACCACCAGCACATTTCTTTGGTAAAATAATTCATGGCTTTCTCTTGCACATAGAATTTGGGTTATGAAATCATGGATAGTGGAAGGAGGAGGTGAAATTTTCCAAAATGTTTTACCAAAAATTAAGGAATGTATCATAATATAACTGAAATTACACATGATAACAACAAAAAAAAGTGTCCGGAACAGTCATATGTTTAACATACCATGGTTTTTGTTGCACAAAATCACTGATTGAGACATTAATTTCACGATTCTCTTCTATGAAATTTTGAAAAAATCTATCTGAGTGGTGTCCAAATAATTTTTTGCATGTTCTTTGTATTGATTTCATGTTATTATTCATCGCATCACGTCCCTTGCTTTTGGTGAAACACGCGAATTTTTTATCCAATACTAATATATTATTTTTTTAACATCTTCTACAAGTCTATCTTTGTACGGTTGCCTATAAATAACTGTCCAACAAGTGAGTTCATAATTTACATCTATTTGCAATCAAAATTTCCGATGTTTTTTGCAATGTTTTTCGTGAGGTCCCTAATGCTTGTGCCATGGATTTTACGAAATGATTATCTTTAGTACTTTATGAAACAACTGCCATTTTTATTTCTCTACATTCATCTAAATTACTTTTCTTTCTAAATCTTCCAATTGAATTTAGAGAATTATTTATATTTTGTATCACATTTTCCTTCGTTTTTTTTTTCTTTTGTTGATTTTTGAATACCCAATAGAGTCATAGCTTCTTTCAATTTCTTTGATGTTAAAAGAATTCTCAAATTTTAGGCTTCAACTGCCACATTTTCATCTTTTAAGAACGTATCAATAATGCACTTAACAGGATATCGTATAACATGGTCAAGTTTTTTATCTCCATATGTGTCATTGTCAACATTTTCTAACATCTCATCATCGATATTGGTTTGATCTGTACATATGAGAATTAAATGTATAAAATGAGTTTAAATATTCAATAAATAATTAAATTAATAAATATGTATAATTTCAATAATACACATTCAACATATGTATACATACTTGGTTATTCAATTTCTTCACTTGAATTTCTTTCAACATTTTTAACATCTTCAATCATTGGTTCAATATCTCTTTAACTTTCTCTTTCAAAATTTTCTCTCTCATCATAAATTTTATGAGGAATATCTCAATCTGTTTACATTGCAAAATATTTTTCAAATTAGTTCATCAAATAAAAATTAACTTTTACAATACACTAGTAAAATTTTAAATATCATTTATAATATTTGCATTTACATAACTGCTTCAACTTCTAGTTGAGGTTGACTTTCCCTTTCAATATTTGAGCATTTTTCTCTCCTTTTTTTGTGATATTCTCTCTCGTATTCTCTACGAGCCTTAGGATTTCTTGTTCAATCATATATTCTCTTGAAATTTCTTTGATTTCTCATGATAATTTTGTATGAAGCTTAAAGCATTTCATTCAAAAACCCGCAAAAAAAACTCACTATTAGAATTTAGACAAAAAATAACTTCAAAAACTCATCACAAAAGATTTAATTTCAAAAAAACTCACTTTAAAAATTTTGCACAAAATACATACTTCAACCAAAAACACTTACTTAAAAAAAATTCACTTTAAAAATTCCGTCAATAAAATGTCTTTTAAAAATCTACATAAAAATATTGTTCATTTAAAATAGAGAAACATAGATTATCTCTATGATATACCTAGAACTTTCCAGGCATCCTTGGCAGCAAGAAATCAATTGCAAAGGAAACCATTTTATCACTGTAGCCCTCAACCTGAAACTTCCCAAGGATCCTATAGGTTTTTCAATTAATTTTCAAAATTCCTCTTCTTATTTCCTCTGTTGTATATCAATGAATTTTCACAGTCATGTATCAGTCTCGAGCCTGTACCTTTTCGATTGTAGTGGAACATTACACTGATCCCTTCCACATTTTTCTATTTATCATAAATACAGTGGTAGTCCATATGATGGAAGATCGCTCCCCAATGGGAAGAAAAAATTTCTGAATGTGCTAGAGGTTTCATAAATCTTCCCCAAATGACATGTAATGTAACAAATTGTACACGAAATTACTATGTAATTATAGTTTTCCTATGCTATTATATCTTACATATTCGAATATTTTGTCCTATTTAAACGTATTTAGATTGCAAATAGAACCTCAATATTTTCATACAAACATAATAAAATTCATTTCTCTATTTATAGTTGAAGATAACCATTGAATTAGAATTAGTATGAACTTGCCTTATGCACCTTATTTCATAAGGATGTTGCGAAATTTTCATTTAGTTCATTCTATATAGTATTTATTCTATTATCTCTACTTTCAGAAAATGAAAACAAAACTTACTGAGGATGTTATTTTCTCAAGGCTCTCTGGATCATCTCATATTCAACCATTCCTACAAATTGTTGAAATTGACCCTAATCGGTCGATGCAAAGTTTGACTCTATGATATCACATTGTCATCTCTGATGGCACACATATGAAACACCTTATGCTTAGAATATATTTCAATGACCTCATTGCAACAAGCTTGCTTCAAACAGGTTCTATTTTACATGATAAAAGTTGGACTACTTCAACTATTGGTCCATCAATGTAAGTTTGTTAAAAAAATCTAATTTAAACTTTACATATTTTATTCATACCAATTTTGATTATAATAATTACTCCTATGACTATCATCTATGACGTAGGTTTATAACTCTACTAGACTTCAATATTTATTCTACATATGCACCCTTATTTGGTAATCTAAAAAATTTGAGTATCTCAATTACTTCTCAAGAAGACACTCCCTCCTCATCGAACCAAGATTCTTCATAAAAAAAGCAACTTCCCCCTTCACTTTATTCCAACCCAATACGTCACGCCACTCCATATTCCCATCAAAGCACTAAACCCTTACCATTCAAATTGGTCCATAAAAGGTTGTGTCCAAAGAAAGAAACATATTCGTCAATTTAAAAATCAATACAGACCCGATAAATTGTTTGTATTTGACCTCTTCAATGTAGAAGGTGGAGAAATATATATTACTTTCTTAAAAAATGTTGCCCTTTATTTTTTTGACAAAAACCAAGTATGAAATGTCTACATTGTCTCAAAAGGCAATGTGAAAATGGCTAATAAGCAATACAACCACTTAAACAATGACTACGAATTTTTGCAGTTAGATGAAATACCTACCATAGATCATGTTTCCAATGAAAGAAAATTCACCCCAATGATGCATTTCAATATAAAATCAATCAATGATACCTGAACAACAAACATCAACTCTATTGTTAATGTTCTTGCTATTGTTACTGGTATTTCCAATCTGTGCACTATACGTAGAGAAGATGGCTCTCAAGTTACTAAACAAACAATACACCTTCAAGACATGCATGGATATTAAATGGATGCAATATTTTGGGGAGGAAAATTCGATGTTGTATCAAAATAAATTTCCTCCTTATGCGCTATAGGAAATAACCTCATCATTGCAATCAAGTCTGCTTGTGTCAGAGAATTAAATGGAAAGAATTTAGACACTACAACAAAATCCATTATTCGTGTAGATAATAACATTGAAGAGGCTGACACGCTAAAGTCATGGTTTAAAAAATAATGTTCCACTACAACTTCTACATCCTTAACATCAAGATATTCAACTTCTTTTCACCATCAACCCAAAAAAATAACAATTGTTCATATTTACAGTATTGATTCCTCTAAGAAACATGCATTCCTCCAAGTGAAGGGCACAATAAAAAAACATTTGAATGGACAATTTTTACTACGTTTACTTCCCGTCTATCATTGATGGAAAAAAAATAATGAAATTTTTTTTTCCAAAGAATACAAGCACATGGTATTTGTTATGAAACCAGCTCCAAAAATAGAAGAAAAGAGAGATAAAATTCTTATAAATAAGCCACTTCGAGGGGGAAACCTACTTTACATTACATAAATAAAAAATTATTAGATGAAACAAATGACCAAAACCTCCTTCTATATATAGGATTCCATGGGGTCACAATATAATCCTAACCGACCTAACAATAGTAATGTAAGGGCATAATAATAACAATATTGGGGTTACAGGGGTACAACAATAACAATAAGGGGGCTACACTAACAACAATAAGGGACTACACTAGTAATATAGGGACCTAACATGCCCCTCTCCTTAAAAAAAGTGTTGTCCTCAACGCTTGAGTAGTTTTGGATGCTTCTATATAAATTTCTCATTCTCCCATGTAGAATCTTTAGTGGGTAAGTTCTTCCATTTGATGAGATACTCTGAAATTGATCGATTTCATAGTTGTCGAGTTCTTGTTTCCATGACTACTTCAGGTTCCAATATGATTTTTCCTTCCTCATAAACTTTTGGAAATATTGTTTGAACTAGAATTATGTCACCTATACCCTTTTTTAAGCATGAAACATGGAAAACTAGATGCACTCATGAAGAAGCAGGAAGCTCCAATTTGTATGACATAGTACCAACCTTTTGCAACACCTTGTAAGGACCATAGTACTTTGGCGATAATTTACTATGCTTCTTAGCTTGCTTGAGGGAAATTTTTTTGTATGGTTGTAGCCGTAAAAATGCCCAAAAACTTCTCTCGCTGCGATTTTGATATTCCTATTGTTTCATTCGATTTTGTGCCAAGTTTAGGTTATCCTTTAAGATTTGGAGAACTTGTTGTTGATGCTCGATGTGATATTCCACTGCTTGAACCTTAAAATTTTCTCGTAAATATGATGTGTTGGACGGTGGATGATACTTATAAAGTGACATAAATGGGGTCATTTTTGTTGAAATATGGAAGGAAGTGTTATACCATCATTCAACCACAGTTAACCACTTGACCCATTGTGTTTTTTTATCAGATACAAAACAATGAAGATATCCTTCCAAACATTTTTTCACTATCTCAGTTTGACCATCGGATTGAGGATGATAAGATGAGCTATGAGCTTGTTGAGTACCCAAACAAGAAAATAATTTCGTCCAAAAATTTCTAGTAAAAATGGGCTCTCTATCGCTTACAATAATCTTTGGGATTCCATGTAGCTTTCGAATTGTTTCCATAAATGTTGTATCAACTGTACTTTCTTTAAATGGATGAGATAATGCAAAAAGTTTGCATATTTGGTAAGTCTATAAACTACCACCATGATGATATTATTTCCTTTGGACTTAGGTAATCATGTGATATAATCCATTGAAATATCCTCCCAATGTTCACTTGGAACAAATATATATTGTAGAAGACACGAGGTCTTAATTGTCTTAACTTTATTTTGCAGGCAAACAAAACATTTTGCCACAAACTTTTGAATATCAGATTTAAGGCCATCCAAAAAAAATTCTTTCTTCACTGTGTGGTAATTTTTCAAAAATCCCAAGTGTCCTCCTAAAGGAGAAGTGTGCAATTCAAAAATAATATTTTTTTTTTCAGTTGGGAATTCTTATAAAGATATAAGTGATCTTTGTACCATAAGGAAGCATTTTTCCAACTAAAAATATCAGATGTACTAGGATATTGCTGCAACATTTGAAAGAGTGTCCACACTTCTTCGTCCTTCTTGCATTCATCCCTTGCTTCAATTATCCAATCTGGTTGGATAATAGAAATGGCATAAAGCAATGCTTCCAGCTCTTCATCCTTTCTTGATAGTGCATTTGCAACAACATTTAGCTTCTCTTTTTTGTAGATTATTTCAAATTCATAACCCAACATCTTTGTGACCCATTTTTGTTGCTCTTTTGAAGATATTCTTTGTTCCAAAAAGTGTTAAAGACTATTGTGATTATTTTTTACATTCAAGTGTCTTCCCATTAGGTAAGGTCGACGTCTCTTTAGTGCATGTAGTATTGCCAAAATTTCCTTCTCATAAATAGCTTTTTGTATATACTTTCCTTTGATTGGATGAATTTCAAAAGCAATGGGTCTTCCTTCTTGCATTAAAACAACACAAATTCCATTTCCTGAGGCATCACATTCCAGAATAAATATTTTTGTGAAGTATGGCGTAGCTAACACCGGTGCTAGGCACATTGCCTCTTTAAGATGTTCAAAGGCCTTATCTGCTTCAGGAGTCCATGAAAATGCATCTTTCTTAAATAATGTTGTTAGAGGTGCTGCTATTATCCCATAATTCTTAAAAAACTTGGGATAATACCTCGTTAACTCGAGAAATCCTAGCAACTGCTTTATGGTTCTGGGGACTTTCCATTACTTAATGGATTTAATTTTGTTAGGGTCTACCTTAACACCCTCATGAGATACAATATGACCCATATATTCCACCTCTTGGACTCCAAAGAAACATTTGGAGGTTTTTCATATAATTGTTTCTCCTCCAGCAGTTTGAGCACCCTGTCAACATGTTGAACATGATCCTTCCAAGACCTATTGTATATTAGTATATCATCAAAAAATACTAACACAAATTTTCTAAGGAAGGGTTTGAAAATGGAATTCATCAACCCTTGAAATGTAGAAGGTGCATTGGTAAGGCCAAAAGGAATGACCAAAAATTCATATTGACCTTCATGTATTCGAAATTTTGTTTTCGGAATATCTTTCGTCTTCATTCTAATTTGATGATATCCTGAACAAAGATCCAACTTGGTAAAATAAAGTGCTCCATGTAATTCATCCAATAATTCATCACTCACATGAATGGGAAATTTATCTTTAATAGTGAGCTAATTGAGCTCCCTGTAATCCGGACACATGTGCCATGATCCATCCTTCATGTGCACCAATACTACTGGAGCAGAGAAAAAACTTTGACTAGGTTTAATTATACCAGCCTCTAACGTTTCTGCAATCATACGTTCAATTTCGCTATTTTGGACATCAAGATATCTGTAAGGCCTTATTTTTGGAGGAACATTTCCTGGAATCAAATGAATAGCATGATCATGATCACGAATAGGTGGGAGTCCTTTGGGAGTTTCAAACACCTTGGAATAATTTTCCAAGGATTTTTGGAGAACTAGAGAAATACACAATTTTGATGTTGGAACTTCTAGTGAGAATAATTGTACAATTACGCCTCGTTGTTATTTCTTTAGAAGAATTGTCATGACATTAGACCTTATTATATTTCTCAACTTCCCTACAATACCCCATAATTCGACTTCCTTTCCTTCAGAAAAAATTTTCAAGAAAAGTTCATGAAAATTAAAATCTATCGTCCCCAAAGACTGTAACCATTGTACTCCTAGTACAACATCATCGCCTCCCATTGGAATGGAAATAATTGAACTATTAAATACATATTCTCCCTTGGTTACCTTGATATTATGGCATTTTCTAGCTAAATTTATAGTTCCTCCATTTGAAACCATCACTTGACATTCTGGTGCTGGGTATAGGAAGCAATTCAATTCCTTGGCTACCTTACAATGAATAAAATTATGGGTACTACCCGAATAAATCAACACTATTACCTTTTTCTACTTGATATGTCCTTCTATCTTGAGAGTTTGAGGAATGGTAATTCCTACCAATGTATTACACGATATGGTCGGACTCATTTCTTCTTTCTCTATGGTTGGTTCCTGGTATATATCCTCTTCGTTTGAAGTTTATTCTTCATTTTCTTCCTCCTCTTCACAATCTATGTAAAATGATTTCTTCTCAGCACGCTTATGACCTTTAGTATATTTTCTATCACAACTATAGCAAATCCCTTTTCCTCTTTTTTCTTCCAATTGTTTTTGTGTCAACCTTGTAGGTTGTGGAAATCTAGAGTATAAACACTTCCATATTTATCGATGTGAGTGGTAGGCTTCCTTGTCGCCATACTTTTAAATTCAAATTTTCTTTCCAACCAGAATTCCTTCTCCAATGAATTAGGTTCCCAAACGGGAACCTCATGTTGGATGTTATCCTTTAAAGTCCCTATGAAGACATCAATCCTATGTTCCTCTGGAATATCAGTTACCCTTATATTCAATTTTTGGAAGTCCTAAATGTGCTCCACCATTGAACCCTTTTGTTTTATATTTATCAATTGGCTAAAGAAGGTGTTTCTCTTTGTATCCTCATAATGTGCTATCATTTCCTTTGTAAAAATTAACCAAGTGACAATTTTTTTACAAGAGCAAAGCCATCGATACCATGCAAATGTATTTTGTTCTCAATATAAAGTTTCAATGTGTACCTTTTGTGTGTTTTTCACATTATTGAGATAAAAATATTGCTCCATCTATAGTATCCATGTTATGAGATCCTTGCCATCAAAGTTCCTCATATCGAAATTTGGAATATGGTGGGTCTTCCATCCAATATTCAAGTTTATGAAATCTAAATTAACATTTATTTTTCTCTCATAATGAGTTTCCTCTACTATCTTTTTCTGATTAGGAATCATTTCTTGTATCAACTTTGCCAAACCTTCCTTTAACCCTTCCATGTCTTCCTTCAAACCTTCCATTTTTTCTTCCATACCATTCTTCAAACCATCCATCGTCGCTTCCATTCCTTTCTTCAAACCATCCATATTAGCTTCCATTCCCTTCTTCAAACAATCCATCTTAGCTTCTACCCCTTTCTTCAAAACATCCATTTCATTTTTTGCTGCTCTTTGCGAGAGTGAAATTTGGTGCACTTGCTCTTGTAATTTTGATATATCATGCTGCACTTATTCATCTTCATGAGTCATAGTAGAGTATTATGAGGGCTTAATTTCCGTTGAATTCTTTTTAGGGGGAATTTTATAACCCAATACTGATATCTATTTTTAAATATGCCCTTGGAATCACTTCAAACTGATTTTTCAAACAAGACTTATGCAATTTGAAAAAAATACAGACATTTTTGTTGCTTTTGAGGAGCTCAATATTGAAACTGAATCATCTCTGTGATTGAGTATCTTCAATATATTAAATTCGGTCCTATAGTAGTCCTCTAAATATTCTTTCTAGTGCCATAGGTCTGACCTGCTTTGGATGCCTCAAGGAAAAGTTATGCCAAATCTCCCACAATGACCTAATTATGAACTGGTTCAGTAGAGTGAACTTGTACGGCGTGTCACATGTCAGTGTTTCATCCATCGGCGATGAAATTGATACAAAGGAAACTAAATTCTGTGTAATTTCGGACAATTTTTACAGAATCCCAATCTGATGCTCAAAGAGAGAGTTATGATGATTTTCCCACGGTCATCTCTTTTAGATGAAATTCGAGAGCCTAAAAAATCCCTAACCTCCATAGATAATATCTTTGAAACTATTGCGAAAAAAGATCTGAAAATTTTACATGAAATTTCTCAAGATTTCGGCTTCCCTTGATAAAAATTTCAGCTTCTGAACCTTCGTATAAAAAAATTTATAGAGAAAATTCCACGATGACCTGTTTGGTGCAGAAAAACCCTAGAAGCCAAAGCTCTGATACCAAATGTTATGAAACCAGCTCCAAAAATAGAAGAAAAGAGAGATAAATGCCTTAGAAATAAGACACTTTGAGGGGGAAACCTTATTTATATTAAGTAAATGAACAATTCTTGGATGATACAAATGACCAAAACATCCTTCTATATATAGGAGTCCATGGGGTCACATTATAATCCTAACCAAC
Organism: Pinus albicaulis; assembly: GCA_034641835.2. Taxonomy (NCBI): domain Eukaryota; kingdom Viridiplantae; phylum Streptophyta; class Pinopsida; order Pinales; family Pinaceae; genus Pinus; species Pinus albicaulis. The sequence continues at coordinate 172,978,394 of CM076584.1, forward strand.
CTAACAATAATAATGTAAGGACACAATAATAAAAATATTGGGGTTACAGGGGTACAAAAATAATAATAAGGGGGCTAAAATAATGCAAATAAGGGACTACACTAGTAATATAGGGACCTAACAGTATTTCCCAAAATGCAACGCTGAAGTAACTGACTTTGATTACATATATTTACTTAAGATCGACGTACAATATCACATTGGCGAGTTAGTTTCAATAGTGTCTTTCGAAGTCGCAACATCTACGATTCTTGGCATTAATGGAAAGGACTTATATTTGTTATCCTCATATATAGATCTAATCAAGGATATTATCTGCAAAGCACTTTGGGAAAATCACATCTTCACACTATCAGTGAAGACAGAGACATTTAGAGGAATACCACGTTTGAAATGTGTCATCATCAAAGAAGAAAAATTTCAATTCACAATGGAATGCAAAACATCCTTCGAGAAATACATAACATCTCCATATCATAGATATATATCTTTAAATGTACTTTTTCGTTTTTGGGAATTTCTATTATTTTAAATTGTAAATACAATTTTAGACCACATAGTATTGTATGCATTTTCAAAAATTTCTCTTATTCATTATTGAAATATCTTTTTCAACATAACAAGCAATTTTATGTAATTACATTTACCCATTAGTTCAAGTGATTATTTCCTTAGCATGGAGATATTGAATTCCTCCTCCATTGTATCTATTATTGCATTGTGTACATACACTTATTCACATGGTTTTTACTTTATTTCTTTTAACAAACCATGGAACTCCATGCATTACACAAACGCAATCATATTCATCTACAGTTTCAAATTAATGAATTTTTCTTTCAATTTTTTTTTTAATAATAAATTAGCATAAAAATATTCCAAACTTCAATTCTTATTTTTTTCCTTCTATACTATAACATCATTGTTTTCTCTCCAAACAACATTATTTCTTTCCCCTCTCTTGCGTGTAGGTTCATTAAATTATGAAACTTTCTACTACTTCTAATGATGAATGTGCTCGAAGATACTATGTTGAAAATAAATAAGAATAAATACACATCGGTGTGAGATTTATCATGAAAAAAAAGCGTCGCAGATTCCCAAAATAATAAAAAGAGAAATAAAACCAACGTTCATCCTCCATAACATATTATGCAATTCACATTTTCCATCAAACCCATATGTAATTAACACTTCCCACCCAGAAATAAATCCTCTTTTACAATCTTTAGACCCTCTATCTCATGAATGAAGCTACACTCAAACAAATACATCCATAGCTCATTGTTCTCCCCCCTCGATTGCACTTTCTTTAAACAACATTCACACTAATAATGCACATCGTGAATTCTGTGCAAATATTGATAAGCTTGCACCAAAATTTCCATGCTCCATTTGTCTTGAATCATATCCTGAATACATTTCTGCAAGTAGAACCAAATGTATTGCTACTCTAGATGCATGTTTGAAAAAAATGGTCATCGATTCTCATTATCAAACGACATGGACCCTGGTCCTCAACAACCCATCATGTATTATCTTTCGCAAATAGAAGAAATGATCATTGCTAGGGTAAATTCTATACTCCAACACACGCATGTGGTGGAAAATATAAATACACTGTCCACACAGTTTTCTTTCCACAATACATTCCAAAAATAACAAGAATGTTGCCACGACGTGTTGAAGACTTTGAAATTATAATCGTTACCCATCATAGTAATGACCATCATGCTTATGATTTCATTGTAAGTAGACATTGTGTTCTTCCTAAAATATAATAAAAAATGGCAAATGACCCATACTATAAGAATTCTCACATTGAAAACAATGCACTAGAATCCTTACCAACAATCCCCATTGATATCTCCTCCTCCCTTCACCATTCCAATACCATGGAGCCAGCTACCCAACTATAACCTGAAACACCACTCGACCCCACCAAAGATTTCATGAACCCATATCCACACCAAACATCATCATTTATACCCAATATTCCCAATACAAATACAAAATTCCAAGAAATATGACTATATTTACATCTTGCAACCACCATTATGATACGTCAATTGAATGGCCTCCAATTGGCCTATCCCCAATCAATTAATACATGACAGAAGGCATCCTCTCTATGGCTTTTCCAACCCTTTACCCACATAATTTGCAATGCAAAATAAACCAAGAATGAAAGTAGCGGAGTTACATTAATATGCACTTCATCTCATATGTTACCACGATAAGTAGGTTAGACAAGAAACCAATATTTCGTTACTACATATACAATCTCATGATGTTCCATCACAGTCAAGAAATAACCTCCATTTTTGTGAAAAAAAAATATCGTGAATAGATTTCCAAAATATATCCACGGTCTGAACATATGATTAGAAAAATTTTAGACGATAAGTTGGAAGAATAAGTCATGTGATTGGGTTTCTCTCTGCCTCGTACAAAGCTAAGAATGAAGTAATAGATATGATATCCAACTCAACTTCCCAACATTATTATTCACATTACATGTTGTTCATACAAAATGGCTTGATCCTCATGCACTCACGCCAAGATGTCAACCGTGTGATGTTACAAAACAACAAAAATGGTAAAATGATAACATTATCTCTAACTCTTATTTAACATCACTATTTATGCACCATAGATTCACAATATTCCATGAAGTTATCTTAGAGAAACACTTCCAGAAAAAATACTACTGGTACATGTACGCACTCTACCACATTACTTTCATAATTCTATAAAAATAAAACTTCATGCAATACAAAATTGTCAAACAAAAGTGCATCCTTCATAGGTCTGAATGGCAGCATAGAGGGTCCACACATATCCATGGTTTCCATTGGATTAAAAAACACTTGATATGGAAAGCCTTAACTGGGATGAAAGAGAAATAGTTGATATTTCTAAAACATTATTCGAAAAATTTATATCATCTTGGAACCCATGCATTTCTATACTTTCAATCCAACCCATTACTCAAGCCAATTTAGAAGGCCCTTTGCTATTATCCACATCAGGTATTTTCAAAACCAATCCTTTTAATGATTATGAAAAACTCATCAAATTCATTGAATGACACACAAAATGCAACGAAAGAACATGCCTAAGCAAGAAAGGATCCTGATTCAAATGTCGTTATAAAGAGCATTGGGAATTACATCCAAATTTATCCTTGTGCATTGACACCAATGGACAAAAGACATACACACCCACTCACAACAATGATCTACTCAATATCCATAACCCTATCATCCTCTCTATTTGATGGGAAAATGTTGATTTCCAACTAGTACTCTCAATCCATATCATAAAAAAATACATCGCAAAATATGCATCTAAAGCAGAAAAAAGGTTTGAAAGCTTCCACCACATGCTACGTCGAATTTGCTCACTTAAACTAATTTTGACCAAGCAACATACACATTTTGAAAATTCTTTGCAGACCCTTGTCTATCGTGGCATTGGAGCACATGAAACCTACCAAATGTTGCAAAAATTACCATTGACTTTGTGTAGTCGATATTTTTTTTATTTATATGTAAGCCAAAATATTTATATGCGCTTTCCACAAAACAACACCTCCTCTTCTCCATCACCACACTTCATAGATACATACATAAAATCCACATCACTTATATAACTTGTTAGCACAAGATAGTTTTTTTGTAAAAATTTGCAGATTTCGCCAAAATTGGCTAAAAGGATCATTTTGCTCTCAAAATTAAGGCTTCAAAAGGTTGTGAAATTTTAAAAATTTCCCTTGGCCTTTGAACTTACTCATTGAAGATATCTAACTGATCTTGAGACACTCTTGAAAGCCACCAAAAGGACATTGTGCACAGGTGTTGCGCATAAACGTTTTTCGTCATCATTTTCAAAATTTTATTATGAACAGGTGGAGGTGAATTTTGAAAAATTGGAGGTTTTTGTCAAGAATGAGGGAGTTAAAAAAAACCTCTCCGATTTTCTGCACAACTATCATATTTTTGGAATTATCCAGTGGTCTTTGGGGATTATTTTCAAAAAATCAAATTCTGCATTATTTTTTACTATTTTAGCCATTGTTTTTTGGCGCGCTTTTCTAACAACTGGAAAGGAATTTTGAGAAAAAAAAAGGAGGTTTTTTTCAAGAATGAGACAAGTAATAAAACCATATTTTAGTTTCTTCACAGGTGTCATGTTTTTAAATATTTGACTGTATCTTTACAACCTAGTTTTACATATTTAAGCATCTAATGCTTTCCTATTTGAGTCATGATTGTGTGGGGCCTATTCCGAGTGAATGGAAACGAATTTCCCAAAAATGAAAGATTTTTTTATTCAAAGCAATTGTATCTACAAAACCTTTTCCATTTTTGTAACATGTGTTATGGTTAAGGATATACTAGTTCTTCTTTGACCCATATTTTCAGGAATTTCGTCCCTATTCCTAGTAGGGAGTGCCAAATTTAATTGAACTATTTCAAAGTCAATCCAAGGGGGAACACACCATCATTGGACTCCCTTTGGGATCAAGACGCAATATTTTCACTGATCCGGGTGCAATGAGCAGGCGTGCTTTTCCCTTGGTAGGGGTCCATTCATGTTCCAGGACGTATCTACGTAGTATTTCATCAGCGCCTAGCTTGTATAACTGGTCAGCGATGATAGTAAAGTCCACCGCTCGAGTAACCAACTCCTTCTTCTACTGCACTGAATATTCTGCGGGGGCTACGCCTATAGTTAGGAACTGAATGATATCAGCGAAGTGCGCGTCAACAACCTTAATGGCGAACATCTGCGCATCTAGTAATCCTTCCTCTAAGTTAGTAGGGTCTTCCCCTATCTCAATGCGGGACAGATGATCTGGACCTGCATTCAACCTTCCAAGCTTGAAGATGATCTCAAAATCATATTCCTGAAATAGCAATAGCTAGCGGAAAATCTCCCCCCCCCCCCAACACAGGCTTGTTGACAAGGTATTTCAAAGCCGAATGATCGGTGAACATTTTAAAGTGCCCACCCAATAGATAGAGTCGATATTTCTGTAATGTGTATACCATATCCAGTCCCTCTCGTTCGGTGGTAGAGTAGTTGCGTTCTGCACCTGAGAGTTTCCAACTCACAAAGGCAACTGGGTGATCAATATCTCCTTCTCTAGGTTGAGTTAGGACAGCACCCAAGGCGATGCCTAATGCATCCACATGTACATGAAATTCCTTTGACCAATCAGGAAATATTAGTATGGGTGCAGAGATCATCTTCTCTTTGAGTAGTTAAAAACTTTTCTGACATTCATCATTCCAAAAAAAGGAAACATCTTTTTTAAGCAGTTTTTCCATGGGTGTTGTGATCAGTGCATACCCCTGAATGAATTTCCTGTAATAGCCCGTGTGTCCGAGAATAGAATGCAGTTGTTTCTCTGTTATTGGGACAACAAGGTTTATAATTACAGCTACCTTCGCAGGATCAACCATCATCCCTTGCCGACACACTATGTGCCCAAGCAAGATTTTGAAAGGTACACAGAAGATACACTTCTTGATATTCAAGGAAATCTGGTGCTTTTGGCATGCATCCAACATTAATCGCAGGTTAGAGACATGCTCCTTTACCAGGCTGAATACCATCCAGTCATCGAAATAAACCTCCAGGAACTTATGAATAAACTCCTTGAACGCAATAACCACTACCCTTGAGAAATAGCGGGTGTGTTCTTAAGACCAAAGGGCATGACTGTATACTGAAAGGACCCCCATTCCATTGCGAATGTAGTCTTACTGCGATCTTCAGGTGCAATTCAGATCTGGTGGTACCCTGAGAACCCATCGGCAAAGGAATAGACTTCCTGTCCACCCATGCTATCAAGGATTTCATCTGATAAGGGCGTAGGGAAGGGGTCATGGACACAGGCGTCATTTAACTTGCGTAGATCTACGCAGATGCGTATTTCCCCCTTTGTTTTCTTCTCTTAGATGACCATCGGACTTACCCAATCTGACTGTTCAGCCGATTCAATGATACCTGCAGCAAGCATTTTTTCCAATTCTTATTTGACATTTTGCTTATATTTAGGATTCAGTTGGTAAGGCCACTGCTTTATGGGTTGCGCCTCTGGTTTTAAAGTGATGTGCATAATTCCTAGGTCCCCCATGATTATTTTGAGCTCAGAAAACTTTGTCGAAAATAAGTCCTGACATTCCTTAAGCAGCCCTGCAATTTTTCCTACAGTTCCTTCGTCCCAATAGTCCCCAATTTTAGCCAACTTAAGGTGTTCTTCCATCCCGATATTAACTTCACGCAGCTTGAGAGGTTGAGTCACATCAATATTCTGCAGCAGGGGTCCAATGACAGTGCATTCCCTTGGAGTGGTATACTATTTTTTTGAAACCGACTACATCATGTCTCGGCACTACGATGTCCTCAGGTCACGAGGGACCTTTGCTGCATTCCTTTGGAGGTAAGAGATTTACCCATTTTTTATGAGTCTGGTAGCATCCAGGAATTACTGAGAACATTGGAAGCTACAATTCCAAGAGAAAAACGGCTCTGGGCCCTTAATCTAGCTATGCATGGGACACCTGCACGATGGTGGGATACCCACAAGAAAGCATTCCAGGACTTGGAGACGTGTCAGGATATGATGATCCTGCAGTTCGCACCCCCGATTGACATACGCATCAAGATGTTTCTCGGACACAGGGATCCTCGTGCGCATCTGCTCACCTATATGGACAAATGATCCGACCGAACTACAAAAGAGTGGGTTCATCTATTTTTTCATGCCTTGGGCCCTATCCTCGTCGCATGGTATTTAGATGTAGAGCTACATCAATGCACCCACCACTGGGAAATACTAAAAGATGACTTTATAGGAACGTTCGGACTAATTGGGGGGACAGAGGCGCTCGACGAAGCTCTGTAGGACATCGATGCATTTGTATTTAATAACTTGCACCATCATGCCACACGAGAGGTCCTGACATGGGAAGCGCAAATGCAAGACATAGTCAACTGCTGGAGTTTGGCGATAGAAGAAGAAGAAGACAATCCTCGGAACATCTCTATTCCAGAATCCGAAGGGGAACGCACTGTCATTGGACCCCCGCTGTAGAATATTTATGTGACTCAACCTCTCAAGCTGTGCGAAGTTAATATTGGGATGGAATAACACCCTAAGTTGGCTAAAATTGGGGACTATTGGGACAAAGGAACCATAGGCAAAATTGCAGAGCTACTTATGGAATATCAGGACTTATTTCTGACAAATTTTTCCGAGCTCAAAGGAATCATGGGGGACCTAGGCATTATGCACATCACTCTGAAACCAGAGGCGTGCCCCGTAAAGCAGCGGCCTTACCGACTGAATCCTAAATATAAGCAAAAGGTCAAAGAATAACTGGACAAAATTCTTGCTACAAGTATCATTGAACTGATTGAACAGTCAGATTGGGTAAGTCTAATGGTCATCCAAGAGAAGAAAACAAAGGGGGAAATACGCATCTACGTAGATCTATGCAAGTTAAACGATGCATGTGTCCATGACCCCTTCCCTACGCCCTTCTTAGACGAAATCCTTGATAGCGTGGGCGGACAAGAAGCCTATTCCTTCACCGATGGGTTCTCAGGGTACCACCAGATCCGAATTGCACCTAAAGATCACAGTAAGACTACATTCGCAATAGAATGGGGGTCCTTTTAGTATATAGTCATGCCCTTTGGTCTCAAGAACGCACCCGCTATTTTCTCAAGGGTAGTAGTTGTTGTGATCAAGGAGTTTATTCATAAGTTCCTGGAGGTTTATTTCGATGACTGGACGGTATTCGGCCTGGTAAAGGAGCATGTCTTTAACCTGCGATTAATGTTGGACACATGTTGAAAGCACCATATTTCCTTGAATATCAAGAAGTGTATCTTCTGTGTACCTTTCGGAATCTTTCTCGGGCACATAGTGTGTCGACAAGGGCTGATGGTTGATCCTGCGAAGGTAGCCCTAATTATAAATCTTGCAGTCCCAACAATGGAGAAACAGTTGTGTTCTATTCTCAGACACACGAGCTATTACAGGTAATTCATTCAGGGGTACGCACTGATCACAGCACCCATGGAAAAACTGCTTAAAAAAGATTTTTTCTTTTTTTGGAATGATGAATGTCAAAAGAGTTTTGAACTACTCAAAGAGAAGATGATCTCTACACCCATACTAATATTTCCTGATTGGTCAAAGGAATTTCATGTACATGTGGATGCATCAGGCCTCGCCTTGGGTGTTGTCCTTGTTAGTATGAATCTTGATTTGAGGTGTACGGAAAAATACCACTTTAGCTGCGTATAACAAACAGCCCTAACAGCAGAAATGACTGCTAATATCTTCATATCTGCAGTTAGATGATCAAGAAAAATGCTTCAAAAATCTAGATCTATGCATTAGAAGACATTAAACAATAGAAAAATAAGATTTACTCCATAGATCCAATAGACAAGACAAGAATATATCCAATGAAATTTTTATTAATGGCACCTGGGAGGAAAACACAAGAGGGTGTTCCCTATTCTCCTCAATGGGATGGGTTCTTGTAAGTCCTCGGCACTTCAGATTTATAATTCCTCTCTCTTGATGGTGTAGAAAACCCAGACAAAAATGGAAAAATATGGCTATGATAATGGATCAATAGCCAGACCAAGAGTTGAGATCCAGAGTGATCTTTAGGCAACAAAAGGTGACAAATGAATGGGAAAACCCTTCTATTTATAACAAAATATTGAGTTAATCTAGATATTGGTGCATAATTAAAATATTATTAACCAAATCAAGATCCAACTTTTATGGAATATTTTATTATATTTGTTGGAGGGAAAAGGAATTTGACTTGAGTCAAATCCCCTTATTTGTAAATAATAAATAAATAAATGATTTATTTATCATTTTAAGGAAGTGATTAACTAATAATAAATAAATAAAGGATTTATTTATCATTTTAAGGATGTGGTTGAAAAATAATAAATAAATAAATGATTTATTTATCATTTTAAGGATATGATTGTGTAATAACCAAATAAATAATGATTTATTTAATTATTTGAGAAGATTTAGTCATATTTAACAAAGAATATTATTTAAGTAATGTTTAAATAATTATTCTTAGAAAATAATAAGATAAATAATGATTTATCTAATTGATTTCCTTGTTTTGGGTTAAATATAGCCAGGAATATTAATTAAACTGTTGTTTAATTAATTATTCCTTGAGGAAAATCAAACAAATATGGATTTATTTAATGTTTTCCCATGGGTTTTCCTGTTTAGACCATAAAAAACTTAATAAAGGTGGTTTACTAAGTTATTTTTCATAGTGAATGCGATTTTACTTGTGGTAAAATTGGTCTTACTTGGTGTACTTGGGTCCATCTAATAACAATGGATTCGATGACCAAAAAATGGTGTAACAGATTACCCCCCAGCGTGCGAGCGTTAGGAGCTAATCGTATGACCGAAGTATGCTGTAAGAACTCAATCACTAGACAACAACGGGGAAGTTAAAGAGAGAGGATTGTAAGGTAGACCAAAGTGATGAAAGAACTAGACCCAGAGGAGGTGACTTGCAGGTGCGACAAGTCTTTTTGATAAGTGAGTACCTACTATAGGCGGCGGGGGAGGCATATCTATGCCCACCGGGGCAATAGTACAAACAATAAGGTGTCTGGAAAACCACGAGAGGGCATAATGTTGGCATAAACATGAGCCAGATAAACAACATGATAATGAATCCCAAATACATATTGTGCTTGGGATAACAGCCAGGACTTTTACAATGATATATGAGTACATGAGATATAAATGCAACCCAGATGCCCCTAAAAACAGGAAAGGGCTCTGAAAATCTGATTGATACATGCAAACAAAAAGGTGTTGCAAGCGGCTGAGGCCGACATCATCAAATTTATGGAGCTGCATCCAAGGCTGTAATGAAGAGGTCATCCGAGTGTGTGGGGGGCTAGCTGTAGGGCCACCCCTCATGAGGGCTGAGACATCTCACACACACCCGGGAATCACTGATGTCAGCTGCTGCATCACTGGACCATCGAGTATATGGATCTCGATCATGCTGAAAAGGAGCTAGAGCTGAGAAACAATCAATTCAAAGGGTAATGAGGAGTCCCTTTGCCTGATCCGAGGCACCAAACAAGAGTGGAAGCTGGAACCAAGGTACATCGCCCTCTAGACTTGTCTTCTAGAATGAATGAGCTGATGCCGACAGAAGGAGGTCTGCAATAGGTGAGGCAATAAGGGATCCTCAACTAAGGCACGAGGGAAAATAGTAGAGTGACTTACAAACTGACACCAATGATGAAGATGAAATGGGGGGAACTGAGTAGCAAATGGACGACTTCCCTTGTTAGAGCATCAATGGCATGGATGACCTGGCAGCAACTGACACAATATCATGAAGGATAGGGGACAGTGGGACTGAATGCCATAATGTGCGACACGAGAGAGGGACCAAGCAATGAAGGATGGAGGACTATAAAGGGGTGTGAAAGGACTCAGGATAGACTCCATGAAAGCAATGATGACTCAACTTGGATGCTCTAAACAAGGGTGACTCGATGGTGCTGCCACACAGGAAAAGGGTCCAATGGGGACCATAAAAGCATGAGTACAAGATGGTAACTCACGATGAAAGTTGACACGAGCATGGACAAGTATGGAGGCAACATGGTGCCCCTGGTATGAGTGTTGCAAGTGAAGAAATTTGATTTTGAGGAAGGGTGAAGTGGTGCTTCTTGGCCAAAATGTGTCCTAGTGAAGTATCAAATCACAAAAATCTAATAGATACCCATTTAAGGGCTTGGTGGGATCCTTCCAATGGTATAGACGGTTCGTCAAACTGAGCTACGGTTTCATCGCAGTAAGCAAAAGAAAAATAAGGGGTTTTCTTTTAATAAGGCATTTTCCTTCCAGATTCACTTATTTTCCAGTGGATCTGTGGTGAATATCATGAGGAGAGGAGGCCTTAAATCTTGCGGCGGTTGTAGCGGATAAACCAACTGTTGGAATTTAAGATACAATAGTTTTAGGTAAGATGTCTCATCCTACTTTTCATTTTAGTGAGTTGAAAGTTCAGCTTAGGTACCCAGAGCCCATGAACAGGCCAGGTCGTACTTTTCTCGGGGTCTTTTCTACGACCTGGGTAGGAGGTACTGGGTAGAAAACTGCTACCTATCCCAGGGAAGGACCTAGAAAGTTTGACCTGTCAGAGAAAGGGGGTTTTAGTGTTGTTATGGGCTGAGATCCAGGATTTTATGGTTGAGGGGCATGGGTGCCCCCAGGCATTTTATGGACATGCAAAAATGTATTTAGAAAAAGGGAGATCTAAACACATTTTAATGATGTGGTGTGCCACTTGTTTTCGGTATGGTTATGTAGTTTGAGAAAGGAAATAGAAGATTACTAATCTCTTTTGGTACTGCATATATGAATCAAATGGACATTAAGTTTTTTGGTTGACATACATGGTGTTGCTATCTCAAAGGTAGGACTTGGGGATAATGAACTGATGTTCTCCCAAAAAACTCATAGTTTGGTCAACCACAATGTCTATGAGACTGGGTTGGTGATGTAATATGAAGGAATGATGAGGGGTATCATCCCTAGAGTGATCTGAAGTGATATGGGACTCTAGAGATTCTTCTAAATGTGGAAGAATAATGGGACTAGAGTTGACATGACTAGATTCACTAGGAGAGTTGTGGAGAATTGCTTCTCCTGGTCTCTCAAATATGGGTGCCCCCTTACCAAAATATTGGGTGTCAATGTAATGGCCACAAGGTGCATGTGGTTCGAATGCATGAGTTTGATGTAAGGGGGGATAGATAAAGTCAGGGGTGGTGGCTGCTTCCACAATGTCATCATCGTAATAGAGGATGGGGTGACTGGTGAAAGAAATACCAACTGACGTGGTAAAGCTACCTAACTCATCATATTGAGAACAGAGGTTCACATGCGCATCGTCACAAGTGGTGACAGACAAATAATTAGATAAAGGATCTACCGATGTTGAGCCCAGGGTGATCACTGAAAGGATGTCAAGTGAAACATCAGGGGAAGTCTCCAAGGGGACTTCTACCGAGGGTCTCATGGATGATGATAGGTAGAAAATGGTGGGTGAAGGCTCTATCATCTCGACATCAGGAGGGGGAATGTCAATGCGAACATTTGTGTCCTCTGGTTTTTCTGAAGCAAAACACGCAAATAAGGGAGCAGTGGACGAGTTGCGCTTGGCCTCAAATTGGCGAACTGCTTCCAAAGAGGAGCGGTACTGTTCAAGGTGGGGATAGAGGTGAATATAGTGGCCATGGAAATCACACAAAGTGCAAGGGTGATTTGTGCACAAAGACTTGAGTTTCGGGACTGAATCTGGTATAGTGACATATACCTCTGGGATATCAGACTCCAGATACGTCTCATTGACCATGGACTTAAGGTGAGGCAACTCTGGAAAAGTATGGGTGGTGTGGCCGGCGACATCACACAAAGCACACTGGATGGTACGCTTTGGAGGTAGAAAAGAGGCAGGGTTTTTTGGGGCAGCCTTGTCCTTTGATGCCCCCTTGCGAGCTTTTCCCTTCTTACGTGAAGCGGTCGCAACAGGAGGTGGTTCCTGTTGAGGTGAATGAGGCACTGTTGCAGCGGGAGAAGTCATAGGGACCGATTGGACCGGGGTCAAAGCAAGATAAGGCTTGGGTTGACTAGGCAAGGTAGTGGCTGGAGGATTGAGGTACCAGACGGGAATCCCAAGGGTCATGTTAGGAAGAGAGAGGGTGGCCATAACATGTACTATGTACAATCCTGGTGGGGTAGCTAGGAAATGTATCTGACCAAAGGGGTAATGACTAGGCAAGACAGCTCCAAGATGGTTAAGGCTTGGAGGAACCATTCCAGGAGGGTAAGGGGAGTCATGAGTACCAACTGAAGGTGAAGGGCCAGGAGAAGAAGGTTCAGAAGGCTGATAAGAGGACATCATAAGAATCTGGTAATCAGGGGAACCAGATGGAAGAGGTTGAGTGGCCACCTGACCTTCAGGTGGTTGGGTAGCCATAAATCCCTGCTGTGCATCCACCTGCGTCTGAGGGGGCGGTGACTGTTGTTGCGGGGGTTGAGCAGGCAAGGGAGGCAAAGGTGCTGATGCTGGAGGAGCTGGAGCACCAAGCTACGAATACAGATAAGGGGGTTGGGTAACAGTGTGGTAAATAGGAGTTTGGGCCAAAAGAGGAGGCATTATGTATCCTGGATACGTGCTACCGGGAGGGGGAAAAGTGCGAGAGGTGCTACCCCCTCCCCCAAGAAAACCATAACCCATGCAAGGTTGAGCGTATGGACGAGAGAGAGCTCCAATGATACCTTCGGCGGCATGAGGTGCCCCCAGTACGTTGGCACCACTGGGTCTGGGGAGATCAAGTAGAACAGTATAAACATAACCCGTCTGAGCGTAGATCAGGTCATATTTTAACGCCATTTGGAGGGCGGCTTCTTCAGTTTGAGGAAAATGCGATGCGACATCTTTCCCGATAGGAGGAAAGAGAGATCTAAGGAACCAAACCATGTAGACACGGTCTTCGAAGGTAGGGGATTGACATAGGCTCTTTCTTCTTTGCCATTCCTGGACATGATTGGATAGGCGAGTCGCAGATGATTGACAGAAAGAAGTCAAAAGTTCAATACTAGTGTCATAACGAAGGGGAAGCTAGAAGTAAGATAAAAAATCCTGGGCAAGAGTCGCAAAGGTGGTATGAGAGGAAGTGACCTGATCAACATACCACTTAGAAGCTTCACCTGTAAGTGTTCGTTGGTACAATCGAAGACGAATAGAGTCATTGGAAATAGAATTAGATGAACACCACATGTGGAAATATCTAACATGATTTGAGGGATCTTGTCCAGCAAGACCTTCAAACTTTGGGATGTCTGAAGAGAGCTTTGTTGGCTTAGCGGGCCAACTAGCATCATGGTGTATAGGGTCATTTATCAACTAGTCGAAGTCGGGGAGGCTGAGGGCTGCCATGAAAGGGAGCAAGGGTGCAGCCGGGATAGTGTCTGTTGCTGTCCCACTAGTGGTATTCCCGGTGGGAGGGACGGGGTTACCACCAGTATTAGGTCCTGCACCAGACATGGTGAAGGTGACAGGGGGAGAACCGAAGGCAAAACTCAGTTGAGGACTAACTCGAATCCTATGCGGAGGAGTAACACTCCCTACTGAAAACTGAGGATGAAGGCTAAGAATTCTTTAGGATGAACGCCTTGGTGGCGCAATGGTGACGACACAAACATGGCACAAAGGAAAAAGAGACCGACAAGGGCAAGGAGGTGCAGGATCAACTGATTACAATGTCGAAGCAAGGGCAGAGAGGTGCAGGATCAATTGATTTCAATGTTTTAGAGTCTTTGCTTGGCAGTGTTAACCAAGCCCTTTTACACTTAGGGTGTGTGTGTAAAAGTTTGTAAATTTTAATTTTTAAGCCCAGACGTTTGTAGAGAAAAATAAAAAGTGTGTTGTATAGCTGTAAATAAACCTACAAATGTTAGTATATAGGCCTACAAAACAGAAAATAAACAGCTAATAATGCACCAATCTAAACCCAAGGAGGCGGGTCTCTCAACAACTAGTCTATAGGTGAGTAAAAAACTAATTTAAACACACTAAAAAAGGCTAATAGATCTAGGGTCAAGAGGGATAGAGATCTAAAAGACAAAATCTGTAGGAAATTGGTGCAGAAAATAACAACAAATTAGAGGGAAATTGCTGTAAAAAGAGGTGGCAAAAGGCTATCTCCAGGAGGGAAGCAGAGTGCACCCTAAAGAAAAACCCAAACAAAGCTAGATGAGGAGATTTGGATGGATAACAAGCTGATATAAAGTGGATCTAAAGATGAGGTATCAAATCTGAAAAAATAGCTGAAGACTCTGAAATTTCAAACAACCTGCAACAGCAAACACTCTTCCACAAAAATTGGAGGATACTGAAGCCCTAGGGGCCTAGGTTCCCACTTAGTTGAGAGAAACAGAACAAGTATAGGTCCAAAACGAGCGGAGACGGAGGTCAGACAACCCTGAATAGAGGCTCAGCAAAACCCAGAAAACTTTCAGAAAAATCCTAGCAGAAAGTCCAAGTCACAGTTTTTGACCTGTTTTCAGCAGAGGTCACACTTTTTGGGTTGTAAAGTGTGCCCTGGAGTTCCAGGTCACAGGTTTTAGGCAGAAAAGTGTGACCTACACTTCCGGCACTCTCAGCGGTAGGTTTCAGAAAAATTTGTCGTCTCAGCTACAGCTGATGTCTGTCACCTGCGCAATGGGTCCAAAAGCATGCGGAAGTTAGAATTTTTATTGTTTTAGGGTTTTATGGGTTAAAAACAACATCAAGAAAAGAAAAAACAAGGGGCTGAAGAGAAATCCTAGGGTTTGAAGCAGCTGGATGCAAGGATCAGAAAAACGATAGCAGTCATAATCGTAAACCCGTGTGGAGTCGCCAGTTGTTAGTATGAATCTTGATTCGAGGTGTACGAAAAAATACCACTTTAGCTGCACATAAAAAACAGCCCTAACAGCAGAAATGACTGCTAATATCTTTAGATCTGCAGTTAGATGATCAAGACAAATGCTTCAAAAATCTAGATCTATGCATTAGAAGACATTAAACAATAGAAAAATAAGATTTACTCCATAGATCCAATATACAAGACAAGAATATATCCAATGAAATTTTTATTAATGGCACCTGGGAGGAAAACACATGAGGGTGTTCCCTATTCTCCTCAATGGGATGGGTTCTTGTAAGTCCTCAACACTTTAGATTTAGAATTCCTCTCTCTTGATGGTGTAGAA
This sequence comes from Pinus albicaulis, assembly GCA_034641835.2. Taxonomy (NCBI): domain Eukaryota; kingdom Viridiplantae; phylum Streptophyta; class Pinopsida; order Pinales; family Pinaceae; genus Pinus; species Pinus albicaulis. The sequence continues at coordinate 172,994,268 of CM076584.1, forward strand.
AACCCAGACAAACATGGAAAAATATGGCTATGATAGTGGATCAATAGCCAGACCAAGAGTTGAGATCCAGAGTGATCTTTAGGCAACAAAAGGTGACAAATGAATGGGAAAACCCTTCTATTTTTAACAAAATATTGAGTTAGTCTAGATATTGGTGCATAATTAAAATATTATTAACCAAATCAAGATCCAACTTTTATGGAATATTTTATTATATTTGTTGGAGGGAAAAGGAATTTGACTTGAGTCAAATCCCCTTATTTGTAAATAATAAATAAATAAATGATTTATTATCATTTTAAGGATGTGATTAAGTAATAATAAATAAATAAATGATTTATTTATCATTTTAAGGATGTGGTTGAAAAATAATAAATAAATAAATGATTTATTTATCATTTTAAGGATATGGTTGTGTAATAACCAAATAAATAATGATTTATTTAATTATTTGAGGGAGATTTAATCATATTTAACAAGAGTATTATTTAAGTCATGTTTAAATAATTATTCTTAAAAAATAATAAGATAAATAATGATTTATCTAATTAATTTCCTTGTCTTGGGTTAAATATAGCCAAGTTTATTAATTAAACTGATGTTTAATTAATTATTCCTTGAGGAAAATCAAACAAATATGGATTTATTTAATGTTTCCCCATGGGGTTTCCTGTTTAGACCATAAAAAACTTAATAAAGGTGGTTTACTAAGTTATTTTTCATAGTGAATGCGATTTTACTTGGGGTAAAATTGGTCTTACTTGATGTACTTGGGTCCATCTAATAACAATGGATCAGATGACCAAAAAATGGTGTAATAGTCCTAACTCGACCTGGAGAAGGAGATATTGATCACCCGGTTTCCTTTGCGAGTCGAAAACTCTCGGGCGTAGAATGCAACTACTGTACCACCGAACGAGAGGGACTGACTATCATATACGCATTACAGAAATATCGACACTATCTATTGGGTGGGCACTTTAAAATGTTCCCCGATCATTCGGCTTTGAAATACCTTGTCAACAAGCCTCTGTTGGGGGGGAAGATTTGCTGCTGGCTGTTGCTATTTCAAGAATATGATTCTGAGATCATCGTCAAGCCCGGAAGGTTGAATGCAGGTCGGGATCATCTGTCCTGCATTGAGATAGGGGAAGACCCTACTAACTTGGAGGAAGGATTACCAGATGCGCAATTGTTTGCCATTAAGGTTGTTGACGTGCACTTCGTTGATATCATTCAGTTCCTAACTATAGGAGTAGCCCCCGTAGAATATGCGGTGCAGCAGAAGAAGGAGTTGGTTACTTGGGCGGTGGACTTTACTATCATCATTGGCCAGTTATACAAGTTAGGCACTAATGAAATACAATGCAGATACATCCTGGAACATGAATGGCATGCCGTTTTGGTGGAGGAACATGAAGGCATCGCAGGAGGCCACTATGCAGGAAGAGCAACGGCACAAAATATTTTGAGATTTGGGTTATGGTGGCCTACCCTGCATCAATATTCTTACACCTATTGTAAATCGTACGATACGTGCCAGCGAACAGGATATCCCTCACGCCGAAATGAGATGCCATTACAGCCTTAAATGGCTTTACAGGCCTTTGACAAATGGGCCATTAATTTTTTGGGACCCATCAATCCGCCAGGCAAGAAGACAGGTGTGCACTACATTATTACTACGATTGACTATGTCACTTGATGGGCTGAAGCACAAGCGGTGAAGAATTGTACTGTGGATACTGATGCACACTTCATCTTTGAGCAGATTCTGAGCAGGTTTGGCTGCCCAAAGATCCTAATGAATGATAGAGGCACGCACTTCGTTAACGAAACGATTCAAGCCCTAAATGAGGAATTCTAGATCCATCATGCGAAAAGTACACCATACGATCCACAAGAAAATGGAGCAGTCCAGCTAGCTACCCTGCGCGGTGACATGTTACCTGGCTATATCAATGGTAGTCGACTCAAGCCACACATGGCTAAATGACTATATGGCCGGAACAATTGGCTCAGGCACAATCGGCCCCACACAGGAGAGAGGGCGGGGCCCCGACGCCACCCGAAAAGAGTGGGATACACGCGGCGGTCATCAAACAGCTCCCGGAAGGTGATTAGCGGACCTATGGCCCATGATGACTCGGAATGATCCCTGCCATTGTGTTGGGGGGCCCCATTTGGAACGGGGTCTCCTACAGAACAACTAGGCCGATTTTGTATATTTTTTATTATAATTAGGCTAGCGCAGGGGTTTTGGGGTGGTTCAAAGCCCAAAAAGCATTGTAATGGGTCAAAGGGTAAACCAGGGGTACGAAAACCACGGTTTGCGGACCATAGGAAATTTTAGGCTAGATTATTATAAATAGAGGAACATTTTGAATTGTAAGGTAGAGAAAGAAAGAGCTATTGATGCAAACTGTGGTTTAGTATATCTGTTTGGGTTTTTAGGGAAAGGACTCCTGTTGGATATGTGCACAGAGATCCAAAGTCCTTCTGTGTGCGGACCCTGCTGCTGTTTGCGCAGGCTGGGATGGGTATTGTAAGAGGGAATTGATGAATTGATAAGTAAGAAAGGTTGTTTGAGAACTGAATCTATGTGCATTGTTTGTGCAAATCATTGGTAATTACTATATTATGCACATTCTGTATTCAAGCTGTGAAATTTCTCTGTAAGTGTGTTTACTGTATCTGGATCTGTTCTATTATGTTTATGCAATATTGTGCTACTGTCATAGAAATGTATAATTATCAAATATTGTAGACCTTGTGCACGTGGATGTGAAAAGAGACCTGTAAACCCTGCGCAGAAAGAAGCGATCTAGACATCATAGGGCTGGACGCAGCTCTGCTTGCCTTACCTACCCTTTCTCAGGGTGCAAAAACCTGGTTCCAGCACCTGCCCATACTACTTCAGGTGAGACTTTGACCTGCGCAAGCGGGTCACTGCCGAAAAGACTAGTAGTATAGGGGTTTGTTGGCAAACCTTGAACTCCGAACCTGGGTCAGGACCCCTCGAGCCAACAAATGGTTCTGTTGTCAGGACCTGGAGCATTTTTAGGAAGGGATCAGGTCATGATAAGAGAATGCTGGAAGCCTGAAAGGAAAGAAATTGAGGAGTGGTTCAGGAAGCAGTTTCAGGAGTTTGCGATGAAAGAAAATCACAGCACGAAGTTAACAGCGAAAAAGTGGAAAAATAGGTACATTCTTACAGAAAGCTACGAAATTTTCTTTGTGACATTTGAAATCGAGCTTCAGGAGTGGCTGCCTAGGCTGGTAGAATTCCAGAAGTGTTGGAAGGATGAACGAGTCACTCAGTGGACTCCAGAGTTGATCCAGCAGTTGAAAAGAACTGATAATACCATCACTCGCACGGTGGATCATTGGGTGGACAGTGTGCTAGGAGGATTTGTGACGGAATTTTCTATTGATCAGTTTGTCTCTTACTCCGAGGCCAAGCGGAGATTCTTTAAAGGATTCTGAGGCAAGTTCCTGAAAACGCTACCATTGTTGATTAAGATACTATTGTGCGAGAAAATTATTATGTGTAATCATACCAATTTAATGACCTCGGATCCCGACGCGAGCGTGATGCGCAGTGGTAAATACTATCGTACCAACCTCGATGGGGGAAGATTCGCCTATAACCCTCTGCGAGAAACGGTTGTGCAAGACCCCCCACCTACACTGCCGCCCAGGCCGCACAAAGGTAAGAACTCACCCATACCACCACCCCCATCGGACAGTGATATGGTCGTGCACCTGAGACTACTACCTTCAAGGGGGTAGGGGATGTGGATATGGACCGATTTTGGTTTGTTGCAGACACCATCTGGACTACGCAAAATGTGACAAATGATACGGTGAAGAGGGCGTAGCTGTCCCTGGCGTTTGAGGACAGAGCATTGGACTGGTATATGCGATACATTTCTCAGAATGGGAGTGCATCTATTCAAGATATTAAGGACGCTCTGAAGCAACAATTCCGAAAGCCAAAATCTTACTCTCAGTTGGTAGCAGAAGTAAAGGACTTCAAGCAAGTGCGTCTGAGTCTGTATGGGAGGTTGATCAGCGATTGAAGAAAGAAATCAGGGAAGGAGGATTTGAGTATGACAATAGACAACATATGGAATGATTCATCGTTATGCTATTGCCCCACCTACGTACGCCAATGAGTCACCAAACCTTTGAGTCGTAGGAAAAAGCTATGGAAGTCGCTATGAAACTAGAAGTTGCGCCTAGAGAAGATACTTCGGTAGGAGTACATCAAATTTAGGAGAAGCTCGGAGCTATGCACATGGAAATTCAAAACTTGTGAAAGAAACGAGGAAAAGGAGCCAGCACAGATCTATGGTGCATATGATGTCAGGTATCTGGCCATACGTGTAGGTAGGAGGACCTAGTTTGGTCCACCTAGGAGCGAGTGGAAAACCGATCCTATCATGACCAGGCTCAAGCAGACCTATGTTGTGGTGAAATGACTTCCGTGTAGCGGGGCTGCATGATACAAACCATTGCCCTCGACTAGATGCGTATGTCCCAAAACTGAAGCAAAATTGGTGTAGGTTCTGTCAGTCAGTAGGACACGATGAGCAGAACTGTTACACTTACGACTTGATGATAGATCGTGGGAACTTGTATAGGGTACAATCGGACCCTGCGTTGCCAAGATCTCCCGCGAGCTTTGATGGCTCTCCAGCAAGGGGCAGGGGAGGTCAGGGAGGAAGCGCAGGACGAGGACGTGAGCAGCTAAGCTTTTATAACTATGGGGAGGCAGGACGCTTTGCCAGGGACTGCCCAAATCCCACAAGGAAATCATGCAAATATTGTAGATAGCTGGACCATGTGGTTGAAGGTTGCCCAATGTTAATAGCCAAAATGCAGGAAAAACAGCCCACCCCTATGCAAAATGTGCAAAGAGTTATAGCTGAGCTAAGAAACATAGACCCGAGTGTGAAATTCATAACACGCAGTGGGATGGTCACCTAGGGAGTGAAGGAAGAGGCTACCAGGGATCCTATGACCTCTCAAGAAGGATCGAACATAAGCTATGGACAAGAGACAATAGCAGCTACACACCTCAAGACAGATGAGGGGGTTGAGCCCTTTCTGCAGGCATGTTTGAAGCTTCTATGTAACCCAAAGGTTGTAGAGAACCTTCAAGCATTAATGAATAGCTGCGTAGCTCAGCCTGGGACCAAGGATGTACACAAGCCATAAAGGTATAAAAAACGCACCAGAAGAGAAATGCGATTGACTACGCAGATTGGTGACTAAGAGATGGATCAAGTTATTTTGGACCTTGGATCAGATGTGAACGTATTACCAAAGAAAACATGGCAGCAAATGGGAGAACCTAAATTGGAATGGTCCACCATCCAGCTGCGCATGGAAAATCAACAAAAGATTATCCCTCTGGGAAGGCTTCCAAAAATCATGGTAGATATCGCAGGAGTAAAAGTCCAAGCTGACTTTGAGGTAATAGAAATCATGGAAGATGTGGATCCCTACCCTACACTCCTAGGACTAGACTGGGCTATAGATATGGGGGGTTTGATCAATCTCACAAAGCACAGCATGGTATTTGAAAATAATGGCACGTGAGTAATAGTACCATTGGATCTCATGGAAGGCACGCGGTATACAGAGCCAGCACAGGATGCGGAGGAGGTGGATCATATCTACAAGCTCACCACACAAGATGAAGATTGGATTAACCCCATAGTGGAAGGAGTACTCTGCTGGGAAAAGGATAGTGAATGCCTGTCCAACTCTGATGGGGAACTAGAGAATTGGCAGGGCCGGTTGCACGAGGTTTCGGTGTTACGATGTCTTCGGGTCACAAGAAATTTCCACTGCATCTCCGCTGAGGTAAGATACTTACCCCACTTTGGGGACTCCAGTAATATTAAGGAATTTTTACGCGCCTTTGAAGCAGAAGTTCCCAAGGGACGCAGGCTAGAGGTCCTTAAACTAGCCCTGTGCGGAACGCCTACGCACTGGTGGAATACGCATGGGATGGTATTCCGCGATTGGGAGGAATTGTCAAACCAGGAGGTAACTCTGCAAATAAAAATGTGTATTAGATGAAGAATGTGAATGTATTTATACATGGAGGTAAGGCTATTGGGATTCATCTCCCAATGACTCTTGGCCTTCCTTATTTCCTAATATTATTTAATATACAATATTAAATATCCTCACCCAACCCTTAGGATTAGGTGTCAACATTCCCCCCTTTAATCCGAAGGGATGTTGGTGAGTCCAAGCATCGATCTAAACTTTTCAAACTTTCTCTTCCAAGTGCTTTGGTGAAGATATCAGCGGTTTTCTCATTTGTGGAACAATGATGTAGATGGATGGTTTTGGCCTGAACATGATGTCGAATTAGATGGTATTTTGTATCGATGTGCTTTGTTCGATCATGGAACTTTGGGTTCTTGGCCAACTTTATTGCAGAAGTGTTGTCGATCATGAGTGGTGTGGAATACATTTGTTTCATCTACAAATCTTCTAGGATTTTCATGAGCCAGAAAATTTCCTTTGTTGCTTCAACTGTTGCCACACATTCTGCCTCGGTTGTGGAATCTGCTGAAACTGATTATTTGCGTGATCTCCATGAGACAGCTCCTGATCCAAGACTCATGGTGTAACCTGTAGTAGACACCCCTGTTTCTTTGTCCCCATCAAAGTCTGAATCAGAGTATTTGATCAAGTTGAAGTTGCCTACCTATGTATATTTGAGTCCAAAGTCTTGAGTCCCCTTCAAGTACCTTAACACTCTTTTTGCAGCAGACCAATGTCCTTCACAAGGTTTTTGCATAAACCTTGAGAGGATTCCAACAGCAAATGAAATGTGAGGTCTGGTGGTGGTCAGGTAGATAAGACTTCCTATAAGTTGTTTATACTTAGTTGCATCCTCGAATTCCTTCCCTTCAATGGATGTGAGCTTCAAGTTTTTTTCCATTGGAGTGGTTAAGGGATTGCATTCATCCATGCCAAACTTGTTCAAAAGATCTCTAATGTACTTCTTTTGAGAAAGAAATATAAATTTAGGATGTTGAATTATTTCAATACCCAGATAGTAATGAACATAACCCAAACCAGTCATTTCAAAACCTTTCTTTAATTCTTTCTTCATGGATGCAATATAACTCTCATTGTTCCTTCTCATCAAAAGATCATCTACATACACCACAAGATATACAACTGTTTTTCCAACTTTCTTAACAAACAAAGTTGCATCATCAAGATCAAAATGTTTAAAGTCAAGTTTCAGAAGATGCTCGGTTAATTTCTCATACCGAGCTCATGGTGCTTGCTTGAGGCCATACAAGGATTTTACAAGCTTGCAAACTTTGTGTTCTTGGCCCTTTACAACAAATCCTTCTGGATGGGACATAAAAACTTTATCCTTTAGATATCCTTTCAAAAAGGCAGTTTTTACATCCATCTGATGGAATTTCCATCCATTCTGAGCTACTAGGGCAAAGAGAGTCCGGATGGTGGTCCATTTTGTTGTGGGGGCAAAAGTTTCTTCATAATCAATTCCTTCTTTTTGTGCAAAACCTTTTGCCACAAGACTGGCCTTGTGCTTGTCAAGTGAGCCATCTGCTTTATGCTTGTTCTTGTAGACCCACTTACAGCCAATTGGTTTTGTTCCCAAAGGCAGATCAACCAGCTTCTAAGTGCCATTCTTTATCAAGGCATCATACTCCTTTTGCATCGCTTCCTTCCATTCATCATGAGAAGCGACTTCTTTGAAGGAAGTTGGTTCATGATCTGTAGACTAACTCAATTCACAGTTATAAGAAATATCCATATCAACAGGAGAATCAAAATTATCTACGTCACCTTCATTTTGTTTAGTGGAACTTCTTATTCTTGTTTTTCCAACCTCATCCGGATGAACATTCTCTAGTGTCATTGTCAGCCATTTGGGAGGACCTTTCTGAGATGGCCCAGGATGCTCATTTGACTGAGTTGGGATTGATTCAAGATTCAATCTCCCAATTCCGTCAATCACATCATTCAATGTGTCATCCGTGGTTGTTTCTTCATGTGGGGGAGAAAGTGCTTCAAGAAAAGATTCCACAATTTGATTCAATTTAGGAATCCCCCCTTCAAGATGTGGAATCTGATTATCAAATTCTTGGAAAGACTTTGCATGTGTGAATCTATCCAGGCGATCAAGTTTCCACTCAACAACTTTGTCACTCTTGGAAGATTCAAGGAATATGACATCTCTTGCTATTACAAACTTCTTATTGGCTTCATCATAGAGACGATATCCTTTGGAGGTATTGGAGTACCCCAAGAAGATACATTTTCGACTTCTAGCACCAAGTTTATTCCTTTGTCCCTTGGGTATCAAGGCATAACAGGTGGACCCAAAGACCCTGAAATGCTTTACCAAAGGAATGTGGCCATGCCACATTTCAAAAGGAGTCTTTATGTAAACAGCACATAGAACTACATCAGCCCAAAACATCAATTTTACATTCTTGAAAAATAACATGGAACGAACCATATTTAAAATAGTTATGTTCGTTCTTTTAGTTACACCATTCTGTTGGGGATTATACAGCACAGTTGTTTCATGTTTGATCCCGTGTTGATGAAGATAATTTTCAAATTCGTTTGAAGTGTATTCTTTTCCATTATTAGTACGTAGAGAGCTAATATGATTTTGTGCATCATTTTCAATCCATGCATGAAAATTCTTGAACATTTGAAAAGCATCAGACTTGTTCTTCAATAAGTAAATCCAACACATTCTGGTGTAGTCATCAATAAATGTCATCATATATTTATTTCCATTTGCAGAAGCAACAAGCATAGGGCCACATAAATCTGAATGAATAAGCTCAAGTTTTCTATGTGCTCTGGAGTGTGAATCATGAAATGGCTGTTTGCTATGCTTTCCTAGAATACAAGCATCACATTCCTTAGGTTTCCTAGGAATTGTAGGCAGACCATTAACACCATTTTTCTTCAACAAACGAAGGCTTTCATAGTTTAAGTGTCCAAATCTAGCATTCCATAAAAGACTTGATGGGAATGTACCTTCATCATGATTTGAACTGAATGCAAAGTTTTGAGCATGAGCAGATGAACCTTTCAGCTTCAAGAGTATTCCTTCTTCTATTCCCTCCATGAAAAGTGAGTGATCTGATGCTTTTCTGACCTCCACCTTGCCATCAAAAAAGTGAACGGAGTATCCTTGCTAGTGGATTTGGACCAAGGACAACAAGTTTCTCCTCAACTCAGGGAGGTATAGAACCTCATGTAGAATATGATCTGGAAGACCAGGCAACTTAAGCCTGACTATGCCAAGCCCTGATGGCTTGAGTTTGGATTTATCTGCGAAATATACTGCTCCATCAACTTTGTCAGTAAATTCTTCAAAAAAATCTTTTCTAAATGTCATGTGACATGTTACTCCTAAATCTAGCAACCAATCATCTCTCCATGAATTAAATGAAACATCAAACAAGTCTTCAGTTACTCCATTGTTACAATGTGCTAGAACATAATGAGCGGATTCAGGTGCTTTACCTTTGTCTTTGTCATTAGTATTACCTTTGTCTTGATTTCTTTGCTGCTCAATTTTTTCCCAAGGTGTCCTGCATGTGGATGCTTCATGCCCATCTTTATTGCAACGTGTGCAATGAAGATCGAATTTGTCAGATTGTCTACCCCCCTTTCCTCTGAAGTTTCTTCTTCCTCTTCCTCTTCGGCCACCTCTTCCTCTGGAAAGATCTAGAGCATGACTCCTTTCTCTCTATGCAAAGTATGCAGCCCCTTTAGAAGATGAAGGGACTTTCATCTTCCCGAAATCTTTCTTTCTTTCTGCAAACTTTTTCTCAGGGGAATCAAAGGTGATATGCTCAAGGTTTCCACTTGCTTGCAATGACTCAAGATAATGTGAGTAATTCGGATATAATGCCTTAACATATGCTATGAGAGATATGTCAATTTTTACACCAGTGCTATCAATATCATGCATGATAGATCTTACTTCTGAAGCTAAAGCAAGGGGATCATCATTCTTCAATTCAATACTGAACAGCTTAATCATTAATTGAACAATTTCTAGTTCCGAATGTGAGTCATAGAGTTCTTTTAGCTTGCTCAAGGCTTCATAGGCATTTGAAAATGGTGAAATATGGCGACTCACCTCTTCATTTACGGAAGCTGCAATCAAGGCATAGGCCTTGCAGTTCTTGTTTTCCCAAATGGCGAGCTCCTTGTCTGAAGTGGGCTTTGCTAGTGGATTTCCTTCTTGTCCTTCACAGATTCCTTTCCACAACTCATTAAAAATGAGAGTGTGCTTGATTTTCTGAGACCATTCAAGATATTTCTCCTTGCCAGAGAGAACCACCCCTACAATAGATATGAGAGAATGCATTATTTTGAAGGGAAAAAATAATTACTTTGCTGGAAAATTTCTTTTGAGGAGGAAAAAAGCTTTGCTGGAAGATTTCTCAATTGAAGGGGAAAAACTTTGCTAGAAAAATACTGAATTCTGGACCAAAAAAAAAAATTATATATATATATATATATATATTGTTTGGAGAAAAAATTTATATGGGTACTGTATTATATGGTGGGGGGGCGGTATTGTTAATGAATGGATGGTATTATAAATAGAGGGGGGGTGGTATTGAATATGGAATGGTATTAAAATAGTGGTACTAAAATAACGCGGAATGGTATTAAAATAAACAGAGCGTATTGCAGAGTGGAATTAAAAATGGAGCATTATGTATGGGCCGAGGGACCATGGAGTGGGACGGAGTAGGAGCGTAGGGGAGGAGTCGGGTATGCAGGGAGGAGTAGGAGCGTAGGGGAGGAGTCAGGTATGCAGGGAGGAGGGCCGTGAGGCCACAAGGGAGTCATGGTCGGAGCTTGTTAGTGTGGGGAGTAATTAAGTCGTGGGTGAGAGCATGGTGAGCGGATTAGGGGAGCCTGCGTGAGGAGAGGGGAGGCTGTAGATAGGGAATGGGGAGTTGAGCGGGTTGGGTGTTTGTTGGGGAGTGCACTTTAGAGGCTGAGGGGGAGTAGGCTGGGTGAATAGAAGAAGGAGGGAGTCGTATGGCCGAGGAGGGGAGGGGGTGAGGGTAGTGGCGTAGGGAGGGTGCTCGTGAGTTGAAGTGTGAGGGGGTGGGTGTTTGGGGAGGGCGGGATTTGTGAGTGCGAGCGCAGGTCATGAGGGAGTAAGGGAGAGTAGATGCTGGGGGCCGAAAGGCCGTGGGAAATGGGAGTGGGGGAGCATAGTGGGATAGGTGTAGAAAATTCCAGAGGGGAGGCCGCGAGGCCAAAAGAAAATTTAGGAATGGAAGGATTTCAAGAGTTGAAGAATCGCAGGTATTTGCAGGAGCTGCAAATTATAGATTTGGAGAATCTTCAGAAGCTGCAAAAATGATTCAGAACTGTGCAGAAATTGCAGAGATAATTTTTTAAAAATGCAGAATTGCAGTATATAAACTCAGAATGGCATAAATCTAATGGAGTAGAAAAAACTAGACATAAAACTGACTGAACAAAAGACTGTTAGCAGAAATGAGGGAGTTACACCACAGGCAAGAATGCCAATAGTGGGACTGGCTCTGATACCATGTCAAACTAGGAGGTAACTCCGCAAATCAGAATTTGTATTAGATGAAGAATGTGAATGTATTTATACATGGAGGTAAGGCTATTTGGATTCATCTCCTAATGACTCTTGGTCTTCCTTATTTCCTAATATTATTTAATATACAATATTAAATATCCTCACCCAACCCTTAGGATTAGGTGTCAACAGGAATGTCGGGATAAGATGATCCTGCGGTTTAAAGCTCCAACTGGAAAACGGATCCAAGAATTCCTTGGATCCGAGGACCCACGTAGATATTTGTTGGCATGGGAAACATAATGGTGCGACAAGACCCCAAAAAAATGAGTTCACCTGTTTATCCATGGCCTAGGCCTACGCCCAACTACTTGGTATTTAGATGTGGAGCTGCACCAGTGCACGCGCAATTGTGATAATTTACGGGCTGAGTTTCTGTGAACATTTAAGGTGGCATATGGCACAAGGACGCTCGACGCAGCTCTGCAAAACACGGATGCCCTGACCAAGGGAAAAGCACGCCTGCACATTGCACCCGGATCAGGGGGAACGCAGGTACCGTACACGATGGAATACTAGAGCTTTAACTCAACAGAGGGAGTGAGTGATCCCCAAACTGTCCCAACCACAGTGCTCAATGGGATGCGTATGGCTACCAGGCTGAGTAAGTTGTACTTGAATCTCATTACAACACATATGACGTCAGCTTTAATTCGGGATGTGCTAACAGCACGGACACTTCATCCAAAGTCAGTAGCTCCTTGGGAAAGCCATCAGGTGTGAGCGATGACTGTCAGAATGCTTCATTTAGGTGAAAAGGGAATTTTACCGTCACAGCAAACAGGGAGCTAGCCATCAATGCGGAAATTTATGGTGAGCTTTTTTCGGATGATTGATGGTAAGTTTCAAGTTATATCTACTCTACCGTTGGATAATCCCCAGCATTATAAGGAAGAAATGATAGTTTCACTCAGGGCTCCATATTGTCTCTATCCTCTGCATCTGTTATTCTACTGCTTGATTGTCTAGACCTGTAGCATTTGGGTCGTACCCCATCAACCTACCTCTGCTGTCTGCGAGTTTCCAAAGTTGGAAGCCTATCCTTTTGCTGCTATGGCAGACCCTAACCTTCCAAGCACATCGGCACCCACCAATCTAGCGACTGTAGACATTGTGTTAAGAGGGTCCGGGGACACCAAGATTGATAAGTTGATCGCCCTCTGGCTCTCTGCAGGAAAAAATGACTTTGAACCTTATGCAGAATGGCGCCACAACTACACAATGGAAGTTCACGCCCATCCCGAATCTGGGATGATTGCAGGCCCCAACCGGATGAGCTATAAAGAGGTTATGCAGGATGGTACGCAACTACCATAGCTCACAGAAGGGCTGACCAATAGGGATACTTTGTCCCCTCAGGGTATGAAGCGATATAGGGACATGCTGCGACTTCTCTGCAGTTCCAGGCTCCCTACCATTGAAGGCCATATTTGTTCACTACCTAGCACTATCTTGTTCGGCAACCACCTCCCAACAGCTACAGAACTCCAAATGGATTTAGTGCAGCTGCCCCACGAGGCCTTACAAGGATTACACACTGTCGTGCTACAAGAGATCCATCATCGTGACCAAACCGCGCAACAACCCCTCAATGTGGCCACACCGCTCTTCACACGCTAGCCCGAAGATATCCCCCTTATGGCGCAACTTGAAACAGTGGTTCACCAGCCTAATGCAGAGATCCCTGACAAACTCCTGGTGTTAGCTCTGCTCCAGGCTACCCTAGAAGGCTTGGTTGCAGCACTCAGGGTGTCCCGAACCGAAGTGCAAGCCCTCAAGACCCAAATGGCCCACCAATTCACAGTGTACTAGGCCCAAGCACAGCTTACCATATCCCCAGAGGTACAGGCACAACGGGCTGCATTGATAACCGAAGCTACAGACATTATTAAAGGACAGCTTACTCTAGGTACTTAGTTGCTCAAAGTAGCCATGCAGCTCTGGACAGCGGTCTAGTTCAACCCGATGCTTCGGCATGTTAGAGAAGACTTACGCCAGAAGGAATTTTCTTTCGATCATATCGAAGCTACCTTGCCTTCTCTCGCCCCTACGCAGCGTCTGGCACTCTTGAAAACTAGCAATGCTCTCCAAGACACGATTGCGGATCTCCGGCGCGCCAAGCATGCCATTAGAAAGCACTTGAAGCCATGGGGCAATGTTGCATTCCAGAGATCTCAGGATGCTCATAACGCCATTGCATGACTCAACTAACTTTTGGAATGAGTTACCGCGGCCCCTGAAGGACCTACCTCCCTGAAGCTCGTCGATATCGCACAAAGTACTACTGCCCAGAGTCAGGAAGCGTTACCTTCGTTGATCGTCGCCTTCAACACCTTACATGCGCAGATAGAGACTGCACCACCGCAATGACTCGGGATGAGTCACAAGATTGTGTTGGGGGACTATTGGAACAGGGTCTCCTACGAGCTGCGAAACTGGTCTGATTTTGTATATTTTTTATTATAATTAGGCTGGCGCAGGGGTTTTGGGGTGGGTCAAAGCCCAGAAAGCATTGTAATGGGTCAAAGCATAAACCAGGGGTCCGAAAACCACATTTTGCAGACCATAGGAAAGTTTAGGCTAGATTATTATAAATAGAGGAACATTCTGAATTGTAAGGTAGAGAAAGAAAGAGCTATTGATGCAAACTGTGGTTTAGTATATCTGTTTGGTTTTTTTGGGAAAGGACTCCTGTTGGCTGTGTGCGCGAAGATCCAGAGTCCTGTTGTGTGCGGACCCTGCTACTGTGTGCATAGGCTGGGACGGGTATTGTAAGAGGGAATTGATGAATTGACAAGTAATAAAGGTTGTTTGAGAACTGAATCTATGTGTATTGTCTGTGCAAATCATTGGTAATTAATGTATTATGCGCATTCTGTATTCAAGCTGTGAAAGTTCTGTGTAAGTGTGTTTACTGTATCTGGATCTGTTATGTTATGTTTATGCAATATTTTTCTACTGTCATATAAATGTATAGTTATCAAAAATTGTAGACCTTGTGCACGTGGATGTGAAAAGAGACCTATAAACCCTGTGCAGAAAGAAGCGATCTGGGCATCACAGGGCCGGATGCAACTCTGCTTGCCTTACCTACCCTTTCTCAGGGTGCGGAAACCTGGTTCCAGCACCCACCCATACTAATTCGGGTGAGACTTTGACTTTGAACCCACCCGAAAGGGCCAATAGTATAGGGCAATAGTATAGGGGTTTGTTGGCAAACCTTGAACTTTGAACCTGGGTCAGGACCCCTCGAGCCAATAGGGAGAGGGTTGAGCTCAACTCCCTTAGTCCAAGGATTAGATAATTATATGTTTCATTAATTTCAGAGTGGAGAGGGTTGGTTGGTCAAATTAGATAAGAAACACTTTTGTGCATTGTAATTTTGAAGATTTTTTTCCAGCAAATGAATGGAATAACAAGTGATTTGCAGGGATTTCTTTGTTAGAATTTTGGTGGTTTCTTGATCCTTTGATTTGTAAGTTATATTATGTGCTTACATTCCTTTAATGTGTATCTTATTTCTTGGAAAAAACATATGTTTGATCCAGAATTCATCTTAATGGTGCTATGTTTTAGTTTTTCATGGTTATCAATGTTTTCAGCTTACAGCATCACTTTAGAATTTGTCCTTGGTTTGATGCTCTTATTGTTTTGTCCTTCACCCTTTCTAAATTCACCTCCTATAAAAATTTGATCTGAATCCTCTACCAAAGTTGCTTACCTTGACCCTATGAAAATCCATCTATTTTCCCATCATCTCACTTGACCGAAAATTGATTTGACATGACTCCATGCCCAATGGATCTATCTCTCTTCTCATCAATAGGCTATTAAAAAATCATCTTTGTTGATATTATTACCTAGCTGGATATCTTATTTGTTGATTAATCTAAGTGGGAGAGCCCTCTCCAAGGCTAGAAGGGCTAGATTCTGAGCTAAAAGTGTTTTGGGGTTACCTTTGTTAGTCTCCTTTTCAGCCTTCAGAGAACTGGTGGAGTGATAATATTTTGGCATCATTTCCAAGGGAAAATAGTTTCAGATCAAAAGGTTGTGTATTTTTCACATCACGACTCCACTGTCCGAATAATTCAAGAGCTTTAAATTTTGATCCATTTTACATCATCAATCAAGATGACAGGGTATATGCCAGATCTTCTTTCTATTGAAGGTTTCAGAGAATATTTTGATCAGTTTAGTGAAGATGAATTAGATGACGGTTTTTCAAATTTGTTTCCTCATTATGTATGTTTATCCAAGCATTATGAAGAGAAAATATGTTTTTTAAGAAACATTCGATAAAAAGCTTGAACAAGAAATTGAGGTCGTTGAGGTTCAAATTAAATCTCATAGTTTCCATTATCAAGTTCCATTCTTTGAAAGCCTTTTACTTCCCAAAGAAGAAGAGGTATGGTCCTTTGATGCCATGATTAAGAATTTTTTTGATGGATTTGATGTTACACAATAGATCATAATTGAAGTTTCCAATTATAATGATCTAGTCATTGGTTCATATGATGTAGAACAAACCAATCATGTTTTTTTTATCCCATAGTTATTTATATTGATTGATTGTTAAATATTGGTTTTCGACCACATTTCAGCTATGATGATCAAGCTTACAATAAATTTAAATTGTTATTACATATTCCAATTTTTATTTGGCTAAAGAACAATCAAGGAGCCACAATTGATAACCTACTGGGTTGGTTGGATTGGAATTATACTTTCATTTAATTTAGTTAGTTCAGAGATCAGATTAAATTAAGTAGGAGTGTGAATAAGCTTAGTTTTTTGAGCAATTTTTCAGCAGTTTCATTTAACAGTATGTTTTCAGTTTGAGGTTTGTAGTACTAAGTTTCAGTTGTACATAGTTTTTGTTTCGGTTGGCGTTTATGTTTTAGTTGTATGCTCAGAGTTGTTATTAAGGAGGTTAAGGATTGACCAATGGACAAGGCACTGATCTAAAAATTCAGATTTTTTTTGTTCTTGACACCTCCTAAAGGAGCCACCTACCCAGTTGGATCCAATGTTAGCGCTAGATTATTTTCTGTAAAAAATTCAAATTCACCAAAATTGGCTAAAAGGATCATTTTTCTCTCAAAATTAAGGAAAGCTTCAAAAGGTGGTGAAATTTGAAATACTCCCCTTGACCTTCGAACTCACTCATTGAATACATCTATCTGATCTTGAGGCACTCTTGAAAAGCACCAAAAGGACATTGCGCACAGGCATTGCACGTAGACTTTTTTCGTCGTCATTTTTAAAATTGTATTATGAACAGGTGGAGATGAATTTTGAAAAATTTAAAGTGTTTTTTTTCAATAATGAGGGAGCTAACAAAAAAATCTCTCAGTTTCTGCACAATTTTCATGGTTTGGAAATTATGCATTGATCTTTGGGGCTTATATTCAAAAAATCAAATTTTTCATTGTTTTTTACTGTTTTAGCCATTGTATTTTGGTGTGCTTGTTTAACATCCAGAAAGGAAGTTTCAGAAACCCAAGGAGGTTTTTGTCAAGAACAACGAAAATAAACAAAAAAAAAATCAGTTTATTCACAGGTGTCGTGGATTGAAATATTTGACTTGATCTTTACAGCCTAGTTTTACAGATTTAAGCATTTAATGATTTCCTATTTGAGTTATGATTGTGTGAGGCCTATTCCAATCGAATGGAAATGAATTTCCCAAAACCAAAACATTTTTTATTCAAAAAAATATTCTCTACAAAAAATTCTTCCAGTCTTGTAACAGGTGTTATGGTTGAGGATATATTAGTTCTTCTTTGACTGCTATTTTCAGGAATTTGGTCCCTATTCCTAGTAGGGAGTGTCGAATTTAATTGAACTGCTTCTATCTTATGGAGATGGTTGAGATTGACTCCGTTATTCTAGGGATGACATAATTGTATATATTTCATGAATTTCAGAGTGTAGAGGGTTGGTTGGTCAAGTTAGAGAAGAATCACTTTTGTTCATTGTAATTTTGAAGAGTTTTTTTCCAGTGAATGAATGGAATAGCAAGTTATTTGCAGGGATTCTTGTGTCAGCATTTTGGTGGTTTTATGCTCCTTTTATTTTTAATTTATATTATATGTTTAAATTCCTTTAATGTATATCTTCTTATTTGGAAAAAACCATATGTTTGATCCATAATTCATCTTAATGGTGCTTTGTTTCAGTTTTTTGAAGTTATTAATGTTTTCAACTTAAAGCATCACTTTAGAATTCATCATTGGTTTGATGCTCTAATGTTTTTGTCTTTCACCCTTTCTACATTCACATCCTACAACAATTTGATCTGAATCCTCCACCAATGTTGCCCACCTTGTCCCTGTGAAAAATCCTCTATTTTCCCATCATCTCACTAGACAGAAAAATGAGTTGACATGACTCCATGCCCAATGATAAAATCAATTTTTTGAAATTATTACCTAGCCTAATATCTTATTTTTTGAGTAATCTAAGTGAGAGAGCCCTCTCCAAGGCTAGAAGGGATATATTCTGACCGAGAAGTGGTTTGAGGTTACCTTTGTCCATCTCCTTTTCAGCCTTCGAAGAACTGGTGGAGTGCTAACAGAACTAGCAAGATTTTGGCCATATGATCCTCGTCTAAAGACAAACAAATGGAAAGATATACTTGAAAAATATTTTTTTCATGTCATACCACACTACTCCTCAATACTGTCCACAACAAAATCTTTCTACGCTGACTTTTTTCAATTTGAACTTATGTTATACAAACCATTTCATCATATTGCTCAAGATATAGGACATTTTGCAAAATATTGCTATCAACAAAAATTTACATCTAGCCATTTCTAACCAGATGGATCGAGGTACACCATGTAAGACCAATTTTACCATAGTAAAATTGTTTTCATTTGAAGAAATAATTTAATAAACCACATTTTATTGAGTTATTTATGGTTAAAAAAAGAAACCCGGTTAGGAATAATTAAATAAATCATTATTTATTTGATTTTCCTATAGGAATAATTAATTAAACCACTTCTTAACTAATATTCCTCGTCACATTTGACCCAATTATCAAAAATAATTAAATAAATCATTATTTATCTTATTTTTCGCTAGGAAAAATTAATTAGATCATTATTTAGTTATTATTCATTGTTAAATTTGAATAAATCACTTAGGAATAATTTAAAAAATCATTATTTGTTTATTATTTATAAACAAAGGTATTTACCTAATTTAAATATCTTTTCCCACCAACAAAATATAATAAAATATTCAAAGCGGTTAGATCTAGATTATGGTTAATAATATTTTATTAATCTCCATTTTCTAGGATAACTTAATATTTTGTTATAAATAGGAGGGTTTTTCCATTCATTATTCACTTTGATAATTCTCATTGTCGCTATCATTTTTTTTTCCATCTGAGCTCCCACTTGATTTCATCACATATTTTGGGTTTTCATATCATTGAGAGAGAAAGACTTACAAAGTTGAAGTATTGAGGATAACCAATAACCCATCCCATTTGAGGGGGATTAGTAACACATACTTGCTTCCTTCACCAGGTCTTATATAATATTGGAATTATTCTTTAAACATGCCTTGTCTATTGGTCATTTAGAGTTGCTTTTGCATCAAATCTTATTTATTTTTGTTGTTTAACTGCTTTTGCTGCATATATATGGGTTTTTACAAGATTTGTTTTAACTTTCTATTGCAGATCTGAAGGGTTGAGAAGTCATTTCCGTTGTTAGGGCTATAAGTCATCCGTCGCTTAAGGTATTTTTGGTACACTGTTCGAAACATTTTACATTAGAAAATATTTCATCACAAACTAACAAACCTTTCGTCCTTTATACAAACCTTGCCATCAACACCACACACTATTTAATATTTAACCTATTGCAAATGATAACCCAAATATTCATGAGACCCATCCTCTAGACACCATGGACCTAAATGAATGGGAACTACTCTCCCAATTACACCCTACAAACGACCTCCTCATAAACGACCTTAACATGCTTGGCCTGCATACTTTTGATGACAACCATAGTTGGACTCATACCAAAATCTCATTGGATCTACAAGAAAAATGCATACAATTCATTCAGAATAACCGCTCTATCCATTCTTAAAACACACAAACATATCTGAATGAATCTTGCTTCATTGTTTCCAACGCAAGTAAAAGATCTAAATATTATTTCCAATCATTTTTTTAAAAAATATATTTTTCTTTCTCTAATAATGATAATACAAGGCAGTGTTGGTATTAGAAAATCCCACCTTATAAATTGCATCTAAGAAATGCGCATAATCCTTTATGGCTAAACACCTTCACTAGTCATGCTCCTCGCCCCTAGAGCTGTTGCAACCTTCAATATACAAGCATCGATAATCCATTTCGCCCTCCACCTTCCCATAAATGATCTCATCCCCTTAGAAGGAAATTATCTTGCAACATTCGAAGAATAACTTAAGCATATCCAATACATACTAATTGATGAAATGCGTTTCATTGGGCCAAATATTCTCATCCACATTCCCGAATGACTTTGAGAGGCATTTCCACTACTAAGAAACACTTCTTTCCATGGTTACATTCCATTACAATAATTGATGATCTCGTCCAGTTACTGCCCATGAAATAGATACCACTATATGGAAGCACAAACCACGAAAGTGCATCGTTGAAAAAACTAATCATAGTCATCACATTAGACAAAATATTTCATCAAAAAGGTGAAAAAATTTCCCAATTTACTTTCAGAAACATCCTCTCGAACATCAGAAATGAAAATCCAACAATTAACAACTATAAAATTCTCATGTCACAAACATATTCCTTTTGGTATGAAGATGAAATACATTCTTTCCACGATTCCATGCATCTATTTCCAAGAAATGCTCAAGCATTCGTCAATAATAAGAAAATGACAAAATCTTTAAACACTCATTTCGCAAGATCCATCGCAAAATATGACAACACATATTCCAGCCTTTCCTCACAAGACGAGCAACTTGAGAAAATTGTCTTGCTATGCAAAAGCCAAAAAGTGATGCTAAATTCAAACCTTTTGGTTTCAACCAGACTTGTTAATGGTTCTCTCAAGAAAAATATATCCATATTTTGCAAAGAATCAACTGCACCTCCAGAACTTCCAACCTTCGTTGTCGTAGCCTTTCCTAAATACATTAGGCCTCCTTGGGTTGAAATAAATCCCACTCACTTTCCTATTCAAGCAATAAAAATAAATGCACATATGCAAATTCCACTAAGATTGCATGAGCATTAACTATACATAAATATCAGGGTATGAAATTTCCAAAAGCAATAACAAACATTGGAAATACTTAGCATAAAGTTCTTACATTCACAAAAATATCAAGAGTTCCTTCTCTACAAGATATTTGCATTTTCCCTACATTCACTTTCGATTGTTACATGAAAATGAAAGACAAAAAAATATTTCTCGCAAAAAATATGCAGAATAAATCCTTTGTTCAATGCCTCCTCTAGATGACCTGCTCCAATCCATATGTTAACATCTCCAAAAGGTTTCACATACTTATTAACATTAGTCAATTTTTATCGCATACATTCTCTATTTTATAACAATTTTCAAATTTACTCATTATTAATAGATGGTTGCAAATTTTACATTGTTATAATATTTTTTAACTGATTTCTTCTAACATTATCTTTTTTCTGAAACGGGACCTATGGACTCGTAGATATCGCAACTATATCGTTACTTAAAATGAATAGAGGCATCAATATTTACATTAAACAACATAGAAAAAATATCTCTACCAGTGCCAAATCAAAAAATATTGATATATCGCCTCCAACCAACTTTATAATTATTAGTAAAGATAATTTGCATATATGATCGTGAAAAAATTCAAAAAATACGAGCGGACTCGAAATCGAGAAATAAGAATCTTCAACTATGCATAAAACTTCAATGGTGTTCGATATGCCATCATTCCCCTTGCATTTTCAACTAGAAGTATTGAAATCCCCATGACAAAGGGTGGTTCATTTTCCTTCGCTCCAATTTCATTATAACACAATTCACATTCAAAATTAGTACAGTCAATTCTTAAAGATAAATTCCATATTTGAAATTATAATAATTCTTCTATACATTTTGAACAAAATATTTCTTTTGCAGGTCAGTTATTGCTTCTTCGACTCTTCGATCTGTTCGACAGGTTGTGATGCAAATTTAAATTTGGAAAGATAGCCATCATGTTGTTCATGATTTAATATTATTTTATTTACCTCTTCCACTATGATCTACCACTTGTAATTTGATATTGAAACTTAAAAAGGCATCTTTGAAGATCAAGAGGCAATCTATGTTAGAAAAGTTATAGAATCTGTAAATTTGGGATAATATCTATCATTTACTTTATCTTCTACCTTTACATGACACCTTGTTTACTAATTCTTATCTTCAATGACCTCTTACATGTCACAATTCTTCTTGAATTTATGCCTTACGACGTTTCCTTTCCAACATCTGGTGCAGTTGCTAGTTATGTTTTAAAGGAGTAGACAATTTACTTTGTTAATCATTGTATTGTAATCATTTCATTTTTGTTATCAATTTAGATGCTTTGATTTGCGTTTTTCTATATAACTATTTGAATTTTAATCAATTTGGAATTATTAAAAACAAATATAATAAGTATTAGGATTTTAATCAATATGATAGTCTTTTTGAACTCATCTAATAAGTTACTAAATTTTAATTAATTTTGAAGTCCTTTTTTAATCAATATGAAAACATTAAACATTAAAATGGATTTATTTTTGTGAAATATTTAATAGAACTTTGTAGATAATTTATTTATTAATTGATCAAAACATAATTTAAATTTAGATTAAATATTTTAAATTCAATATAGGAAAGATATATTTTTAATTATTATAGTTACTTGAAAATACATAAATATTGATGATCAAGTTCGAGTTGAGGTGATGGTAAATGCCATACTTAAATATTTGTATGAAGAAATCTTTTCTAAGTAATTTTTATCATAAATGAAATTATCGTAGTTGAGCTTCTTGGATTTAATTATCATGACTTTAGGCTTGTCATTATTAACAATTATGCCCATCTTAGAGAAATAACCATGGAGGGTTCTACATTGCTGGTCAAGATTATTAGGGCTTATCGCAAGAAGATCAATATCGTGAGAATAAAAGAAAAATATAATGCCTATACCAACTTGTTGGGGTCCATCACAACCAACAATTTTTTTTTCTTCATATAATTAATAAAATATAAAAAATATTTTTTTTAGTTGTAAAATTCAAATATTTATTTAACATATATTCTACCTCCACCAAATGAAAGATATTTGATGTTAATGATACGCACCACTATTTTCAAAGATTATTGCAACAATGTTACTTTCAGAGTCTTGACTGCTACTTTCAGAGTCTTGACTGCTCTTAGCAGCATAACTTCATGTAATCTCTTTGGTTTTCTATAGTAATACAAGAAATATTAAAAAATATAAATAAAATATACGAACCTCTATTTTCTAATTTTTTTGGTTGATCTTGACATCGAAACCATATAATTTAATATGGCTTTGTCACTATTTTATTTATATATTTTTGTTTCATTATTTATGTTTCAAAGGAATTGAAAATTTCCTATTAACTTGTAATCATTTCATTTTTGTTATCAATTTAGATGCTTTGATTTGGGTTTTTTTATATAAGTCTTTGAATTTTAATCGGTTTGGAAATCATTTTTAAAACCAGTATAATAAGTGTTTAGATTTTAATTAATTTGAAAGTTTATTTTTGAAGTTGAATTTTAGATTATTCGGAAGTCATTTTTTAGCTGGTATAAAAATATTAAATATTAAAATGATTTTTTTTTTTTGAAATATTGAATAGAAATTATATTTTTTATTAATTGATCAAAATATAATTTTAATTTCGATTAAATGCTTTAAATTAAATATAGGAAATACATATTTTTAATGATTGTAGTTACTTGAAAATATATAAATTTGGATGATTAAGTACCATTAAGTTGATGGTGAATGTCAACAACCAAATATTTGTATGAAACCTTCTCTAAGTAATTGTTATCATAAATTAAATTATTATAGTTGATCTTTTGGATTTAATTATCATGATTGTCTTGTAAGTATTAACAATTATACTCATTTTAGAGCAATAATCATGGAAGATTCTAAGTTACTTGTCAACACTATTAAGGCTTCTCACTAGAAAAACCATATTATGAGAATAAAAAATAAAAATAATAACTATGCCAAAATCTTTCACAACCAACACTTTTTTTTTTCAAATATTTAATCAAATATAAAAAATATTTTTTATTTATAAAATTCTAATATTTATTTCACATATATTATATCTCCAACCAATGAAAGATATTTGATGTTAATGATAAGTGCAACTATCTTCTAATTTTTTTTGTTAGACCATATAATTTAATGTTCCTTTATTACTATTTTAGTTGTATATTGTTGTTTCATTATTTATGTTGCAAAGAAGTTGACAATTTACTTTGTTAATAATTCTATTGTAATTGGTTCATTTTTGTTATTAATTTAGATGTTTTGATTTTGATTTTTCTATATATGTGTTTGAATTTTAATAAATTTGGAAGTTTTTTTTTAATTAGTATAATAAGTGTTTGGATTTTAATTAATTCGGAAAAAAAAAAATTAACTTAGATAATTTGTTTTAATTTTAATTTAATTTGGAAGTTCTTTTTTAATTAGTATAAGAAAATTAAATTTTAAAATGGATTTATTTTTCTCAAATATTTAATAAAACTTTCTCAATATATTTTTTAATTAATTCATCAAAATATAATTTTAATTTAGATTAAATACTTCAAATTAAATATAGAAAAAATGCATTTTTAATGATGATAGTTACTTGAAAATGCATAAATTTGGATGATTATAGTTATTTTATAAAGCTTTTGTTGATGTAAAATCATTGACCATCCATATTTATAATTTTGATTTGTTGAAGTAATATTGAGGTTATTTTTATTTTTATATGATATGAGATTGAACAATAATTTCAGTAGTAGTAAGTTAGCCATGTTAATATAGAACATTTTTACTGTAGCATTGGTCATACTTCAAATATAACCCATTGGGTAAAAACAGGTAAAAAAATTTAAAATAAATAAATTTGAAAGTATTTATGCAATAATTCAAGCAATAAAGTACACAAATACTTTTTATTTTTCTTTGGGTTCCTTAAGCTTATTATATCTAGGTTTCCTCCTAGGTCCTCGCCCTTGCCCCTATATATTACTAGGAATTTTGAAATTCTTCTCTGGACAAATTTGTCCTCATGATGAATCTTGCTATTAACTGTAAACATGGACATTAAAATGAATATTGTAGATATTATCACTCACATTAATTACTCCTCAAATTTCCATTACATAAATTTACAAGCAATACACATTTACATAAACACTCACATTTTAATTATGAATTACACTTTTAACGTGTGTGTGTGTGTGTGTGTGTGTGTGTGTGTGTGTGTGTGTGTGTGTGTGTGTGTGTGTGTGTGTGTGTGTGTGTGTGTGTGGTTTTCATCCTAAAGAGCACTAAAATTTAAGAAAATTCATATAACCATTTAAAATATATAAATATGTTCCTTTTTGTGGTTGAGTTTATTCTGTTCCCACTACCGTCTTCCTTCTGCCCTTCCTCCCTCTCAATTTTACCTTTTGAATTTCTCCACCTTTTCTCATTTTTCTTATTTAATGGTTTTTTTAACCTCATTTTCTGTGTTCCTTAGAAGGAAATTATTCCACCTTGCACTAATATGGGTTCCCATGGTTGTGTTTTTACACAACAAGTAATGGGTTGTCTCCATCTAAGACCGTTAATATATCTGGGCTAGTGTGGAATTCCAATGTTGTGTTTGTATAGGCCAAGTAAGTGGTTGTCTCCATTCAAGTCCATTAATATATTTGGGCTAGTGTGAAATTCCCATGGTTGAGGGGGGACATGAGGAGTCCTTTGCAGGCTCATGTACTCCCCTTAAGTGTGTATATAATCAAGGTGAGTTGACCAAACCTTGTACTTACACACTAACACCAGATTTCCATGATTTCTTAGGTATTGATAGGTGGCACTTAATGAATAGAGCATGTGTATCTATGCAAATTTGAGAGAATTATTTTGTACATATTAATTAAATTTATTTTTTGGGAATTTAATCAACTTGTTGGGAAGTTGATTATTATCCTTAGGAACTTTGGTTTTCTTATTTATTTTTTATATTTTTTGGCTCTAACTAGTGCATTCACATGAACAATTTTTAAAAGATAACAAATGCATTCTAAAATTAAACAAATCTTTACTAGTATCTTAATATTTTTTTCCCATAGAAAAAATGTAGTGTTTTTAGATGATATTCCTTACTTCAAAGATATATCTAACAATATTGTAAATTAATGTACATTTCACTGCCTTTCTTTCCTTTCTATTTTTAACCTCTTTCCACACCCTTAATAGAGATTCGATGGTGACTAAAGATAAATCCAAACTAGGAATTTGGGGATTCAAATGGCATACTAATTTCTTATTGAAATAAGATTTTGTTTGTCCCCATAAATGAGACTTCATTTTTTAGTACCATTTCCATGTTCTCCTTGGTATCACTCATCACCTTTGGACAAACAATTATCTCCATCTATAAAATTGCAAAGTTGTGATTGGCATAATTCTAACCTTCTACATCCTCTAAAACAATATGATCCCCTTCTTGCAACCAATTTTGTGTAGATTTATGTCATTTATTCATTATGGAAAAATATCATACATAATAAGTAACCCAAGGATACATTGATTATTAACAAAGTTGACATCAAAATGGAGCTTTCCCATAATCTAGTATCTAAACCCATGAAAATTTACTTTAGCCTCTTATTAATATCAATATCAACCTCCATTCAAATATATATGAAAATACCAAATTTAATCTCATATAATTATTATTTATTGCAATTATTGAAAGTATTAATGATATTTAGAAACTATTATATATGGAAACTGAAAATAAAATTTAAAAACCGAACCTAAAATGATACTAAGGAATCACAAATAATGTTAACTTGTATTTAAAAAAAAAACAGAGCAGAGCTCTACACCAGGCCGACCTCCATGACCTAGGGTTTCCTAGTTCTGATGTTGGCTGCCCTCAGTAGTCCTTCTCCCCCAGTTAGATCTACTGCAACCCGCTACCTGGATAGCTTCAAGCTCTCCGTTTATCGACTCTAGTGGGGGGGGAGGTTGCTCCCCCCCTACAGGCCAACCTCTAACGGGGATGGCAGCAGGGGCTGAAAATGTCAATCATCACAACTCTAGCTCATCTTAAGAAAACGCAAGGGAGACACCCACAAAGCAGACGAATAATACACAAGTAGTAGCAGTCGTGAACATGAAATCTGCCACATGCATGACAAAGGACACCAAGTAAACAGTTATTTAACTCCCTACGCATCGCATCAATGGAAAAATTCAATTCATGAAATATCATGCATTGATAGGCAAGTTCATGGGCTTTTTGCCCATTGGAAAAGCGTTGAGAGGATGGATATCCTCAAAATGGAAACCCAAGGGACACATAGAACTGCAACTCTGTGCGAAGGGATTCTTCAACATTCTCTTCACCTGCTCTGAAGATAAGGATAGGATTATGGATTTAGGGTCGTACTTCCTCAACACTGCAGTCCTATAACTCCAACAATGGACTGAGCGCTTTAACCCAGATCAACAGGATCTAACCTGGGCACCAGTCTAGATCTAGCTCTACTCTCTTCCCCATGATTATTGGGATGAGATCACCCTCTGAGATATCGGAAATGCCCTAAGGGAGTTTGTCAAGATTGTAGAAGAAAATAAAATCAACCACTATGCAGTCTATGATCGCATCTGTGTCTACATGAATCTTCCCGAACCGCTCCCAGGAAAGGTAAGTCTTTTGCATGAATAATTTGAATGGACAAAAACTTTTAATTATGAACATATTCCTTTTAGGTGTATAAAATGCCACCAACATGGGCAGCTCTTCAGAGACTGTCCCCTAAATAGGAAAGCTACAACTGAAAAGGATACCAGTGAACAGGAAGTAAAATGATTCACGAAGGTAGCAAGTAAAAAAAGACACAACAAGAGAGCTACCCCGTAGCAGAACAAAAAAGGACCTACAACCAGCAACAACTTCACATCACTAAATCAATTAAGAAAAAATGAAACTGTACATGTAAATGAAGCGAGGAGCACCTCCACAGCGCAGGTCCAACCCTCTAAGGCTTAGCAACACAAGCCTCCACTAGAAACTTTCTTAAAATCTCCCAACACAAATACTAAAGAGGACAACAGTCTAACAAAGGGCAAATAAACGATCATGGAAACGATCCTTGAGGTGATTGAGGAAGAACCAGAAAGAATAGATCTGAAAGGCTTGGATCTCGTTGGGCTAGAAGAAACCTGCACCAATAAGGACTACACACCAATCTTGGAGCAACAAATCAAAAAAATGGAGGAAATACTAGCGAGGGCACAACATCTCCCCTCTCTGGGTATACAGGGAGGTACGCTAATCAACACTCAGTACTTCGCGAAAGAGTCCCGAAAAAGAGGAATAAAAACATCTCTACAGAGAACCATAGAAGTCGGGAAGTAAATGGTGGATTCTGGACGTTTCCCCAAGATGACGAGATTCTATGCCCTCGCCTCCAAATATGTCCCATGAAGCTAATCTCATGGAACATCAGAGGGCTCAACAACCCTACGAAGTAAAAGATCTTAAAAAAAATGATCTTGGAGGAACATTGTGCAATTTTCTATATGCAAGAAACAAAATGTACCAGCTCTACTCTGGAAACCATCTTCAAAAATACTTGGAAAGGTAGTAATACTATAGCGGTTGATGCAAACAGGGCATCTGGAGGACTGGCCATTGTCTGGAACCCTCAAATCATCACCTTAGAGAACCTTCATGCCAACAGAAACTTCATTCAGGGTACTTTTCACCTGACTGGCACGAACATCCATGGAATGCTCACTAATGTCTACGCGCCTCAAAATGTGCAACAAAAATTGATGCTCCTGAACAATCTAGAGGAAAACAACATACATCCATCCCACTCACTCTAGCTACTGGAAGGAGATTTCAACATGATAACCAAGCTCCAGGAAAAGAAAGGTGGAAGGTTGCGTCTGGAATCTGACAGTAATGGATTCAAAAAATTCATCCAAAGAAATAACCTCATTGATCTTCAGACCTCCAATGGAATCTTTACATGGAACAACAAAAGAGGGGGTGCCTAATAGATAGCCTATCAGCTAGATAGATTCCTCATCACCGATGATCTCACCACCTCGGAGGTAACTTGGATACCACCATCATCCCTGCAATGGGATTTGATCATTGGCCAATACAATTCCAATGGCTCCAACCAGGTAAGCACATGCCCAAACCTTTCTGCTTTGAAAAATTTTGATTCAGGCACTCGGGGTTCAAGGGATTGGTGTCCAACTGGTGGTCTTCCATAGAACCCACCAAGGCACCAAAATGCTCCAGTTCTAGACAAAACTGAAACTTATCAAAAGACAACTTAAAATTTGGAAAAAAACAACCTTTGGCAATATATTCACAGAGCAGAAAGACCTGGAGGAGAAAATGAAGAAACTACAACAAAAAATCATCCAAAATGGACGCACAGATTAGATAACTCACCAGGAGAAACTCTTAACAACTTAGTTAGAGGAAATAAGGAACCAAGAAGAATCCCTTTGGAGACAAAAATCTAGAATCAATTGGCTCAAAGAAGGAGAAAGAAACACCAAATTATTCCACCGCTTCACCATACAACACAGGATGTAGAACATAATCACTGTCATCAAGAACCAAATGGGGGAAAGGCTAGAAACGCAAGAGCGCATTACTGAGGAGCTTCGTAATCACTTCAGGGACATCCTCTAGGAACCCAACCACCAGAGGCAGGAAGCCATTGGGGAAATCACCCAACATATCCCCAAGTTGATAACAAAATATCACAACAAGATGCTACTCATTGCGACCACTTTAGTGGAGGTGGAACAGGAAGTCTTCCAACTGAAAGTAGGGAAAGCTCTAGGCCCTGATGGACTCACCACCAACTTCTTCGACTTCTTCTGGGACATCATCCAAAACAAAGTCTGGGACGTTGCAGAGGAATCTTGGTCCACTCACTAGTTGCTACCGATGCTAAATTCCACCTTCATCACTTTGGTTCCAAAAGAGGACAGAGCCATCTCTCGTAGTAAGTATAAACCTATAGCTTTTTGCAGTGTAATTTATAAAATATTCTCCAAAGTCATAGCTAACTAGCTGAAGAAGTTCCCGCCCTTTATCATCTCCCCATGAGAAAACTGGGTATGTGGAAGGAAGACAGATCCTTGATGGCATCATCTTAACCGATGAGTTCATTCACTCCCTCAAAACCACCAAAAAACCAGGCATGCTTCTCAAAATTGACCTATCCAAAACTTTTGACAAACTTAGCTTGGACTACATCAAAAATATCCTCGCAGCTTTTGGCTTAAGTGACACCTGGGTTAGATGGATTATGATCCTCATCACCTCTCCCTTTCACTCCATCCTAGTCAATAGAATCCCTTCTACCACCTTCAACCCCTCTAGAGGAATAAGACAATGGAATCCTCTTTCTCCCTTCATCTTCATCATCATGGTTGAATGCTTAGGCCGCCTTATCAAAAGCTCTATCCAGATGGGTGCTTTGCTTGGTTCACCTCTCCATAATATTCATCCTTCCTCTCACCAACAATTTGTGGATGACAACTTGATCATGGGCTACCCCTTAGTCCATAAATCCCATACCCTCCAAGTCGTACTTGACTCCTTCTTAGAAGCCTCCGATACAAAGATCAACCAGGAAAATTCTCATATTTTTTTTCTTCCATACCCCCCCTCAAACCCAACGCAATATAGCTCGCATCCTTGGCTTCTCCATTGCTACTCTTCCCTCCAAATACCTAGGAGCTCTGTTAATTGACTTTGTCATCAATCACTCCTCCTGGAGAGCTCTTCTTGACAAAATGGAAACCCAACTCTCCGACTAGACTCAACGAACCGTAAACATTTCTAGTTGTCTTGGCCTCATCAAATTTGTCTTGCAGTCTCTCCCCGTCTATCTCTTCTCTGTCCTTGTTGCTCCCAAATGGGTTCTTAAATTTATGTGCAATCTTCAATGAAGGTTCCTCTAGGGAGGTACAAAAGGTAAGAACAAATGGGCCTTAGTCAATTGGAAGGATGTTTGTACCCCTTTAAATCAGGGAGGTCTGGGTCTTCGTGATCCTGAACAGAGCAATACCATAATGGGAGCCAACATCTGGTGGAAATGGGTCTCCAACCCCAATACCCCATGGGCCAACCAATGGGCGGCTAAGTATGCACAGTATTGGCCAAAGGAAGTGTTATCACTCTAATAATTCCCAAAGTTGTGATATTTTGATTTTATAGTTTTAAGAATACTAGCAGTAACCACATACCTACTTTCAAGCTTTAGGATCTAGCCTTCCTAAGGCTCAGAGAGGGCTCATTCTATAAGATTTAACTTTGTTTTAATATATGATCTTAGGTTAGTTATATAGGGAAAATTGGTTTTTATATTTGTCTTGGTTTGGTGGGAAAAATCACTTAATGAAATGGATAGTGATAGATTTGTTTTTACATTGGGAAAATGGAGTCAATGTGTCAAGCAAACAGATTAGGATCAAGGTCTAAAGTCAAGTATTTTCAGGGCAAGATATCAGAGTCACTTAAGATCTTTGAGGATGATTATTGAAGTGGTTTAAGGGGATAAAGATAAATCAAGGATTCTTTGATCCGGATAAGGAGTGAAGAGGACAGAGGTCATTCGAAAGAGGGAGAAATTAAGGGTTCCCTACTCTGGAAATCAGCATGAAAACATTGAAATGAAAACTAGTAAATAACAGAGTGCTTTTAACAAATTCTGATATATCACTTCCTGATTTCACATTAAAATTTAGAACACATGTATGTATGAATGTAAAACATAAGAAGATTTAACAAATAACAGAAGAAAGTACTTCACTTAAGTGGCACAAGACATGAATCCTGAAATATGATACTTTATTGCTTTGATCCAGCCTACTAACTTGAAACTTGATCCAAAAACCCTTCAGGTACAAAAACGTTGACTATAGAAATCTTCAGTAATTTATTCCACACTAATACTTCAAAGGATGAAGTATTTATACAAAAATTAATACAAAATATCCTAAAATAATCCTAGGAATGCTTTTTGGAATAAAATATCGTATTACAAAAAGATAGTGACAGCTGCTTAACAAACTGCAAGATGTAATACTTATTCAATTTAAATAGAAATGTTGTTTGGATTTGAGTGTAGCTGGCTATTGTGTTGTCTTCAACGCTGGCAAAAATATCTTGAATCTGTTTTGAAGTCTTATCTCTCATATGATACTCTTCAACTGATACACTTTACCTCTGATACACTTTATCTTGCTATTTTGACTGCTTTACTGTGTAAAAACAGCACTTTGTTTTTTATCCTCTTTCACTGTAAAACTATCTTTTATAGTAAATCAGTAAGCTTTTGCCAAGACTCTTCATTGGGCAATTTAATATTTGAAAGCTTTCTAAAATTCTCATATGCCTCTGTGTATCTAACAAAGTTTGGCTTGACCACAAAGATAAGTTTTATCTCATGTTGTAAATAAAACAAATCTTCAACACTCTTGTGCAACACTTTACCTGTAGGTACTCCTTGCCAATCTACCTTGTTTACTTGTTCTTTGGCAAAATATCTGATTTTCCTGTTGTAACCTTCTTGCCTCATTGGTTTATCATTTAGAACAATAATGTTTGGTAAACCTTTTTGTCTTAAAATTCCAAATTTAACCATGAAACTAGTTATGGCTATGTCCATATTTTGACACTTCTCTTCTAACTACTTCATCAAGTTTTTTCTTTGAAATTACCTTTCTCACTTCAAGAATTGTTTTATATCTATCAGTTATCCATATCTCATCCAATTCTTGCTTGTTTTTACTATTGAGAAACTTGATTATTTATAGGGCTTCTTCAGGCTTAGCACCTAGTTCTTCGTTTGTCTTCACAATTTCTTATTTGGCTGCTTTAACCAAGTCCTTCTGTTCATAAATTACTTGAATCGATGGCCAAGTATCATTGATTGACTCAATAATCTTGGACCATATCTGATTTTTGATGTAAGTCATTGGTTCTTTCAAGGTTAACTCTAGTTTATCCTTCTTTAACTACTCACTTACCTTTTTGGATTTTTGTTCCTCTGTTTTAGCATTGATTTGTGCTAATTTCTTGGCATCCTCCAATTTCTTAATTTGTTCTTTTAGTCTATTTATTTCATTATTATTTGTAGACATCTCTTCCATGGCTTTAATGAGTTTCCTGGCCTCATCTATCTGTTGCACTGCTAAAGTGGAAGATTCAGTAGCAGAAGTAGTGGAAGAAGTAATTGGCACAATTGTGGCCAATGGAACTTTGGGTGCTAACTCTTCTGCTAGAGTTGAGGGAACTGTTGTTGTTAACATGGCAATGACTATAGGAGGAATAATTTGAGTTTTTGTAGCTTCTTTTTCTTGGACAAGCTTGTCAATTTCTATCTCCATCTCCTTGATCTGAGCTGTCATTTGTAGTATGAGACATCATATCATCCTTTTTATTTGCCTCTTGCACAATTTCCTTAGTCTGTGGATGTTCTGTTGGAGGAAGTTTCAGTTGATTTCGAAGTGTTGTTATGTTAGCATTTTTCTTCTTTATCATTTCTTCTGCAGCTTTCACATTAGCAGGGTCATACCCTACTTCAATCACCAGTTCTTCTAAAGACTTGATTCTAGTGTCTTTAGCATAGGAAGAGGCTTTTTCAATCATAATTTGATCTCTCAAATTTCTCACAGTGTTCTAGAGCTTCTGGGAACTCATTGCCTTTGTGGTCATAGTAGAATAAGTCATTTCTGAGCTTTGCTTCTGAAACTCAATTTGATCTAAATGATGAATGCTTTCTACTGGTACTTCAAAGTCAACCTTATTACAATCTGTTGTTGTTTTAGGTGTTTTGACTGTAGGTTGAAGTATTGACATTATCAATTTCTCGTTTGTATAATCAAAGGCTGAGAGTAGCATGTTTTGATTTCCTGGAGTTTGCTTCAAATAATTTGAACAAATTTCATTCTTTATCTCTTCATTCTTGGCCTTGATGTACTTTTCTTTGATATCAAGGTTTGTATCCTCTACTTGTTGTGATGAAGATGCTTCCATGCTTTGATGTTTCTCAATCACCTGTGTATTAGCAGTATCAGGTGGCTTTTCATTTTCAGTAACTGTAGTAGTATCCATGTTATTCTTTGGATCTTCTTGCTCTAAAATCTCAATTGTTTCCTTCTCTTTGTCCACTGGATTAACCTTAAGTTTCTTATTGTATCTGATCTTGAATCTGGTTTCTATTGTTGTTTCAGCTGTATATGTGCCTTCTTCTCTGATTCTTTTTGTGGTTCTGTCCTCTTGATTTACAGTCTTCAAAGTGTGACTAGTATCACCCTGTTTGACTGTTTCTGTCAATATGTTGTCCAACCATTCAATTTGGTTTGCAAAATTTTCAATCTCAGGCCTCTTATCATGGATATAAGGGGTTAATTTTCATTTTACCCTCATTTTACTGAGTATTCCATAAGGATCATAATACCAGAAGAATCTTTCACCAAACTTATATTCCATCAAATTTTTTGCTACCTCTGTACCTACTTCCCTATGATTGCAAATGAAAGGACCCACCTGGTTTTTCAATTTAAATTGAGTTTTATTTTTAGCATCCAAGAAGTTTATAGAGTCTGAGTTTAGAATTTGTCTTATATACTCTAAGGCCAACACTCTCATTGGAAAGTATTTTGGCAATTTATAGGGCAAGAGGTTTGACCCATAGACTCTAATCTCTATGTGATTTTGGTAAAGTTACCAATCTCCAGTTCTGCTTTGCTCTGACAGCTGTAACACTTTTTTTATCTCATTACTTATCCTTGGATGTACACTATTTGTATGCATGTTTATAAATGGGTGAACAAACAATCTGTGAAATCCACATAATTGAACTCATTTGATTCTTTTCTTATTAGAGAAGTCTAGAAAATGACTGACAGTGGGTTACCTTCTACATCCAATTTCCGAAGGGTTATTGGGAATTTATCTACTTGGAAGTAAAGGAACATATGAAAGAAAAATGAAGTATATCTGAAAACTCCTTGAGTGTGAAGTTTTACAAGCTGATCATGGATGCTATCAGTTATATACTCAGCATGGTTATAAATGATAGAAGGAGGTTGACCAGGCACAAAAGTGGATAGAAAACCAAGTATAGACTCATCAGTGTGCTCATCAGTAAAATAACCAAGGGTAAAGGATAACATTGAAATAACATGTCTTGATCCTTCAGGAAATTTATAGGATGAGTATGGAGGGTTTATCTTTTGGATTTCAACATATGAAGGCATGAATTTTTGGAAGATCAGAAATCTCTTAGGAAAGTCTAACTCAATATAAAGCTTTGTAAGAGTTTCTATGGATAATGGGACTGCATTAAGATCTGTTTTCAATTGAAGCATTAGATTTATAGATTCTGCAGTAATAGTGAACAATACTTATTTTTCAGCATTAAAAATAGCTCTTAAGTCATGAGATTAGTAGGATTGACACAATCTAATGACTTCTAGACACTAATGGGTATGAGGAACTACATATTTGGGTAAGTTGGACTCCCAAATTTTAACTTCATCTCCCTTATCCAAAGAGTTTTCTAGACTCTAGCAATGGAGATCATGAAAATTGAATTCAATTACTGGATCAGTTATCTTATAATGAACATCGGCTAAAGGGGTATGCTCAACATCTACAACAGGAGGTTGTAGTGGGTTGACAACAATGGTGCTTTTAGAATCCATTACTGGATTTTTTTTGACAATTTAGGCTTCTAGATCTTGAAAAGTCTGTTTTTATGCTTTTTTATACTCTTATGTAGGCTTAAACTATTTACTGAAAGTTTTTTTGGGTTTGACAAAGGTATTTTTTAATAGAAAAAGGTAAAATTAGGCTTCTTCTGGTTCTAAGTTTCAATTCTTCTCCAAAATCACTTTTTAGACATTTTTACAGTCTTCGGAAAGTTTTAACAAGGGTTTACTGCTTTTTTTGGATAAAACAAACCTAAAGCCTTCTGATTTATGCACAAAAAGGGGTTTTGAGCATTTATAAAATGGTTTGAATCATTCAAATGGTTTTTACAGGTCTAAAAAGGCTAAACTTTCTTCAATTTCGTTTTAAAATGGGTTATAGTATTCAAAACTGTGATTTTATTAGGGTTTCTACAACAAATACAAATTTTGAAGGCAATAAAGGTATTTCTGTAGACCAACAGGCTTCATGAGGCTCAAATATAGCTCTTTTAGATGTGAAATAGGTATTTTTCTTGAAAAATACCTGTTATTGCAGGTATTTGACTCAAAGAAAGGGTTTCTACAAGTCTGGGAATTTTTGAAAGCTGTTTGAAGTCCTTTAAATGCAAATTGGAGGTTCTGGGCGGTTGTAGTAGCAATTTTTATAGATTTTTGTTTGTTTGTGCATGAATACAGAGTACAACACTCTTTTCTTCAAGCGGAAAGGGTTAAACAAGTAGAAAAACTTAGAAAATGTTTAAAATGTATGAATATAATGTTTTATAGAGAATTTGGGTTAAACATTATCTGCATTCAATGTAGGTTAAGTCAGATGGGAGGTGGTTTGGCGCCAGGGGATTGAATACCGCCAGGCGGTTATCGCACGATGGGAAGGTGGTAAATGGTTTCGTTCAAAGGGATGTGATCCAATTATTTTGCGCCAAGTGGAGGAGAGAGGGTAGGGAAATACCGCCCATTTCGCAAATCTAAAATGGATTAATGATCACGTTATTGAAAATGTGATAACGCCTATGGTTCATTGGATCAGGAAAGGATATTGCGAACGGTTAAGATTTGGAGATAGAGTTGTTGGTGGGGCCCTGGAAAATTTATGTGCAGCGGGGTTAATGTAATATGTTTAAATAGAGTTCAAACATAAAATCACATGTATTTAACGGAATAGGAAGATAGGTGATTTACACAGTAAATAAGTAATTTACATGTGTAATATAACCTTTGGTCGGGGAATAAAATAAAATATATATTTTTTAACCTATGGGGTAGAGTGGAGCATATGTCACGTGGAATATTTGAAACCATAGGTTAAACATTATTAAAGTGGGTTTTGGGGTATTTAATAAAGTGAATTAATATAACTACGGGGGAGTATTTATAAGGTGTTAAATAGATTAAATTTAGTTAATATGAAATGGAATATGAGCGTAAATACATATAAACACTAAGTAAAGTGTGATTTAAGTGTTTTTGGCACATTTTCATAATGGTGGCCCCTTTTTACACTTATACTTAGGATAATACATATTTTTGTGGGTCTTTTGAATGTTTTTGTATAAAATGAAATTAGTTAAGGGTGTTTTTACTTTCCCTAAGAAAAAATGTGTTTTACATTAGGAAAAGGGATTTATCTTAGGAAATGGGTGATAATGTTGAGGAAATGGGTTTTTATGAAGGGAATCCAATACTTAGTATCAATCAACCACTAAGCCTTGGGTTCGGTCCCAACAAAAGTCAGAGAAATGCTCTGAGCCTTTTAAACTGAATGTTTTTAATACTGGAATATTTTGAGGGAGGGGAAATTATTAATTTGCCAGATGATGTTTATTACATGGCTTGTGCAACTACTTTCTACCTACCCATCATTTATTCTACCATTTTTTCATTATTTTCATGGGTGCATTTAAGCTTGCAACCCTAAATCCATTTTTCTTTTTAAAGCAAGAAACTATCTAATGCTAACCTTATTTCATCTGAGGGCTTAGATTAAACTGTTGGGCTCCTCATTTATTCTCTAACCATCTACTGATTTGTCAAGTTTAAATTGTTTAACAAATCTTTATTCTCTATCTATAAACATGAAATTTAAAGCATGAAAAAAATTAAGATTAAACTATTTAACTCATCATGGATTATGGCATTTTGAACAAGATGCACATAATCATTATTTTTGCAGTAAAAGTAAAT
This sequence comes from Pinus albicaulis, assembly GCA_034641835.2. Lineage (NCBI taxonomy): Eukaryota > Viridiplantae > Streptophyta > Pinopsida > Pinales > Pinaceae > Pinus > Pinus albicaulis. The sequence goes on from CM076584.1 coordinate 173,032,177, forward strand.
AGAAGTGTCATTTTTACTTACATCACTTTCATGTTTTATTCTTATTTCTTTTTTGTTTTGGGGGTCCATTTTTATTCTTTTTTATCTTTTTAATTTCAAGTCCTTTGATCTTTCTTTTAGGACTTTTACCCTCTTTTCATTTTTTATTATTTTCAAATATGGGAAAACAACTTGCAAAAAGCAAGGTATCTACATATTTACAAGTCTAATCATAGTCAATTAAAAAATTATGAACCCTATTATTATAGGACCCTAACAGTGGCTCCACATGGGGATGGCATTTCCTGGTGAAATGTCAAGAACTTTGAGACTAGTAGCCTTTGAATTCTGATTGTACTGACCTTGTAAATGTTTCTAATTTCTGTAATTATTCATATTTATGATATTCTACCTTTCAAAGCTTAGGACCTTCTCTTCGGGCTTCAACTTTGATAGGAAAACATCCAATCCAATCTGAAATATTCAATGTTATGTACAATGGATAAAGTAAAAAAAAGTAACTATTAGTTATTTCTGAGGAGTAGTAGTGCTTCAGCATTCTGCCATTGACAAGACCACCTAACAGATCTGATCCACCGATCTCTTTAAAAAAGAAAGCATTGTTACCTCTATAACCATAAATAATATAAGGTCCTTTCCATAGGAAATTAAATTTCCCATGTTTACTTTTTTCTTCTCTCCTTGAATCCCATTTTAGAACTTTGCCACCAATGTAGAAATGATCCTCTTTACTCTTTTTGTCAAAACATTTCTTTATCTTATCTTGGATAACTTGAGACTTAAGATAAACCTCTTCTCTTGTTTTCTACAAGTGAATGGTTTGGTTAATCCTTATTTGAATGTCATTGGTCTCAACTTGTAATTCTTGGATTATCTTCATTACATGTACTCCTAAGGAAGATGGAAAAACATCATCCATTCCATAAATAAGTTGGTAAAGGGATGTACCATTAGATTTTATGGTGGTAATTCTATCTGCCCATAAGGCATTAACTAACCTCTTGTTCCAAGTCTTTTTGTTATCTTCTAGTAATTTCTTGATAATGTTCACAAGGCTTTTATTGGAAGATTCAGCAAGGCCATTACCTTGATGGTAATATGAAGTAGAATGGCCAAGGGTAATGTGGTACTTATGGAAAAATTCAATCATCTTTTTGTATTTGAATGCAGTTGCATTGTCAGTGATAATATTTTGAGGGCATCCAAATCTTTAAATTATGTTGCTTTCTAAAAAGGAGATAATGACAGTGTCAGTGGCTTGCCTGGAGGGCATGGCCTCTATCCATTTAGTAAATTAATCAGTGGTTATCAGAATCCACTTATGTTGGGTTGAGGATGGAGGGTGAATTTCACCAATGAAGTCAAGACGCCATTGTTGAAAAGGAATTTCTGTTGAGATGGGTTTTAAGGGCAAGGGTAACAAATTTTTCTTTCCGTCAAATATTTGACACTTGTGACAAGAGGTCACATACTTTTTTACATATGCAAACAAAGTAGGCCAGTAAAAACCAGCTCTCAGGATTTTGTCTGCAGTAGTCTTCCAGTAGAGATGTCCTCCACAGCCACCTGCATGAAATTCTTCTAAAATTTTTTAGCTTCTTCTTTTAGTGAACAATTCAATAAAATTCCACCATGATCTTTCCAAAATACTACATTGTCTATGATACAAAATCTTACTGCATTTAATTTTAAGAACCTGGCTTTTGTTCTTGATAATCCAGGAGGAGCTTCTAAATTTAGTAATACAAATATAATATCTACATACGATGGTGAGTCTGAAAAGGCTTCACTGATCTATGGAGTCTCCATCTCTTCTTGATCATCTACTTGGGCAATAAAATTAATGTTTAAAGCATGACAATTTGATTCATCCATGAGTTTGGCTAAACCTTGACCTTTTATGAGTTTAGTGGGTTTTATTTCTATGTCATATTCCAAAATTATAGCAATCCACTTGCCTCTTTTACCGTCAGGCCCATTCTGTGTTAGAATGTCCTTTACAACTACATTTGGAACATAGGCAATGATATGTGAATAAAGAATGTACACCGTAAATTATTTGATGGCTTTCACTAAGGCTAGTGCTTGCTTTTCCATTATATTGTACTTCAAAGTGGCATATCTAAGTGATTTGCTAAAGAAAGCTATAGGCTACTCATAGCCGTGGTCATTTTTCTGCAGTAAAACTGCAGCAATAGTGTGTTATAAAGCAAAGGAGAAAATGATGAAATCCTTCTTAAAGTCGAGACTTATAAGGACTGGTGTTTTGGTTAAAGCATGTTTAATAGATTCAAATGATTGTTTGGACTCAATAGTCCATTTAAGAACTGAGTATTTTTTCACATATTGTTAAGTTCTCTAATTATTTCAGCTAGATTTGAGATGAATATTCTAAGGAAATTAATTTTACCTAGAAAAGCTTGTAACTCTTTAATGTTCTTAGGAGGACTAATGTTTAGAATTGCCTCTATTCTGGTTGGGTCCATTCTAATTCCCTCTTTAGATATAATGTGTCCTAGTAGCTTACCTTCTTCCAACCCAAACAAAGTTTTCTTAGGGTTTAAAGAGATGCTAAATTTTCTGCATTTAAGAAAGACTTGCCTGAGATGATCTAAATGTTCATAATCAGTCTTTGAAAATACAGTAATTTCATCTAAATAAATCACTAAGAATTCATAAATTTCTTTTGCAAAGACTATATCCATGGCTCTTTAAAAAGTAGCTCCTGCATTCATTAACCCAAAAGGCATTTTTACATACATAAAAGTGCCCCATGGAGTAGTAAAAGCAGTTTTAGCTTGGTCCTCTGGTTGGACTAAAATCTGGTTATACCCTGAAAATCCATCTAACAGTGAAATCCTAGAAGAACCAACTACCCTTTGTAAAATTTTATCCATCTTTGGTAAAGTATAATTAACTTTTAAGGATACCTTATTTAAATTTCTAAAATCAACACATAATCTAATTTCTCTTGTCCTTTTCCTGGTGGGAACTAGATTAGAAACCCAATCAGAATGTCTAATAGGAGTAATTATTTGGTCCTCATACAGTGTTTTTACCTCTTTTTCAATTAAAGGCGTCAAAATAGTATTGATCCTTCTTAAATTTTGTTTAAAATGTTTTTTTTCTTCTTTTATAGGGATTTTATGTTGTATTATGCTGGTATCATAAGATTTTAAGTCCTCATAACTCTAAGAATAAACATCCTGAAATTCCTTAAAAAGAGCTATATATTTTTCTTTTTCTTCTTGAGGTAAAGCTTTGGAAAGCTTAATCATCTTAGGTTTTAACTCTGTACCTATGTTACATTCCTCAATATTAGATCTAAGTGGCTCCATTTTAGGTTTTCTTGTAACATATTTTGAGTCAAATAAATCTTCTAAAGGGGTTAAGCCTTTTAGTAAAAAGTTGTCTTTAAGATTTAAAATATTAGGTCCATCATCAACTAACTCATCAATCTCTACTTTCTCTAAATTATCTATATCAACTTGAATAAATTTAGTAGTTTTAGCAAACTTTACATTATTTACATCTATATTATTCAAATCAATTTCACTATCTAAATTATGATCTATTATACAGTCTGTATCTATTTTACAATTCTGAAATTCTCCTTCATTGTTCATAAAATGGTAAATATGTTCATCTTGTGAGAAAAATTGCCAATATTTAAGATTATCTGGAATTAGTGGTATGTGTTTAACTTCTGCAATATATCTATGATTTGGTTCAAATGGAATATTACAGGTACTAGCAAAAGTTTCTAGGCAGTGAGCCTGCATGTTCTATTTTCTTGGTATTGCAGAAAAATTACATTCTAACAATTCTTTGATCAAATCTAACACAGTTTCTCTATATTGGCTTAATCTTGGATTATAAACAGAATATTCTCCATTTATCTGTTTCGCAATCAACTCTGAGTCTCCCATAATTGATAATATTTTACCTCATAAGTTCCTAATAATCTACAGTCCTAAAATGAGAGCTTCATATTTAGCCATGTTGTTTGTACATTTAAAATTTAGTCTGAAAGCATGACCTTCTACATGATTATATTCCATATTAGTTATCCAAACTCATGCTCCTACTCCTAATTTATTGGTTGATCCATCAAAATCTAGGTGCCATAATGATTCATGAAATATGTTTTCAATTCAATATCAGTTTCAAAGTTGCATAAGATGAATGAATCCATGTCAGTAGGTGTAGAGTAAATTGGATAATTTCTTGGTCTTTCTACACTACTCACCATATATTTCATCAATGTTTCTCTATAGAGTTACTTTGGTAGGCCAAAAATAGATATTGTTGCATATGACATATCAAGCTATAGATATTCCTGTAATTTAGTTGCCCATGAGCTAGATAAGAGCATTCCATACTTGGGAGGGATGTCAGCTACTACAATGTCCATGAGTATGCTTTTACCAGGATATTGAACTAATGTGACACGCAAATATTTAATCAAACCTAAACATTTCACTTTGCTTGAATCAAATGAAAATAGATCTTTGTAAGGCCTAGTGATATCTAAATTCAGGGTTTCCATTATTGCTTTTGGCATTAAATTGTGTGAAGCCCCTGAATCTAACATTGCATTATGTAATATTTGATCATGAACAGTTAAGATAATGTAGAACTGTGGAACTGCTCCATCTTGGTGTTTTCCATCAACATCAAGACCAAAAATTAACTCTGGTTGATCATCACTTAGATTTATTGAATCTTCTCCATCATTCATGTTTAAGGTTTCAGTAATAGTTGTTTTGTACAAATCATGTTTTACCAATTCTCTCAAAGGAATTGGTATTTTTAATTTGGAAATTTTAGCTTGGATATTAAATGGAGCTTGTGATTTACATAGATGAATTATTTCTTCTTTACTGACTGTAGTTTAAGTAGGTTTGTCTTCCTTTTCTACAACTATCTTTTCATTTTCAGTTTGAGTTTCTATTGTCTTACTGCTCTTAGTTTTATTTTCAGGAATATTTTGAGAAACAGTAGATGTTTTTTCAGATTTTGCATTTTTAGAAGTTGTTTTGGCAGTGGCAACTTTTGGATCAGCTGATTTTGAATCAACACTAGGTGTTTTGGAGTCTAAAATTGTGGTTTTAGCAAAATTAATTGTCTTTATAGCAGCAAATTTTTAAGATTCTATTGATGTTTGGATGGCTTCATTTGTTATATCAACAATCTTAGGACTAGGTAAAATTTTAGGGCTTGAAATGTTTTGGGTTGAATTAGAATTGTGCTTATTTTCCCTAGAGAGAATTTGCAGAATTTTAGTAGTGGGAGCATTTACTATTTTCTTTGTTGGTGTTTCTGTAGATTTCTTAGTAGAAGGCTTTGTTTTTTTCTTGCTTCTAAGGTTATATTGCTTATGTACTTCATTGATAGCAAACTCATAACCTTGTTTATAATCAAATGATTCACCAGAATCTAATTGCATTTTCTTTAAATCATATAACTCATGATCCTCTTGTGTAAGAAAGATAGTGTTATCATCATTAATACCCATTAGATTTATGGTATCTTCATCATCATCATTCTGTTGAGAACTTTCAGCATAGTTCTTTTGGAAAGGTGGCCTTATTTTTTGGTCAGGTGTTGACTCTCTAGATTTTCCAATATTTGTATTTTTCCTGAAATTGGGATTTCTAATTTGTTGTTGGTTATCACATTGTGGCTTCATTTCCATATTTTCTAACCTATCCATCATTCTCTCTAATGTTTTTTCTAATTGATCTATTTTTAAATCTGAACTAGATGCTTCTTATTTTATTGTTACACTCCTTTAATTCCTTAATCTAGCTCTCTTAGCTAACATAATTGCCTCTACACTAATAGCATATGTTTGCATTTGTTCTAAAGTCTCTGGATCTCTCTCTCTCAATTGATAAGCTATGTCTATATCAAATCCATCAGATAATTTGAGAAGGACAGAGTCTAGAGTGGGTTTGAGATTAATAGGGATTGAACTATAAATGCTATTGTATCTAGTACAGTAATCTTGGACTATTACATTAGGTGTTCTTTTTATACTTTCAAATTCAAATGAGATTTGAAGAGGATTTTTCTTCTTTTCCCATTTATTCAAAAATAATCTCTGAAAAACTACTAAATCAGCAATACTACTAGGATTTATACCTTTAAACCATTCTTTAATCTCACTAGTTAACATTTGAGTAAAAAGTCTCATTTGCACATCAACATCATCTATTTCATAAATTTCAAAATAATATGTCATCTTGTTAACATGTTGTTGTGCAATATATTGAGTAGTTGCATCAAATTGAGGTATTTTGTTTTGATAGTTCTGGGGCATGTTATGAAGCTGGGCTAGAAGGACCAAGGGAGCATATCTAGCAGCCATGTCTTGAATTCTAGTTTGTCTTGGAGGTGGGTTGAAAGTACATGGGGAAGAGCTAGAAGTACTTGTTGATGTAGTTGCAGAACTTGCAGATGAGATTGGAATATAGGAAGGTGTAATGGAGAATGTAGTTGAAATTCTAGAAGATGAAACTGGGATATATGAAGAAGTGTCTGGGAATGAGAATGATGTATTGGAAAATGTAGAAGGAAAACTAGTGGATGGAGTTGAGGTGGGGGAAGATGGAAATAATATTCTAGGTTGGAATGGTTGCTTTGGGATAAATGGATCTGTGGAGTGAAGTGTGATGGAAATAATATATGAGGTGGTAGTGAATAGTGATGATCCTACAGATTCTATAAGACTGGTATCTAAATGAGTGGTATAGGGCTTAGGTATATAAGTTGATAAAGTAGCTAATTCAGCTGAATGCTGAAGCAGGGCCTCGTCTATTTCCTTATGTATAGTGGCATTTATTTCATCAAGTTTATCATGAACCTCAAAAATCTTTGATTCAGAATCTATCGAAACAGTTTCTTGCTTTGTTTCAAGAAATGAAATAAAATCAAGATCTATAAAAGTACTATTTAAGTCACTTTCTGATTTATTTATGAATAAATAATGTTCAAAATTTAAGTCAAACTCTAAATCTTGTATACTTAATCACTGTTTTGGAAGGGAATTTTCTCTAACTAAGGAAATTTTATTACCTAAATCCTCTACTTTTTTATTCTTTTTTCCAATTATGTAAGGATTATCTACTATTGTAGCATGATTTGGATCTAGATTTGACCTGGTATAATAGATTCTTCTGGAAGCCAAAACTACAATTTTTATGAAAACATACTCACAACTTATAAAACAGTCTTAAGGTGAAAGGATAATGAAAAAAATTTCCTTTAAGAGGTATTTAAAACTGAGGATTGGTTAGTTCCCCAAATGAGTCGCTAGCATGTTATCACTCTAATAATTCCCAAAGTTGTGAGATTTTGATTTTATAGTTTTAAGAATACTAGAGGTAACCACAGACCTACTTTCAAGCTTTAGGATCTAGCATTCCTAAGGCTCAGAGAGGGCTCTCTCTATAAGATTTAACTTTGTTTTAATATATGATCTTAGGCTAGTTATATAGGGAAAATTGGTTTTGATATTTGGTTTGGTTTGGTGGGAAAAATCATTTAATAAGATGGACAATGATAGATATATTTTTCCATTGGGAAAATGGAGTCAATGTGTCAAGCAGACAAATCAGGATCAAGGTCTAAAGTCAAATATTTTCAGGGCAAGATAGCAGAGTCACTTAAGATCTTTGAGTCTGATTGGTGAAGTGGTTTAATCGGGATAAAGAGAAATCAAGGATTCTTTGATCCAGATAAGGAGTGAAGAGGACAAAGGTCATTCGAAAGAGGGAGAAATTAAGGGTTCCCTACTTTGGAAATCAATATAAAACATTAAAATGAAAACCAGTAAATAACAGAGTGCTTTTAACAAATTCTGATATATCACTTCTTGATTTCACATTAAAAATTAGAACACATTTATGTATGAATGGAAAACATAAGAAGATTTATCAAATAATAGAAGAAAGTGCTTCACTTAAGTGGCACAACACATGAATCCTGAAATATGATGCTTTATTGCTTTGATCCATCTTGTTGACTTGAAACTTGATACAAAAACCCTTCAGGTACAGAAATATTGACTATAGAAATCTTCAGCAATTTATTCCACACTAATACTTCAAAGGATGAAGTATTTATACAAAAAGTAATACAAAATATCCTAGAATAGTCCTAGGAATATTTTTTGGAAATAAAAGATCTTGTTACAAAAAGATAGTGACAACTTCTTAACAAACTGCAAGTTGTACTACTTATTTAATTTAAATAGAATGTTGTTTAGATTTGAGTGCAGTTGGTTGTTGCGTTGTCTTCAATGCAGGCAAAAATATCTTCAATCTGTTTTGAAGTCTTATCTCTCATCCGATACTCTTCAACTAATACACTTTCTCTCTGATACACTTTATCTTGTTGTTTTGACTGCTTTACTGTGTAAAAATATATTTTTACTGTGTAAAAACAGCACTCTGTTATTTATCCTCTTTCACTGTAAAATTGTCTTCTACATTAAATCAGTAAGCTTTTGCCAAAACCCTTCATCAGGAAATTTAATCCTTGAAAGCTTTCTAAAATTCTCATCTGCCTTTGTGTATCTAACAAAGGTTAGCTTGACCACAAAGAGATGTTTTATCTCATGCTGTAAATAAAACAAATCTTCAACACTCTTGTGCAACACTTTGCCTCTAGGTACTCCTTGCCAATCTGCCTTGTTTACTTGTTCTTTGGAAAAATCTATGATTTTCTTGTTGTAATCTTCTTGCCTCATTAGTTTATCATTTAGAACAAGAATTTTTGGTAAACCTTTTTGTCTTAAAATGTCAAATTTTACCATCAATCTAGTTATGGCTATGTTCATATTTTGACACTTCTCTTCTAGCTACTTCATCAAGTTTTTCTTTGAAATTACCTTTCTCACTTCAAGAATTGTTTTAGCTCTATCAGTTAACCTTATCTCATCCAATTCTTGATTGTTTTTACTATTGAGAAACTTGATTATTTCTAGGCCTTCTTCAGGCTTAGCACCTAGTTCTTCCTTTGTCTTCACAATTTCTTCTTTGGCTGCTTTAACCAAGTCCTTTTGTTCATAAATGACTTCAATTGATCACCAAGTGTCATTGATTGACTTAATAATCTTGGACCATATCTGATTTTTGATGTAAGCAATTGGTTCTTTTAAGGTTAACTCTACTTCAGCCTTCTTTAACTGCTCACTTACCCTTTTGGCTTTTTGTTCCTCTATTTTAGCATTGATTTGTGCTAATTTCTTGGCATCCTCGAAATTCTTAATTTTTTATTTTAGTCTATCAATTTCATTATTCTGTATAGAAATCTCTTCCATGGCTTTAATGAGTTTGTTGGACTCATCTGTCTGTTGCACCGCTGAAGTGGAAGGTTCAATAGCAGAAGTAGTGGAACAAGCAATTGGCACAGTTGTGGCCAATGGGACTTTTGGTGCTAACTCTTCGACTAGAGTTGAGGGAACTGTTGTTGTTACCATGGGAATGAGTGTAGGAGGAACAGTTTGAGTTTTTGTAGCTTCTTTTTTTTGGACAAGCTTGTCCATTTCTATCTCCATCTACTTGATCTGAGCTGTCTTTCATAGTATGAGACTCATCATCTCATATTTTTTATTTTCCTCTTGCACAATTTCCTTAGTCTGTGGATGTCCTGTTGGAGGAAGTTTCAATTGATTTCTAAGTGCTACTATGTGAGCATTTTTCTTCTTTAACATTTCTTTTGCAGCTTTCACATTAGTAGGGCCATACTCTACTTCAATCACCAGTTATTCTAAAGACTTGATTCTAGTGTCTTTAGCATAGGAAGATGCTTTTTCAATCCTAATCTGATCTCTCAAATTTATCACAATGTTTTGGAGCTTCTGGGTAGTCATTTCCTTTGTGGTCATAGTAGAATAAAGCATTTCTAAGCTTTGCTTGTGAAACTCAATTTGATCTAAAGGATGAATGCTTTCTACTGGTACTTCAAAGTCAACCTTCTTATAATATATTACTTTTTTAGGTGTTTTGACTGTAGGTTGAAGTATTGACATTATCAATTTCTTGTTTGTATAATCAAACGCTGAGAGCAACCTGTTTTGGTTTCCTGTAGTCTGCTTCAAATACTGTGAATAAATTCCATTCGTTATCTCTTCATTCTTGGCCTTGATCTGTTTGTATTTTTCTTTGATATCAAGGTCTGTATCCTCTGCTTACTGTGATGAAGATGCTTCCATGCTTTATTGTTTCTCAATCACCTGTATATTAGCAGTATCAGGTCGTTGTTCATTTTCAATAACTGTAGTAGTATCCATGTTATTCTCTGGATGTTCTTCCTCTAAAATCTCAATTGTTTCCTTCTCTCTGTCCACTGGATTAACCTTAAGTTTCTTATTGTATCTGATCTTGAATTTGGTTTCTATTGTTGTTTCAGTTGTATATGTGCCTTCTTCTTTGATCCTTTTTGTGGTTTTGTCCTCTTGATTTACAGTCTTCAAAGTGTGACTAATATCACCCTGTATGACTGTTTCTATCAATGTGTTGTCCAACCATTCAATTTGGTTTGCAAACTTTTCAATCTTGGGCTTCTTATCATGGATATAAGGGTCAATTTGCATTTTACCCTCATTTTACTGAGTATTCCATAAGGATCATAATTCCATAAGAAAATTTCACCAAACTTATATTCCAACAACTATTTTGCTGCCTCTATACCTGCTTCCCTGTGATTGCAAATGAAAGGGCCCACCTGGTTTTTCAATTTAAATTGAGTCTTCTTTTTAGAAACCAAGAAATTTATAAAGTCTGAGTTTAGAATTTTTCTTATATATGTTGGTGTCTGGATATGAATAGAATTCAACCCTTTTTCCACATAAATTATCAACCCGAGGGCGTTAGTTATTTCAAGACTAATAGCAAAGTATATGTAGATACAAGCACATGGTCCACTGTAGATCACAGGTTTAATCTATAACACACATACCACTGTAATAGCAACAAAATGAACTGCAGAAATAAAAGGCATCCACAGCAATTAACGCGACTGTAACAGCAAATAAATAATCACACCAAACACAAAACTGTAAAGAAAAGAAGGAAGAACACAGCACCTGATCACAAGAGTGGGCCCAACTCTTTGATCAGGGCTACGGAAACTCAAGAATTATAGGAGAAACAGCAAGTTGTTGTACATTCAATTAATGATAAAAATATTGATTACAAAGTCTATATGCCCAAGGGATTCTCCCGATTCATAGCCCATAGGCCTCTTTATACAATTGTCCTAAAACCCCCGATTCCTCTCAACGATTCCATTGTTACAAAAATACATCTTGTTACAATGGCAACTGGGTTTACCAGCAAGAAACCATAAGAAGGCCTAAGATAGTTCCGATATACCCATGGTTGTCACGCTGTAGCAGCAAATAAGGAAGACGCTGGAGATGATGGGTTGTGCCTTGACTCGCGGCCGCAACATTCCTGTTGTAGCCAGATCTGAAGAAATATTAGATTTAATATGTATAAAGGTAAAACCTGCATGACAAATACATCATTAATCAAATATACCATAAAATATAGGAAGAATGGTTTTACCTCATGCTTTTAAGATTAATAATGGCACAAAGAGATAGAAATATAAGGTAAAATGGGAGAGGAAAGTATACAAATCTGGTACTCAACATCTCCCCCCAACTGATCTATCTGCATGTCCTCATGCAGCTCGTCGTCTCCTCAGATCCGGATTGGATTGATTTTGATCGACATGAAGCTATGTGAGGTCATATTCTGCAGCCATTTATGTTCCTGGTGGCTTATATCCTTCTGTCAAAACAACTTCCTTCCACCAGTCTAGTTCAACATTATATGCAGGAGTATATTGTGCAGCTGGCAGCCATAAAAGGGGAAATTGAAATCTTAATCCCATCCATCTAACCCCACATGTATGAATGCATGCCACGTAACATGGCATTCTCTCTAATGCACGTGCGAAGTTAGATGCCCCAAATGGTTATCTTTCCCTGACGGATGAGGAGGACAACATCCATCTTTTCTAACAATTGTCCAGTGCTTCCTTGCGAAATGTCGCAATCTGGCTGATACATAGGTCAGCGCACCATTTTTGGGTTTCCAACATGTGTTCCTTACGGCCCTCAATCTACAGATTAGTATAATGCTTGTTATAAATGGTTGAGGATGGATTATGCTCTCTTCTCATCATCAATGGCCTGTTGGCTTGATTTTCTTCAAATGCTTCCCAGGCCTTTCTCCATTTAATCCGATTGATGGTATAGGAATTGAATGCTCTTAAATGGATGTCTCCCACAAATGGAACAGGGTTAAAGGACTGATCATGCATTAAGTAATACCCATGCATATAGAGCTCACACATCAAATGTTGTCCGATAATGTCATGAATGTTCAAAATACGGAGAAATTGAATGGGGTCTTCAATTTCGTACCAAATATCCTTATATATACCTTCAAGACAAAAGAAAAGAAATTTTTCATGAAGGAATAAGGCATATCTATGTGCAGGAGGTCTGCAGGCCATTACCTATTGTGCTAGGGAGAACATCTTCTCCTTATCTGTCTTTAGCAACTGAACGTGTTCTTCCAACTCTTCTATCCTGCCCTTTTCTTTGGCCTGGTTCAGTCGTGCCTTGTATAACTGATTCATGTACCCTGTGATGACTCTAGCAGCCTGTTCTCGAACCCTAGTTGTTTCTTTCTTATGGTTGCTCACCGTAGACTGCCACTTTTGAATTTCAGCGGCCAATACAAATTCTCGACCTTCAAACAACTCTTCGATCGGGCCAGTCTGGGTAGCTGCAGTGGAGACTTCAATCTTTGGCTTTATTGCCCTCCATTTGTAGATTTTTACCTTCCTTTTTAAACATGAAACTTGCTTCTTCAAATCCCGAACCTCCCTTTTCAGTCTCATGGTTTCACTGAACTGCAGCTGATACCTCTTTTTTAGAGGTAACCTTCTTTTCTCACACTATTCGACCCATTCCTGTTTAACGATGAATTTAGTTTTTGGGCCTATGACAGGGTTAGAAGGTCCCGGCATCCTCTACAGATTATTTTTTCAATCCCTTCTGGCTGGGCCCCCTATCCACAGGGGCTTCTTCTTCTACATTTCTTCTGGGAACTCCTGCTGTTTGGTCGGAAATTTCATTGATCCCCCTGTGTTCCTATGTTTCTTGTTGCATTGAAAATTGTCATCTTGACATTCTGCTATGTGTATGAGCTCATTATCACTCATATTTCCTCCTTTGCAAGTCTAACATATCAGTTCTTCATGTCAAAGCCTTGAAAATAAGAGAAAAAGTTCTTAAAAATTTCCTTAACTCTAGTATCGCACTTTCTCTGTATCTTGCCTACGGTCCCACACCTGATTTTCATGATTCCTGCGTACCTGAACGCACTTTCTCTGTGTTATGGGTGCAGACCCCTGTAAAATATTAAAAAGGTGCAAGTAAACTCAAAAAGCTCATTTTCAGTAAATTCTAGAAGCCTCTAGAAAGAATCTTGCAGTGGCAGAACCACTCTTTTGAGGTTCATGTATCCCTTACCTTATGGAGCTAACCCCTTGATGTGAGGAGCTTATCCCTTTGAAGGAGGATTCTATCCCTTCATAGTTGGAACTGAAACCTCCTCTTTTCCACTATAAAAAGAGGCATTGGGTAGCCTCAAGGGGAGTTCAAGCTTTATAATTATTTGAGGTTAAGTGTTGTTGGGATTCAGACTCATTTAACTGAGATTTTTGTGAGGAGAGATCACATACCTCTATCTGTCTCAGTTGGAAGAGTGCAAGGCTTGTCAGAGTAGAGGAGATTCCTGCTTCAGACCCCGGGAAGGCCTGTTCAACATCAAGGCTAAGGTTGTAAGGTTTTCCTTCTTTCAAAGTTAATACAAATGAATTCATTTTTCTCAATAAGCTATTAGTTAACTGTTTATTTCATGGATTCCTTGATCACCATGATAAGCATGATTTATGATGTTTACTATACAGGTGCTATTTAATGTTTGCTTGTTTGTGACTGTAGGTTTATGAAGATAACTCCTTCAAGTGCATGAGGGACAGCTACTTCGAACAAGCATTGGATCTACGGTAAGTTTTTAGCACCTTTATAATATTTTTTGTAAATCGCATATGTTTAGAGAAAGATAGGTTTATTTGGCTATTTGTTGCTAGATTACCTTTTGGTACTAGGGAGATCGATCTTGTCTGCAAGATTGATTAATCCGCCCAACAAATTGGCGACTCCACTGGGGAGATCGATCTTGTCCGCAAGATTGATTTATCTGGCCAGAAATTTCATTGATCCCCCTGTGTTCCGATGTTTCTAGGGAGATCGATCTTATCCGCAAGATTGATTAATCCGCCCAACAAATTAGTGACTCCACTGCGGAGATCGATTTATCTGGTCAGAAATTTCATTGATCCCCCTGTGTTCCGATGTTTCTACAGGAACTTTGTCTTCCTTTTGAACCTTTAAGTGTTCTAGTTCAGTAGTGTCTGGGCCAATCTTGGTCGTGTCAACAAATTTTAGTACCGGGGGAATAGCCACTTCTTCCATTAACTGTTTGGGCGAGCGAAATCCCCTCGCCCCTCTGGTCATCAGGGACTGGAATGGAGAACAAGGAATAGACCCATCATCTTCATTTCTGGTTTTGACCGGGACTTCATGCATTACCACCTCAACCAGAGTCAATGCTGGTTCTTGTGGAGGAGCATCGATTTCGTGGCTCAATTCCCTTAATTCCTCAGGACTCACCTTTGTTTTCACAGTTGGTACTGATTCTTGAGGTCCAGTGTCCATTTTGCAGCCTGACTCCTCCTGTTCTAGCTGAATTGGGGGTGGTTCTTGTGTAACACCTCCACCTGTATCAACATCCATATTTGTCTGGGCAGGTGATGTTGTTTCTTGCGAAACAACATCACTTGCCATTCCTCTGTCAATAATTCCATTCCTTTGTTTTTCATTGACAAAGGTTGACGACTATATAACGGTATCAATTTCTTGCATGATGTCCATAATTCCTTCTTATATGGGTTCTTCAACCGAGGCTGGTTCTTGTGTGACAGCCTCGTCTGTGTCGCCAACTACTTCCTCCATACTCATCTCATCTTCCTCAGGTTCCTCTTGAACAATTTTCGTTTCCATTTCCTCGGGTTCCTCTCGATCAATTTCTTCTGAATATTCTTCTTCCGCCTGACCATCTGGAGAGGCTGGTTCTTCTTTTCTAGCAGCAATCATAGCTGCTACCACTTCTTCTGAGGATCCGCAGAGTTCCACCCAAGAAACCCGCAACCTGCCTATTGCATGCATAACCAATAATCGCACCAATCCATGGTTAGAAAGTACTGCCACCATCCAGCGAGAGTGCCGAGCAAACTATGCCATATGTTAAAGTTGTTTCAATAGTAAGAATGGCATATTAAGGGCATGCACCTGATTCTGTGGAAATTAGAGGTGTGTTAGAATCTTAAACTGATACTTGAATAGAGCTGAGGCCCGAACCTCGTAGGTAATGTATTTTATTACGAAACCTGCAACTTCGTTCCAAGGATATGGCATATTTTTGTGCTCGTATCCTCTACCCAATTGAAGGACACTTTCTCCTGCCTGCAAGAACAATTCAGGAAATCCCGGGAGAGAAAATTTCTAGGAAAACTATTGTTGCCCCTACTGTCTCAGCCCACTAACCTCTGTAATTACCTCCTCTGTGATAGGAACTTCCAGACCTCTAACTTGAGAATAATTCTCCTCTAAGTTGAGTGTGAATTCCATTGTTATACCTCCATCAAATCCCCGCAATCTGTCAAAGTAGATATCCCACCTTGCGTCGAAAAATATTTTCCAAACCTCTGGATTGCTATGAATTGAAACTGTGTTTTTTAGGCTCATGCCGCACAGCCAGCCCACCCATACTATGGATACTTGTAGCAGCACTTCCTGTAGTAGCAGACCGTTGGGCAAGGTGGTGGGTACCAAATTCAGAGGAACAGCATAGTGAAAATGGAAAGTTGGTAATGGTAAATACAGTTGGTAACTCTCGAAAACCAAGAAAAATCATGAAAGAGTATGGTAAGTGTGGTAAAATAGAAATAATGATTGTTCGTACAGGGTGGACGAGACATCTTATGAATCCCAATATGATTTGAATGATGATACCACATATTGATGGGAATCGTAAGGTGTACCATGAGCGAAATGTCATACTTAACTTATGAGGCAATTATTACCGTCCTTAGCATGGTGCCACCCCCCCCCCCCCAAAATTAAATTTTTTCCATCCTCGGCATTAAAATATTCACATGGGATATTTAATTAAATCAGTAAAAGTCACGTGGAGGTGTACCTGACGGCCTACCTAGATGATGTGACGGTTGGTAGGATGACAGCGCAGTAATGATGTGGATGGTGTAACAACATCGGTGTAACAGCGTCAGTGTAACAGCATCGGTGTAACAGCATCCGGTGTAACAGCATCCGATGTAACAGCAGCGAAGTAACAGCATCGGAGTAACATCATCTAGTGTAACAGCATCAGAGTAACAGCATCCGTGTAACAACATTGTAGTAACATAATCGGAGTAACAGCATCTGGTGTAACCGCATCGGAGTAGCATCAACCGAGTAATAGCAACATGAGTAGCAGCAACCGAGTAACAGCATCATGAGAAGCAACAACCGAGTAACAACAATGTGAGTAACAGCATCCGTTGTAGCAGAATTGATCAAGGAGTAACAACATCTAGTAACAGCATCATGAGTAGCAGCAACCGAGTAAAAGAAACATGAGTAGCAGCCACCGAGGAACAGCACCATGAGAAGCAGCAACCGAGTAACAGCACCATGAGTAGCAACAACAAGAAAATTCCTTGATTTTCACTCCTTAGTCGTAGCTCCTACAGAAAAATAAGAAAATAGAACAGAATTCTTTATTTATTTATTTATATATATATATATATATATATATATATATATATTCTTTTTCTTTTTCTTTTTCTTTTTCTTTTTTACAACTAGGGTGCAGAGGAAGGATTCTCTGCGCTGATAACCTTCAAACCATATTTCTCAGAGAGTTTTTTAATAAAAGCATCCTTAGAGGTCGGCCGGTGGTATAGTCTCAGCCGATGTCCATTGACTATAAAGGAAGTACATGTATCGTCAATTGTGACTAGCCTGACTGTTCCATTATCAAATACAGTGTCCACCACATAAGGTCCCATCCAACGAGTGCAAATCTTTCCCTTAAAATCCTTAAAATGAGAGTCATAAAGTAGTGCCCAATCTCCACTTTGAAACACCTTATTTTTAATAAACTTATCATGCCATTTCGTTCTCTGCTGCTCGATAGCAGTAGTTCGGTGGACAGCCATTGAATGATTTCATCAAGTTCATTAAGCTGAACCAATCGGTGTTTCTGGACATCTGATAGATCTAAACCAACTTCCAGAGTTGTTCAGCGTGTGGTTATTTCAAATTCTATTAGAAACAACGGGGATTTCCCATAAACCAACTCGAATGATGAAAACTCGGTTATATTCCACCATGTTGTTCTGTATGCCCAGAGAGCCTCTGGAAGCTTCTGAGCCCAATCCCGATGATGGTATGCCACAGTTTTTGTCAAAATATTTTCTAATGTCTTGTTTGTGCTTTCTACTTGTCCATTCGCCTGGGGATGATATGGAGATGTCACTCTGTGTTTGACCCCATATTTTTGCATGAGATTTTCTATCTTGTGTGATGTGAATTGTGCTCCTCCATCTGAAACAACCTCTCTTGGAGTACCGTAACGAGAAAAAAATTCTTCAAATATAAAATTTGAGACTAACTGCTCTGTTGCTTTCGCAACAGCTTTGGCTTCCACCCACTTAGTCACATAATTAGTATAGACCAAGATGTGGACTTTCTGCTGGGAGGGTGGGTTAAAGATTCCAACGAAGTCAATAGCCCATTTCTCAAAAGGCACGAGGACTACCTGTGCCTGCAAAGGCATTTCATCAGCTTTACCGGGATGCCCCATATGTTGGCAACTATCACACCTCATAACATAATTCTAAGTATCACGAAAAATGGAAGGCCAGTAATATCCCATTTGTAGCACCTTATGGCCTATTCTTTTGTCCGCAAAATGCCCTCCACAAGGGCCATCATGGGTAGCTTTCAATACTTCATAAATATCATCTTCAGGCACACAGCGCCGGATTTGCTTATCTGCTCCTGTATGAAAAAGGTACCATGCCATCCAAGAATATCAGGCACTATGATGAATAATCTTTCTCTATTCCCTATATGACAAATGAGGAGGCACTTTCCCTGTAGCAAGATAGTTAGCAATATCTGCATACCATGGAGGTTTAGTAGAAATTGAAAAAAGATGTTCATCGGGAAAACTATCTTCTATTGGTGTGCATTCATCATTGTTATCCATTCTAGATAGGAAATCAGCTACTAAATTATCTTTTCCTTGCTTATCTGTTATTGTAATATCAAATTCTTGAAGCAATAGTAACCATATCGTAATACGGCCAGGAGTAATAGGTTTATTCATCAAATACCTGATTGCTACGTGATCAGTATGGACAACAGTAGAGCACCCGGTGATGTAGTGCCGGAACTTATTGATAGCATAAATGACAGCTAAGAATTCTTTTTCTGTCACTGTATAGTTTAGTTTAGTAGGAATTAAATTCTTGCTGACGTAATAAATTGCATACGGTATTTTGTCTACCTGTTGTCATAAAATAGCCGCTATTGTTGTCTGAGAAGCATCAGTATGTATGTGAAACGGTAATGCCCAATCAGGTCCTCGGAGGATTGGGGTCGTGCACACCAACCCCTTAATTTTCATGAAGGCTGTCTCACAATCTTCAATCCACAAAAATTCTGCATCTTTTGTTAGTAATTGAAATAGTGGGTGTGCTATTTTAGCAAAATTTTCTATAAAGCGCCTGTAATAACCAGCACAACCAATAAAGCTATGTACCTGTGTGGGTGTTTTGGGTATCGGGAAATGTAATATTACCTCTACTTTAGCCAGATCAACTTGAATTCCAATGGCTGAGAGCAAATGTCCCAATACTATTCCTTCTTCCCTCATCATATGGCATTTGAATGTACTCAACGATACATGGCCCTATTTACATCTTTTGAGTACCTTCTCCAAATTTTCCAATCCTTCCTCAAATGAGTTCCCATATGGAGTAAAATCATCCATATAGATTTCGACGCTTTCATCGACCAAATCAGAAAAAATTCCCAAGATTACCCTCTGGAAGGTAGCAGGAGCATTACAGAGGCCAAATGGAAGGACCCTATATGCAAAGGTTCCCCAAGGGCATGTGAAATTTGTCTTGTCCTGGTCTTCTAGGGCTATCTAGATCTGGTTATATCCGTTGAATCCGTCTAGGAAGGAAAAGAACTTCTTTCCAGCCAAGGTGTCCAGAAGTTGGTCAATGAATGGCAAAGGAAAATGGACCTTTTGTGTTGCCTTCTTTAGTTCCCTGTAATCTACACAGATCTGCCATTTACCACTCTTTTTGGGAACAATAACTAGCGAGGATACCCATTGGCTATCTGAGATGGGATAAATGAATCCTACATCCAAAAAATTTTGTAATTCTTCTTTAACAATGTTTTTTGGAGCAGGATTCATCCTCCGCTGAGGCTATCTTGCAGGGCGGCAATCTTCCTTAATGTAAATATGATGAGTGCATAGGCTGGTAGGGATACCCTTCATGTTGGCATAATCCCAGGCAAAAGCTTCCTGATGATATTAAAGGACTTTCAAAAGCTGTTTGGTTTGAGATTCGGACAGATTCAGGTTGATATTAAGTGTTTTCCCTGGTTCAATCTCGATTGGAGTACTATCCTGGAATGGGGTTACAAGAATGTCCTCAATTTCATCTTTTGGTTCAATTTTTTCCTGTGTCTCACAACTCATAGTAGATTCTAGAATATGTCAAGTTCGATCGGGAACATAACTGGAATAATTAATGAAGGCGTTAATGGCATCATCTTCAGTTTTTTTTTTAAATTGAAGGGCCTAGCTAATAGTGAGAACTGGTCTAACATCTTCATTTTCAAGTTCAGGCTCTTCTGCAGGTAGAGGTTTATGACTGGGTAATGATTTTTGAGATGGGCTTGGTTCCACAGGAGAATAGAGCTTGAGATTCTTCATAACTTTCCCATTTGATATGATCATCTGTCCAGACCGGCATCCTATGTAGGCATCTGCAGTTGCCAACCAGGGTCTTCCTAGGATCAATGGGTGGCCACCTACTAAAGATCGAGTCTGCAATATAAGGAGGTCCACATGGCAATGCCATGATTCTACTGAAATGATCACATCATCTAATTTCCTTACTAGTTTAATTGTGGATCTGTCTGCAAGTTCCAGGATAGTAGGGGTTTGTTTAATGTTTCCAAGTCCTAATGTGTTCATTTTTTCAGTAGTGATAATGCTAATGGCCGCTCCCAAATCAACCAGTACATTTGGGATTTCAATCCCATTAATTTGTACAGTTAGAATCAAGTTCCCAGGGTCTCCATATTTTATAGGCATGATCTTTCCTAACATGATATCGGATAGTCTGCCCATTACATGAATAGTTAATGGATCCTTAGGTTTCCTCCCTGGTTTCTTTGAGAAGTATTCTTTCAGATTTTTTGCATAAATAGGTACATCCCTCATAGCTTGTAAAAGGGGTATTTTAACAAAAATATTCTGCAGTTCCCCTAGGAAGTCAAATTCTGGTTGAGGGTTTGGTTTGCTTAAGGTAAATCTTTCGGGATATGGGGCATATATTAAATGACCTTGATTGGGAACAACTTGGGGAGGTGTCTGATTTATTACGTTTTGATCTGAATTCTCCCTCACTATTCTTTGTTCTGGTTTTGTGTCTTCACTGTCAAATTGTTCTGTAATAATGGGTGAAGTAGGTGCATTTACTACCCGGCCAGACCGTAGATTTATCTCATTGAGTCTTGCGGTAGAAATGTTGTAGGATGAAAGGTTCAGAGTGTCTGTTTGTTGAACCCCTTTATTATTCGGATTTGGATTGGGCTAAATAGGAAGCTGGGGTCTAATGGCTGGGTTTCCTGAGGGCACATTGGAAGGCAACTGAAGTTGTTGTTGAGGCATAGGCTGAGGAAACTATCCAATGGGAGGGGGTCCACACCAAGTCTGATTCCATGAAGGATTCGGACTGGCTTGAGGAACCCATTGTTTCCAAGGGGGATACTGATATTGAGGCCACATGGCTGAAAATGGTGCAGATTGGGGACCCATACTAAAATTATGAAAGTACTGGGATGGGTCCTGAAACATACTTGGATTCACCATCGATGGTCGAGGTTACCATGGCTTCTTCTACCCCATAAAGTATAGTTGGTCCATCATGCTTTCCTCGCTTTCTCCTTGGAAAACCGCTTTCAACCCGGGCAAGGAAGGACATGCACTCGTCACGTGAGTCTATTCGCAGATCGCGCAGGCTTCCACCATGTTCAATGGGCATTCCTTCAAAGGGTGTTTCTTTCTGCACTGAGGGCAGAATATGGTCATAGTTTTTCCAACTCCATCTGCTTTTGTTTTTCCTGTAGAGTGTCCATTTGGGCTGATAGCATGCTCAGGATACCGGTCCTCAGATTATCCGGTAGATTTCCAATCTCTGTTTTTGTGACCCCTCCACCGGAAGTCTTCGATGACCGAATACCCTGTCGACTTCTTGCAACCCCCCCGCGAACATTTGATACAGTAATCACAGATAGTTTCGAAGTTTTCTTTAGAAATATCCCCTTTTCCCACTATATTCAGGAGTTGTAGAGATTCTTCCCTGAGTTCTCTCAGAAGAATGATCTTTAGAATATCCTTATCCAAGTCACTATGTCCAGACCTCTGCAATATGTATTTAAATCGTTCTACACAGTCCTCCATATTTTCATCCTCCTTCTATGCAAATTTAAATATTTCCTCCTTAATGTCATGGGACTTACAGTAATCTTGGTACTTTTCCAAGAAATATTTTTTCATTTCTTCCCATGAGGTAATCGTGTTTCCCCCTAAACCCATGAACCATCTCACAGTTTTCCCTTTTAAGGTAGCAAGAAGTATTTTTAATTTCTGACCATCAGTCATATAGCCATATCCTCGACAAACAATATCAAATTAGAAGAGGAACGTATCAGGGTCTTCAGAAGAGAGCCCATGAAAACTAGGCAAGGTTGTTAAAGGGATGGGTCTCATTGGTGCATCACCTATAACATTTCCAATGGGAAAATCAATAGAGGAATTTACAGGTGCCATAAATATTCTCCAATACTCACTTGGAATTTTGACTGGTTCCGCAGCCGGTATCTGGAGTGATTCAACCGAAGATGGTCGCACCACACTCCCCCAGTCCCTTGGTGAATCAAAGTCCTTCAAAATTTCCTTTATCAAATCAGAATCACTTAACTCAGCAACAGGAATTTTTACAGAGCTACCTTGGTCTCTTGGGGACGAAAAACCTTTTTGAGGTTCTTCTTCCCAGTTAGAGTTGCTCAATGCTTCTGATCCCTTACTTGCCACTTCTTCCACTTCTGTTATAGAAATAACACCTTTTGGTACTATGGATGGCACTGGTTGTTCCACAGACCACCCTTCAGAATTCATTTGAACCCTAACCCTAACAACAGCACGAGATGATGCCTCAGATTTATATTTTTCAATAATTTCCTGAATATACGTCTTCCTTCCTAGATCCTTCCCTTTCTTTGGGATTCTTCCTCTGGCCCTCTTGTTTGGATCTTTGTTCATACAAATTGTGGAGAGTGCTCATCAAAGAAAATAAATCAACCACTCAGGACCCAAAGTAGGATAGATAACTTCCTCCTTGGGACCAAATAAAAGATTCACAGAAAACAAAATAAAAGGAAAAGGAAAAAAATCAAACTTCAAGACCTAGAGCAGAGTAATAACATACCCTCCCCAGGACGAGAAAGTGGCCCCTAGAAGGAAACAATAAAAAATAAAAACAGAAATACTGGACTATGCCCAGGACTTAGGGCAAGGTTTTACAAAACACCTTCCCCATGACGAGGGTTTAATTCTACAGAAAACAAAATAATAAAAGAAACAGGAAAGAAAGAAAGCAAAAATAAAACACAAGGCACTTACACTCAGGACTTGAAGCTGGGCAATAGATTCCCACCTCAAGACGAGAGATCGACTCTAAGATCTGTTGCAGAGCCTGTTCTTGCACCTGTTAGCCTTCCCCAGCAACGGCACCAAAATTTTGGTGTCCAAATATGAACAGAATTCAACCCTTTTTCCACATAAATTATCAACCCGAGGGCATTAGTTATTTCAAGACTAACGGCAAATTATATGCAGATACAAGCACATGGTCCATTGTAGATCACAGTTTTAATCTATAACACACATACCACTGTAACAGCAATGAAATGAACTGCAAAAATAAAGGCATCCACAACAATTAACGCGACTGTAACATCAAATAAAGAATCACACCAAACATAACAATGTAAATAAAAGAAGGAAGAACGCAACAACTGAACACAAGAGTGGGCCCAAATCTTTGATCAGGGCTACGGAAACTAAAGAATTACAAGAGAAATAGCAAGCTCTTGTACATTCAATTAATGATAAAAATATTGATTACAAAGTCTGTATGTCCAAGGGCTTCTCCCGATTCACAGCCCGTAGGCCTCTTTATACAATTGTCCTGAAACACCTGATTCCTCTGAATGACTCCATTGTTACAAAAATACATCTTGTTACAACGTTAACCGAGTTGCCCAACAAGAAACCGTAAGAAGGCCTGAGATAGTGCTGATATACCCATGGCTATCACGTTGTAGTAGCAAATAAGGAAGACGCTAGAGATGATGGGTTATGCCTTGACTCGCGGCTGCAACATTCTTGTTGTAGCCAGATCTGAAGAAATATCAGAGTTAATATGTAGAAAGGTAAAACCTCCATGAAAAATACGTTATTAATCAAATATCCCATAAAATATAGGAAGAAGGGTTTTACCTCATGATTTTAAGATTAATAATGGCACAAAGAGATAGAAAGATAGGGTAAAATCGGAGAATAAAGTATACAAATCGGTACCCAACATCTCCCCCCAACTAATCTATCTGCATGTCCTCATGCAGCTCGTCATCTCCTCAGATCTGGATTGGAATAACTATGATCGGCATGAAGCTATGTGAGGTCATATTCTACAGCCATTTCTGTTCTTGGTGGCTTATATCCTTCTTTCAAAACAGTGTCCTTCCACTAGTCTGGTTCAACATTATACGCAGGAGTATACTGCGCAGCTAGCAGCCATAAAAGGGGAAATTGAAATCTTAATCCCATCCATCTAACCCCACAGGTATGAATGCATGCCACGTAATGTGGCATTCTCTCTAAGGCACATGCAAAGTTAGGTGCCCAAAATGGTTCTCTTTCCCTGACGGCTGAGGAGGACAACATCCATCTGTTCTGAAAACTGTCCAGTGCTTCCTTACGAAATGTCGTAATCTGGCCGATACACAGGTTAGCGCACCATTTCTAGGTTGCCAACGCGTGTTCCTTATGACCCTCAATCTGCAGAGCTGTATAATGCTAGTTATAAATGGTTGAGGACGGATTATGCTCTCTTATCATCATCAATGGCCTGTTGGCTTGATTTTCTTCAAATGTTTCCCAGGCCTTTCTTCATTTAATCTGATTGATGGTATAGGAAGTGAATGCTCTTAAATGGATGTCTCCCACGAATGGCACAGGGTTAAAGGACTGATCATGCCTTAAGTAATACCCATGCATATAGAGCTCACACATAAAATTTTGTCCGATAATGTCATGAATATTCAAAATACGGAGAAATTGAATGGGGTCTTGATTTTCGTACCAAATCTCCTTATATATACTTTCAAGACAAAAGAAAAGAAATTTTTCATGAAGGAATAAGGCATAGCTATGTGCAGGAGATTTGCAGGCCATTACCTATTGTGCTAGGGAGAACATCTTCTCCTTATCTATCTTTAGCAACTAAACTTGTTCTTCCAACTCTTTTATCCTGGCCTTCTATTTGGTCTGCTTCAGTTGTGCCTTGTATAATTGATCCATGTACCCTATGACGACTCCAATAGCTTGTTCTCGAACCCTAGATGTTTCTTTCTTATGGTCGCTCGCCACAAACTTCCACTTTTGAATTTCAGTAGCCAATGCAGATTCTTGACCTTCAAACAACTCTTCGATTGGGCCAGTCTAGGTAGCTGCAGTGGAGACTTCAATATTCGGCTTTATTGCCCTCCATTTGTAGATTTTTACCTTCCTTTTTAAACGTGAAACTTGTTTCTTCAAATCACGAACCTCCCTTTTCAGTCTCATGGTTTCACTGAACTGCAGCTGATACCTCTTTTTGAGAGGTAACCTTCTTTTCTCACACTGTTCGACCCATTCCTGTTTAACGATGAATTCAATTTCTGGGCCTATGACAGGCTCAGAAGGTGATGGAATGTTGTCTGCATCCTCTACAGATTATTTTTTCAAGCCCTTCTGGCTGGGCCCCCTATCCACAGGGGCTTCTTCTTCTTCTACATTTCTTCTGGGAACTCCTGTTGTTTGGTCATAAATTTTATTCATCCCCTTGTGTTTAGATGTTTCTACAGGAACTCTGTCTTCCTTTTGAGCCTCTAATTGTTTTGGTTTAGTAGTTTCTTGGCCAATCTTAGCCGTGTCAACAAATTTTAGTACCAGGGGAACAGCCACTTCTTCCATTAACCATTTGGGCGAGCTAAATCCCCTCGCCCCTCTGGGCATCAAGGACTGGAACAAAGAATACGGAACATACCCATCATGTTCATTTCCTGTTTGGAATGGGACTTCATGCATTACCACCTCAACCGGAGTCGATGGTGTTTCTTGTGGAGCAGCATCGATTCCGTGGCTCAATTCCCTTCTTTCCTCAAGACTCACCTTTGTTTTCACAGTTCATTAGAGGAATTTTGAGGTCTAAAATGGGCCTCCTAAAGAAATAATAAAATAATATCTAAACCAATAAAATAATATTTATGAATTTCCAATTCATTTTTTGCACCAAAATCCATGTAACCATGGTTAAATTCAATTCAAAAGGTGTACCAAAATAAAACTAATAAATAAATTGTATTGATGTGACTATAAATAAGAATGAGATTTTCAAGAAAAATTCATTATCATTGCACAACTAATTCATTTGTCATTTGTACTTAAATAAGTTAAAATAAAATATAAATATAAATTTTTTAAATTCTTAATTATAGAATATAATATTAATTAAAATTTATATTTTAATTCAAAAATATTTTTATATTGTTTCTTTCAAAAAATATGAAATGACAATATTAATATTTTATTCAAAAAGTGTGAAATGACATTTAATATGAATACTTTACTTTGACTTTAAAAGTACTTAGATCACTACCATAGTTAACCATGAATTTTTATCCACCATTGAGAATGTGACAAGTAAGTACCTTTAACTCTCTCAATGTCACCTCAACCATTAGGGATGATGCCATCACCTATAATGTGATTGGTTCTCATAAAGTGAATTTTAATTGTACATTTTCCTTAGGAGTCCCATTTTAGACCTCAAAATTCCCCTAATGGGTACCGATTCTTGAGGTCCAGCGTCGATTTTGCAGGCTGACTCCTCCTGTTCTAGCCGAATTGGAGGTGGTTCTTGTTTAACACCCCCACCTGTATCAAAATCCATATATGTCTGGGTAGGTGATGTTGTTTCTTGCGAAACATCACTTTCCATTCCTCTGTCCACAATTCCATTCCTTTGTTCTTCATTGACAAAGGTTGACGACTATGTAACGGTATCAATTTCCTGTGCGATGTCCATAATTCCTTCCTCTGTGGGTTCTTCAAGCGAGGTTGGTTCTTATGTGATAGCCTCGTCTGTGTCGTCAACTACTTCCTCCATACTCATCTCTTCTTCCCCAGGTTCCTCCTGGTCAATTTCCCTTTCCATTTCCTTGGGTTCCTCTTGATCAATTTCTTCTGAATATTCTTCTTTCGCCTAACCAACCGGAGAGGTTGGTTCTTCTTCTCTAGCAGTAATCATAGCTGCTACCGCTTCTTCTGAGAATCCGCAAAGTTCCACCCAAGAAACCCACAACCTGCCTATTGCATGCACGACCAATAATCGCACCAATCCGTGGTTAGAAAGTACTGCCATCATCCGGCGAGAGCGCCGAGAAGACTGTGCCATATGTTGAAGTTGTTTCAATAGGAAGAATGGCATATTTAGGGCATGCACCTGATTTTGTGGAAATCGGAGGTGTGTTAGAATTTTAAAGTGATACTTGAACAGAGCTGAGGCCTGAACCTCGCAGGTAATGTATTTTATTATGAAACCTACAACTTCGTTCCAAGGATACGGCACAGTTCTTCACTCGTATCCTCTGCCCAATTGAACGACACTTTCTCCTGCCTGCAAGAACAATTTGGGATTTTGGGAGAGAAAATTTCCGAGTAAACCATTGCTGCCCCTCCTGTCTCAACCCGCTAACCTCTGCAATTACCTCCTCTGTGACAGGAACTTCCAAACCTCTAACCCGAGAATAATTCTCCTATAAATTGAGTGTGAATTCCATTGTGATACCTCCATCAAATACTTGCAATCTGTCAAAGTAGATATCCCACCCTGCGTCAACAAAGACTTGCCAAACCTCTGGATTGCTGCGAACTGAAACTGTGTTTTCAAGCTCGTGCCGCACAGCCAGCCCACCCATACTGTGAATACTTGTAGCAGCACTTCCTGTAGCAACAGACCGTTGGGCAAGGTGGTGGGTACCAAATTGGGAGGAATAGCATAGTGAGAATGGAAAGGTGGTAACGGTAAATACGGTTGGTAACTCTCAAAAACCGAGAAAAATCATGAAAGAGTATGGTAAGTGTGGTAAAATAGAAATAATAATTGTTCGTATAAGGTGGACAATACATCTTATGAATCCCAATACTATTCAAATGATGATACCACATATTGATGGGAATTGTAAGGTGTACCATGAGCGGAACGTCATACTTAACTTATGAGGCAATTATTACACCGTCCTTAGCATGGCGACACCCCCCCAACTTAAATTTTTGTCGTCCACAGCATTAAAATCTTCACATGGGATATTTAATTAAATCAATAAAATTCACGTGGAGGCGTACCTGACGGCCTACCAGGATGATGTGACGGTTGGTAGGATGATAGTGCAGTAATGATGTGGATGGTGTAACAGCATCGGTGTAACAGCATCCGGTGTAACAATAGCGGAGTAACAGCATCGGAGTAACAGCATCCGGTGTAACAGCATCACAGTAACAGCATCCGTGTAACAACATCCATGTAACAGAATCCGTGTAACAACATCAGAGTAACAACATCGGAGTAACAGCATCCGATGTAACTGCATCGGAGTAGCAGCAACATGATTAGCAGCAACCGAGTAACAGCATCATTAGAAGCAACAACAGAGTAACATCAATGCGAGTAATAGCATCCAATGTAGCAGCATTGATCAAGGAATAGCAACATCTAGTAACAGCACTTGGTGTAACAGCATCATGAGTAGCAGCAGCCAAGTAACAGAAACATCAGTAGCAGCAACCGAGGAATAACACCATGAGAAGCAGCAACCGAGTAACAGCACCATGAGTAGCAGCAACAAGAAAATTCCTTGATCTTCACTCCTTAGTTGTAGCTCCTGCAAAAAGACAAGAAAATAGAACAAAATTCTTTATTTTCATTTATTTTATATTCATTTGAGGGCGTACCGACGGTTCGACGGTTGGTAGATAGTGCAAGAATATGCTCTAGTAATCAAGATCTAATAGTAATTAAAATATTATAAAGATCAGATGATCAGTTATCAACATCCATGTAACAAATTGCAACATCGAAAATAACGCTGCCTGACGCGATTTGATATAATATTATAAAGAATTAGAAATAAGATCGCACCGGTGCGCAGTAACGGTAACAAGATTGGTGTAACGCGTAGGAAGAAATTTGCAACGTGTCTTAACAAATCGAGAATAACACTCATAGAAAAAGAATCGAAAAAACAAAGACATGAGTAAGCAAGAACAAGAAAATTTTGATTCACTCCTTAGTTAACAAAATTCTTTATTTATTTACTTATTTTATATATATATATATATATATATATATAAAATAAGTAAATAAATAAAGAATTTTGTTCTATTTTCTTGTCTTTTTGCAGGAGCTACAACTAAGGAGTGAAGATCAAGGAATTTTCTTGTTGCTGCTACTCATGGTGCTGTTACTCGGTTGCTGCTTCTCATGGTGTTATTCCTCGGTTGCTGCTACTGATGTTTCTGTTACTTGGCTGCTGCTACTCATGATGCTGTTACACCAAGTGCTGTTACTAGATGTTGCTATTCCTTGATCAATGCTGCTACATTGGATGCTATTACTCGCATTGATGTTACTCGGTTGTTGCTTCTAATGATGCTGTTACTCGGTTGCTGCTAATCATGTTGCTGCTACTCCGATGCAGTTACATCGGATGCTGTTACTCCGATGTTGTTACTCTGATGTTGTTACACGGATTCTGTTACATGGATGTTGTTACACGGATGCTGTTACTGTGATGCTGTTACACCGGATGCTGTTACTCCGATGCTGTTACTCCGCTATTGTTACACCGGATGCTGTTACACCGATGTTGTTACACCATCCACATCATTACTGCACTATCATCCTACCAACCGTCACATCATCCTGGTAGGCCGTCAGGTACGCCTCCACGTGAATTTTATTGATTTAATTAAATATCCCATGTGAAGATTTTAATGCCACGGACGGCAAAAATTTAATTTGGGGGGGTGTCACATACAGTGATCTGCAATACCCGCTCTGCTGCTACATGACGCTCCGCCATGGTACACTTACAATTCTGTGGTATCATTTAAATAGTATTGGGATTCATAAGATGTATTGTCCACCTTATACTTAACAATTATTATTTCTATTTTACCACACTTACCATACCCTTTCATGATTTTTCTTGGTTTTTGAGAGTTACCAACTGTATTTACCGATACCACCTTTCCATTTTCACTATGGTGTTCCTCCGAATTTGGTACCCACCACCTTGCTCAAGAACTGTCCGTTGCTGTGAATGCTGTTGGCAAGTATTTTCCACAAGGTGTGGTCAATAAGCATGAGCTTGAAACACTAGCTTTGGGTCATATTGAATCCAGAGGTTTGGCAAGTATTTGTTGACGCAGGGTGGGATATCTACTTTGACAGATTGCAAGTATTTGATGGAGGTATCACAATGGAATTCACACTCAATTTATAGGAGAATTATTCTCGGGTTAGAGGTTTGGAAGTTCCTGTCACAGAGGAGGTAATTGCAGAGGTTAGCGGGTTGAGACAGGAGGGGCAGCAATGGTTTACTCGGAAATTTTCTCTCCCAAAATCCCAAATTGTTCTTGCAGGCAGGAGAAAGTGTCGTTCAATTGGGCAGAGGATACGAGTGAAGAACTGTGCCGTATCCTTGGAACGAAGTTGTAGGTTTCATAATAAAATACATTACCTGCGAGGTTCAGGCCTCAGCTCTGTTCAAGTATCACTTTAAAATTCTAACACACCTCCGATTTCCACAAAATCAGGTGCATGCCCTAAATATGCCATTCTTCCTATTGAAACAACTTCAACATATGGCACAGTCTTCTCGGCGCTCTCGCCGGATGATGGCAGTACTTTCTAACCACGGATTGGTGCGATTATTGGTCGTGCATGCAATAGGCAGGTTGTGGGTTTCTTGGGTGGAACTTTGCGGATTCTCAGAAGAAGCGGTAGCAGCTATGATTACTGCTAGAGAAGAAGAACCAACCTCTCCGGTTGGTTAGGCGAAAGAAGAATATTCAGAAGAAATTGATCAAGAGGAACCCAAGGAAATGGAAAGGGAAATTGACCAGGAGGAACCTGGGGAAGAAGAGATGAGTATGGAGGAAGTAGTTGACGACACAGACGAGGCTATCACATAAGAACCAACCTCGCTTGAAGAACCCACAGAGGAAGGAATTATGGACATCGCACAGGAAATTGATACCGTTACATAGTCGTCAACCTTTGTCAATGAAGAACAAAGGAATGGAATTGTGGACAGAGGAATGGAAAGTGATGTTTCGCAAGAAACAACATCACCTACCCAGACAGATAGAAAATTCCTTGATCTTCACTCCTTAGTTGTAGCTCCTGCAAAAAGACAAGAAAATAGAACAAAATTCTTTATTTATTTACTTATTTTATATATATATATATATATATATATATATATATATAATTTTTTTCTTTTATTTTCTTTTTCTTTTCTTTTTTTGTTTACAACTAGGGTGTAGAGGAAGGATTCTCTGCACTGATAACCTTCAAACCAGATTTCTCAGAGATTTTTTCAATAAAAGCATCCTTAGAGGCCGATTGGTGGTATAGTCTCAGGCGATGTCCATTGACTATAAAGGAAGTACGTGTATCGTCAATTGTAACTAGCCTGACTATTTCATTATCAAATACAGCATCCACCTCATAAGGTCCCATCCAACGAGTGCAAAGCTTTCCCTTAAAATCCTTAAAATGAGAGTCATAAAGTAGTGCCCAATCTCCACTTTGAAACACCTTATTTTTAATAAACTTATCGTGCCATTTCGTTCTCTGCTGCTGGATAGTATTAGTTCGCTGGACAGCCATTGAACGTATTTCATCAAGTTCATTAAGGTGAGCCAATCAGTGTTTCTGGGCATCTGATAGATCTAAACCAACTTCTAGAGTGGTTCTAAGCGTGCTTATTTCAAATTATATTGGAAACAATGGGGATTTCCCATAAACCAACTCGAATGGTGAAAACCTGGTTGTATTCCGCCATGTTTCTCTGTACGCCCAAAGAGCCTATGGAAGCTTCTGAGCCCAATCCTGATGATGGTATGCCACAGTTTTTGTCAAAATATTTTCTAATGTTGTGCTTTCTACTTGTCCATTCACCTGGGGATGGTATGGAGATGTCACTCTGTGCTTGACCCCATATTTTTGCATGAGCTTTGCTATCTTGTGTGATGTGAATTGTGCTCCTCCATCTGAAACAACCTCTCTTGGAGTACCATAATGAGCAAAAATTTCTTCAAATAGAAAATCTGAGACTACCTACTCTGTTTCTTTCGCAACAGATTTGGCTTCCACCCACTTAGTAACGTAATCGATATAGACCAAGATGTGGACTTTCTGCTAGGAGGGTGGGTTAAAGGGTCCAACGAAGTCAATAGCCCATTTCTCAAAAGGCTCAAGGACTACCTGTGCCTGCAAAGGCATTTCATCAACTTTACCGGGTGCCCCATACGTTGGCAACTATCACACCTCCTAACATAATTCTGAGTATCACGAAAAATGGAAGGCCAGTAATATCCCATTTGTAACACCTTATGGCATGTTCTTTTGTCCTTAAAATGCCCTCCACAAGGGGGTCTTCCTCTGCCTTTATTTGGGGGTCTTCCTCTAAGGAAGAAACAGGGTCTTATTTGATGAACCCCCTCCACAATTGTATGAACAAAGGTCCGAACAAGAGGGGCAATAAAAATAACTCACATCAAGAAAATAAAACAATTGGAACCCATATAAATGGACCAAAACATATCAAAAAGAAAAATACACCCCGTTCGCATCATTAACCATTTACATTATGAGGATCCTGAGCATCATTTCTACCCTCACCAGGGTGGTGGAATGTATCATGAACATGAGATTTCATGTGTGCCTTGCGCCCTTTGAAGCTATCCATTTTCTCTTGGAGCCTCTTTTTACCTCTACGAAGGGAGTCTGATCAATTAAGGATATTCCATTGATTATGTTGAATGTAATTTAGAAAACTGATGAAATTGTTTTTGTCATTATGCTTATAACGTGTGATTTGATCAACAATCACTTATACTTGATGGATTTGAACCTCTAGGGAATAAAATGGGGGTTATTGTAGCTACTCCAAATATCCCTCATCATCATCTGATACAATTTGAGTCCTTGGGCCCTGTCCCCTGAGGCCCCCACAACGCTTAAGCATACCCCCTTTCCGCTGCATGTGGATGTCGTTCAAGGATCCTCTAGACCCCTGTCTATTCTACCTACCAGCAAATGTGTTGTCCACACGCCAACTACAACCACACGTCCATACCCTAAACGGGTTACTCCTTATCTCCACATGCAGTCATTGAGTAGCACTCACATAAATGCCAAATAACTCATAACAACTCCCGGGAGCGACACATGTTTCTTCCCTTGTCACACTAAATTCCCAAAAACAGGAAATTCCAATTTCTTCCCTAATTAGACCCCACGTCAACATCGACAGAGATACCCCACTTAAAAGCTCATGATTTCCTTGGCACCAGACCATGACAAAGTAGAGCTCCCTGAGTTAGATGCCAACCTTGTTACTCAGTGTCCTCTTTCCTCCAAAAGTCGAGAAGGTCTCCAACCTTTGTCTCTCCACTGGACTATAATCACTAAGGACCTTCCAACCACAAATTCTAGAATAGAAGAAGGGAGACGACTGCCAGTGCCACCCACAAAATCAAAATGGCCTTTTCTCTAGCTTCATTAACTCAAAATTTAACTCATCAAACTATGTACACCACAAGTCTAAAACGAAATAAGAAAAACAACATGAAATTACTTTGAAAAAGTTGTAAGTTGAGGCTCTAGCACCCACTCTATAGAGGAATCCCATGCAAAATATGAACCCATCTCCGAATACCGACTCTTGAAGAACCAATCTCACCATGCTTACCGTTACTAGAGTTCACTGCTAGCCAGGGGTTCGAGATTGAACTTTGTATTACCATTAAATTCAACACCCTACCACACTTCCTCTCTCCATCATCAAGAAATCACAACCACTGGTCAAGGAATAGGAGTGGTTATCCTATTAGCCCTCTCGTAACCCTTGAGCACTCAATTCCCCCTAAATGTGGAATCCTCATCTCCCAACTCTGGTAAATGCAAACAATCACCATAACCAATTTTGTTATACTCCAAGGCACCTCGAGAATGATTTGTTAGAAAGCAGCAAGCTCTTCTTGTCCAACATGGTTTATTATCGTGGATTTCATCTGAAGGCGCTATCAATGCTCATGTCCTTGGAATCATTACCCTTGTTTTCCATCCCCAATGAGGATATAATAAATACTTTAAAATAAACATGGAAAATATATAAATTTTTATGACTATGGTTACTTGAAAAGACATAAATTTGGATAATTATAAATAGTTTACAAATTTCTTGTTGATGTGTTATTATCAACCATCAAAATTTACAATTTTGATCTGTTAAGGTAGCATTTTCTTAACGAATGCCTAGTTTTTGAAATGAATCACTATAATAGAAAACATATTTTTCTTTTTTTAATTACATACACATATACTTCAAAATATTAAATGTGAATATTAAAATTATATTTATTTTTAGATGGTATTAAATTAAACTTTTATATTAGTGTGTTAAGTTATCTATATTAATAGCTAAAAATTTTAAGGTAATATTGGTCATGCCTTCGTTATATCCAATTGGGTAAAGACAAGTCATTAAAAAAAAATGAAATTATCTATGAAATAATTAAAACAAAGAAGTAGAGAATTTTTCTTTCGGTTCCCTAAGCGATTATTTCTTGGGTTCCTCCTAATCTCTCTCCCTTAGCCTTATATATTAAGCTATGGACTCTGGGAATCTTCTCTCGTGATGGGTCTTAGCATTGACTCCAAAGGATGACATTAAAATGAATATTCTAGATATCATTCTAATTAATTACTTTTCAAATTTTCAATTACAATCAATAAAAAATTACCCATTTACATAAACACTTAACATTTTCATTGTGAATTAAATTTTTAATTTTTCATATATATGAAAAAATACCAAAAGGCCTTTCATTTTCATCCTAAGGAGCATTAGAATTTTAAGAAAATTCATATAACCATTTAAAATATTCAGACATGTTCCTTTCTTATTATTGAGTTTCTTTGATTGTTCTCTTCCCCAATATCATATTCCTTCTTTTCTTATTTCTTCTCAAATTTACCTTTTGACTTTCTCCATATTCTATTCTTTTTAATATTTAATTATTTTTTTATCCTTTTTACTTGTTTTTCTTCTTCATTTTCCTAATATATATTCTTCTCACCTTCGCACAACCAAAATGAAATCCATAAAACTCCTAATAATACCCATCATTACTAAGTTATCTCCAACTTGAAACATTGATATTCCTTATCAATAAAATAAAACCTAATAACCTAACCATCTCCAATTTACTTACTTTTATACGAGATTTACGATTGTGGACAAAGGTATCTCCCCTAGGTTTTTTCACTAACCTAGACCAACAAAGACACAAGGAACCCAATGCTTTACCTTAAAGTAAATAGATGATGGAATTAGGCCTACCTGGAATTTTTTTTTGAGTTCACTCCTTCTGTAGCCTGGAAGCTCCAATTCCAGCGTCGATCTCCAAAATTATATCATGCATAGTTAGATAACACAAGCCAAGAAACTATGATATGTATGCAGTATCATCTAAATACTCTATTCAATAGATCAACATGGTATTGAAATAAATGAATCAACATCACATATAGGAAAACAACTAATTATTTGCATTAATATAAATAGAAGGATATTACAACCAGAAGTGTCAATTGATCTTGTATAAGAGCTCCTCCAAGTTGTTGATTTGTCCTTTCCTTGTCAAAATATGCAACTCTAGTCAACCTATGCATAAGATGATAACTACTTACTGCAGCAGCGTAAGGGAAAAATCACTCTTCAATGCCAACCATTACCTCTAGCATATGTGTGGGTAAATATATAGGAGAGAGGGGCAAGTTGGGAGTTATTATCCAATTACCATTCTGGGGATTTAGATAAACCTTTGATGGAGGGATAGGATCAAAGGATAAGTGGTGAAAACCCCAAAGTAGGGTAGGATAGGATCTGAATGTCAATCCAAGGTAAGTAATTGAAATAAATTCTAGAAACTCCTAGAAGGTCAAGCTTCTGGAATCCCGCTCATTCTCAGGGAATTCTAGAACCAATATAGGTGCAAATGAAGCTTACCTGCTGATGACCAATGCTGTCCAAAGGGGAGAAAATTGTAGATGAACTCACCTTGGTAGGCTTGTAGGGAGCGTTGGTGCTGAAAATGGCTCATATAGGGTAGTTCAGGGTTTAAATGATGAATGATGAAAGGTACATCCTTAGGGATTTGTGCAAGATTATGATAAGGGGAATAGGATTTTGATTGATCCCATTAGGAGATTCACCTTGATTGGATGTGATAAAATTTCCTATAACAGAATGCCCCATAAAGCCCGAAGTAAAATATGGTGACTGATAATTGTAGTGCTTTACCTTGCGACAAGTAGGTATCAAGGACAACTTATGAGCTTCATTTGTTACAATACATCTATCGTGACATCTGGATGCTGAGAGAGGCATAACAATACTCAATTCATAAGATAACATAACAGGTACAATGATCAAAAGACATGTCCATAGATGCAACTAATGGACTCATGACTAGATGACTTTCTATATGATCACGTCCATCATACATTATGATCTTTGTATAACTCCTGAAATTGTATCCTGGATGAATGAAACTAGATATGCGGTCTTCTATCTTATTCACACAACTAACTAATGTATGAGTCTAATCATGTAAATCAACTACATAGAGTCAAAATTGGTAGAAAACATCTGCATACTAGCCAATGATGTAATTTGTTGACAGACGCGATAGAAACCACCAATGATGTTAATGGATCTCAAGGTACAATGGTAGAATCGATACTATGCGAGCAAATGAGCTGATGTCGAACACCTCACAGAATCTTTCAGTCGAAGGCCATTAATGTAAACCTACTGCCGAGAGCGAGGAGACTTTCCATTGATGTATGCAAGCACCAAGGTACCAAAGGGGTGTTTGCAAGTCAACTTCATTGACAATGTGCTAATGTCGATAGGAATCAACCCATCATAAGAGGGCCTTGATGCATCACCCATTGTTACACAGTAATTTTTCACCCTATTATCTTCCTGTCCCTAATATTGAAGTGCTTGGTGATGCATACTGTGAAATATATCCATCTTGGAAGGATACATCAAGATATCCTTTGAAGACCAAAAGAAAAATGCCTAGAATAATTTCTGAAGAAGCTTAGCTCAAACCATAAATTTAAGGTCAACGTGCTTAGCTAGTTATCTGCCCATTCTGATGGCAGGTTGCATGTTCTAGACCAAAAATGCCAACACTCTTATGATTGGAAAAACTACATTGAACCCTTTCTGTAAATGTTTCCTCAAATAGAGGAGAAGCTTCATGCACTAGAAACTTCGAGAATGGCGAGCTCTATATTGTTCGGTGGAGATACGGTTTACCTCTCTCATTTGAAGCTCTTGATCTTATCGATAAGGGATTTTCAGTTAAGAAGTGGGCCTTCCTCAATTTATGGGCTCCTAACTCCCTCTTCCTTCCTATAAATTCAATACCATCCTTCCACCACTAGTTGGTAATTATTGGTATAGCTTGATCATAATCATTTGCATCCCTAAGCTAAGATAATGCCCAAGTATTCACTTGGGAGAAGGATTTATTGAAGAGCCTCGGTTTGGACTTGGACATCACCAAAGAGAGGTCTCCAATATTAATGCCACAGTTGTATGCCTCCTCTTTTATACATTAATAATACATCTGATGTTTCACTTTCCATATTTGTCTAGATATCTATGCAGGTAGCCTAATACTCCTTGATCTGTTAGGTAATTTGTATTTAATGTATGTTATGTGTCCTATGATTTTGTTTGTTGTTGTCTCTCGATCTCCTACATGTATTTTCATGTAAAAACCAACGAGGAGCGAGTGAAAAGGATCATGGATTCAAGCCCTTCGTCAAAGAACTGGATGACAGCATCAGAAAGAGGTAGGTTCTCTTTCTTCCTCTTTCGTTTTAAGTACAAGCTAGGAAAGGGTTCATTAGATAGTCTCATGTGTTACTAGACTCACTCTAGGGCTAGAGAGATTTCCTTTGTCCGTAGAGGGGATTGTCTTCACAAAAAAATTAGTGAATCCACTAGGAGATATAACCTCTTTTCCCATCCTTTTTCAATTTGGTTTTTTTTATCAGTTTGACAGATCGTTAAGATCTGCATCGATTTGAGTGTCTATAGGTTTGCACATTGCTTGAATTTTTCTTTAGAGTGTTAAGTATGACTTGATTGTTGAAATGATTTTTATTTATCTTTTGTTTATTTCCTAATTCCTTTTCTATCTCACAAAGGGTGATATCCCATCCTGCGTATGGAAGTATATAGGACTATGCTCCATGTATGAAAAATATAAGGGGATGCTCTCATCGAATGATTACACATTATAAAACACTACTACAAACTATACTCCCCATACTGTTGAGTATATATTGTGAGACCCCACTAGGTAGGAAACCTTCCATAGGTAACTGATTCAGCCACCTCGTAAAATGTGATACACTAAACCCATCATTCAGATAGATTGGCTATCGTATGTCAAGTCCTTGGTTCACCAAGGTGATTATTGAAATTAACGATTGCTCGGTAATCCTTTTGCCTAGATTACAATTATTTATTTATTTATTTTGTTTAATTTTTAAAATTTACTGTCCACGATAACATTTTACCCGTGCACAACTCCTTAGAAGATCTTAGGTTGATACTAATGGAAACAGTTCCCGAGTTTACCAATCAAGGAATCCCCACAGATGGGAATCCTCTTCCTTTTCCTTCTTTTGTAAATGTTGGCGCTCCCTATATGGAAACGGTGTCCCTCCTGAGATTAACCATTGGTTTTGCAGTTTGGTTATTTTTAACCCCCATGGTTCCAAATGAGTTTTAAAAAAAAAAAAAAAAAAACCTAATTTTGATGTATATTTGAAGAAATCAAAATATTCGGGGGCTTGAATACTTAGGATGAAAAAAAATATTTGAGTTGCATGAGTACAAAGAAAAAATGAAGGCCAAAATTTTTATCTTTAGCTTGAAAGGTAAATCATACATTTGGTGGGAAGATGTGAAGCGGCTAAGAAACATCAAGACATAGGGCTTGAGCTGGTATGAGTTCAGGAGGATTTTTAGGAATAAATACTTGTCAGAAAGGTAGTACAACAATAAGGACAAATAATTCTATGAGCTATATATGGGATCAATGACATATGAAGAGTACATGACTAAATTCCTAGAGCTACTGAGGTATGTACCATATCTTGAAGATGAGAACTCTAAAGTACACCGATTTTTTTGTGGTTTTGCATTAGCATTTAGAGATTGGATTGAGTATGATGAGGTTCGATCACTTGAGGAACTCATTGGGAATTTGAAGCATTTGTATGAATATTCAATGCGTAAGAATCAATCTCAGTAAGGATGGAAAGGGAAATACAAAGGTAAAGGTAAATTGAAATCGAAAAGAGAAAGGAATCAAAATTCAAAAGAGAATGAAAATGTGGCACCGAGAAAGAGGTTCAATACAGCTAGATAGGGAAATGGATAAAAAAACAACATAGAGGTGATGGTACTGGATGGTTTGAGGGTTTGAAATGCAGCAACAAACATATGAAGAGATATTTTCCATAGGATCATGGTGTTAGGCCTGAGATATATAGTGCACAGGAGGCACATACTCTTGGGGATGTTGGGTAGAGGATTCCTTGTATTTATCAGTCATGGACAATAGGAAGGAAGATCATCAGGAAACTATCATTGAGATGGATGGTAACCTTTGTGATCAATTTATTTCTATTTTTATTGACCCTGGATCTAATTATAGTTATGTTAGTCCTAAATTGGTGGATAATTGTGGTTTGAATAAAGAAGTGCATGTAGAATATTGTTTAGTGCACTTGGCTACAGGTACAAAGAAAAGATTTCATCATTGGGTAAGAGTTTGTGCATTGTATTTAAATGGTATGCCTACA
The DNA here is from genome assembly GCA_034641835.2 of Pinus albicaulis. Taxonomy (NCBI): domain Eukaryota; kingdom Viridiplantae; phylum Streptophyta; class Pinopsida; order Pinales; family Pinaceae; genus Pinus; species Pinus albicaulis. Next base: position 173,072,233 of record CM076584.1, read on the forward strand.
ACAACGTACTTGAACATATTTCGATTGGGGCCATATAGTATGCTATTTGGTATGTACTGGCTATACCTTCATAAGACCAAGGTATATTTTTATGACAAAACCATTGAGTGCTTGGATTAAAATGGGGTACTAAGAGTCTTAGAGGAAAAGAAGAAAGCCACATTAGTTAGGATGGTGACAACCATGTAGGCTAAGTGTAGTTTCAGGAAAGGGTGTGTTGTTCATAGATCATATTTCTAGTGACAAAGGTAAGGGAGTTAGGGATGTGGATTTTTTGAGAAAGTATTGAGTTCTACAACAGTTTCACGATGTATTTCCTACATATATTTCATATTTTCCACCTCACAAGTAGGTAGATTTTTCTATTGAATTCGTATCAAATAAGGCTCCAACATCAATAACACCTTATAAGATGAGCACACTTGAGTTGGTAGAGCTAAAGTTACATCTAAAAGATATGCTTAAATAGTTACATTAGGCTAAGTATATCACCATGGGGCACACTGGTGGTTCTTCTGAAGAAGAAGGATGGTACTCTCAGATTGTGCATTGACTACAGGGAATTGAGCAAAGTGACCATCAAGAACAAGTATCCATTGCTGAGGATTAATGACTTGTATGATCAGTTGAAGGGAGCAGCAGTGTTCTATAAGATTGACTTGAGATCAAGATAACATCAGGTACACATCAAAGAAGAGGACATCTACAAGACCAAATTCAAGACCAGGTATGGGCACTCTGAGTTTTTTGTAGTTTCATTCAGTTTAACTAATACTGCAGCTGAATTTATGTGTGTTGGAGCAGGGTCCCCTAAGTCCGAAAATTTTGCTATATTTTGTAATAATTTAATCTTGTGCAAGGGTTTTGGGGCGAGTTAAAACACCTCACGAATTGTAATGGGTCAAAAGGGTATATCAAGGGCCTACAAACCATGGTTTGCGGACCATAGGATAGCGCAAGATAAATACTATAAATAAGTAAATAGATTGAGTCCAAGAAGTCATTTTTTGAATAATTTTGAACTTGGATGATCGATTTGTATATTTTGTTATCAGTTTTGCAAATTTGTCTGGGTAAAAGGCTCATGCTGCCTATGTGCATGGAAACCTTAGTCCTGTTGTGTGTGGAACCCGCTGGCTGTGTGCATGGGTTATGGAAGTGTTTGTATGAGGGAAATAAATTGTTAAGGTAATAAAAGAGTATTGTTGTGAATATCTATGTCCTATATGCATCTGTTGGTTATGTGATGATTGTTTATGCATATTGTTTCCATTTCTTGTATTGTTTGAACATAGATCTCTTATGCGACTATGATCGGGTTTATATGAATTCTTATTGGACATATACGGTTGTATCAAGCTCTGATATGATATGTTAAAGGGTATTTATTGATTTACGATTTTTTTGTTTACTTGTTCAATATCTTCTGCATATTTGACATAAATCTGTTTGAAAAGGTTTTACTAGCTAGGGTTGATGTTGCAAAGGTATCTTTATGATTTCTTGGGATATTAAGGCAACCACATCATTCAAAATCTTTCTTAGAGTGTGTAAACCTAGTTCCAGCACCCCCCTTCATACTTCTTTGGGTGAGACTTTGACTTGCGCAAGGAAGTCACTACCGAAAGGGCCAATAATAAGAGGGTTTTGTTGGTTAACCTCAATTTCGAACCTGGGTCAGGACCCCTCAAGCCAAAAAATGGTTCCATTGATGGGACTGGGATGATTTTTAGAGGGATTAGGTGATGCCATGAGGTCATTGGAAACCATTAAAGCCTGAACTTGAGGACTTTTTTGAAAAAAAACATTCAGGAGTTTTCCCTAAATGAAAATAGATGTAAGAAGATATATGCTGAAGAGTGGAAGAATAAGTATATTTTTACGGAGGTGCATGAGATCCTCTTCGTAAAATTTTCACATGAACTACATGAGTGGTTGGCGAGGCTAGCAGAATTCCAAACCTATTGGAATGACGACCTAGTCACGCAGTGAACCCCTGAATTAATCCAACAATTGGAAAAGACTGATAATTCTATTACCTGAACTGTAGATCACTGGGTTGATAGCATCCTGGGTGGATTTGTAATTGAATTTGCAGTCGATCAATTGTGTCCTACTCTGAAGCTGAACATAGGTTTTTCAAAGGATTTAGGGGTAAGTTCTTACAAACTTTTCCTTTGCTGATTAAGATGTTATTGTGTGAAAAGGGTGTTTTGTGTAGCCACACCGAGTGAATGACCCCTGATCAGATCGGAAGCACGACACGCAGTGGTAAATACTATTGGTTCAATCAGGAGGGGGGTAAATCTATGCATAGTCCTCTTATAAATTCACCTGATCTAAACAGGAGTGGGGCTACACACGTGTAGACTAACCCTCTGACTATGCCACCATCAAACTCATGCAAGGGTAAGAATCCTCCTACCCCACCTCCACCTCCACCTGTGGATGAAATGGCCACACAGATGAAGTTACCCACTTTTAAGGGTGTTGGGGTTGAGGATATGGACTAATTTTGGTATGTGGTGAATGTGGTGTGGGTTGTGTAGAATGTCAATAACGATATTGTTAAAAGAGCACAACTAGTGATAACCTTTGAAGGTTGGGCTTTGGATTGGTTCATGGGATACATTACTCAACATATGAATCCCACAATATAGGAGATCAAGAATGCTGTGAAGCAACACTTCCAAAAACCTAAATATTATTCTTAATGCGTAGTGGAATTAAAAGATATTAGGCAAGGGCCTCCGGAATCAATTTGGGAAGCTGACCAGCAACTGAAAAATTTCATCAACGATGGAGGATTTTCCTATGATGATAAGCATCATAAGGAATGGTTCATTGCCATGTGTTTGCCACATCTTCGTGGGCCCATGGGTCAGCAGAAGATTGACTCACAAGAATAAGCCCTAGAAATTTCTACGAAGTTAGAAGTTGCACGAAGGGAAGATGCTCAATTTGGTGTGTTACAGATTCAGAGTCAATTAGAGGTGATGCACTTATAAATTCATAATTTACAAAGAGACCTGGGTAAAGAAGCTTACGCAAATTTCTGGTACATACGCTGCAGAGTATCTTGCCACACCAAAGATCACTGCCCTATACTATCAGATTATATGCAAGTTGGGGGACCATTTCCACTACAGCCAAGGGATATTGCTGGGCCTAGTGCCCCCACATTATGGTGCACTGATTTTCAGGTGGCAGGGCGGCATGATACAGGCGACTACCCATGGTTAGGTGCATATGTCCCAAAATTAAAGCAACATTGGTGTAGATTCTTCTCTTCAATGGGACACGATGAGCACAAATGTCGCACATATGACTTGATTATTGACAGAGGGAACCTTTACAGAGTGCAGGTTGACCCTTCATCACCATCATCTCCCTCCGGATGAGTAGGATCCCCATCAAGAGTTTAGGAGGGGGGATAGGTGGAAGTGCTAGTAGGGGAAGAGGGAAGCTAATTTTCTACGACTATGGAGGTGTCAAAAATTATGCATGAGACTTTATTAACCCCACATGACAATCATGCAGGTATTGTAGTCAATTCGATCATGTAATTGAATATTTTCTAGTGTTGATCACTAAAATGCAGGAAAAACAACAGACGCTAATACAAAACATACAACGAGTTACAGCTGAGCCACGTAATGATTGTCCAAGTGTAAATGTCATTACACACAACAACATTTCTATTGGACGAAATGATGAGAAGGAAACCATGGAACCACTAATCATAAAAGTGTCTGACAAAAAGGATAGCCTCAGCCTACAAAAAGAGAAAGAAACTTTCATCGAAGCCAGAAAGGATTTTGCTGATATAGAAGCAACCGCTTCGAGAACCATCAGGGAACCAAAAGATGAGGATGAGGTTAAGTCGTTCTTACAAGCCTGAATTAAGCTACTATGCAATAAGAAGGCAGTATATAATCTTCAGGCCACGATAGATAGTTGCGCAGAAAAGGAGGTGTCACAGACAAAAACCAAGGTTGTAAACAAATTTGACAAGGAGAGGAAGAGAATGGGTAGGGAGATGTGCATGACGGTATAGATTGGAGAATATGAGATGGACTAGGTTATCCTAGTTCTGGTTTCCGATGCAAATTTCTTACATAAACAAACCTGGAAAAAGATGGGAGAAATAAATTTGGAATGGTCCACCATTTAGCTACGCATGGCTAATCAACAAAAGATTAGCCCCCTCGGTAGGCTTCCAGAAGTTGAGGTCGACATCATTGGAGTAAAGGCATGTGATTAATTTGAGGTTATACAAATTGTGCATGATGCAGATCCCTACCCTGGTTTGTTAGGATTGGACTGGGCCATTGATATGGGAGGTATCATCAACCTAAAGCGCAGGAGCATGATTTTTGAGAATAATGGTACAGGGGTGATCATCCCATGGGATCCGGCAGAGGGAGAACTCTACGCAGAGATAATACGTGAAGGGGATGAGGTTGACCATGTTAGTATGAATCCTTTGTCGAAGTGTACGAAAAAAGACCACTTTAGCTACGCATAACTAATAGCCCTAACATCAAAAGTGGCTGCCAATATCTTCAAATCTACAGTTAGTTGATCAAGAAAAGAGCTGCAAAAAACCAGATCTACGCATAGAAAGACATTAAGCAGTAAAAAGAAGGGTTTGCTCCATATATCCAATAGACAACACAAGAAAAAATTTTGAAAGAATTTTTTGTATTAAGGGCACCTGGGAGGAAAATAAGAAGATGTTTCCAATTCTCCTCAATGGGATGGGTTCTTGGAAGTCCTCAGCACTTCAGATCTAGAATCTCTCTCTCTTATTGGTGTAGAAAACCCAGACAAAGATAGAACTCAAAGGGAGCTCACACAGAAAATAATGTAGAAAAATGTGACCAAGTGTATGGATCCAGAGTGATCTAATAGGCAACAAAAGGTGAAGAATGGTAGGAAAAACCCTCCTATTTATAACAAAATATTGGGTCATTCTAGATCTTGGTGTATGATTAAAATAACATTAACCAAATCTAGATCCACCTTTTATGGAATATTTTATTATATTTGTTGGAGGGAAAAAGTATTTGACTTGGGTCAAATCCCTTTATTTGTGAATAATAAATAAATAAATGATTTATTTATCATTTTAAGGAAGTGGTTGAGAGATAATCAAATAAATAATGATTTATTTAATTATTTATGGGTGATTTAGTCATATTTAACAAGGAATTAAATTATTCCTAGAAAATAATAAGATAAATAAAGGTTTATCTAATTAATTTCTTTGTTTTGGGTTAAACATGACTAGGAATAATAATTAAATTATTGTTTAATTAATTATTCCTTGAGGAAAATCAAATAAATATAGGTTTGTTTAATATTTCCTTTTGGGGTTTCCTGTTTAGACCATAAACAACCTAATAAATGTGTTTTATTAAGTTATTTTACATAGTGAAAGCAATTTTACTTAGGGTAAAATTGGTCTTACATGGTGTACTTGGGTTCATCTAATGATAATAGGTTAGATGACCAAAAAATGGTGTAACATACCATATATATAAATTGACTGCAGGGGATGAAGACTAGATCAACCCTAGAGTTGTTGGCATGTTGAACTGGGAGAAGGATAGCTCATGTTTTTTTTATTCTGATGGTGAGATGGAGAACTGGCAGAACTATTTGCATGATATCTCTACGCTATGCTACCTCAAGATTACAAATAACTTCCGATGCATCTCCTTTGAGGCAATGGAATACCTTACTTTGATGATTCTAGTAGTGTTAAGGAATTTTTAGGAACGCTGGAAAAAGTCATCCTAGAGGAACGAATGTTTTGGGCGCTCGATTTGGCTATGTGCACCACTCCCATGCTATGGTAGGAAACACACAAAGGATCTTTTAAGGACTGGAAGGAATGTAGACAAAATATTACTCTACGCTTTGAACCTCCCGCCATGCCACCCATTGAATTATTCTATGGTCGGGATGATCCGCAAAAGCACCTGGCCATGTGGATGGAGGTATGGGATGAGAAAACATGGAATGAATGGGTCCATAGGTTTTCCCACGCACTAGGACCAGTCCCCATGACCTAGTAACTAGAAGTTGAGTTACACCAAGGCACTCGTGACTGGTATACAATGATCAAAAATTTCCTGGAAATCTTTGTCAAAGTGGGCGGCTCAAAAAAATTGGATGAGGCGCTGCAAACATAGATTTGTTGGTCTTTGATGAATCTCAGCCTCATAGGGAGTGTGTTGCGCTGGCCTGGGATGCACAAATGCAAAACATGCTTAACTGCCGAAATCTATCAATTTAGGATAACGAAGATGACCCAAGGAATGTTAATATCCCTGAATCGGAAGGAAAACATGTAGTTGCAGGACCACCGTTAAGGATGGTGGACGTGACTAAACCTTGAAGGAAGTCAACATTGGAACAGAAAAGTAGGCCAAGTTGGCCAATATTGGAAACTACTGGGATGTTGATATAGAAGGCAAGACTGTAGAGCTGCTGATAGAATATGAGGATATGTTTCCTACAATGTTCTGAGAGCTGAAGGGAATTGTGGGGGACCTAGGTGTCATGAACATCACATTAAAACCTGATGCACTTCCTGTTAAGAATAACCCATATCGATTGAACCCCAAGTATAAGAAGAAGGTAAAAGAGGAATTGTAAAAGATGGTGGTTGTCGGTATCATCAAACCAGTCGAGCAGACCGATTAGGGAAGCCCAATGGTAGTCCAGGAGTAAGAGACCAAGGGAGAAATCAATCTGTGTTGATCTACGCAAGTTGATTGATACATGTTGTTGTGTCAAGTAACTGTCGAATTAATTCACCAATATTTGTATATCAATCAGGGCTCATAAAATATGAGTTGTACTGCACTCTCAAGGTTCAGCTCTTAGAGTCGAAGTTTATATGATTCCTTATGATATTTGATTTAATAATTGAGGCATACACAGACACACACTCTCAGAAAAAAATCAATTCTTCTCATCATAAAACAAGAACAATCAGAAAACTCTGGTTTGAACACTGGAAACCCTTATTCAATCTATTTCAACATGAAATCAAAACCATTACCAAATCAACAGCAACTTTAATTCAATAACTCATTGTTTGCAGAAAATCTCAAAAACCCTAATTCTGATCTTTAGAGGTCACACTTAAAAGGAATTACCCAATCTAAGTAAACCTATAAATTGATTCCATACTCACATAGTGAACTTGCAATTACTAATGGTATCCCTAATTAACTCTGATGTAAACACTTCATGACAATTTCACTATGCTGGTGTCAAGCGAAAAGGTGCACTATCACACTGGTTTGAATATCGATTTTACACACAGACTTCAGTAATGATAGCCATTAATCTTTCATACCTGAACAACCCATCTATATATGTATTACTTACTTCTGACAGTTTCAATTCCACAACTTCTACTTTTCAAACCAAACTAAAATAAACTCGAGTTATCAAAAATGCGCAACTGCACTCTGGAGATCAGCTTTTAATTATAGTTGTCTTTCATCAAACTTCCAACAATACTCTAGAAAAGTTACTCAAACTTCTATAGCAATCAACACTCTGGTTTCTGAAATAATATAATGCTCTCAATTCAATCAACACACGCTGCATTAAGACACAGAGATAGAAATGAATTCAATCTCGAAACTAAAAGTTGACAAGTTCACATAAATTGCTACTGGCAGTCTTCTAATCATCCTCTGAAACTTGCAATAAAATGTTTCAACCTTTAATGAATGGTTTCTTTCGAACCAAGTTGCAGGGGTTAAATCACTCTGTCACTATTATTCTTATGGAATTATGAGACTTGCACCAAACTATGAAACCTAACATACAATTTCAAGCATCGATCCAGAAGGAATGTTGGTTAAGATTATGCCATGATCGCTCTGTCCTTAAGGAATATGTATTCACCCAAAAATAATCTTGCCAATTCACCTAGATGCTACAACATTCTGTGTAAATGACTTTCCACTCCAAAACCTGATCTTATGAAAAATGAGACAAGACTGTAACTTCTATTTAATCACACCAAAAGAATGAAGAAAACTTGCTCATAACTCTTCTATGAATCATCTACTTTCTCCTACCTGATGAAAACACAGGTGTCCTAGTGACTTGCCAGCTAAGACCCCAAAAGAATCTATATTTTTCACTCTCTAATGAATGAGAACTTCATGCTCCTATTATGTCTTGAGCAATGATCAATTTCAAGCCAAAACTCCAATGTAAGCGAAAATATGCTTCCTCAAACCAAATACATGGAATTCAAACATAAGTATTTAATCTAGAAGTGACATGCAACTGCTACAAGCAATTGAAATATGTTTACCCATCTGAGCTACGCACACATGAAATGAGATGCGGATTACTTTAACACACATAACCAATTAACATAGAGAACCAAATAATCATTAAATCTGTTTTGCAAATTCGAGCTATGCTCTCCTACTGAAATCGATCTGGAAATTTATCTCACAAAGGATTTAATTAAATGCATGTAACCATGCTCTGTTCATTCACACGCAGGAATGCATTCAGCAATTCATTTATCCAGAGAGGTGAAAGAGTATATGCCAGGAATGAATTACCTCTACTACAACAGCATGAATCAAATGCCAGAAATGAAATCGATATCCAAACCAATTAATTGGGCAATCAAGAATGGAATCAAACTCTCTTACAAATTACCTCTGCTACAGCAACATGAATCAAAATTCCAAAAATGAAATCGGTCCTCAAAACAATTAATTGGGCAATCAAGAATGGAATCAAACTCTCTTACAAATTACCTTTGCTTACAGCAACATGAATCAAAATTCCAGAAATGAAATCAACTTACAAAAATGAATAATTATGCAATCAGAATTGATTCAAACTATACTAATGAACTCCCTCTATTATAGCAACATAAATCGAATGCCAAGAAATGAAATTGACTTTAAAAAACGAATAATTATGCAATCAGAATTGATTCAAACTAATACCTACGAATTACCTCTAGCTATGTCTATGGGGCTGAACCAGTTGTGGTGGACCCTTGCCACACCTGGGGAAGAGTTGGATTACAGCCCTAACTACACCTACGACAACTTAACTCAGAAGTTCATCAAATCCACAGCAAATTAAGAACGCATTAGAATAATTGCAATTCAGCTTTCACCAACAGAAAATGAAATCGCAGTTCAGTATTGATAGCTGAGAAATGAGAATACATTAACCTCCTTATCAAACCAGATGTCTTTGCCTTTATAGGCATCGTTACTTAAATAATTAGTAGAAATTCTATTACAGAGCGGGACGTTGGAAACCATGGATATGGTAATCCACGAAATCAGCACTATCTATCCTAAATTTACACTTTCAGTTCCTTCTTTAAAAACTGCATGTTGCTATACGAAAAAGGTTCCTAATTCTTGTCAACTAAACTCCATTATACGTATAGTGGCCAGCTGGTCCTTCACTGATCTTTGAATTTGTCGAAGTGCTGGAAGGGGCATCGAACTTTCTGAGCTGGATCTTTGGATTATCAACTGAAAGATGGTTGAAGGAACATATTTTTCCTCCAAGTCAAAACAGGTCCTGCAATAAATCCATCATTCTACCCATAATAGTAAGCTAACAAATAATCATGCTACTAAAAATTCATAAACTAGCTATAGAATAGTAGAAACAATTATACTTGTACTGCCTTTTACCTTTAACAAGAATTGATGGAATTTTGACCATATTAGGGATAAAGAGAGGGAAAATGAAGTATATATGTGTCAAAACTGGGTCAAAAGAGGCAAAGAAGGTAAGGAAGAAAAGACAAAACCTAGCCTCAACATCTCCCCCACACTTAATCTGAGGCATGTCCTCATGCCTCCAAGTCATCACTATCCAATCAAAAATCAGTTGCTTGGGCCAACTTCTCCAAACTTTTCTTAATTGAGGCTGACCATTTTGTGAAATGTGCAGCCAATCCTCTGGCACTTGTCTTCTTTGCAAACTGAAGTTTGATGTCTTCCATGATTTCAGCCTTTGATCCTTCCTTCAAAGCTCATCATTTTATACATATAACCGGAGGTTCTCTTCTCTTAACTGATCATTTTCCTTAATTACATTTTGGAATAGTGTCTTAAACCTGTGAGCCTTGTTCCTTAATTTAGAGATTTTATGTTGAAGTCTTACTGATCTGATCTTGAAATTTTCTTCTTCATCAAGGACTGATATATTTGCTGGAACTGTTGACTGTTGGAGATGACCTTCATCTAGCATGTGGTCCATACCCTGCTTTGGAAAAGGACCCTGCTGTTCTGGGCTTATGGAAAGGGGATCAAGGGTAAAATCATGTTCTTGGGCAATATTATATGGAACGGGAAACTGATGGGAAGATTAGGGAGATGAAGGAAATTGGGGAGAAGATGAAGGATAGGGAGTACTAGAATGCAGGGATGAGGTTCCAAAAATGTGTTGGGAATCAACAGTGGTGCAAGGGGACTTACCCATGCTTCTGGTCCTTCTTTCTCTAGTATGACAGTCTCGGAAGTGGGAACTGGAGATTTACTAGCATGAATTGAATTATTCCCCAATCTGGGCTTGTGACCTTCTTGAGTTGGGGTATTTTTAGTTAATTCTTCAAGAGGGGACAAGGCTTTTCTTCTTCGTTTTCCTAACTGCCTTTTTGAAGGTCCAGCTTCATGACTAAAGGAAGGATCGGGCCTTGTGGCATTTCTGGTTGGAAGTGCAGGAGATTGGGTGGGTGAAGTGGGTGCAGCAGGGATGTTTATTTTTTATTTTTCCAGTTGACTTACAGACCTCTGTCTCCATTTCACCTAAGTTTCTTCACCTGGAAAATTTTCTATGAGGAAATCCTCCCATGACTTTTTCCTTTTTCTTAGTTCAAACACAACCAAGATCTTGATCAAGCTATGATGATACAATGCAATCCCTGGCTTCCGACTCTCAGATTGAACTCCTCTGGCCATCTTATGCAAAATTAATTTCAAGAAATGGGGAATATCTACAGAAAAATCCTCAATTAGATGCATTAGCAATTTGATATGATATAGAAAGATGATTACATACTTGCCTTCACAAGTTAGAAAGAATTGGATCATGGTTAGCAGTGACTACCATTGATCTTGAATGTAGCTCCGTAGCATTCCTTTTTTCCAATTCAGTGACTGATATGTTGGTTTTAAAAATTTCACACAATTGGTTATGCTTAATTTTCCCCCTTTGAAGAATTTCTCACCCACAGTGGGTAATCCGATTGCTCTTCTTACTGATTTTCCTGTGACTTTGAGACAAAGGTTCCCAATCCTTGCTCTCTTCCCATCAAACGAATGGGAAAATGCCAATTCCATAGCGTCATTATATCCTTGAAATTTTTGAAGAAAAATCCCCCATCCCTTTCGTTCGATGGTCTCCTTGCATAATTGATAATCTGCAGTTTGAGCGAACTGGGTGAATATGGGCTCGTGTCTATCGGTTCCCATGATCCAAGTAGATTCAAACATCTCTGCACTCAGCCTGTGGCATGTAATCGCCCCTGTCACAACCCACAGTGAAACAGTTATGTAAGCAAGAGGTTAATTTGGAAATAACGCAGCACAAAAACGTTTATTCCTTGACTCTGGAAAATTGGTGACTGGCATCCGCTATGGCTCACAAGAAGAACATTTGCAGGTGCCCACCCTTTATGAAAACAACCCATACTCTAGTGTCCCCTCTCTTTATCGAAATTCACCTTAGCCTACACAGAGATGCTGCATTACTTATCGTGGATATGGATAAAGACACAATTATGACTTACGATGGAGACATTTCCCAATAATCGAATTATGAGGACAAAAATGAAAATGGCACATAAGCTTGTGATGGAAGCTCGGTCTACATGAAATTATTGGTCCCTGTCGTGCCATTATGCCCGAAATCATATTGCTTTGTGGATGGTGTCGTCCCTCGTCATCATGTGCTTTTCTTTCGTCATGCGTCCTCATCAACAGCGTTGATCACCACCTGTAATCATATGAAGTTTGGACATCGGTGGATGGTATTTTGAAGGGAATGGGTGATTCTGGAATGTAGGATTATAATTGGTTTGGAAGGAAAAAATGAAGGTAGAGGCATAGGGAACATGGTAGATAGCATGTACTTGTAATAATCATTTAAACTACCTATAACTAAATTAATCAAATAAAGCACATACCTTTGTCACTTAAATGATATTGGGAATGAAAATAGCATCATATCTTATCAACACAGGAGCAGGTCTGATGTTCGAGATGTAGCTTTTGTTGCAATGACGATCATGGTCAACAGTAAAATTTACAACAAATAGTGATATCCAGGTCAATCAGACTTTTAGGCCTAGGCTGCAATTCAAGGATTGTACTGCTATTAAAAATAGAGCTTTGCATAGTTTATTGGTACCACAGATTGTTCATGAACATGCTATAGCTTCTAGACAGCAGATTTCCAAAAGATGATTTTGGTCCAGTATTGAATGTCTAGGTACAAAGATGAAAAAGATGACAAATTCAAAGTAACTCAAACATGGAGCTGGTTTTTGTGAAGAACAGTACATAGAATCTCCAATTTCTCTGAAAAAGTGCCACTCAGTTTTGTGAGGTGGCGCTGGAACCTATCCACCATCTCATGGATTTTAACCAGGCCTGAGATGATAACTGCCTAGGACATTCCAGTTTAGGGAGCTTGAAATGTTCTGAAAGAAGGCTCCAGGGGGTTTCTTTTCCATAGTTATTTCCTTGGGCCTAGAAAAGAATAATTATATGCCCAAGGAATCCCTAAACTTCCACTGGTCTAAAAATTTTATGAGCCTGGATCAGTCAGTGCTCGAGAGCTTCAGTTTTTGAGAGTCTGAAGACATCTAAAGAAGACTCCCACTGTTCCTTTCCATAATTAATCTGGCAGGCCTGGATAAAGGAATAAACCCACTCCTACCGAATTTCTCCTTTTTTCTACATGGACTGTGGGGAGAACCACCTGTAGATATGAAAATTGATAGTCCACTGGTTAATATATATAAATCTATATGTGTGTGTGTGTGTGTGTGTGTGTGTGTGTGTGAAAAATAGATAAGAAAAATCAATCAACCGATCCAACAAGAGGCTAGTCATTTCCATGAACCGGCTCTAGTCCTAGATCCTTCTGAATGTCCTGCAAAAACAAATCACATGAGATTGGTTTATGGTAAACTTTTAGCCAATGGACATTTACCACAAAGGAAGTCTATTCATCATCAATGGTTCTAATACGAACTGAACCATTGTCAAAAACTTCAACTACCTCATAGGGTCCCAACCAACGAGTAGAGAACTTACCTTTGAAGTGTTTGAAGTTACTGTAGTACAGCAGGGCCCAGTCGCCTGCACGGAAGACTTTATTTTTGATGAACTTATCATGCCATCGAGCTCTTTGATCATGTACTAGCGAGGTATTGTGATATGCATCCTGTTGGATCTCATCGAGCTCATTCAGATACATCAACCTCTGCTCTTGGGCTTTAGTCAAATTCATTCCCAATTGGACGGTCGTCCTAAATGTCTTCACTTGGAACTCAATGGGAAAAAGTACTTGTTTCCCATAGACTAGCTCGTATGGGGTGTGTCCCGTCATGTTGCTCCAAGTAATCCTATAAGCCCATAATGCTTCCAATAACTTGTCTGCCTAGTCCTTACGGTGCAATTGAACAGTTTTTGTGAGGATGGACTCCAAGACTTTATTCGTGGATTCCACTTGCCCATTAGCTTGAGGGTGGTAAGGGGTAGATTTACGATGTTTAATCTGATACTGCTCAGTGAGTGCCTTGACCAATTTTTATGTGAATTGCATTCCTTGGTCTGTGACAATCTCGCGAGGTACACCAAATCTCATAAAGACGTCTTCGAACAAAAAATTTACTACCGTTTTTTCTATGGCAGCATATAATGCCTTCACCTCCACCCACTTGGTGACATAATCAGTGCATACCAAAATGTACTTATTCTTCTTTGACATCAGGGAGATGGGCCCTACAAATTCCAACACCCATTTCTCAAATGGTTCAATGTCTATCTAATGCTAAAGAGGCATCTTGTCGAAGGAAATTGGTCTCCCCATCTGCTGGCAAGCATCGCAACTGGAGACAAAATTCTTGGCATATTTAAAGAGTGAGGGCCAATAATACCCAGTACGAAGAACCTTGTATGTGGTTCGTTTGTTAGCAAAATGCCCCCCACAAGGCTCGTTGTGGGAGGCTCTCAAAACATCATACATTTCATCTTCCCACACACACCACCTCATGATCAGGTCTGGCCCTATGTAAAACAAGTCTCCCTCAATCCAGGAGTAATTAGCACTACGCTACACAATGTTATGTTTTTCCCGGGCAGACATGCTCTGAGGTAATTTCCCTGACACCAAATAATTTGCAACATCGGTGAACCAAGGAATGATGGCGGAAATGGTGAATAGTGCTTCATCTAGGAATTCATCAGGTATTGGAGTTTCCATGCTTCCCTGTCCAATATTCAAACGAGACAAAAAGTCAGCTACTAGATTATCACTTCTAGGCCTATTTATTACAGTTATATTAAATTCTTGTAAAAGAAATAACCATCTAGTTATTCTACCATTAGTAATTGGTTTATTCATTAAAAACCTAATGGCAGAATGATCGGTATGGATGAAAGTCTCATAACCGGTAATGTAATGTCTAAACTTCCCAATAGCATGCACAACTACTAACAATTCTTCCTCAGTGACTGTATAATTTAATTCAGTGGGGGAAATATTTCTGCTAATAAAATAGATAGCATAAGGATAGCAATCTTCCCTTTGTCCCAAAGCTGCTCCTAGTGCAGTTTCTGAAGCATCGGTACATATGAGAAATGGCAGGGACTAGTTTGGTCCTCTCAACACCGGAGAGGTAGACAATCTGTCCTTTAGTATCTGAAAGGCCTGTTGACAATTGACATTCCATACAAAGTTAGCATCTTTAGTCAATAACATAAATAATGATGCTGCAATCTTAGTAAAATTTTCGATAAAACTGTTGAGATTGCAACAAGATGATGAGCTTAGTGAAAATAAGTCGCCTTCACTAAGTGGGCCCGCAGGTTATTTTTGGCGCAAAGTCTATTTTTAGACTATGTCTATTTTTAGACATATGGATCATGTTCTATGAGTTGCAGGATGCTATTTGTGGATGGTTCGTCAAGTTGGAAAAAATAGATGGAATTCTATTTTTAGACATATTGGGCGGAATCTATTTTTAGATTGCCAGTCTAAAAATAGATATGTCGAATATTATTAGCTCTTAATAACATTTGGACTATAAACATTATCTTATTCTCTTGGAGCACTTCAGTTAAGTGCAAGATGTGGCACAGGAGCTGACAGAAGGAATTACGCTATTCCTGAGGGTCAAGTGGATCTATTGCATGAAGACTTCAGTTAGAACTCGTGTGAGAGAGTTTGGTGGAGTTGATTGAGGAAGTTGATGGAGTTGTGTTCAGTTTAACTGAGTTAAATATAGTTGAGCTAGTTGTATCTAGTCTAACTGATTGATACACTAGTGAGAGTGGTGTGAATTAATTATTAATTAATTCACTAATTAATAACTCATTAATCAACTAAAGAATGCATCAGTTAACTTCAGTGCATGGACAGTTTCAGTGGAGACCAGTGGAGAGGTAGGTGAAAGAGCAGTGTGACTATCAGTTGTGACTATATTGGTGCATGATTGTGCACCACACATTGATGGAGATGCCAATGAGGATTGCGTAGTGCATACCAGGTGGATTCAAGTTCAATCAGAGCCAATATTCAGCAGGGATTGTGCAGTAGAGGCAAGCTATCAGGTGGTAGAGATTGGAGCATGTGTTTTGCTAGATCTAGCTTGATTAGTGTGTAGCAATTGGAAGTTGTGCTGAGAGCTTGTGAGGAGCTTTGTACAATGATTGTTACATGATCTCTATGACATACAATATACAGATAGTTGGGGGTTTTCAGCCTTAAGCTTTCCCATGAAATATTGTGTTCATATGTGTGATTGTTTATGGTTTTAATGTGCGCATGCGATTGTTTTTATTTCTGAAATTAATGATCAATGGTAGAAGAGATTCTATATTGTGCATGAAGTTAAAATAGTGTGTGATCAGGAGAATCTCGATGAATAATATATTAGTTATTCAAATTTCTACATGGTATCAGAGCGATATTGATCATTGGAGCAATTGCAAAACATTGAAGCAGTTGAGTTTTGTGCTGGTGGAATTCGAATTTGCAGCAGTGTTTTCTTGGTGTCGAAGTTGAGATGTCTTTCAACGGATTGCGATTGGAGTATGCCCTTGAGGGCAGCTCAAATTATATTGCATGGAAGGACAGGATGGAGGTGGTGTTGGATGAAAATGGGTTGAAGGAGTTCATAGATGCAGAAATTCCAAAACCTACTTCTAGTGATGCTGACGTACTTGACACATGGCAAAAGAAGACAGCAAAGTGTCGAAAAATTCTATTGGAAGGTGTGAAGGATCACATAGTGTCTAGCCTTCATGGTAATTCTTCTCCATTCTTGATGTGGAAAGCATTGACAGACTTATTCCAAAGCAAGAGCGACCAGAGGAAGTTGGCGCTCAAGGATAAACTCAGGAACATAAAAATGGAGAAAGGCGACAGTATGCCCAAGTACCTCACAAGGTTCATCCAATGTAGGGATGAGCTGGGAAGTGTGGGGGTAACTGTTGATGATGAGGACTTGGTGAGATTGGCTCTCCTTGGGCTTCTGAAGAGCTGGCATTCCTATCAGGACTCTGTCAATGGTCAGGAGAAATTTCCAGGATGGGAACGACTTTGGTCGGATCTTGTGCAAGAGGAGATAAGGCGAAGTACCAGGGACGGATCTTCATCAAAGAACTCTCATGAAGAGAATTGCGCTTTGGCTGCCAAAGCAAAGAAGGGGAACAGCAAGAAAGCTTCTCATTCTGATGCGAAAGGCAAGAAGCAAGACATGTCCAAGGTGAACTGCTTTCACTATCACCAACACGGACATTACGCCACTAATTGTCCACAGAAGAAGAAAAATAAGCAGGATGCTGGATCTGCAGCTGGAGAGGCCTTAGCCTCGCATTCTGAGCTATATTTTTTGTTGATCACATGCTTGGTCTCAAGTGTGATGGGTTTAGTGTGGTTTCTTGACAGTGGTGCATCTTTTCACATGACAGGAGATCGAGATTTGTTTACTGATCTGGATGAGAAAGATCTTGGAGTGCACATCGAGATGGGAAATGATGGTAGATACAATGCGACTGGTATCGGTACCATTTCCTTTGAGAGGGAGTCTATTAAACCCTTCGTATTGAAGGAAGTGATGCATGTTCCAGGATTGAAGAAGAATCTTATCTCTGTAGCGATGTTAGAAGACAAGGGATATGATGTTGTCTTTAGCGATGGAAAGGCTTTCCTGCGCAGTAAGGAAACTAGTGAGACCCGGAGGATAGGGGTTCGAGTTAAGAACCTTTATCAATTGTAGGTAGATGGTTGCGCAGCAATGGCAGGCAAGGCAGAAGGAGTGGTGAGCCGGGATGATGGCAAGTTGTGGCACCGAAGATTGGGCCACCTTCACCATGGAGCTTTGAAGATACTACAGCAGATTTATACTGGGCTTCCTACAGGTACTCTTGCGCAGTCAGATCAGTGTAAGGGGTGTACCTGGGGAAAATTTGTGAAAGCCACTTTTCACGAGAAGGATAGTCGCGCCACAACGATCCTTGAGAGAATTCACACAGACGTGTGTGGACCTTTCTCAATAGATTCGACAGCAAAGCACAGGTATTATGTGATATTTGTTGATGATTTTTCTCGTAAGTGCTGGATCTTCTTCATGCAGAAGAAGAGCAAGACATACTCAAAGTTCTGTGAGTTCAAGGCACTGGTTGAGAAAGAATTGGGGAAGCAGGTGAAGGCTCTTAGGAGCAACAATGGTGGTGAATTCATCTCTAGCGAATTCAAGGACTTTTGCAGCGCAGAAGGAATTTGAAGAGAACTCATAGCACCTCATAATCCACAGCAGAATGGGGTTGCTAAGTGGAATAATAGAATGATCGTGGGTGCTGCACAGGCGATGTTGCATGATCAGAGCCTACCCATACACTTGTGGGCGGAGGCATGCAATACTGTAGTATATGTGCAGAACCGTTGTCCTCACAGGATATTTGGCATGAGTACACCTGAGGAGGTGTTTTCTGGTAAGAGGCCTGATATTTCCCATTTGAGGATTTCTGGTTCACCTGTTTACATTCATGTGACTAAGGATGCCAGGAAGAAGCTGGAGCCGACCGCAGAGGTTGGTATATTTTTGGGGTACACTGATAAGCCCCGCAACTATCATGTGTATTTGCCAGACATTGGTAATACTATTGTGCGACGGGATATCAAATTTCATGAGGATAAAGCCATGAAGTGTTCGCTTGAGAGGGAGCCACACTTGCATGCAGATGAGGAGCTATTAGTTCCTAAGGATGAGTCTCAGGATGTGGATCAGCCACAAGATGAGGTTCATGGAGTGGAAGAGACCACTCAAGCAGCGCCAACCATCAGAGGGCGGAAGCGCACTACAGAAGCTGAGCGACTGGCTCAAGATGTAGAGAAGGTTGTAGGAGCACCTACATCACAGCGCAGACAGAGACAATCACCTGACCGGTATACTGGATACATGGCTCTTATGAGCAAGTGTATTGTGACGGAGCCATCCTCTTTCGAGGAAGCTGTGGAGGATCCCGCATGGGTAGATGCCATGGTGGAAGAGTATGATTCGATTGTCAGAAACAGTGCATGGGAGATTGTCCCAAGGCCGGAAGGGAAATCAGTGGTGGGTTTGAGATGGATCTACAAAGTGAAGCAAG
The DNA here is from genome assembly GCA_034641835.2 of Pinus albicaulis. Classification (NCBI taxonomy): domain Eukaryota; kingdom Viridiplantae; phylum Streptophyta; class Pinopsida; order Pinales; family Pinaceae; genus Pinus; species Pinus albicaulis. The sequence goes on from CM076584.1 coordinate 173,091,147, forward strand.
CAGCTGACGGGAGTTTGGAGAAGTACAAGGCAAGATTTGTTGCCCGAGGCTTCTCACAGATTGAGGGGATCGATTATGAGGAAACCTTTGCATCTGTCGCAAGGTATTCTTCCATATGGACGATTATTGTTCTCTGGTCACAGATGGGGTGGGCCATTCACCGATGGATGTGAAGACTGCGTTCCTCAACGGAGTCATTAAGGAGGAGGTGTACATAGAGTAGCCCAAAGGTTTCGAGATCTTTAGCAGCGATTTGCATGTGTGCAGGCTCAAGAGAGTGTTGTATGGGTTGAAACAAGCACCTCGTGCTTTGTACACATGGATAAACAGTTATTTCACCGGACTTGGATTCTCCAAGAGTGAGGCGGATCCTAACCTATACCACATTGTGGTGGAGGGTAAGTTGCTGATCATTGTACTTTATGTAGATGATTTGATTTTGACAGGTGATGAGCTATTGATACTCTCATGCAAGGAGGATCTTGCAAAGGAGTTTGAGATGAAGGACTTGGGCCTCCTTCATTATTTCCTGGGATTGGAAATTTGGTAGCACAGTGGTGGACTGTTTGTTTCTCAGGGTAAGTATGCCCGGGAGATACTGGAGAAGTTCAACATGCATGGCTGCAAGCCTGTTGATACTCCTCTTCCTGGAGGTTGGAGGAAGGAGGATGCTACTTCGACGGAGGTAGTGGATGCCACTGTTTATCGATAGTTGGTGGGGTCGCTTATGTATCTGGTCAATACACGACTCGATATATGCTATGCTGTTAACCAGCTTTCACAAGCTATGGTTGCTTCACCAAGCGGTAAGCATGTATTGAGATATCTCGTAGGCTCTCAAGGGCACATCAGATATGGATTATGGTGGCCGTACAGTAGGATGGGGTGAAGTTGTGTGGCTCACGGATGCGTATTGGGTAGGGAGCCCAACCCGGGACAAAAAGAGCAATATCCTGAGGGATTTCTAAGATCAGGGTCGAGAAGGGGCTGGGCATAGCAAGCAGTAGAGATCCGTGGCACTCCGCCTGCCAGGAGGCCGAGTATACAGGCGAGTTTGGCCGCATGCGAGGCTATATGGATGAGGAAGATCCTGGGTCGGGTTGTTCTATTTCACACTTAGAGCTCATCGGTGATTTATTGTGATAATCGCAGTTGCATTAAACTCCCTACAATCTAGTATTTCATGATAGACCTAAACACATCAAGGATCCTGTATCATCATATCGTAGATTGTGTGCGCTGGAAGATCATGTTACTTTCTCTATACACCTCACTCGAGGATCAGGATGCTGATATCTTGACGAAGGCACTCACCAAGAGCAAATTCGAATACCACAGGGGCAGGATAGGGGTTGTAGATAATCCATATCTTGTTGAGAGGGAGTGTTGAGATTGCAACAAGATGATGAGCTTAGTGGAAAGGAGTCGCCTTCACTAAGTGGGCCCGCAGGCTATTTTTGGCGCAAAGTCTATTTTTAGACTATGTCTATTTTTAGACATATGGATCATGTTCTATGAGTTACAGGATGCTATTTGTGGATGGTTGGTCAAGTCGGAAAAAATAGATGGACTTCTATTTTTAGACATATTGGGCGGAATCTATTTTTAGATTGCCAGTCTAAAAATAGATATGTCGAATATTATTAGCTCTCAATAATATTTGGACTATAAACATTATCTTATTCTCTTGGAGCACTTCAGTTAAGTGCACAGATGTGGCACAGGAGCTGACAGAAGGAATTACACTATTCCTAAGGGTTAAGTGGAGCTATTGCATGGATACTTCAATTAGAACTCATGTGAGAGAGTTTGGTGGAGTTGATTGAGGAAGTTAATGGAGTTGTGTTCAGTTTAACTAATCTAAACATAGTTGAGCTAGTTGTATCTAGTCTAACTGATTGATACACTAGTGAGAGTAGTGTGAATTAATTATTAATTAATTCACTAATTATTAACTCATAAATCAACTAAAGAATACATCAGTTAACTTCAGTGCATGGACAGTTTCAGTGGAGACCAGTGGAGAGGTAGGTGAAAGAGAAGTGTGACTATCAGTTGTGACTATACTGGTGCATGAGTTTGCACCACACATTGATGGAGATGCCAATGAGGATTTCGCAGTGCATACCAGGTGGATTCGAGTTCAATCAGAGCCAATATTCAGCAGGGATTGCGCAGTAGAGGCAGGCTATCAGGTGGCAGAGATTGGAGCATGTGTTTTGCTAGATCTAGCTTGATTAGTGTGTAGCAATTGGAGGTTGTGCTGAGAGCTTGTGAGGATATTTGTACAATGATTGTTACATGATCTCTATGACATATAATATACAGATAGTTGGGGGTTTCAGCTTTAAGCTTTCCCATGAAATACTGTGTTCATATGTGTGATTATTTATGGTTTTAATGTGCGCATGCGATTGTTTTTATTTCCACAATTAATGATCAATGGTAGAAGAGATTATGTATTGTGCATGAAGTTAAAATAGTGTGTGATCAGGAGAATCTCGGTGAATAATATATCAATTATTCAAATTTCTACAAAAACTATGATAGTAACCTGCATGTCCCAAGAAAATTCTTACCTCTTTTTGTGAACTGGGAATAGGAATATGTGAGATTACCTCAATCTTCGCTAGATCAACTTTAATTCCTTCTAATGACACATGATGACTCAGAACGATTCCCTTAGTCTGCATCATTCTGCATTTGTCACTACTAAGGGCCAAGTTTGCTTCTTGACAACGAACCAACACTTTTTCTAAATTGGCCAAAGCTTGACTGAAATCATCTCCATAGACTATGAAGTCGTCCATATAGGCCTCTACACAGTCATGGACCAAATCAGAAAAAATGGAAAGTACGGCTCTTTGAAACATAGCTGGGGCGTTACAAAGACCAAAGGGAAGGACTCTATATGCATAGGTGCCCCAAAGGGCATGTAAATGTAGTCTTTTCTTGATCTTCTTCAACTATCTGGATTTGATTATATCCACTGTACCCATCTAGAAAAGAGAATTATTTCTTACTTGAGAGCGTGTCAAGTACCTGATCAATGAAGGGCAGGGGAAAGTAGTTGCGCAACGTGGCCTTTTTTAGTTCTCTTTAGTCAACACAGATACGCCACTCGCCATTCTTTTTCAGCACCACCACCAAAGGTGACACCCATCTACTATCTGAAATGGGATAGATGAATCCTGCAGCCAGGAGTTTCTGAAGCTCTTCTTTAAAAATGTCCTTTAATGCTGGGTTCATTCATCTTTGTGGCTATTGGACAGGTCTCATCTCTTCATTAGTGTAAATGTGATGGATGCAGGTGTCTGGATGGATGCCCCACATGTCAAGGTGATCCTAAGAAAATGCTCCATATTTCTCACAAATCATACCCATCAATTGTTGCTTTTGTTCCGTGGTCAATTCTACACCGATGTGTAAGGTCCTTCCTTCAATTATTTCTACCGGCTTAGTGGCGAGTTCATGGAATCCCTCCATTGCTGCAAAAGATGTGAACACGGCTGGATGGCAGGATTCCTGGAACTCATCGCTGAAAATATGATGGTAACCATTAAAAGAGATAGGATAATCAATACAAGAACTGTGAGATAAAAACTGGTGCAGAATATGTTCATCGGACTATTCCTGGAGGCCTCTAGACTATTCTAATGTCAACAAAGGAAACATATAGTCTTCATCTCCATAGGGGCTCTCGAGCCATAATGGTACTTCAGCAGCTATCTGAGCAGGGGGGGAAATAGACAAGGTTTGGTTCTGGGAACCATTGGAAATGATCATTTCTCTGTTTCTACACCCTATGACAGCATAAGCAGTTGCCAACCAAGGGTGTCCCAGAACTATAGGATGTCCAGGTCTCGAGGTTTTTGGGGAAATGATGATAAATTGTATAGGATATTGCCAGGAAGCTATAGTGACCACTATGTTTTCTAGGGTTCCCATTGGTTTGACGACAAATTTTTCTGCCATTTCTAGAATGATGGGGGTGGGTTTAAGCCCAGGTAACTGCAAATATGTCATAGTTTCGTATTTCATGGCATTTATTGCCGCCCTCAAGTCTACAAGTGTGTTTGGCAGAAGTACTCGGTTTATTTCAATGGTGACAATGGGATTCCTAGGGTCATGGTACTTCATAGGCAAGTCAGAAATCGTGGTGGACATTTGGCTTTACACTTTAGTTCTTATGCCCTTTCCTACCTGGCTTCTTGATGCAGAGATCCTTGACAAATTTGGTGTAAATAGGGATCTCTCTGATAGCTTGCAAGAGTGGAATTTTAATGCATACATTCCTTAATTCATTTTCTAGGTTGTATTCAAGAGGAGTCTCTTCTTTCTTTACAAGGAGTCTTTCCGGGTTGGGTGGTTCATTTGATTCTTCTTCTTGTATTTTTTTTTTTTCTCATTTTGTATATGATTTTCGGATGATGTGGATGGAAACTCTTCCTCTATGACAACAGCTGATTTCCCTTTATTAATTGTCTTCCCTGATCGTAACTGAATTTCATTCATGGGAATGGTAGTGATCATGTATGTAGGGAAAGGATGGATGTTTATGTTCTGTGCAGGTTGAGGTGGTCTATTGTGATTTGGGTTAGGTATGGGTTGCGCAGGAAATAATGTAGGGCGAGGTGGGTTTTGAGATGCCTGTGAAGATGATGATGGGTCAGATGGCACAGGTAAATTTTGATGCAAGGGAGGAGATGGCAGCAATGGTTGTTGATATGTGTGAGGATTATACCTTTGCTGATAAGATTGCATGGTTGGGTTTTACCCTTGATAGGTGTGAGGGTTATACCCTTGCTAATATGTTGAGGTGCTTGGCATATTTGGGTAGGGCACATAGAACTGGATGTGGCTGATAACGGTCGGTATAAGGGTTTTCCCTCCAGTTCTAGTTCCATGGAGTGTTTTGAGTTTGAGGAGCAGCCCAAGGAGGATAAGCCGGCTAGAAATTCCAAGGTTGAGTTTGACTATATCCTTGGGGACTAGGTTCTGGGAACATGCTCTAATTGGGGCCTCTCCAAAAGGGCTTTTTACTTGCTTGTGATGGATCATTTGTTTCAGCATTCCCTTTATAGATGGCCTACAAACCAAGAAGAGATGGGCATTTACCCGTGGCATGTTCTAAGGCGCAAATTCCACGAACCTCAATAACATTGATGGGACACTCTCTTTCCATATGCTTTTGCCTACATCTGGGACAAAATATTGCCATAGCAACCCTTTCATCTTCTTGTTTCTTCTTATGTTTCATTGTGTCGAGTTGGTTGCCAATGGTGTTTAAAATGTCAGTTTTGAATTCTTCCAGCAGGTTCCCTAGTTCGACCCTCATGACAGCAGTAGAACCAAGATTTTGGTTTCTAATGCAGTATCTTGAAGATTATCACACAGCTTCCTACCTACTTTAGCCTGAATTCTAGAATAGGTTCGACAAAGTTTAGCTATTTCAACAAAAAAAAAATTGTAAATGTCCCCACCACTTAAAAGGTTTAGAGTCTCGATGCATCCGTCTCTTAATCCTTTTAGAAAGATTTTTTTGACCATTTTCTCCTCTAGATGGGCTCCTCGAGATTTGTGAAAATGATAAATGAAGCACTCAAGATATTCTTCCAGGCTCTCGTCATCTAGTTGTTGCATTCTCAGAATATCATTGAGGTCCCGAGTTTTGCATAAATCTTGGTATTTCTTAAGGAATATAGATTTCATGTCATCCCAAGTGTATATGGTGTTTTCCCATAAGCTCATAAATCATCGAAGTGCGGCTTCTTTTAGGGTGGCCAGGAAAAGTTTCAGTTTGTGTGCATCATCATAGTAATTATAGCTTCTACACAGAATATCAAATTCGAAAATAAAAGCATCAGGATCCTCGGAGGACTTACCATAAAAGAGCGGCAGGGAGTTCATTGGAATGCTCTTCATTGTGATGTTCTTGGTGATGTCGAGGATGGGAAACCTGAAGGTAGTTTCTTTGTCATCGTCATCTAGTCCCCCTCGTGGTCCATTGGTGTTTTCTCTCCTTGGCCCATCAATGTTTTCTCCCCTTCGGCCATTCCCGTTTCTGCAAAAGAAAGTTGGTCCTTCCTCTTCTTCATGATTTCCTTTGTTGTTTTTCTTCTCACCTTCATTGTTCGCCATATTGGTGCTGATGTTGGTGGAGAAAGAGCCAATGGACAGCCTTACTTCTTCTTGGTTTGCAAGTTCCCCTTCCAAATTCTCCTTCCCACTGGTACTCCCTTTTTTTTTTAGTACCTGCATAACAATCAGCAGGGTTAGTTAATGGAGTTTTTACCGAACCAAAATTTTCAGGAAATTGAGAACTGGAAATAAATCTACCTTTATTATCCCTAGGTCTACTTCTACGCATAAGGAAATAAGAATAAAGTTGAGAACAAACAATAATCGGTCAGACTTTGGAGCAACCCCACAAAAGTGGATGCGTGGCTCTTCACTCACATCTTACCATGCTCTCTCCACCCTCTGACAGCCCTGCAAGATCTCTGAACTTCAGACAATAATGATTACCTGAATCTTGAAATTACAACTCCCCGGCAACGGAACCAAAATGTTGTGTGAAGTAACTGTCGAATTAATTCACCAATATTTGTATATCAATCTGGGCTCATAAAATACGAGCTATACTATGCTCTCAAGGTTTAGCTCTTAGAGTCAAATTTTATATGATTCCTTATGATATTTGATTTAAGAATTGAGGCATATACAGACACACTGTCGGAAAGAAATCAATTCATCTTATCATAAAACAGGAACAATCAGAAAACTCTGGTTTGAACACTAGAAACCCTTATTCAATATATTTCAACATGAAATCAAAACCATTACCAAACCAACAGCAAGTTTAATTTAATAACTCATTGTTTGCAAAAAATCTAAAAAACCCTAATTCTGATCTTTGGAGGTCACACTTAAAAGGAATTACCTAATCTAAGTAAACCTATAGACTGATTCCACACTCACACATTGAACTTGTAATTTCTAATGGTATCCCTAATTAACTCTGATGTCAACACTTCATGACAATTTCACTATATTGGTGTCAAGCGAAAAGGTGCACTATCACACTGGTTTGAATATCGATTTTACACACAGACTTCAATCATGATAGACATTAATCTTTCATACCTGGCCAACCCATCTATATATGTATTACTTACTTCTGACAGTTTCAATTCCACAACTTCTACTTTTCAAACCAAACTAAAATAAACCCAAGTTATCGAAAATTCACAACTGCACTTTGGAAATCAGCTTTTAATGATAGTTTTCTTTCATCAAACCTCCAACGATACTCTGGAAAAGTTACTCAAACTTCTACAGCAATTGACACTCTGGTTTCTGCAATAAGATAATGCTCTCAATTCAATCAACACACGCTGCATTAAGACACATAAATAGAAATGAATTCAATCTCGAAACTAAAAGTTGACAAGTTCACATAAATTTCTATTGGCAGTCTTCTAATCATCCTCTGAAACTTGCAATAATATGTTTCAACCTTTAATGAATGATTTCTTTTGAACCAAGTTACAGGGGTTAAATCACTCTGTCACTGCTATTCTTATGGAATTGTGAGACTTGCACCAAACTATGAACCCTAACATACAATTTCAAGCATCGATCTAGAAGGAATGCTAGTTATGATTCTACCATGATCGCTCTATCCTTAAGGAATATGTATTCACCCAAAAATAATCTTGCCAATTCACCTAGATGCTACAACAGTCTTTGTAAATGACCTTCCACTCCAAACCCTGATCTTTGTAAAATAGTAAGTTAACAAATAAGCATCCTACTAAAAATGCTTAAACTAGCTATAAAATAGTAGAAACAATTATACTTGTACTGTCTTTTACCTTTAACAAGAATTGATGGAAGTTTGGCCATATTATGGATAAAGAGAGGAAAAAGGAAGTATATATGTGTCAAAACTGGGCAAAAAGAGGCAAATAAGGTAAGGAAGAAAAGACAAAAAGTAGCCTCAACACATGTGTGCATGACCCCTTCCCTACTCCCTTTTCTGATGAAATTTTGGATAATTTGGGAAGGCAGGAAGCTTATTCATTCACGAATGGATTCTCAGGGTATCATCAAATCTGCATTGCACCATAGGACCATAGCAAGACCACCTTTGCCACTAAATGGGGTTCTTTTCAATACATTGTCATGTTGTTCGGGTTTAAAAATGCACCAAAATTCTTCTCACGCGTGGTCGTGGCGGTATTAAAGGAATTCAAGCATAAATTCTGGAGGTCTGCTTTGATGACGGGACGGTATTTGGGTTGGTAAAGAATCATGTATTGAATTTTTGCATGATGATTGATGCCCATTCAAAGCACCAGATTTATCTCAACCTGAAGAAATGCATATTCTGCGTACCTTTTGGGATTCTCCTGGGGCATAAAGTATGTCAGCAAGGATTTATGGTGGACTCGACCAATATTGCGGTGATCATTAACTTAGAACTCCCTTCCACTGAGAAATATTTGTGCTACATCCTAGGACATACCACTTATTACAGTAAGTTTATCAAGGGTTTTGCTCTGGTCACTGTGTCGATGGAGAAGTTATTAAAGAAATATGTAGCATTATTTTGGGATGACGAGTGTCAGAAGAGCTTTGAGCTGCTGAAAGAGAAAATGGTCACTGCACCCATTTTGATATTCCCAGATTGGTCTAAGGTTTTCCATGTGCATGTGGATGCATATGGCATAGCACTCGGAGTTGTTTTAGCACAGCAAGGAGAAGGCGACAATGATCACCTAGTCGCTTTTGCTAGTCAAAAGCTCTTAGTTGTTGTTATGAAACCAGCTCAAAAATAGAACAAAATAGAGATCAACGCATTAGAAATAAGCCACATTAAATGGGAAACCTCCTTTACATTACATAAATGAACAATTATTGCATGATACAAACGACAAAACCTCCTTCTATATATCGGAGTCCATGGGGTCACAATATAATCCTAGCTGTCCTAGCAATAATAATGTAAGGGTACAATAATAAAAATAAGGGGGTGACAGGGGTACATAAATAAAAATAAGGTGGCTACACTAACAAAAATAAGGGACTACACTATTAATATAGGGACCTAGCATGCCCCTCTCATTCAAAAATTTTTGTCCTCAACTCTTGAGTAGCTCTGGATTCTTTTGTTTAAAATTCCCATCCTCCCATGTAGAATCTTTAGTGGGTATGTTCTTCCACTTGATGAGATACTCTGAAATTGATCGACTTGGTAACTATCAATTTCTTGTTTCCGTGACTCCTTCAGGTTCCAATATAATAAGCTCTGATACCAAAGGTTATGAAACCAACTCAAAAATAGAAGAAAATCAAGATCAACACCTTAGAAGTAACCCACTTAGAGGGGGGAACCTACTTTACATTACATACCTGAACAATTATTGGATGATACAAATGAAAAAACCTCCTTCTATATATAGGATTCCATGGGATCAGAATATAATCCTAGCCGACCTAACAATAATAATGTAAGGGTACAATAATAACAATATGGGGGTTACAGCGGTACAACAATAACAATAAGGGGGCTACATTAACACCAATAAGTGACTAAACTAGTAATATAGGGAACTAAAAAGTGCAAAGTGAAACTACTCCCCCATAGAAAGGGAAGGATTGGCCATGGTGTATGCAGTGCAAAAATATAAACACGACTTGTTGGGAGGGAATTTCAAGATTTTCACTGATCATTCTGCTTTGAAATACTTGGAAAATAAGGTTGTGTTGGGGGGCAGATATGGCGATGGCTATTTCTTTTCCAGGAATATGACTTTGAGATCATTGTAAAATCAGGAAGACAGAATGTTGGGCCTAATCACCTATCCCAGATTGAGAATGGGGAGGAATCGACCAGTCTAGAGGAAGGATTACCAAATGCACAACTCTTCGCTATTAGGGTGGTTTTCGAGCACTTCGCAGGCATTATTAATTTTCTGACTATGGGCACAACACCTGAGGAATATACGGTCCAAAAAAAGAAGGATTTAGTTCTGTTCACAACTGATTTCACCCTAATTTCATGTCAGTTGTAAAAATTAGGAGCAGATGAAGTATTAAGGAGATATGTGTTGGAAAATGAAATACGACCTATATTGACTGAATCTCACGGAGGAGTAGCAGGTGGCCAATACGCTAGAAAAGCCACCACACAGAAGCTACTGTGTGTTGGGTTATGGTCACCCACACTGCATGGAAATGCGCAAGGATACTGTCAGGCCTACAATTCTTACCAGTGGATAGGGAATTTTTCACATAGAGATGAAATGCCCCTGCACCCACAGATGGCCTTACATGAATTCGAACAGTGGGCCATAGATTTTGTGGTACCAATCCACCCTCCTAGGAAGAATACTAGGGCACGGTATATCATTACTGCAAATTATTTTGTGACCATGTGCGTAGAGGCGAAGGCAGTTAATGAATGCACTGCAGTCACACTTCATCTTTGAGCACATTTTGACCAGCTTTGGGTGACCAAATATTTTAATTAGTGATAGAGGTACGCATTTCATCAACGAGAAAGTTGAAGCATTGACTAAGGAATTTCATGTCCATCACAAGAAGAGTACCCCATATCACCTGCAAGAAAATGGCACAATGGAAGCGTTCGACAAGATATTAGAGCACGCCCTTACAAGGGTCTGCAATACCAACCGGGACGATTGGGACGTGCGCATCCCTTCCGTACTAAGGGCTTACAGGACAACATGCAAAAAGTTAACAAGAAAGACACCTTTCAGGATGGTCTATGAGATGGAATCCATCATGCCAATGGAGTATATTGTCCCAAGCCTATTCATTACGACCTTCAGTTACATGGTCGAGCATGAAATTATGGAGGAACAGTTGGCGCAACTTGTCACCTTGGAAGAAGATCACTTCATTGCTAACTTCCACCAGCGGGTACAGAAGGCACATGAGAAATCTTGGCACAAAAGGCACACCAAGAAAAATGTATTCAAGGAGGAAGATTTGGTGTTACTATATGATATTTAGTTTGCGCGCCACTGAGGTAAGTTTAGAAAACATTGGTTGGGACCATATGTTGTAAAGGAGATCACTGATGGTCATGCGGTACGCTTGACCACGTTGCGCGGAGATTACCATCCCGGATACTTCAATGGAAGTCGCCTAAAGCCGTATAGAGACAACCTGGTGCCTATAAAATTACTATATGGCTGGAGCATCAGAATCAGAAGATTTGCATGCAATAGGGACAAAGAGCATAGGCAAGTGTGCCAGGAGTTTAGCGGTAACGCGCAGGTCGGAAAACTAGCCATTGAAACAGTGCAGCAACATGAAAAAATGAAATTACCTTAAAAAGGAGAAAAATTGTTTCAATTAATGTGGCAATATCAGATGATTTTTTACTGTTCCCTTGAAACTAAATGGAAATTAATACTAATCCGAACATTTTTCATATGGGTGGCTTATAATAAGGTGGGTGTGGGTCTTAATTGGTCCCTTTACTGTTTAAACAATTGGTGCCCTGTTCTCATCTATAAGCTCTGCCATCCTGCCATATGTGACTTATGCATGTCTCGTTGTGAATCCCTTTCTAACGATAGTAACCCCGAGTTCATATTCCAAGCAAGAATGATAGCCACCAACCTTGTAGAAGAGCTTTCGATTCCCCTCATGACATCTACAGAGGAAGGCTCAGATGTGGTCAGAGAAGTAGTTTCGGACATGGAAGAAGTTGAATCCACTCCAATGAAAGTGAAGGCTAAGGGAAAAAATTTTAAGTGGGCTACTTCTAAGCCACACACCTCTCCAAGGAATGTTTCGTCTCCCAGAGAAGCTTCCAAGGAGTGCTCTTCGATTAGTGATCCATCCAAGCGGCTGATGATTGTTGGGAAAGAGGCACTACATGTATAGATAATTTCTTGGCATCCACCATATGTTAAGCCACAAAATCCTTTAGCACGCAAACCACAAAACCTTTATGTTGTACGGGAATACTTTCAGATGCCTTTGTGCGCTCAGGATGTCCCCATGGATGGCAAAATGTACGGAAAGCTCCCTCAAGTGAAATTTGATGATTATGATCTCGCTAACAAAGTAATGTTCCCTGAGCTTTCCCCAAGAAATTACTTTGAACGCATGATGTATGATGATGTCCTAGAGATAGAGCCGATGCCATGGGTGCACAGATTGCATAACACAGGAGTCCTCAATCTGCTGAGAATCCCCTATTTTGGGTGGTACCCAATCACAAGCATGTGTGTTTGCCAATTGTTGGCCTTGGTCCATGACAATGCACTCTGGATTCAGGGGAGAATCCCTATCGATGCTAAACTGATCCATAGCATCACCAACCTACCCATGAGGGGGGCCCATCCAATGACAAGGTTTGGGAAGAGCACCGAAATGAAGGTAGCCACAGAGGTGAAGGAAACGTACGACGTAGAATGGGATAAGCGAGGCTTCCTGGTCTAGACCATCAATAACTAGGAGGTGCACATGGGAAGCCTTGTCCTTGGATATAAACTTATGCAGAAATGTCGGCCGAAGAAATTTATGGCACATGTCATTTCCTTGGTAGGGAAACGCGAAAACGGGGTGATGTATAACTAGTCGCAATTTCTATGTGAGCAACTTTTCGAGAATGCGCGTGAATTGCAGGGAATCGGGAAATTGTTTTTCTATTCATGGCTTTTATTTTTTATTGCGCTCGTAGCATGGGAGACCCCAGATGATGCCATCATTCCCGACATCGAGCCAAGCATATGCGAGGGGACACGTTACGCAAATTTTTTGGACTTGTTGAATGCCAAGCGAGTCAAAGAAAAAACATTCTGGGCTATTTTTGAAGGCGCGTTGGCACAAGCTATTCATTCCAGACCACAAATCTCATTTTCTATCTACGAGAAGTATAAAAGTGTGGCATAGTTTTCAGTAATGATGCACAACATCATGATCGAGGTGCGTAAGAGCCCCAATTGGTATCCTTTACCCTACATGGTTACGGAAGCGGAGGTTGATCAATTCATTGCCTCATGGGAAAATTCATGGAAGATTGGGTCGAGCTCTACAAATCCTGTCACGCCATCCACATCTGGGAAAGAAATAGCTCCGAAGGAAACGACTCTGAAAGAGACAGCTCCTGCTCCAAAAGACACAACACCCAAAGATACCACCGAGCCGCGCAAGGATACAGGTGGAAAAGATAAAGAACCTGAAGAAGACAAAATCCTAGAGGTTGATAACGATGCAAAAACAAAAAATGACCACGAATTAGGTAGTGACCACGCGGAGGAGGACCTCGATGGATTGGATGGGCTTGGTGGAGATGGTGCAGAATCATCGAGCAACACCAAGCGCGGAGGAAAAACATCTAAGGGGCCACACAAGAAGTGGAAAGTGTCTAAAGAAGAGGAGGTTACACTGACTAAAGAGGACCTAGACAAGATTGTTGATGCGGTTGCCTCAGCATCTGAGGACCGGTGGAGCACCATGGAAGCCCAACACAAGGCTACAGTGGAAGCCTTGCAGTCCTGCTTACAGGTTTTGCAACTAAAGGACGATACCTTGCAAGCGATCATGGATCAAGCGAGGCCGGTATAAGACAGCGTGGATCAACCGAGGCTAGTGCAAGCAATCCTACCATCTACAACAATCGTTGCAGCCATAGGAAGCCAGGTTCACACCCTATCGGGCGCAGTAGTATCTCTAGATCCAGCATATTTATGCGTGCAAGTCCACACCTGCTCCGTGGTCGACCTCTATCTTGCCAGTTTCCAAGTGGGAAGCTCCATGCGCTACATATCTTCATCTCAGTAGAACTTCAGGATAGGGAGGCATGTGGCCAGCAACAAGTCAACGAGGTTGAGCAAGTTGCAGCCACAAAAACGAAAGAGTCTCATCTGGCTCAAACAACACAACATGCAGCCTTAGCTCAAATAGAGGAGTTGGAAAGTGTCATTGACAGGTTATGCGGGCCTATGTCGTGCCACAAGCTAAATTTTCAGGCATGGTCAAAGCTCTCAAATCCTCCAGGTTAGAAGTTCAATCCATAAAGGAAGATTTTTAGCAGCAGATTGTTGTGTTGCAGGTGCAGCTCCAGCCTGAGACTGCACCAGAAGTGCACGCACTACGAACAACTACTATCTAGGATGTCGTGGCTAGAATTTCATCATATGTCACATATGGCTCCACCTTTCTTGACAAATCCATGGGACTATGGACCTTTGTATAGACAGATCCTTTAATCAAGAAAATCAATCAGGAACTGCATGCAAAGGAGCAAGATTTTCATGACTTACAAGAGGTTCTACCCACCCTTATCCCTACTCAAACAATGGCACACCTTTAGACCAGCCAAGTGTTGCAGGACAGAGTAGAGGAGCTCTGTCGCAGGAAGCCATGGGAAGACGAGGCCATGAATCTCTCTCAGGACCTCGATGCAACCATCCGCAGCCTGAACAAGACGATGCAGAATGTCACTTTAGCTGCTGAAGGGCCCCCATTAGAAAAGCTGGTAGGGCCCATGCAAAGCACCACAAACCAAAGTGCAGGTAATTCACCACCATTTTCTACTTCCATCGACGTGCTTGAGCTCAAAATGAAGACCCCGCTACCAGTGTGACTCAGGATGAGTCACAAGATTATGTTGGGGGCCTGTTGGGGCAGGGTCCCCTAATTCTAACAATTTTGCTATATTTTGTAATATTTTAGTCTTGCACAGGGATTTTGGGGCAGGTCAAAACCCCTCACGAATTGTAATGGGTTGAAATGGTAGATCAAGAGGCCGCAAACCATGGTTTCTTGACCATAGGATAACGTGGGCTAAATTTTTTAAATAAACGAATAGATTGAGTCTAAGAATTCATTTTTTGAATAATTCTGAACTGGGATGATAGATTTGGATATTTTGTCATCATTTGTGTGGATTTGTTTTGGTAAAAGGCTCTTGTTGGATGTGTGCCCCAATACCTTAGTGATGTTGTGTGCAGACCCCGCTGATTGTGTGTGCGGGATTTGGAAGTGTTTGTATGAGAGATTTGAACTGTTAAAGTAATAAAGGAGTATTTTTACGAATATGTGAGTCCTATATGCATATGTTGTTTATGTGATGAATTTTTTTGCATATTGTTTCCATTTCTTGTACTATCTGAAAATAGATCTCTTGCACAACTATGATTGGGTTTATATGAATTCTTATTGGATGGATATGGTGGCATAAGTCTCTCATATGATATGTTAAAGGGTATTTCTTGATTTACAGTTATTGTGTTAACTTTGCGCAAGATCTTCTGCATATTTGACCTAAATCCGTTGGAAAGCAGTTTACAAGTTAGGGTTGTTGTTGCGAAGGTCTATTTATGATTGCTTGGTATCTTAAGTCACCCACATCATTGAAATCTTTCTCAGTGCGTAGAAACCTAGTTCTAGCACCCCCCCATACTTCTTCGGGTGAGACTTTGACTGGCGCAAGCAGGTCACTAACGAAAGGGCTAGTAGTAAGAGGGTTTTATTATTTAACCTCAATTCTGAACTTGGGTCAAGACCCCTCAAGCCAAAAATGTGTTTGATGAACAATGCATTGTGTCCTTATTAAGACAAATTTTTTATTATATTCATTGATGACATATTGGTATATTCTAAAAATGAGGAAGAGTATGCCAAGCATTTTGTAGCAGTGTTGATATTGTTTAGATGGAATCATTTGTATACTAATCTCAACAAGTGGAGTTTCTTCTAGACTCATGTACATTACTTGGGTCATGTTGTCTCCAAGGAGGGCATCGAAGTAGATAGAGAAAAGATAAGGGCCATCATTAAGTGGGTAGCTCCTAGAAATGTAGATGTGGTGAGATCCTTCATGCGATTAGCAGGTAATTATAGGAGGTTCATCAAGAACATCTCATATATTTATTATCCTATTACATCAATTCATAGGAAAGGTAAGAAGTTTGAATGGACAGAGTGTGAGGCTACTTTTGAGCATCTTAAGCAGTTGTTGACACATGTTCTAGTGTTAAGGATTGCAGATCCAGACAAAGAGTTTGTAGTATGTGGAGATGCATGCAAGAGAGGACTTGGTTAAGTCCCTTTGTAGGAAGGACAAGTGGTATGCTATGGGCCACGAAAATTAAATGAGCACAAGCATGGCCTTGAGCAAGCAATTATCATACATGCATTGAAGATGTGCAGGCACTATCTTCTTATCCAGAGGTTTGTACTGATGAGTCATCACAATGCGTTGAGGTACGTGTTTGACTAATTGAATCTGAATTCCTAGCAAGCTAGATGGTTTTCCACGATTAGTGAGTTTGACCTCGACATCAGGAACATCAAAGGAAAGGAGAACATGGTCGTAGATGCTATTAGTAGGAGGATACAGGTGAATCACATAGCAATCATGAGCTCCTATGGGAAAAATTTACCGGATTGGATCTTGTAGGCAAGTCGGCGGGATGATATGTATATGGTGATTATGCACAGGTTATACTAGAGTATAGGTATAGGCATAGGTAGTGGTACACGTAGTGGTACAGGTACATGTACATGTGGAGGTGTACAGGATGTGGAATATCATCTCATAATAGATGGCTTTCTCAGGCTTAGAAACATGACATATGTTCCAGAAAACAGTGAGCTCCAGAAGGTTATATCAAGGGAGTTTCATGAGAAGCCATATGTTAGGTCCCTATATTACTAGTGTAGTCCCTTATTATTGTTATTTTAGCCCCCTTATTGTTATTTTTGTACCCTTGTAACCACAATATTGTTATTATTGTGCCCTTACATCATTATTGTTAGGTCTATTAGGATTATATTGTGACCCCGTGGACTCATATATATAGAAGGAGGTTTTTTCATTTGTATCATCCAAGAATTGTTCATTTATGTAATGTAAAGGAGGTTTCCCCCTCAAAGTGGTTGAATTATAAGGCGTTTATCTCTCTTTTCTTCTATTTTTGGAGCTAGTTTCATAACATGTGGTATTAGACCTTTGGATTCTAGGGTTTCGTTGCTCCAAACAGGGCATCGTGGAATTTTCGCTATAAATTTTTTTCTACGAAGGTTAAAAAGCTGGAATTTTATCACATGAAGCCGAAATCCTGAGGAATGGCGTGTAAAAATTTCAGATCCTTTTTCGCAATATTTTCGTAGATATGAACTAGGGAAGTTAAGGTTTTTTCAGGGTCCTGAACTTCGTCTCAAAGACATGACCTTGGGAAAATCTTCATAACTGTCTCTCTCTAAGCAGCAGACTAGAATTTTTTAAAAAGTGTCTGTAATGTTCCAAATTTTTTGATAAGGTAATTGGAACATTAGATTTGTTTTATTTTTAATAAAGTGAATAAAATGGGTGAGGGAGCCCATGTGGCAACCTAATAAACATAGCAGCCTCAAGTGTGAAAAGGGCCAAAAGAAAGTGAGCTAGATCATGGTTGACCCAAGTCAACAACGTACCCAAGAGGGGAAGCTTGCACAAGAATATTGCATAGTTGGATGGAGGGAAATATGAAATGAGAGAAACCCTAATGTGAGTGGAGTCCATGGCAAGGAAGCATTCCTTGCATAAAAAGGTGAAGGAGAGCCATTGTTCATTTCATTCTTGAGAATTCGATTTTGGAGCTCTCTTCAGTTGTTCAACTGAGATAGCTTGTGCTGCTCAACACAAGGGGAATTCTTGTTTAGGAGTTTCCTTCTCTTCCTTGAGAGGCCTTGGAGGAGTTGCTCTTCATCTTCCTCACATCTTGGCTTGAGGCCAAGCATTCATCTTCAGCTACTACATTATTCTGTTGGGCAGAAACGCTGGAGTTGCCGGTGTTGCAATGAGGGACCGTCATTACTCATTTCCGGAGCTTTTTTGTAGAGGAGCCCTCTCTATCTCTAGGAGATCAGCAAAGGAGATTTCCGGAGCTCATATTGCAGATTTGGCATTGGGCCACATGTTTCTTCTCATGCCCAGCGCAGTCACCTTCCCTTATAGCGTTATCTATAGAGGAGGCATGCACAAGGGGGTTCACTTGGTGCACTAGAGAGTGCAATCTTCAGTGAGAGGTGTAGCCTTTCACCTTGGAGACCATTGGAGGAGGTATCATTGTCTATTGCAGCATCTACTTCCTTCTCCTATATTGTATTCTATTTGAGTTGTAGCAGCTACACTGCAACTCCGGCATTTCCCTATTTTATGTATTTTAGCCAATCCCTTGGAGGATTGTGATTGTATTGTTTTCTAGGGTTGAGATCTTGCTCCCTATCTTTATTTGAGTTCATATTGTCTATCATCTTGTATATTTCAATATGTAGTCATTTTCCCCTATAGATTGTGTAGTTATAGAGTTGTTGGGTTATGTAGCAGAGTGTTTTCCCGTTTTATGTACATTTTCCCTTGAGGCTGATTTGAGCCCACCTTGAGAGGTCTTTTCCTCAAGGATCTTGTATATCATTTGCTGATATAGATTATATATCATTTTTTATACTCTTCTCTAATTTTATGAGTAAAGATATTTCATTGTTTTTGTAGCTCATCCTTTGAAGCAAGATCTTCCTGAAGGAAGAAATATTTGCATAGCTATAGGCATTGCCTGAGAATGGGCCAGATAGCCTCCGGTTCTCATCCTTTCTTTAGAGGTGACATAACTGGTAAATGCCCTCTCAGTCCATCTCTAACATAGCCTTGTTCATATTTCCGACAGAGGAATTTTTCAGCGGTGTAAAAGTTGTTGTTTTCCATTTTGGAACATTACAGTAGTATCAGAGCTACAAACTTAGCTCAGCTTGTGAAGTTCGAATTTCAGAGAAGAAGAGGCCAGAATGATGCAGAGGATGAGATTAATCTCATCAATTTTCAGGTCCAGCAACAACCTCTCCAAAGAGGTTGAGGAGACAGAAAAAGGAGAAGAGGAAGGACCATGCACTTCCTATTCTCACAGAAAAATAGAGCAGAAGCATGACGAGCACTTGTAATTTGAAATTCTAAGTGAGTATCTTGCTAAATATGGAGCAAACCCTAGAGTCTTCCAAGAGATTCTATCTTTTCCACATTTTGTTCAGCAGAGAGAGGAAAGAATACCCCACAATCATGGGAGGATGAAAGGCAATAGATTCCTATTGTCTACTTTTGATGGGTCACCCACATGTGCAGCAGAGGCCTGGGTGAAGAAGCTAGAGGCCTTCTTCCTGCTACATCCTGTAGTAGACAGATAGGCTGTAGAAATTGTAGCATTGCACCTTGAGGGAGAAGCAAAGGCTTGGTGGTCCAGCCATGGGAGACATGCAAGGGTTCCTACTCTTGCTGATTTTTCTCAAATCTTGATCAGAAGATTTGGCCAAAGGAGGGAGGAGACCTCACCACCAGAAGAGAGGGCACATGCCAGCGCTGTCACATTCATGGAGGAGTAGACTCCATCTTCAGCAGTTGGGGCAGCCAACACATTTGGGGAAGAGGCACTTGCAGCCACATTATATTCCCCAAAACTTCATAGAGGTATGCACAAGTTTACATTTTTTGTTGATTCAGTACCTTCTATGAGGAGTTGCATACCATTGCAAGTTGACTGTCTTGAGCAAAATACTGTCACTGTGTTGTGCCATCATTCTCATACTCCATTGATGAGTCATGCACCACACAGGAGAATGGGGTTTGAGAAATGGACCATAGAGAGGATTGCATTTCAATGTCCCATGAAATGCAAAGGTGATAATCTGTTTTAGGATGATGGTAGCTCTTGTGGGAGAGGTACCAAGTTGCAGAAAGATGAGGAGCAACCACTAGGATCTGAGTGGATATGGATGGGATGCAAGAGGATGGTGAGCCTCTTGCATACCTATGATACAGGGCAGCAAGAAGCCATGCTACGTTGGTTGCTCTTGAGAGATTTTGGCCAACATGTGACCTATTCCTTTTCATGGGGATTGAAAGGGAAGAGGAGATGGCAGGATACTTACACCATGGAGCAGAAAGGAGCATGGGTGAATTATGATGGGATGGAATTATTCTTTCCATTCATCATGTTCCCATCTCACATTGGGTATGGTGGGAGTATGGAGGAGCAGCAAACATTCTTGTTGCTCAGATTTTGTTTGGATGTTGCGAGAGCAAGAGGAGGCACTAGCATGGTGCAAGAGGATTGCTATTTGATCTTGGATGCCCAAGAAACACCTTCTTCATGGGAGGGGCTCTACATTTGCAACAACATGATGGGAGGAGTCTTTGGAAAGATTCATGTCAAAGAGGGGAGCTTTGAGATGGCAGTGGCCCTACTCCAAAGGCCAGCAGTGTTGTCACTTGAGAGCTTGGATTACTTGTTGAAGTGTTCTCAAAACCACTTCACAAGTGATGTGTCTTGGAGGCATGTAGGAGTGGAGGATGAGGAAGTAATGGATGGTGTTGGGGTTCCCATGTTTTGGCCAGGTTGACAGAGACCAAAAGATGAGACAACATAGAACCACTTTGGGACCTTAGGATCTAACCCTCCTAGGTCCAGAGAGGGATCTCTCTATGGTAGTCAAAGGTTATGTCTTTGAAGCTTGGGTGTTATGATTTTAGGCTAGTTATAGGCTCAAGGTTGTTTGTCTGATTGTTTGTGTTTGGTTGGAGGGAATCAAAAAAAGAAGCTCCAATATAAGACAAGGATGAGAAAAGAGGAAGCTTAGGCAGAGACAGATAACTCAAAGAACATCAAAGCCATTGGGCTATGGAGTCAAGAAAGGATTTACTTGTAGTCAATGTGCAAGCTTTCAATTGGGCTAGTCATCTAGAGCATTTGGATCTTAAGGGTAGAAGATGGGATGGAACATTAAGGACTGAAAATGAAAGGAGGAGGACCATCCAACTCCGTCTATAGATCAGACCAGAGGTCATTTAACTCCAGGCCTGCTTGGACAGAATTAGAGGTAATTACCAGGGAACTTAGAAAGACTAGCTGGTCGTGAAAAGATCCTAGTGGACAGGGCTAACACTAATCCCCAGTGTTCCCAAACCTTCCAGCTAAATCCAACCAAGAACATCTAAACATAGACTTCGTCAATTCATACATCAGAGAGCAGGCAATATCATCCACTACACTGGTTAAATCAATTGAAATCAACATTCAGATACACATATAAGCAGAAAACATAAAGGTTGGGAGAGCAGCAACATAAGGTACCTATCAAGGGTAAATCTTATGCCAAACTTTTGATGCGAGCCTGAAGAAACATAATGAAATGAGAGCAAGTCAATCACAAATACAGAGAATGGAAAACATCACCAGCTGCTTTAGATCAGGATCCAAAGAAACATGCTTTTCATATTAAAAACAACACCAATCAGGTACATCATAGCCCATAGCTTGAACATTCGGTCTGAATACATCAAATCTCAGCCTATCTTACAATATACACAGAGAACTTGTCTCAAAAGGAAAATACTTGTGTTCCACTGATTTCTCGTCAACAACCATTACAATGTTCTTTCCCTGTGCTTTATAGTAAAGGATAAACCTAAGATCAACTGAGAAGGTAGGTGAAAATTAAATGTATCTTTAAACATAATCATGAATGCAAGGCCGAAACCCATTCTACTAGACATGTTGTATATTTAATCTTTGTCACCTTCCTTGTAAGAGAATGATCTGCTCCAGATTTGATCTTGACATTTTGGCTTGTTGTACTCCAGGTGATTTGATCAGAAATGAAATAAACTGCTAGGAAGGTCTGTCTCATAAATGCCTGACTATTTTTCGGACTGTAGTTAGGGCGAAAATTCTTTCAGGGGTGCTCTGCATAATAAAAATAGTATGGATGCCTTGTACCTGACGAGGAAAAACATTCTGCTAACGAAAACCCTGATATTACCCTTTGCCCGTGCTTAGGATCCTTTGACCGGTTATCGGGGTCTGTAATCTGCTGTTTTGCCTTCGAACACACTGATTTAGGGCTCCAAATATCCATTAACACGCCCTAATCTCTTTTGCTTGTACTGAATGACTCTGCCTTCTCATTTTGCTTCTGACAGTGGTAGTTCGGGCTTTTAATAGCGTTGAAAGGTTTTCACCGATCTCAAACCCTGTTCTATGAATTAACGACCTGTCTTCACCTTTTCGGGCCTTCTTCATTAAATGTACCAAGGTACAAAGCTTTCCTGCATCTTTCGGTCGCTGCATAGGAAACTGGGCAATCATGGTGGCCACTTCTTTCAAATATCCCTGCAAAAACACGAAGACTATGAAGAAAACCATGGACAAGGGTGGCAGGTGATGTAGATGGGAGAAATGGGCGTGCAATCAGTGACATGGCAGACGAAAACGCAGAAAAATGGTGAAAAACTGCTCAGGTAGGGTGGGCGGATGTTGCAGAATGAAAAATGCATGAAAAACATGTAAAATAAACCGGTTTTATGTAATGGACTGGGGAGAAGTACGGATGGAACACGTGGCGCTAACGTGGCGGGATGGGGTGACGCAGAGGTCCCGGGGCGACGAAAAAGGTCAACGATGGACAGACGGATTTGGACCATTGATCGCTGATAGATCAACGGCGGAGGATGTTGGAAGTCGGGCCCACGGGTACGATGGACGGGTGCTAAATGGTGTGCAGCTTCGAGTGATGACAACCGTAGGATGGAGGGGCCGGGATCGAACGGTCCGCGTGGATTCCACTACCCGACCACCGACCGAACCTTAATGCACGAAATGAAAATGGTTTTGCTGCCGTACCAAAGACACGTGGCCACCGTTGAATGGAATCGTCGAGCCTCCGGGGAAAACTGCCAACTAGCGAAGGGTGGTGCGGAGAATACCGACTGATTTGGACCAGCGCGCGAGGACGGGGTGGGGACCACCATTTCGGGCGCTCCCCGTGCCGTTAGATCTGGCTTTCGATCGGACGGCGGAGATCCATCGGTCCACAACTATGCATGAAACCCAAAAATGTGCGCTTCCAAAAGTTTTTGAATGATTTTCTGGAGCGGAAATGGTTTGAGAGGTTTTAAGCGCCTGGAGGATTAAGAGATGGTCACGGCACTTGGTCCCATTGGGAGGGAAAGGAGCGGGGGGCTGATGTAAAAGGGGCTTGGCTCAAATATAATGAAATACATGGATTTTATACATTGTTAATACAATTTAAGGCCAGCCAATGGTAACGGGGGGGGGGAAGAGGGAGATATGGAGAAATAAAAGGTGATGGTGTAGCTTGGGATAGGATTTAGGTGAAACTTAAAGGGGATGATGGGGGAGATTGAAGGTGGGCTTTGCCAAAGGGAAAACAGAAGTGGAGATGGGAAAACTTGCAGGAGATAAGGGTAAAAGGCCCTTTTTGAAGAATAAATCAGCAGAGGGGCTACATTTTAGGCACAGCACAGAGAGACTCCAAGGAGGGTGAATTTTCAGGGGAAAGGCATTCCTTGGAGGCTCCAGAAAAATTCTAGCCCCCAGCTTGCTTGTCAAGAATTTCATAGGGGGGCTAACAGTGTGTAGGTTTTAACCCTGAACAGAAATATCTACACACGATTCTTATAACAGAAAATAAACAATAGCAAGAGCATAAAACATAAAACAGATAAACACAGAGATTTTCCCCTGGATCCCAAATCGGGACGACCAGCTTGATTTTTTCATTATATCCCTTTTAGTGTTACAACACATATATATACATGCCGGAGCATACATAAACCCCAATCCATTAACCCTGGATTAGAACATAACCGTAGTTCCCTTGACCGGATCTACAAAAATACCAGGGGCCGAAATCCATCGAACCCCAAAACCATGTGCAAAACCATGCACAAAACCATGGGCGGATCCGCCTATGAGTGGGTCCGCACAAAAACAAATTTTGGCCGGGGCGCTGCCCCGGACCCCAACGGTGGGGACTGCTTCGCCCCTCGTGACCCCCCAGCTACGCCCGACGCAACATACAACGCATGGGGCCAATCGTGGAAAGAATATAACACATACCCAACATTCTCCCACTTGTTGTTTTCTTTCCACAGGAGAGCTTAGTCATTGGCCCAATTCTTCAACACCCATTGTTTCTCTACACCAAGAGAACTTCTGAGTGCTCACAGACTTCGTCAATGCATCTGCAACATTCTTCAAAGTGTCCACCTTTACCAGCAACACCCTTTTAGCCTCAACCATATCTCTAACAAAGAGATATTGAACATCAATGTGATTTGTCTTTGAATGATAAGCAGGGTTCTTAGCCAAGAAAATTGCACTTTGGCTATCACAGTCTATCCTTATAGCTTGCTGTACCAACCCCATACTTGAACACAATATTTGCAACCAAACTGCTTCCTTGCTTGCATGAGTGGCTGCTATGTATTCTGCCTCTGTAGTTGAAAGAGCCACTACAGACTGTCTTTTACTCATCCAACCGACTGCGCCTCCAAATAGGCTAAACACATACCCACTTGTAGATCTTCTTTGGTCCAGATCTCCAGCCCAGTCTGCATCAACAAAACCACGAATGTCCAACATTCTTTCCAATCCTGGTCTTCCCCGGTAGCACAAGCCATAATCACTAGTGCCACGTAAATATCTGAAAACCCGCTTCACTACTGTCCAATGCTCCTTCCCTGGGTTTGACATAAACCTGCTCAATACTCCCACTGCATGTGCAATGTCTGGTCTAGTACAGACC
This sequence comes from Pinus albicaulis, assembly GCA_034641835.2. Classification (NCBI taxonomy): domain Eukaryota; kingdom Viridiplantae; phylum Streptophyta; class Pinopsida; order Pinales; family Pinaceae; genus Pinus; species Pinus albicaulis. The sequence goes on from CM076584.1 coordinate 173,115,777, forward strand.
ATTGCATACATCAAGCTACCCACCGCACTTGCATATGGAACATGGGACATATACTCCTCTTCTTCTTGTGTCTTGGGACATTGTTTAGCAGACAACTTTACGCCTACAGGAATAGGAACATTCACCGGTTTACTATCCTGCGTAGTGAACCTCTGCAATATAGTCTCGACATACTTCCTCTGGTTTAACCAAAGCTTCCTCCTTGCCCGATCTCTCTTAATTTCCATGCCCAAAATATAGTTTGCAGCACCAAGATCCTTCATGTTGAATTTGGAGAATAGTTGGGTCTTCAAATCTTGGATAATTTCTTTGTCATTTTCAATCAACAACATATCATCCACATACAAGACCAAATAAATAACACTGTCACCAATTAATTTAAAATAAACATAGTGATCCTCCTTGCTTCTGGTGAAGCCAAGTCCCCGTATATAGGTATCAAATTTCTGATACCACATCCTTGGTGACTGTTTTAACCCATACAAAGACTTCTTCAACCTGCATACTAGTTATTTCTTACCCTTCACCATAAAGCCTTCAAGTTGCTTCATGTAGATCTCCTCTTCTAGATCCCCATGAAGAAATGTTGTCTTCACATCCATTTGTTCTATCTCAAAATCAAATGCAGCAGCAACAGATAAAAGTAATCTAATAGAAGTAACTTTGGCGACAGGAGAAAAAATATCACCAAAATCAATTCCCGGCACCTGGGAATAACCTTTCGCTACCAACCGAGCTTTGTATTTCTCCACCTTGCCTTCTACATTCATCTTCTTCTTAAACACCCATTTGCTCCCAATGGGCTTCCTTCCAGCCGGCAACTCCACCAGATCCCATGCATCATTTTTGTGCAAAGATTCCATTTCATCAACCGTGGCCTCCTTCCAGAGTTTTCTATTCTCTGAATCTACTGCCTCCCTGACAGTTCTGGGTTCATCATCAATTATAATTAAGGCAAAACCTGAACAGAAAGCAGATGGACTATACCTTTCTGGTTGCCTTCTTTCCCGAACTGATCTTCTCAAAGATGGAGTTTGTGGCTCTTCATCTTCTGAGTCTTCTTCTATTGTATAGTCTGATTCATCCTCCTTTAGCTCAAACTCTATCTTCTCAGGTTCCTTTGGTAGGAATTCATGTTTAAAAACATCTTTCACCTCTCTAAACACCACATCTCGGCTGTACACAACCTTCCTTGTTTCTGGGTTCCAAAGCTTGTAACCCTTTAAACCATCCTTATACCCAATAAAGATGCACTTTTCAGATTTATTATCCAACTTGGTCCTTTTCTCCTTTGGAACATGTACATATGCATCACATCCAAATACCCTTAGATGTGAAAGAGAGGGTTTCTTACCAGTCCATACCTCATGTGGAGTCTTATCCTCCAACACCGATGAAGGTGATCTGTTAACTAAGTAACATGCAGTCTCCATTACCTCTGCCCAGAATTCTTGTCCTAACCCGGTACCACTGAGCATGCTTCTTGCCTTTTCCATCAGTGTTCTATTCATTCTTTCTGCAACTCCATTTTGCTGAGTTGTGTATGGAGTAGTCTTCTGTCGTGCTATACCACACTTATTACAGAACTCTTCAAATTCATTCTTGCAGAACTCCCCACCATTATCTGTCCTCGGCACCTTTATCTTCTTCTATGTCTGGTTTTCCACTAGAGCCTTAAATTCTTTAAATTTGTCAAAGACTTCAGATTTCTTCCTTAAGAAATATATCCATGTATTCCTTGAGAATTCATCTATGAATGAAACATAGTACACAGACTTTCCCAGTGATGGAACTGACACAGGCCCAAACACATCACTGTGCACAAGTTCTAATATCTTGTTTGCCCTCTTAGCACCAGAAGGAAAACTCACCCTATTCTGCTTCCCATATACACAATGTTCACAGAAATCGAAATCCAGAGAACAATTAGACATACCTTCTACCATACCATTTCTGTGCAGTATCTGAAGGCCCTTCTCTCCAATATGTCCAAGCCTTTGATGCCATAGCATGGTCTTTTCTCTAGAGACAGCTAGGCTTTCCGCTCCACTTTCAAGAACCATAGAACTGTTACACCCATCAATAACAGTGCTACCTTGTAGCTTGTACAGAGTTCCAGTCCGAACTCCCCGCATTAATACCAGTGCTCCCCGAACCATCTTGCAAGCATCTTTCTCGAACACTGTTTTTACACCTGCATCATCCATCTTGCTTACAGAAATCATATTTCTGGCCAATGCAGGAATATGCAGAACACCAAGAAGTGTTCTAATCCTTCCACCTTGCAGCTTTAGCTTGACTTTTCCACGTCCGACGATTCTGGTCTTCCTATCATCCCCTAGGAAGACATCACCACCATCATATTTCTCATACTCGCAGAACCACTCCCTATGGGGAGTGAAGTGAAAGGATGCACCTGAGTCAATCAACCATGACTCATGATCTACATGTGTATTTGAAGAAGAAGCCAAATACACATCCCCACCTTCATCCGAGGTGGTTTTTGCCTCTGCAGAAGGACCTTCATCGGATCCCTTTCCTTTCTCAGGAGCTTTAGATCTGCATTCCTTTTTGTAGTGCCCTTCCTTTCCGCATTTCCAGCACACCTTTACAAACTTTCCAGGAGATTTAGATCTCCCTCTAGATTTAGATCTCCCACTCGAAACCTTATTCTTGTTTCTATTCTGGGACCTTCCTCGTACGGATAAGGCATCTCCATTTTGACCCTCCATATTTCTCCGTCTCATTTCCTCCGACAGCAAGGCTGAGACAATGTCATCAAAATTCAAGGTAGTTGTATTGCTACTATTACGTAACGGTGTCCCACATGATGCAGTAGAGAGCACCTAACAAGCGATGCACTTATCTTCATCTAAGATGTTAATATCAGCAGAACTGACCAGTCATTACCACGATATTGAAGGTGTTGATTAACTGCATCACGAGTCTCCATCCTTCATCCTCAGGTTATACATATTTTTCCGCGGGAACAACTTATTCACCAAAGACTTAGATTGGTACAAAGTCCCAAGTTTTCCCACAAATTCTTCGTCGTAGCTTCCCCATATACATTCAATAATACTGAATCTGAGACACACAACTGTATTGTGCTCTTAGCCTTGCGATCCAGTTTCTTCCCAGGTTTCTTCGACATTCTTTTAGTTGGTTGATGTTGTGCCTAGATCTCTGGCGATGTCTCTGGTTTATCCACCAGGAGATCCTCCATCTTGAGCTTCCACAACTCAAAACTCTGACCATTAAATTTCTCGATCTCTATCTTTCCGCCGCTCGCCATATTCTTTCACCGCAAGAATCGATCCCGCAGATCTCCCACTGCACAGGGTCTACCACAGGCCCGAGCAAAAAACCCTCAACAACAAAGGTGTCCCCTTGAAGCCGAAACAACTTTGATACCAAATGTAGGTTTTAACCCTGAACAGAAATATCTACACACGATTCTTATAACAAAAAATAAACAATAGCAAGAGCATAAAACATAAAACAGATAAACACAGAGATTTTCCCCTGGATCCCAAATCGGGACGACCAGCTTGATTTTTTCATTATATCCCTTTTAGTGTTACAACACATATATATACATGCCAGATCATACATAAACCCCAATCCATTAACCCTGGATTAGAACATAACCGTAGTTCCCTTGACCAGATCTACAAAAATACCAGGGGCCGAAAACCATAGAACCCCAAAACCATGTGCAAAACCATGCACAAAACCATGGGCGGATCCGCCTATGAGTGGGTCCGCACAAAAAACAAATTTTGGCCAGGGCGCTGCCCCGGACCCCAACGGTGGGGACTGCTTCGCCCCTCGTGACCCCCCAGCTACACCCGACGCAACATACAGTGCGTGGGGCTAATCGTGGAAAGAATATAACACATACCCAACACAGTGGCTCCACATGGGGATGGCTTCTCCTTGGAGGATTCAAGAAACCAGATATGATCTTTGGAGTAGGCCAGATGCTTGCTATCACAAGCCATCTTCCTTCTTTGATTTTTAGCTGCCACAATCATGATATATCAGCAGAAACATTTTCCCAACCAATCTACCTACCCAAACTACAGTTCTACAAATTTCCCTTGGGTGCACTTGAGCTAGTAGACCCTTTACATTTATTTTGCAAAACAAAAACAACCTATTCTAAATCTACCCTTATTGCTCCGTGAGGCCAGGTTAGACTGTTGATCTCATCTATTTCTCTACCTAATCTACCACCTGTTGGGATTAAACTGTCCAACAGGTTTCTTCACCTACATTCTAAGATAGGAAATTTAAACACAGCCAAGCCAGGATTAGATTGTCTAACTTGCTGGGCTGAAACTTGTAGAAAACAAAACTGAGAAGGCATGGACTTCTGCAATTGTGATATATCCTTCTCTCTTCCTTGTGACTCAGGTTTAGAGCATATTTGAGTCACCTCTTTCTTTACTTCAGCTCTGGTTTTGGGCATATTTGAGTTGGTTCTTCTTTTCCCTGTTGGTCCAGATTTTGAGCTTGTTAGGACCAGCTATTCTGCTTCTTTTTGGCCCAGATTTTGAGTTTAATAGAGCCAATCTTTTTACCTCAGAGGTTCATGTTTTGAGCATGTCCGAACCTCTCCTTTCATTCTATTTTTTGGAACATTTCCTCTTTTTTCTTGAAAAAAAAAATAAAAGCTGCGATGATATGTACAATGGACATGAAACTGAAATTGGAAAATCAATAGAAGTAATGTTTGAGCACCCTACCATTGACAGGACCCCCAAAAAATTATGTGCCATCAAGTTCTTGCAGAAAAAACGCATTAGGACCCACAGTGGCTTGTATGATATATGGACCTTGCCACAAACTGTCAAATTTTCCATGTTTTCCTTTGTCCTCTCTTCTTGAGTCCCATCTCAGAACTTTGTCTCCGACCTTGAAATCAGAAGCTTTGGTTCTTTTATTGAACTGTCTCTTTATACCTTCCTGTACTTTGACAGCTCTGTCATAAACCTGCTCTCTTGTTTGTTGAAGATGGATTGTTTCATTGATTCTCCTTATCATGTTGTCCTCCTCTGATTGGATCTCCTGCACAAGCTTGATCACTGGTACTCCAAGACCAGTAGGAAAAACTGCTTTAGTCCCATAAACCAGCTGGAAGGGTGACATGCCAATAGATTTCTTTGTAGTGAGCCTGTCTACCCATAAAGCATGTATCAACATTTTATGCCATGACCTTTTGTTCTCTTCCAGCAGCTTCTTAATGATTGTAACCAGGCTTTTATTTGATGCTTCAGCTAGGCCATTACCCTGGGGGTAATAGGCAGTTGAATGTCCAAGCGCTATTCCGTACCTGTGACAGAAATCAATCATTCTTTTGGATCCGAAAGCAGCAGCATTGTCAATGATTATTTTCCTTGGACAACCAAACCAAGATAGGATGAAGTCTTCTAGGAACCTAACGATGACAGAATCAGTGGCATTCCTAGTGGGTATAGCTTCTATCCATTTAGTGAAGTAATCAGTGGCTGTCAAGATCCATTTATGTTGTCCAGAGGAGGCAGGATGAATTTATCCTATAAATTCTAGGCCCCATTGCATGAAGGGACCTTCTATGGTGATCAGTTGCAGAGGGAGGGGAAGGAGTTTTCTTTTGCCCTCAAAGATCTGACATTTATGGCAGGAAAGAATCATTTTACGGACATCACTGAAGAGGGTAGGCCAGTAGTAACCAGCTCTGAGTATCTTATTTGCAGTGGTTTTCCAACTCAGGTGGCCTCCGCACTCCCCAGCATGGAATTCTTGTTTAATTCTCTCAGCTTCAGTTTCAGACAAACATTTCAGCAAAAGACCTTCCGGATTTTTCCAATATAGGTTCTCATTCAAAATACAATAATTTCTAGCTTTGAGTTTAATGAATCTGGCCTTCGTTTTGGATAGTTCTGGAGGGGCATTGAGGTTAGTGAGCACACAAAGGATATCAGTATACCAAGGAGAGTTCTGAAATTACTCCTCGACAGTTGGATGGGGCAATCCTTCCTGCTCATCTAAGGCATTTATCATGTTAATGTCCAAGGCCTGCAAATTAGATTCAGCCATTAATTGAGCCAGGCCTTGACCTTTGATCAGTTTGGTGGGTTTTATTTCGAGGTCATATTCTAAGATGGTAGCAATCCATTTGCCCCTTTTCCTATCAGGGTCTTGGGACAAGATATCTTTGACCACTATATTTGGCACATAGGCAATGGTGTGAGAATGAAAAATGTACACCCTAAAGTCTTTTAAGGCCTTAATCAGAGCATAGGCCTGCTTTTCCATGATGTTGTACTTTAAGGGTGCGTCTCTTAAGGCTTTACTGAAGAAGGCTATAGGCTGTTCATCACCTTCTGAATTCTTCTACAGCAAAACTGCAGCTATGGTGTGTTGGGAAGCAAATGAAAATATCAGAAAATATTTTGAGAAGTCAGGGCTGATAAGGACAGGGGCTTGAGTGAGCGCAAGCTTTACTGACTCAAAATATTTCTTGGCTTCAACAGTCCATTTAATTCCTGCACCTTTCTTTAGCATTTATGTCATTTTCCTAAGGTGCTCTACAAGATTGGGGATAAATCTTCTAAGGAAATTGATCTTCCCAATGAAGGATTGTAGCTCCTTGATGTTCCTTGGATGTGTAATTTGAAGTATTCCCTCAACTCTCTGGGGGTCTATCCTAATCCCTTTCTCAGATATAATGTGGCCCAGAAGTTTACCTTCTTGCAGCCCAAAGACAGTTTTCTTTGGATTTAGGGACAGACCGTACCTTTTACATTTTTCAAAAACTTTTCTCAGATGTTTCAGATGTTCTTCTTCAGTTTTAGAAAAGATAGTCAAGTCATCCAAGTAGATAACTATAAAATGTCCAATCTCCTCTGAGAAAGCTATGTCCATCGCTCTCTGGAAGGTAGCTCCAGCATTCATCAGTCCAAAGGGCATTTTCACATACATGAAGGTGCCCCATGGAGTGGTAAAAGCTGTTTTGAGTTGATCTTCTGGGAGTACTAGAACTTGGTTGTATCCTGAAAAACCATCAAGCAGGGAGATCCTTTTAGAACCTACTACCTTCTGTAGGATATGTTCCATTCTAGGCAAAGGGTAGTTGTCTTTTAGGGAGGCTCTATTTAGGTTTCTGAAGTCTATGCATAGTCTGATCTCACCTGTTTTCTTCCTTACAGCCACTAAGTTTGACACCCAATCGGAAAACCTTACAGGGACTATAATGCCTACCTCATACATCTTTTTAATTTCTTTTTCTACTGCAGGCAATTGTTTTGGATTGATTCTTCGAAGTTTTTGTCTGAACGGCTTCTGGTTTTCCTTTAGTGGTATCTTGTGTTGTATGATGTTGGTGTCATAGGCCTTTAAGTCTTCATAGCTCCATGCAAACACATCAGTGAATTCCTTGAACAAGTCAATGTATTTTTTCTTCATGTTTGCAGGTATAGACTTAGCCAGTTTTATCATTTTGGGCTTATCTTCAGTGCCTATGTTGCATTCTTCTATATCTGATTATGCATGTTCAATTGTGAGCTTTTTTGCTACGTCATCGAAATCAAAGAGGTCCTCTAAGGGTGCCAGGCCTCTGGGTATGTTCTTATCTTTGGCCTGCAACACTTCAACCTCTTCATTTTCTGCGTTTTCACTACTTTCGTTAAAATTCCCAGTTTGTTCAGAAAAAGAATTTATTTCTATGTTATAGGGTGTTTCTTGTTCATCTGGGGGATCCTTGCTTGGGCAGTTTTCATCAGAAATTGAGTCTGAATCAGAAAATTCAAACTCATTCCTGCCCACCAGGAAATCTTCGATCTGTTTGTCTCCTTCAAAGACCTGCCAATATTTTTCATTGTCTGGCACTGCAGGCCTGAATTTGGTCTGAATGATAATTTGTTGGTCAGCTGGGGCTTTAGGATATGAGCTAGCTAGACAAGCTAATCCATTTGAAATTTCATTTTGACCTCTAGGAATGAACACTAACTCATATTCAACAAATGTTTTTAGCAGATCCAAAGTGCCATTCCTATATGCCCTTAGTCTGGGATGTTTTGTTGTATACTCACCATTCACCTGTTTGATCAATAACTCTAATTCTCCTTTCACAGCTATCCTACGGGCTCCTAACTTTTTCAACAAATTCAGGCCTAGGATGAGAGCCTCATATTCTGCAATATTGTTTGTGCATTTGAAATGTAGATTGACAGCATGGCTCTCTGCATAATTGCTTTTTATGTTTCGTAGCCACACTCCTGCTCCAACGTTTTGCTTAGTACAGGACCCATCGAAATTCATTTCCCATAGGGGTTCTTCGTTTAATTCATTTTCATCCCCTCCCCTACAGCTGGATTCGTCATTATGTTGAGTTGTAAGGTCTGTACTAGGAGAGGGGTTACTTTGTTCATGGAGATCAGGGAGGTGGCTAGTTTGCTGCTTTTGTTCTATTTCTATTTCAGTCAGAGTTATATTTTCAGCAGTTTGCCCATGGTCTTCCTCTTCGCATTCTTCTAGAGTAGCCATTATGTTGGAATCCATGGGCTGTATGTTACTGTTCTCTGAGACTGATTCTTCTGAGGATTGTTCATTGTAAAGGATGAAAGAATCCAAGTCTGTGTGCACAGATTACAATGGTGAATTTTCAGGCTTCTCGGGGCTACTGACTAAAAATTTCATTTGGGATTCTCTATACAGTCTTCTAAGTTGGCCAAATATAGGGATAGTGGCATATGAGCCATCCATCTGCATTGTTCCCTGCAGTTTGGCTCCCCATGATCTTGACAACAGCATGCCATACTTTGGTGGTACATCTGCCACCACAACATCCATGACCATACACTTAGCAGGAATCTAGGTTAAGCTCACACATAAGTCTTTGATGAGGCCTAGGCATTTTACTCTGCTAGAGTCAAATGAATATAAGTCTTTGTAAGGTCTGGTGATTTCTAGGCCCAGCCTCTCCATCACTACCTTAGGCATTAAGTTGTGTGATGCTCCAGAATCATGCATGGCATTGTGGAGTATTTTGTCATGAATGTTGAGACTGATATAAAAAGGTGGAACTACCCCTTCCTGAAACTTCCCTTCAATTTTTGGACCAAAGAGCAGGGCTGGTTGGTCATCATTCAGATTTACAGAATCATTCATTTCTCCCAGATTCAATGCTTTCAAAATTTGGCCTTTATATACATCCTGAGTGGCCAGCTCAGATAATGGTACAGAGATTTTGATTTTTGCAATCTCACTCTCTAGATTGAAAGTGGACTGCATCTTGGAAACACTAGGCTCTATTTTATTTGCCACTATTTTGGTGGCTGAATCAGCTTGTTGATTCCCATTATGTACATGTGTATGGACAGTTTTATCAGGAGTACTATCCGAAGTGCTAGCACTGCTAGTTGGTTGGCTTTGTCTTTCATTGTCTTGGTTGTCTTTATCCTTATGCTTACCAGAACTTTCAACTGCTGTTTTATTGTTTTCAGAGGTTGCTTTAGAAGTTTTTTCAGGTCTTTTCTTGATGGTTACCTCAGGAGTCTTCATTTTGGGAGTATCTTGGCTTTTCTTGCTCCTAAGTTCATATTTTTCCCTGACCTGTAGCATGGCATCTTCAAATCCTAGTCTGTAATCCTCAGTCTCTAACCATTTCTCCTCCCAAAATGAAGGTGAGGGTTGATCTTCTTCTGAATCACAGTTAAGGACTGAGTCCTCTGCTTCAAACATGTTTATCATATCCCTTCAGACTCTTCAATGATTCCCTCGCCTTCATCTAAAAAGTTTTCTTGAAATGGGGGAATAATTTTTTGATCTGACTCTCTTTGTCTGTTGGGAGCAGCATTGTTTCTTCTAATGTTCTGGTTCTGGTTTCTATTTTGGTTGTTGTTTTGGACAACCATCCTCTTTATCATTTTTTGTAGCTCTTCCACATTTTTGGACAGTCTGTCATATTTGGATCAGATGTGGAAGCTAGGTTGTCATCCCTATAGGTTACCCTTTTTTCAGCTTCTAATCTTGCCCTTTTTTCCATCAAATTTGCTTCTATGGTTATGGCTCCTTTCTGCATGTCTTCCAAGGTGGTGTAATCTTTGTCTCTAAGCTCATAGGCCATGTCAACATCAAATCCGTCAGGATATTTTTCCAGTGCCATGCCTTGTGGAGGTTTCATGTGTGGAGAGAGAGCATTATAAATCCTGTTGAATCTAGTGGTGTAATCATGAACACTCTCTCCTACGTTCCTCTTAAGGGACATGTATTCAGCTAGGAGCTGGTGAGGGTTTGCTCTAACCTCCCACTTGTTTATGAATGTCTGGTATAATGCAGGGAGATCTTGAATGCTACCAGGAGGCAACGCTTTAAACCATTTCTTCACCTCACCCCCTAAGCTTTGGGCAAATATTCTCATTTTTATTGTTTCATCATCAATTTCCATGTAATCAAAAGAATCCTCCATCTTGTCTACATGTTGTTGAGCTGTTATGGATTCTTTAGCAGTGAAGTGTGGGATTTTTGATTGATAATCATTTGGTAAAGGTAACAAAGGTTTGGGAAGAACTAAAGGTGCATACCAAGCTGCCATGATGATATTCTAGTGAGGCAAAGGGTTAACTTGAGCAGCTGGTACTTGGATGACAGGGATGGTAGGAACAGCAGGAGTTTGCTGAGCAGATCTAGGATGAGAGAGCCCCAAGTTTTGAAGGAAGTGAAAATCGGGTGGTGTGGAAGGAGGAGTTTCACTGTCCCTAGTATTTGGCTGGTCTGAAACACTGAATGACCTAGTTCTAGGTAATCTGTTTTGAAGGTCTAGGTCGAAGAAAGGGTCTGATAGAGCTGCAAGATCTTCTGGTACAGAATTAGCTCTATGAATGTGACTGGAAATAGTTGGTCTGCTTAGTGTGGGAGCTCTTCTGAGGATACTCTCTGGATTTTCAACTATTTCCGGTGGGTCAGGGTTGGGATAAGCTCTTGTATGAATGGTTCTGAAAGCCAGAATGTTGTTTATAATTCAAGCAGCTTAACCCTACTTGTTACTTCTATTGTGGTTAATGTTGTCCCAGGAACTAGCCTCCCCAGTATGGTCGCCATTATGTTGGGTCTGGTCTCCTAGTGGAGTCTGATTGTGAAACCAAGATAATCAGCAGGCCTACTGATCACCAGTGGAGTCTTTTAACGTTTAGGAATGATGGAGTCGCCAGGTGGAGGGTTTAGGATGTTTCTAAGGGGTACACTATCCACCACAGTGGTCAGGCACTGTCACCTTTCAAGACTCTCCTCTAAAACAACAAGCTCCAACCAGAGATTGACTGGGAGGGCATTTACCAGATATGTCACCTCTGAAAAGAGGATGAGATCCAGAGGCTATCTGGCCCTTTCCAGGCTCTGTCTAGGAGTAAGGTGGATATTTAATAATGGAGGTTGATTCAAGAAAGGTGTGACTTACTGTCAACCTAACTAGAGTTCTAAGTTTCTGAGTTTTGGAAATGTGTAAGGTGAAATGCACTCAGATCTGTCCCCAGCGGAGTCGCCATTATGTTGAGGTTCCCATGTTTTGGCCAGGTTGACAGAGACCAAAAGATGAGACAACATAGAACCACTTTGGGACCTTAGGATCTAGCCCTCCTAGGTCTAGAGAGGGATCTCTCTATGGTAGTCAAAGGTTATGTCTTTGAAGCTCGGGTGTTATGATTTTAGGCTAGTTGTAGGCTCAAGGTTGTTTGTCTGATTGTTTGTGTTTGGTTGGAGGGAATCAGAAAAATAAGGTCCAATATAAGACAAGGATGAGCAAAGAGGAAGCTTAGGCAGAGACAGATAACTCAAAGAACATCAAATCCATTGGGCTATGGAGTCAAGAAAGGATTTACTTGTAGTCAATGTGCAAGCTTTCAATTGGGCTAGTCATCTAGAGCATTTGGATCTTAAGGGTAGAAGATGGGATGGAACATTAAGGACTGAAAATGAAAGGAGGAGGACCATCCAACTCCGTCTATAGATCAGACCAGAGGTCATTTAACTCCAGGCCTGCTTGGACAGAATTAGAGGTAATTACCAGGGAACTTAGAAAGACTAGCTGGTCGTGAAAAGATCCTAGTGGACAGGGCTAACACTAATCCCCAGTGTTCCCAAACCTTCCAGCTAAATCCAACCAAGAACATCTAAACATAGACTTCGTCAATTCATACATCAGAGAGCAGGCAATATCATCCACTACACTGGTTAAATCAATTGAAATCAACATTCAGATACACATATAAGCAGAAAACATAAAGGCTGGGAGAGAAGCAACATAAGGTACCTATCAAGGGTAAATCTTATGCCAAACTTCTGATGCGAGCCTGAAGAAACATAATGAAATGAGAGCAAGTCAATCACAAATACAGAGAATGGAAAACATCACCAGCTGCTTTAGATCAGGATCCAAAGAAACATGCTTATCATATTAAAAACAACACCAATCAGGTACATCATAGCCCATAGCTTGAACATTCGGTCTGAATACATCAAATCTCAGCCTATCTTACAATATACACAGAGAACTTCTCTCAAAAGGAAAATACTTGCGTTCCACTAATTTCTTGTCAACAACCATTAAAATGTTCTTTCCATGTGCTTTATAGTAAAGGATAAACCTAAGATCGACTGAGAAGGTAGGTGAAAATTAAATGTATCTTTAAACATAATCATGAATGCAGGGCCGAAACCCATTCTGCTAGACATGTTGTATATATAATCTCTGTCTCCTTCCTTGTAAGAGAATGATCTGCTCCAGATTTGATCTTGACATTTTGGCTTGTTGTACTCCAGGTGATTTGATCAGAAATGAAATAAACTGCTAGGAAGGTCTGTCTCATAAATGCCTGACTATTTTTCGGACTGTAGTTAGGGCAAAAATTCTTTCAGGGGCGCTCTGCATAATAAAAACAGTATGGATGCCTTGTACCTGACGAGGAAAAACATTCTGCTGATGAAAACCCTGATATTACCCTTTGCCCGTGCTTAGGATCCTTTGACCGGTTATCGGGGTCTGTAATCTGTTGTTTTGCCTTCGAACACACTGATTTAGGGCTCCAAATCTCCATTAACACGCCCTAATCTCTTTTGCTTGTACTGAATGACTCTGCCTTCTCATTTTGCTTCTAACAGTGGTAGTTCAGGCTTTTAATAGCGCTGAAAGGTTTTCACCGATCTCGAACCCTGTTCTGTGAATTAACAACCTGTCTTCACCTTTCCGGGCCTTCTTCATTAACTGTACCAAGGTACAAAGCTTTCCTGCATCTTTCGTCCGCTGCATAGGAAACTGGGCGATCATGGCGGCCACTTCTTTCAAATATCCCTGCAAAAACACAAAGACTGTGAAGAAAACCATGTACAAGGGTGGCGGGTGATGTAGATGGGAGAAATGGGCGTGCAATCAGTGACATGGCGGATGAAAACGCAGAAAAATGGTGAAAAAATGCTCAGGTAGGGTGGGCGGATGTTGCAGAATGAAAAATGCATGAAAAACACGTAAAATAAACTGCTTTTATGTAATGGACTGGGGAGAAGTAAGGATGGAACACGTGGCGCTGACGTGGCGGGACGGGGTGACGCGGAGGTCCCGGGGCGACGGAAAAGGTCAACCATGGACAAACGGATCTGGACCGTTGATCGCTGATAGATCAACAGCGGAGGATGTCGGAAGGCGGGCCCGCGGGTACGACGGACGGGTGCTAAATGGTGTGCAGCTTCGGGTGATGACAGCCGTAGGATGGAGGAGCCGGGATCGAACGGTCCGCGTGGATTCCGCTACCCGACCACCGACAGAATGTTAATGCGTGAAATGAACACGGTTTTGCTGCCATACCAAAGACACGTGGCCACCGTTGAATGGAATCGCCGGGCCTCCGGGGAAAACCGCCAACTAGCAAAGGGTGGTGCGGAGAATACTGACTGATTTGGGCCAGCGTGCGAGGACGAGGTGGGGACCACCATTTCGGGCGCTCCCCGTGCCGTTAGATCTGGCTTTCGATCGGACGGCGGAGATCCATCGGTCCACAACTATGCATGAAACCCAAAAATGTGTGCTTCCAAAGGTTTTTGAATGATTTTCTGGCGTGAAAATGGTTTGAGAGGTTTTAAGCACCCGGAGGATTAAGAGATGGTCACGGCACTTGGTCCCATTGGGAGGGAAAGGAGCGGGGGGCTGATGTAAAAGGGGCTTGGCTCAAATATAACGAAATACATGGTTTTCATACATTGTTAATACAATTTAAGGCCAGCCAATGGTAACGGGGGGGGGGGGGGGGGAAGAGGGAGATATGGAGAAATAAAAGGTGATGGTGTGGCTTGGGATAGGATTTAGGGAAAACTTAAAGGGGATGATGGGGGAGATTGAAGGTGGGCTTTGCCAAAGGGAAAACAGAAGTGGAGATGGGAAAACTTGTAGGAGATAAGGGTAAAAGGCCCTTTTTGAAGAATGGATTAGCAGAGGGGCTACATTTTAGGCACAGCACAGAGAGACTCCAAGGAGGGTGAATTTTCAGGGGAAAGGCATTCCTTGGAGGCTCCAAAACAATTCTAGCCCCTAGCTTGCTTGTCAAGAATTTCATATGGGGGCTAACAGATGGCAGCATCCTTTGCTATGTTTTGATCATCTTGGCTTGGGCTCACAAGCACAAGAAGAGACACCTACATGCAGTAACTTTGGATTCTTCTTCCATTCATTCTTATGCATATCATTTACTGATAGAGGAGTCCGCTTGGGAGGGATTTCTAATTGATGTATATCAGCATATGGCTAGATACATAGCCCAAGATATGATGAGATGGTTGGCACAACCACTCCCCTACTATGTTTCAGTAAGGGGGACTTTTCACTTGAGCCATTTCAGCTCAAAGGCCAAAGTACATGATAAGGGAGGTAACCATTTGCTTTATGTTTGGAACTCTCTTATTCTTATGAGCAACATATTATATCAAGGAGGATATTTCCTTCTTGTACACTATGTTTGGTTATGCTCATGGTCTATTGTAGCAAAGATGATGGCTATTTTAACAGTGGATTGTGGGGGAAAGCCACATGGATTTTGGTGTGCACCTTTGGCACCAAAGTATGTTTTCATGATAACATATTGCAGGATGAATGTGGCAGCAAAAAAGTTGCAACAAAGACACTTGTTGCATCATATGTGGAGGCAGGCCAATGGTGCCCTGCACTGGTTCCATGCATGGAACTATATTTCACCTCCTTGCTCCCACAAGTTTATGCTTCCATATTTTTCTAATGGAACGCTGTTCAGAGGAAGCACTGTTTTGAAGGGGGGAAATAAATTGAAGAGGCCCATTGGGAGTGTGATTCTCCATACTTTTCATGTTGAATGTTTCAGGAGAAACAATGGGCAGCCCATGATTTCCAAGCTTCATCTCTTTCCTTCATGTGGGAAGAGCTATTTGGAGAGTTTGAATTTTTGGAGAATGCACTTCATGGTTTGTATGATTGATGGGGTGGCTTGGGTCTCTCTTGAAGACCATTATGTTTCAGCCATATATCAGAAGCAGCCCCATATGTATTATGAGGAGGGAGAGACTCATTGGTTGGATGTGCCCTTTGGGAGAGAAGACCTCCATTGTTTTTGTAGCTCATGCTCCAAGGGGAGTATGGGAGATGATATGGTCACCATGTTCAGCCATTTGTTTTTTCATGAGGTGAACCATATGATTGTTTGGATGCCATATGATGATGAATTCCAACTCATCACATATGAGATGATTTGGGCCAGCTTGATTTGTAGCGTTAGAGGAGAGATCCTAGGGGATCTAGACTTCATCTTACCTCTTGAAGGCAACACTATTGCAACCCAAGTTCAGCTTTCACTCCACATTCATCATAAATGGAGAAGAGGACAGCGTGGGGTAGGCTATGAAGCTTACCAAATTCAGAAATTCAGCCCACCTATTTCTCATGAGCACAAGGTGGAGGAGTACTTTCAGGAGTTGCCTAGTTGGAGGGTGACTCATTTTGCTTGGTTGATTGCTTGGGGGATGGAGGATCTAAATGAGGATATTTCAGACTCCATGCCTTGAGTGGAGGACTTTTTTTTCATTTCATCCGTGCTCTTTCTTGAGGACAAGCAAGTTTTGGGAGGGGAGGGCTGTAATGTTCCAAATTTTTCAATAAGGTAATTGGAACATTAGATTTGTTTTATTTTTAATAAAGTGAATAAAATGGGTGAGGGAGCCCATGTAGCAAACTAATAAACACTCCTAAGGTGAAAAAAGTCACTTAAGTGGCTTAAGTTAGCAGCCCCAAGTGTGAAAGGGGCCAAAAGCAAGTGAGCTAGACCATGGTTGACCCAAGTCAACAACGTACCCAAGAGGGGAAGCTTGCACAAGAATATTGCGTAGTTGGATGGAGGGAAATTTGAAATGAGAGAAACCCTAATGTGAGTGGGGTCCATGGCAAGGAAGCATTCCTTGCATAAAAAGGTGAAGGAGAGCCATTGTTCATTTCATGCTTGAGAATTCGATTTTGGAGCTCTCTTCAGTTGTTCAACTAAGACAGCTTGTGCTGCTCAGCACAAGGGGAATTCTTGTTTAGGAGTTTCCTTCTCTTCCTTGGGAGGCCTTGGAGGAGTTGTTCTTCATCTTCCTCACATATTGGCTTGAGGCCAAAGCATTCATCTTTAGCTACTGCATTATTCTGTTGGAAAGAAATGTTGGAGTTGCTGGTGTTGCAGTGAGGGACCATCATTACTCATTTCCAGAGCTGTTTTGTAGAGGAGGAGCCCTCTCTTTCTCTAGGAGATCAGCAAAGGAGATTTCCGGAGCTCATATTGCAGATTTGGCATTGGGCCATATGTTTCTTCTCATGCCCAGCGCAGTCACCTTCCCTTACAGCGTTATCTGCAGAGGAGGCATGCACAAGGGGGTTCACTTGGTGCACTAGAGAGTGCAATCTTCAGTGAGAGGTGTAGCCTTTCACCTTGGAGATCATTGGAGGAGGTATCATTGTCTATTGCAGCATCTACTTCCTTCTCCTATATTGTATTCTATTTGAGTTGCAGCAACTACACTCCAACTCCGGCATTTTCCTATTTTATGTATTTTAGCCAATCCCTTGGAGGATTGTTATTGTATTGTTTTCTAGGGTTGAGATCTTACTCCCCTATATTTATTTGAGCTCATATTGTTATATCATCTTGTATATTTTAGTCTGTAGTCATTTTCCCCTATAGACTGCGTAGTTATAGAGTTGCTGGGTTATGTAGTGGAGTGTTTTCCCATTTTATGTACATTTTCCCTTGAGGCTGATTTGAGCCCACCTTGAGAAGTCTTTTCCTCAAGGATATTGTATATCATTTGCTGCTACAGATTATATATCATTTTTTATACTCTTCTCACATTTTATGAGTAAAGATATTTCATTGTTTCTGCTACTTGTTAAAGTTCAGATGTTGTTGTAGCTCATCCTTTGAGCAAGATCTTCCTGAAGGAAGAAATATTTTCATAGCTATAGGCAGAGCCTGAGAAAGGGCCAGATAGCCTCTGGTTCTCATCCTCTCTTTAGAGGTGACATAACTGGTAAATGCCCTCTCCGTCCATCTATTACATAGCCTTGTTCATATTTCCAACAAAGGAGTTCTTCAGCGTTGTAAAAGCTGTTGTTTTCCATTTCAGAACATTACAGTGTCCACAAGTACACAGACTATAGTTTCATGTGTATCAATTCAAATCCAAAGGTGGAAATAGTGCCACGTGGAACTTCGTACAAGTTCGCTCTACTGAACTAATCCATAATTAGGCCATTGTGGGAGATGGGGAATAACATTGCCTTGAATAATCCAAATCCAGTCAGACCTATGGAATTCGAAAGAAGATTCAAAGGGCTATTACAGGACCGAATTTTAGATAATGAAGATCCGAAATCATAGATATAATTTAGCTTCAATATCGAGCTCCTCAAAAGCAAGAAAAAGGTGTATATTCTTTCTCAAATTGCATAAGTCTTGTTTGAAAAATCAGTTTGAATTGATTCCAAAGGCATATTGTAGAATAGATATAAGTATTGGGTTCTAAAATTCCCCTTAAAAATAATTCAACACCCATTAAGCCTTCACAAGTATCTATGTAATGTAAAGGACATTGTTCCCTTGAAGTGGCTGAAATCTAAGACGTTGATCTCTCTTTTCTTCTATTTTTGGATTTGGTTTCATAACACCATATTTGGGTCACCTAGGTTATAAAAATACAGTGACTTAAGTGAAGATGTTATATTATTGGCCGAATATAAATAAGGATGTGGCATAGTTTGTAGCTAGGTGTTTGGATTGTCAAATGGTTAAGGAAAAATGTAGGCATTCAGGTGGACTACTACAGCCAATTACGATTCCAGAGTGGAAATCGGAGTTAATTTCAATGGATCTCATCATAATTTATCCCAGGATATCTATAAAATGTGATTCCGTCATGGTTTTGAGAGACATGTTAAAAAAGGTTGCACACTTTATTTTAGTGAAGACTATGTCCTCATCTAGCAATGTAGCATAGGTGTTCATCAAAGATGTGGTCAGATTGCATGGTCTTCCAGAGAAGATTTTGTTAGATAAGGATACAAAGTTCACTTCTATTATTTTGAAGGATTTGTTTGTAGGTTTGGGCACCAATTTGGCCTTCAACACATCTTATCATCCGCATACAAATGGAGAGACATTTCAGCCTTCATGTCACCTCAATGGCAAGAGTTATGTCTGATTCTACTATTACATTTATCTTCCTCTCGCAAGGTTTCCAATCCTTGTTCTAGAGTCTATAACTATGATGCGTTATTTTTGGCTTGTCCCATTTTGATGAAGTATAGCCTTTTTATTTTACTAGTGCAGTCTCTGATGATTCCTCCCACATCAACCTTTCATAGGTTTCCTTCGACCCTAAGATAAACCTTGGCTTCTTTGAGGTTGAAACTCCCTCCCTCTTGATGTCCCCATATGAGTTCGTCTCTATATCCAGATACCATGATTTCTATTTTTCTTTGCTCTTCTATGATATCTTTCATTTCTGAGTTGCTTTGATTAGTTTGTCAGAGGATGTTTGAGTTTTATGCTATCCACTTGATATTGAGCAGTTTCGGAGACCAAGAATGGTGGACCTTTCTAAGTCCCAAACTCTCTTTAGCTTCTTGTATACATTTCCATTATAATTTATTCAATTTCAGTAGTCATTTCAAGCCATAATCCCAGAACATGGTTTTATTTCCATCTCTTACTTCCTATATGTTTTTCTTTTGTATAATATACCTATTGGACCCTGCCAAGGACTAAATGACTGGCCTATGGATTGAACCCATGAGGCTGATCATGTTCTCCATTTGACAATTTGGGGCATATTTTATTTTCCATAAGTTTTCCCAATGCGCCTCCCCTCTCATTAACCATTTCCACCAAAAAATTTTGCCATTTTCTTTGTTGATTACCTTAGGGTCCTGAAGGCCCAAACCTCTTGCCTGCTTGGATTTATAGATCATGCTCTAAGCCACCAGTGCTAATTTTCTTTTTTCCTCTATTCCTCTCCATAGAAATTTTTTGTGTCTCTTTTATTCTTTGGAGAACTCCTTTGGGCATTGGAAGGATAGATAGCATGTATCCTGGGATGGTTTGAAGCACCGCCTTTACTAGCACCAACCTACGTGACAGGTTTAGTGCTCTCATTTTCCATCTCTTGACCCTCTCTTCTAGGTTGGATATGATTTTTTCCCAATTGGACTTCTTCTAGGATTTTGTCTTTAAGGGTGCCCCAAGATATATGGAACAGAGGAAAATTCTCTGAAAACCCAAGATAACCGCTAAATTTCTTTAGATTGCAATATGAGTGTTGAAAAATAAAATCGTGGATTTATACAAGTTTAACTCCATATCTGACACCTTCATGAAGGTATTCATAATGGTTTTATAGATGTGGGCCTACTTATCTGTAGGCACACCATGTAGCATGGTGTCATCTACAAATTGCTAGTGAGTGGTTCCTTGAGTGTTATCATGTAGCTTCAAGCCTGTGATAGTCCCTTCCTTGTTAGGCGCTATTATAGCTCTACCCAACCATTCCATCATTAGGATAAACAAGGAGACAATGGTTCTCCTTGCCAAATTCCCCTGGATGGGAAGAAAGGTTTTGAAGGGGCTCCATTAACAAGAATAGAAAAGCTAGGTGAAGTTACCATTTCCATGATCCAACTAATCCAGTGGTTATCGTAGTGAAAATATTAGAGCATTGCTACCATATATTCCTAATTGATCTTATCATAGGCCTCGGCTAAGTCCAACTGCATTATCATTCGAAGTTTTTTCTATGTCTTCAATGAGTGAGCCACTTCATGAGCCAATATTATATTGTCTAGGATCTGCCTCCCCTCCATATAGTCCGATTGTTCTTCCAAGATTAGATATGGAAGAATTTTTTTCAAGATATTAGCATATAATTTGGATATAATTTTATAGATATAATTCAGACAATGCTATAGGTCTGAATTTGTGCGCGGTACTTGCCAATTCTTCCTTAGGTATTAGGGCTATAAATCTTGAATTTAGATCTTTAAGAACTATTGTTGATTCTTGAGAGTCAACCACCACCTCGTAAATGTATTCTTTGACCATTTCCCAGCAGGATTTAAAGCAGTCTATGGTGAATCCATTAGGCCGAGGGGTTTTCCCATTCACCATTTCATTAACTTGTAAACCCACTTCCTCCATAGAGACTGGATTATATATGTTTTTATTGTGTTCCTTAGTGATAATGTTTGGGATGTATCTCACTATTATTTCAATATCTTCCCCTCTCTGCACCTAGGGCTCTTCAAATAAATTTTTAAAGTGTTGAACCATGACCTTATATATGTCTTTGTGATCCTCAAATATCTTCGCTTAGTTGTGCTTTATTTGTAGGATTCTATCAGAGTTTATATGCTCTATTATTGATCAGTGAAATAATTTTGTGTTTTTCATTCCCTCTCTGATCCATAGCACTCAGAATTTCTGCCTCTAGAGGATTTCCTCTTGTTCTCTTCTCTCCTCCCATTTCATTAGTAGCTCCATTCCCTATTCTTTTCTTCCCTCTGAGTAGTCATCTAAAATTAACCATTTTTGTAGAGATTCCATTTTTTTTCCAATTCCTTTTTATCATAAAATATATTTCCAAATTATGATTTTTTCCATTTCTTTAGTTTCATCTTAATGTATTTTAGTTTTTTTCGTAGGGTAAACATCTTTGATCCTATTTCAGGGATTATTTCCTTGCAACACATGTTGATATTCTCTCTGAAGTTAGAATTCTTTGACTTGAATGCTTCAAATATAAAGGGTCTATTTTTAGGAGTTCTTGCCAGTTGCATAATTAATAACACTGGCCACTGGTTAGATCTCCCACAGGGCAGAATGTTTGTTGCCGCATCTACCCCTCTCATCAGTAAATCCTCTAAAATCATGAATCTTTCAAGCCTAAATGCCGCCTAATCATGCTTGTTCCACTTATTTCTCCAAGTGAAGCATCCATCTATTGTTTCTATTTCTATGATTGTGGTTTCCTGTATCAATTCCTTGAATGGTTCTAAATCTTTGTATGTTCTTCTTCGTCCCACATTGTTTTCCAAAAGAGAGGTTATCATATCAAAATATCCCCACCACCAGCCAAGGTAGGTGTCCTTTCCCGCTTCTTAGATTTTGCAGCAACTTGATATTTTCCTCGAGCTTCGATGGCCTATGCACATTATTGAAGACCACTGTACAAGGGCTTCCTATAATCATCATTTCTACCAAAAAATATGATCTTTTGGCTTCAGAATCCAGAAGAATCAAGGATTGGGGGTTCGAGCAGATTTCTAAACCCCCAGATGAGACATTCTCTTCCATTTCTATTTAGTCATATAGTCTTCCTAGTTTCTTGAATAATTCATTTATTTTTCCTACAAAACATCTTGATCCCTGAATAAAAAATATATCAAGTTGTTCCATTTGAATCTTTTTTTTAACAACCTTTTTTTCTAAGGCTACTAATGCCTCTTATATTCCAAGATAATAATTTCATGATTCGATTTTGGGTGGATGAGGGCGAGCCAAGATCACTGATCTTACCTAAATTAATTAATATAGCTCCTATCTCCTTTAGGGAAAAATTGTTCACCTTTCTTCCTCACTTATTGAGGCTTTGTTGCGACGCTAGCACCATATGAGAATCAATTGCCTCAACTCCTAGCTGAGACCCCTTTATAGAGCCTCCTCCTTTTCTGGATGTGGTATTCTATGCCCTCTAAATATCATATCTTCTCTCATCGGATATAAACAATTTATTATGTTTATTTGATACTCATTAATTGGTTTTATGCCTTGATTCTTTTCCTGTTCCACCAAATCTTGGAGGTTGATTCCTTCCCTCTCAATTAACTCTTCCCATTCTAGATCCTTTTTTCCTACCTCACAAGGGATCATCTTCGCATCTCCTTAAAAATATTTTGATATATCTGGGATATCCCCTTGCTTCTCATAGTACTCAGTCTGTCACCCCATTTCCTCCTCTCTATTCTCTTCCTTGTTCTATATTTCTTTGTCTTCCCTCCACTCCTCATCTGAGCTTTCCTCAGCCAAAACTTCAAAGTTGTTTGTATACGCTCTCTTTCCTTGATTACTTTGTTGTTGTCTTCTATTAGGTCTTCCCCTTGGCTTAGGTATGATAAAATCCTCAACATATTTTTGATCTGTCCCTTTGGTCCATTCTTCCACTTTTCTTATTTGTCATTCCCTTATCAGGTGGCCATGCTCATGGAATCTCTCAAATTTGAAAGGGATTTAGTTGTAGTCTGTTGGTTGCAGCCAAAATTCATTTTTGAACTCTATCTTGACTGCTTATAGAAAGGCTCGAGAGACATCCGTTTCTACACAGATTTTGGCATATGTTGTTTATATTCCTTATAGAGTTGCTTCGAAAATCTTAATGAATTTATACAAGGAAACTCTTATTAACTTTAAGTTTGTAGGAAGCCAATAGTCTAGGGGAAGGGAGTACAACCTGACCCAGACCTCGACGCATGTGAAGGTTTCCTTTTCCGGGGCAAATTTTTCCATCCACAGGAGGGTGAAAATGTGAAATTGGGTTACATTTGTTTCCCTTTTTTGAGAGAAAAATATCATTTTTTTTTGTTGTTCAACTTTCTCCAAGCCAAAAAAAAAAATATGTTTAGAATTTCATTTTACAATAAAAATAAAAATTCTCAGAAATTTTATTAGCTTTCTATTACTTATTTTTAGGAATTTTTTTATTCAAATTTGATATGTCAACTTAACATTTCTTTGAGTGTGTGTTATTTAACAAACAAAGGATTCATAAAAATTCATTTTCAAATGCGTTGGTGTATTCTTGAAAAAATTTTGTTTTTGAGAAAAAAAAAATGTGTTACAACAATCTAGACAGAGTCTACTTTAGTTTCGTTATATTTACGAAACCAAATGATGCATATCATAATTACTAGAATTTTTTGAATTGATCCAATATGAAAAAACTACATATTTTGAATATGTTTCGGCTCGCGTGAAATTTCTCAACATATTATTATAAACTAAAAATATAAAAACTACTCATTACAGATGACGGACCAATGTAATGCGCCATAATTTTTTCAATTATTTTTACAGTGTATTTTGGAAGAAACATAATTTTGATTTCACTGAATCATAATGGCCTTCAAAAATTGTTTGCACCCATTTTATTAGAAAATTAATGAAAAATAGTAAATATTTATTGAATTCCATAAAAATTATATTTCGTGAAAGTAGATTGAATTTCACAAATGCTTTTCTCAATTCTGACAGTTAATTCATAAAGTTTGATGAAGTTTAATCACTCCAAAGTTGAATAAATTTTTTCAGAGCCAAGTTGCTGCGTAGTTACAGACGTGTTAGTTCAGCCGAACTTTTGAAAAAATTCGACCGAATTGTTTTTTTTCCGCGTTGGCCCATTAATTCTAATGACACAAAAGTTCGACTGATGTTTTTACAGAAGTTCAGCCAAAATTTCGCTCGAAATTACGTCGGCCGGAAAATTCGATGAAACCCCTCCAAAAAAACATTTCGTAGCTATATAAATAGCCAAAAACAGAATCATTATTTTCCCATAATTTCGTACATTTCTTCATTTGGGCTGATTTTACAAACAAATTTTTTTGGGCTTAATTTTCAAAGGACTCCTTTCGGGCTTACTATTCAAAGGACATTTTTGGAGGTATTTTTTAAAGTGACATTTTTTTAGAGGCTTTTTGGGCTTAATTTTTAAAAGACATTTTTTGGAGATATTTTGTTTAAGAGACATTTTTTAGAGGCCTTTTGGGCTTAATTTTCAAAGGAAATTTTTTGGAGGTATTTTTTAAAGTGACATTTTTTAAGACATTGGGTTTAATTTTCAATGGACATTTTTTGGAGGTATTTTTTTAAGTGAAATTTTCTTTGAGTATATGTTTTGGGTTGAATTAAATGTTTATTAATGAATTTTTAAACTGATTTTTTTTCTAGCTTTTTAAATGAATTTATTTTTGCAGGAATTGGAAGGAAATATTCTGAGCTTCATTTTATTTTTAAGAAATTTTTTTGGCGAAATTTTTAAAGTAAGTGTTTTGGGTTGAAGTATGTATTTTGTGAAAACAATTTAAAATGAGCTTTTTAAAAATTAAATCTTTTGTGATGCTTTTTTTAATTGATTTTTTGTCTAAATTTTGATGTAGTGATTTTTTTTTTTTTACAAGATTTTGAAGGAAAAATTTTGAGCTTCACACTCAATTATCATGGGAAATTGAAGGAATTGCAAGAGAAAATATGATCGAACAAGAGACCCTGATGAATGTAGAGAACAGGGGAGAGAATATCACAAAAATAAGAGAGAAGAATGCTCAAATATTGAAAGGGAAAATCAACCTCAACTAGAAGTTGAAGCAGGTATGTAGATGTAAATATTATAAATTTGATATTTAAAATTTGACTAGTGTATTGTGAAACTTAATTGTTATTTAATGAACTAATTTGAAAAATATTTTGCAATGTAAACATAGAGAGATATTCCTCAAAACATTGATGATGAGATAGAAAAGTTTGAAAGAGGAAGTGAAAGAGATATTGAACCAACGATTGAAGATGTTGAAAATGTTGAAAGAAATTCAGGTGAAGAAATTGAATCACCAGGTATATATATATATATATATATATATATATATATATATGTTGAAAATGTGTATTATTGAAATTATACATATTTATTAATTTAATTATTTATTGAATATGTAAACTCATTATGTACATTTAATTTTAATATGTACCAATGAAATCAATATCGATGATGAGATGTTAGAAAATGTTGACACTCACACATATGGAGATAAAAAAGATGACCATGTTATATGATATCATGTTAATCACATTATTTATTCGTTCTTCAAAGATGAAACTGTGGCAATTCAAGCCCAAACGTTGAAAATTCTCTTAACATCAAAGAAATTAAAAGAAGCTACGACTTTATTGGGTATTCGAAAATCAACAAAAGATAAAACAAAATGAAGGAAAATGTGATAAAAAATATAAATAGTTCTACAAAATATAAATAGTTCTCTAAAGTAAATTGCAATATCTAGAAAGAAAATTTATTTAGATGTACGTAGAGAAATACAAATGGGAGTGATTTCATCAAGTACTAAAGAGAATCACTTGGTAAAATCTATGGCACAAACATTAGGAACCTCACGGAAAAATTTGCACAAACATTGTATATTTCGATTGCAAATAGATGTAAGTGATGAACTTGCCTATTGGAGAGCTATTTGTAGGAAACCATACAATGATAGACTTGGATAAGATGTGAAAAAAATAATATATGAATATTGGATGAAAAATTCACATGTTTCGCCAAAAGCAAGGGATGTGATGCGAAGAAGAATAGCACAAAATCAATACAGAGAACATGCAAAACATTTCTTGGACACCACTCAGATAGATTTTTTCAACAAGTTCAAAGAAGAGAATCATGAAATTAATGTCTCAATTAGTTCTTTTGTGCAATAAAATCCATGAAATGTTAAACTTATCATTGTACACAACACTTGTTTTTGTCGTTATCATGTGGAATTTTAGTTATATTATGACACATTCCTTAATTTTGGTAAAATATTTTGGAAATATTCACCTCCTCCTTCCACTATCCATGATTTCATATCTCAAATTATATGTGGAAGTGGAAACCATGAATTATTTTACCAAAAGAAATGTGTTGGTGGTAAAAAATGTGATGACTGTCGAAATTTGACTAAATTTCAAAACAAATATCGTACTGATATTAATGATCAATCATTTTCCAACATAAAAGTGAAATGGAAGAGCTGTAAATATATTCATATATCGATATGTTCAATTAGTACTAAAATTTCTAAGAGAATTGATTTACAAGAAGAAAAAAATTTGTGATAGAGTTTTTGAAAAAGTTTGAGGCAAAATTTTATAAATACACCAAGCATTCCCATAGAGATCGATGGCGGGACTTGCAATTTGAAAAATCCCTTAAATTTTTTCCACTAGGGACCATTTTGTCAATAGTTGGATTTGCATAAAACTACACATTTGTTCCACAAAATGAAATACAGAGTGAATACTATCATTGTGACCAAGTATCCATGCTTGTCCATATTCTATATAGACATGTTGAACAAAATGTTAATCATATAGAAAGCAACAGTGAAAATCGGCATGTTATTAAAGAATATCACTTTTATATCAGTGGCGATCATACACATGATACATATTTTGTAAATCATTATTTTGAAAAGATTTATGACTCCTTGAAAAGTCATGAAATAAAATTCAATGAAAATTGGATATGGTCAGATGGATGCCTAGGTCAATTCAAATATTCACGATCATTCTTTTGGTTGTGTCATATTCATATGAAAACCCGCATTAAACATTGCCAGAATTTCTTTGTGACTGGTCATGGAAAAGGAGAACATGATGGTGCAAGGGCATGTATAAAACGAGCACTTCGAAGATATCAAATGTTCCACTCTACAAATCGACTTGTCTCTGTTGAACAAGTTGTTCAATGGTGCATCGCTGCACTAAGCCATGAGACTAACCGATCAAGGGAAGTACGAAGGTACATGATTTAATTTTTATTGGATTTGTAATTTTAAACATTATTTATCACAATGATTATCTTTGATGATATTTTGAATAACATATTTATATTCTTGTTTGAATTCTCCATATAGGTTTTTTTGGCATATTGGGGTCCAAGATGTAGATAGATCTATTTGATATGATGTTGAAACAATAAAAGGGACTAAAAAATTGCATTCAATTAAAACAAAGTTGTCCAAAACTGTTTTTGCATTGGATAAAAGAAAATATTCTTGTTTTGTTCATATTTGCATAGACACCACAAAATCCAATGATGCTTGTGAAAACAAAATGTATGTAAAATATTGGCAACATACAAAACTAAATACAAAAGTAAAAATGTCTATTGCAAACTTTGAAGAAATGCAATCAGAGGAGACTACAATGTCATCTAAAGGTGATCGAGTTTCTGTTCTTGTTAGAGAAGGTAACATTTGAATTTATTTCAAGTGATAGAGACCTAGAAATAGATAATAAAATCAAGTACATATGTTAAATTAAAGTTATTTTTTCATGTTAATTAGGATTTAAATTTAAATACAAAAGTTTTTTTATTGTGCAAGATATATTTTTGTTGTAGTTGCACCCACTACCAACAATGAAAATGTGAAGTATTATTGGATGCGTTGCACTAAACGAGAGATGAAATTATTGGAAAACTATGATGACAATGGGTTTACATATGACATAGGGTCTATTATACTGAAAGGTTGTTTTTTCCAACAAACTCATCAAAGTCGAAATTTTGTTTAGTTTCAAAACTATGAACCTGATGTCATAAGTTGTCAATATAGTCACTTGGTCTGTGCATCATGCATAAAGATGATAGAAGCTTAATAAAAGAAAAAATTAAGAAATTAAGAAATGTAAAATTTCAAAAGCCAATCATGAACGGATCATTGAAGATGGCATTCCATTGGAATTTTTTTGATTGAACTTCCCAACAATTTCTTCTCTTTGGAGAAATCTTTTAGAACTTCCAAAACTCAACTAAAAATTGAACTAGCCTTTTTATGTTATATGTAGAAGTGTTTTCACATGTACATTGTTTTGGTACATTCAAACGAGTAATTTATACACATGTATATTATATGGTCTTAAATGATTTCATACATTTTATGGTACAATTTGTCATAATTTCATTATTGAAAAATGTACATATCTGTGTATCTAGCATAGTTGATATAATTCAAATTTTAAGTTGCACGATTTGTTTTAGATGTATCTATTAAGTAAATTATAATATTCATTCTCGAATGAAAAATATGTGGTACGTGTTTTGTAATTTCCAGTTTACTCTCAACTGAAAGTAGCTTTTCTATGTACATTAATGAAAAATATTGTGTACTGGATCTATGTTTTAATGCACTTTTAAAAAAATTTGATCGTTTGACACATCTAAGAACACCCATAATTTTATTATTTTTTATAGATATATACATTGACATGTATTGTACTTCAATCATTTTTACATATATTCTTTTTTTGTGCCGATAACAGTACAAAAAAAGGACCCTATTAACCAGGCATGCCAAAAGACTGCAGCACAAAGCCCAAACCGAGAACTTTTTTTTGCCTTCAAAGGCTTAGACAACCTTTGTTGTAAACTACAAGTCCTCCTCTCAGGAAGGAAACCTATGGTGACTGGCCATCCCCAAAAAGAGGCCACGGAAAGAAAACCGGGAAACCAGTAACACATTAAAAGACAGAGGGTACAAACAAGAAATTAATCCTTACTCCCCACGGTTGCATCCTCTTTTCCGGCAGCCGAACTTGGGCCCGCGACCTCCTCCTGTCCTGGCGCAGTCCAGGGTTTGAAACGATGGATCACGGTGGTCTTGTTGTTTTCATCTGTCATTTTGATAAAGATATTCATCACATACTTCAAGTAGGTCTCAAAGAGCTGCACAAAAACTTCGAGGCGTCAGGACTGCGCTTTCATTTCCTCTACCAAGGACTTCAGAGTCACTTCCAAATTCTCCAGTCAGGCTGAATTTCTAGCCAACCCTAAGGTATCCGCCTAGAAAGCTGCCCGGTTCTAAGCCTCCTTCATGTTCATCGATTTAGCCAATAGGATTTTCGTAAGCCAGGCCATAGCCTGGGTACGCAGGAATTGCATGGACCTGGTGGTCGAGGTGCGAGGGTCGGTAATCCAATCGACCTCCTCTTGAATGGCCTTATGATCTACAATTTCTATAACTTTGGCCACTTCGGCCTGCAACGACTCCATGGTTTGCTTGCCTTTGCGGGAGACATATCTGTTGAAACCATCCTCCGCCTCCTAAACCTCAAAGATAGCCTTAGAGCTACGCAGGTGACGTTTTTCCATATTCTGCCTCCACTCCTTCTCACCAGGCATACTAAAGGGAATTGTAAAACAAAGAAACTTGAGATCGAGAGGCAGGACTCTCAGCACAATTTTTATGCCCGCATCGTTACAACCCTTCCCAGTATTTATAATCTGGATGCAGTTATTTCGAAACCTGGAGTGAGTTATCCATTCTGTGTAATCATTCATCCTTTCAATCTGAACATTCATCAGGTGGGGGAGATCTCCCAGCCCCGTGCGATCCCCCTTGGAAGGATTTCCGCACACTCTCATTATATCTATATGCCACATCGTAGGATTATAGGTCATGGTGTACCCGACCTAATCCCTGCTATAACTCTCCAAACGTCTCCCATGCTTCCCACAGGACTGAGGGCACTAATACCGTTGCATCGACATAAAGGATACGGGGAACCGTACACAACCTTAATGTCCAATTTCATGAGAATTGTCCTCTTCATTTGACGATCCAGTCAGATCCTTGATGGCAGTCTATTCGCAGTCCTTCCACAAGTTTTCAAGTGTCACATCTTGCCAGCGGGCATCCAGAACGACCTCGGGGTTATCCACTGCATGATTAGCCAAAATATCCACCATTGAATTTGCTGAGCAACGGACTGCTTGAAACACAATTCCCTTTAGCATAGAAATTTGGGCCAAGATAAGCGTCATGGCTTGTAAGAGGTGCCAATGTTTGGTGACCTTACTCGGCTTTGTCCCTTTATACAAACGTTTCGTAGCATTAATCGCTAGCGTAGAGTCCCCTTCAACAATGGTGTTTTCACTTTTCAAACGAACCAGAATCCTTAGACCTTTTTCAAGCGCAGAAAATTCTGCTTCGTTATTAGTTGCTTCACCCAGCGAGCTACTATAGATATGCAGGATCACACCTTTGTCATCTTTAATAAACCCTCCAAACCCTATCGAACCCGGATTGCCTCTTGAAGCACCGTCAAAGTTCAGCTTACAGTAACCAGGGAAAGGGAGCTGCAAATTCTTAAGGGAGGGAGGAAGCGCAGGAGGATGAGCAAGCATACCCTGACCAGTAGCACCGTCAAGCCCGAACAGAGCCAAAATGCACTGCTCTCCCATCGCAGGCCTGTCATTCTGATCCACTTTAACCTGGGTAAGAGCCATTTATCTCATATTTTTCATGATCTCAATTTTGATTTGGTCAATTTGATGTCCCTCATCCTAGAAGATATGCACGTTTCTTTCCTTCCAAACCGACCACACAAGGAACCCAGGGCCGAGATGCCATAAGAGGTTAACAGTTTCGTGTTCGGCATACTTAGTCCTCCACCTAGCAATAGTGTCTTGGATGGAATCTTTGCTTCTGTCTGATTGCTAGAAAATCTCTAACATCTAATCCCATAAAGTAGCAGCCCAGTGACAAGAATTAAGGAGGCGATCGATCGTTTCCTCCTCTGCCTCACATAGACAGCAT
This sequence comes from Pinus albicaulis, assembly GCA_034641835.2. Taxonomy (NCBI): domain Eukaryota; kingdom Viridiplantae; phylum Streptophyta; class Pinopsida; order Pinales; family Pinaceae; genus Pinus; species Pinus albicaulis. The sequence goes on from CM076584.1 coordinate 173,146,720, forward strand.
TGTGAAGGCCCTATGAACCCTTTTCTAATCAGATTCTCCCAGGTGAGGATTTTCCTATTCATTAGGAGCCAAAGGAAAGTTTTAATCTTGGGCCAGTATAGGGAATCCCAGACATTGTCGTGCCAGTGAAATTTTTCTTCTAAATCCCTGTTTTCTATGTAGGCTCTCACTTCTTTGAGGTTAAAAGCCCCTCCCTCAGTTCTACCCCACTGGAGTTGATCAGCCTCCCCCGAGCTCCGCACCTTTCTGCTCTCCACCCTCGGATGCAACGAGGTCAACTGGTTCAAGACCCTTTCACCTTGGGAGGGAAGGTCCAAAGCCCATTGCCACCACTGGGGGGTGAGTGCTCGCTTGTCCAATAGTGATAAACCTTCAATTTTCCCAACCTCTAAAAACTTTGTTGCGTAATTTGATACTCAGGACAACCCAACTTAGGCAGTTGTTGCGAGGCATCTTCCCAAAAGAATGTCATTTGGCCATTCCAGATTTCCCAAAAATAGTGTTCCTGGATGACGTGTTTATTAGCCCAAGCTAAGTTCCAAATAGTGGATCCTGTGATTTCCCCTGTCAATCTGACTAAATCAGGGGGCCGCTAATCCTATGTGTATTTGGCCTTCCATAGCACCGCCCATGGGGCATTGGGTTCCTTAAGCCATCTCCACCAAAGCTTGGCCCCGCAAGCTTTATTCACAGTCTCAGGGTCTTGAAGACCCAGACCTTCCAGGATCTTAGGTTTACGAACCTTACTCCAAGCCACCAGGACCCACTTCTTATTTTCATCTTTTCTTGACCGAAGGAAATTCCGTTGAATGTCTCTAATTTTCTGGATCACCCCCTTAGGCACTGGGAGAATGGAAATCATATAGTGCAAGATAGCTTGCAGCACTACCTTGGTCATGACCAACCAACTAGTGAAATTCAAAGCCCTGTTCGTCCATTAACTGCCACGTTCTTTCAGGGAAGAAAGTAGTTTTTCCCATTTAATCTTCTGCCATGGTTTATCCATTAAGGGAATCACCGGGTATTTAGATGGGAGGCTTCTCCTTTGAAAGCCAAGAATGGGTGTGAGGTTCCTCTGGATGGCAACATGCGTATTGAAGAAAAAAATCATTGATTTTTCTAAATTTAAGTCCATACCTGAAGCTCGACCAAGGAGGTCAAGAATAGCCTTGAATACCCGGGCCTCTCGAACAATAGGAATCCCATGGAGCATCATATCATCAAAAAATTTTTGATGGGTAGTTGCAGGGCTCGTTTGAATAAGTTTAAGGCCGACAATGTCATCTTTTGCCTTAGCTCTTTTGATGATGAAGCTTAACCCTTCCATCAACATGACAAAAAGAAAGGGAGATATCAGATCTCCTTGTTTGATCCCCCTTGAGGGAGTGAAGGGGTTAGCGGGGGCCCCATTAACCAAGATTGAAAAAGTCAGGGACTTCACCAAATCCATCACCCAAGTAATCCATCGTTGGCTGAAACCAAATGCTGCCAACACCGCCTCCATATATCTCCAGCTAACTTTATCATAGGCTTTCGACAGATCAAGCTAGATTATCATACCTGCTTTTTTCTGGGACTGTAAAGAGTGAATCATCTCATGTGCCAGAAGGATTTTATCCATTATCTGTCTACCTTCAACAAATCCGGGTTGCTCCTCAGAGATAATTAACGGAAGGATAGTCTTTAATCTGTTAGCCATCACCTTAGAAATTATCTTATAAGTAACATTGCACAGGGCTATAGGGCGGAATTTTGCTGGCGTGCAGGCCTTCACTTGCTTAGGAATCAAGGCAATAAAAGTATAATTCAGGGATATCAAGATAGAAGAGGTTTTACGGAAGTCTTCCACTACCTCCCAAATATCCTTTTGCATCGTGTCCCAGCATGCTTTGAAAAAATCAATGGTAAAGCCATCTGGGCCGGGTGATTTACCATTAGGCATCTCCTGAACTATTTCTTTTACTTCAGCCAAGGAGATTGGGCGGTCCAGATTTCTGTTGTAATCCTCAGTTAGGATCCTAGGTATGGAAGCAACCACTTCCCTAATGGCCTCTTCCCTATCTATATCTGGTTCCTTGGAAATGTGAGAAAAGTGGTTCACCAGGAGGTTAGGGATATCCTTATGGGATTCAAAAGAAATCCCTTCCTCATCTTTTAATCTAATGATCTTATTAGTCCGTCTATATTCCATATTTGACCTGTGGAAAAACATAGTGTTCTTCTTTCCTTCCTTTAGGCACTGGACCCGAGATTTTTGTTTCCATAAGATCTCCTCCCGCTAACATATTTCATCCCATTTCCTCGTGATATATTGCTCCATACATTTGGATTCCTGAGAAATTTCCTCATGTATCCATTCCTTATGCAGTATTTCCATTTTTTCCTTGAAGGCTAGCTTCTCCTTGAAGATATTTCCAAACACTCCGTGATTCCAGGTTCTAATTCGGGCTTTGATATGTTTCAACCTTGCTTGAAGATGAAGCATATTTGTGCCTCTGATCATCATGGGGTTCTGCCACCATTGTTTAATTTTTTATTTTAAGTCAGGATGTTCTAGCCATAATTTTTCAAAACTGAAAGGGCGATTTTTGGGAGAGCCCAAAATTGCAACATCCAAGCTAATAGGCCAGTGGTCAGAACCACCACTTGGGATAATATCTGTCTCTTTTGTTAAACCTTCAGAATGATGTCTTCTTATAAAAGGAAGTGGTTGAGTCTAGAGGCAATTTTCCAATACCCACCCCTCCTATTATTCCAGGTGAGCAAACCGCTCCTTGGAGGGATATCAACTAGCCTAGCAGTCCTTATGAATTCTCTGAGGGCCTCTGCATCTCGATTGTGCTTCCTCAACCTGCCTTTATTTTCCCCTAGCGAGGTGATCATATTAAAATCACCCCCATAGATTCCTTTAACACCAATGTGCCTATGTTGCAGTTGGGAAAGGTGGTCCAATAGTTTCAACTTATCTTCCAGTCTTTTAGGCCTGTAGACATTGGTGCAGAGATATGTTCCTGGTTCTCTGATAATATGCATCTCCAGAGCCATATAATATCTTGTTGCCTCTGCATTCATTAAGTGAAATGACCGAGGGTTCCAAAAATTTGTCATTCCTCCTTCATACCTTCAACTTCTAGATATTCCATTCTCTTACCAATTTTTCTACTTACTTCCTGCATCTTTTTACTTGAGCATTTTGTTTCTTGTTGAAAGATCATATATGGGTTTTATTTTTTACTTTATTCTTCAGAAGTTGTTGTTTCCTTAGGCTATTTATCCCCCTTGCATTCCAAGACAATATCTTCATGATAAACATAAGGAGTTAAGAGGAGGAAGTAAAAGCCTTGAGGGCTTTCATCTTACCTGAGTTAAGAAGCATTTGGCCTAGTTCTTGGAGAGCTTCATTGTTTGATCGTCTCCCCCTTTTGTGCCGATGCTTGGCCCTTAGGTTACTCTGCTACAGTCCTTGGACTTTGATTCCCAGACCTTTCATCGTGCCATGCCCTCTTTTCTGGATTTTGGACTTTGCCTCTTGTTAAGCCAGGAATAAGAAATCTACCCTGTCCATTTCTTCTACTAGGATGTGCTCCATGCCTATTTCCTTCCATTATTCGACCATAGTGATAAGTTCCATGCCCTCTCTATCTAGGATATCCCTTAGTTCTATATCCTCTGTGCCGGCTTCACTGATTGACATCTCTACATCGCAAGTGTGTTCTATTCCATCAGGGTTCTCTTCCATATTTTTGACTCCAGGGCTTAAGTTCTCCTATTGGTGAGTTCCCATTTTATCTGGTTGGGAGTCCAGTGGATTAGAGTCTTCTTCTGTGCCATTTTCCCCCCCAGGGCTGAAAAGGCATTGTTATTCCCTTTAGTGGGTGTCCCTGTTTTAGGGTGGTTCCTTCTGTTAGCTCTTTGTCTCCCGTTTGGACTGGTAAAACATTCCTTGTCTTTCGATGCTCCTTCCTTATTCTTTTATTTTTGTTTGTTAAGAGGGCATTCTCGGAAAAGGTGTCCATGTTCATGGAATCTATGGCATCGAAAGGGGATCTGCTTATAGTTGATGGCCTGAAATAAAACTTCATCTTGGAATTCCAGCCATAACCCTTCATGTAGTGCTCCTGAAACATCCATTTCAATGCATATTCTTGCACAGGAGGTGCACCTCTTTTGCAAGGTAGCCTTCGTAGCTTGGAAAAAATTTCCCAGTTTGTTACCGATTTGTTCAAGTGCTGAGGGCCTCCAATAGTCAATGGGGAGTGAGAAGAGACGAATCCAAACCATCATATGGGTAAAAAATTTCTATTCTGGGGCAAAGTTAGGCTTCCAAGGTCTCATGTCTAGACTTGCCAAAGCATAAAAATAGGGGCCTCCATCAAAAATACGGTCCCTGTATTCCAAGTTGGAAAAAACCAATGTAAAAAACCCCTTCGCTCCTAAGTGCAGTTGGACATCTCCTCTGGGTTTCCATTGTTGCTTTATCCATTGGCATAGGGCTTTTTTTGTTGGCCAAAAACCCATAAATTTGCAGATCAGTGCGTAGATAGACATATGATCCCTGTATTCCTGCATTTTTGGATCTGTAATGATGACTCGGAGAATTTCCGAAGTTTTCTATTTACATCGCCTATTTTCCACCAGCTTGTTGCCACCCGTGCCAGATCCCGATGGAACTAAACCAACTTGGGATTGGTTTTGAAGGTTGATTATATCCTTTGTCCCTTACATTGTCATAGGAGAATCCTTCTCAGGGGAAGGTTTATTCTTGTCGTTTCTTTCTATTATTTTGATTCCACCTACCGGCCTTTGACTCTGCGCCTCCGTGAAGACCCTGTTATCCTTCTGCTTCCTGTCAGTTGCTTCCTTGCCAGCAGCATCAGATCCTACAATCTGAACTCCTTCGCTAGGACCTTTACCCTTGTCCAGCACCATTTGTTTATATGACGGGGCCCCATTGGCCCCCCCGCGTCTCATATGATTGACCAGTACTGAACCGCGTCTGAGGAACTCAGCTAGATGGGCCCTATCGTTCGCCAGAGCTTGCTAGAATGTTTAGACGGACCCTAAATCCCTCCGACCTGCAACCCCCAAACCCTATTTTCTCGCACCCCAGATCATGTTCTTTCCAATAGAGCAAAACTTCCATTTGTTTCATTTCATTTTTACATCTATTCAAACATGTACTTCAATAATTTTTATGTACATATATTCATGTGAACTTTTTTTTTTTTGTAACTTGGGCTAAACTATATTATAAGCATGAAAAATTGTACAGAGGAAATGGGTAGAGATGGCATGCAATGCTTAGCCTATCCCTGCCTTGGTATTGTTCAAAACAAACCAAGTTTGGGGCTCCCTCAAAGGAGGAAACCATCCCATTAAGAGTGTCATCCAGTCTTGTAATACAAGATATTCAGTGGCCCATATAAAAAAAAAAGCTGAAATATATCCTCAAGTGAAAAAAAAACAGAAATTAACCTTGCTACCAAAAAATCATGGAGTTCATTCATCTTCTCTCGTCGCCTGGTCCTCTTCCACTATTAGGCACTCGTATTCTCTAGCAATGGCTTCCTCCTCATCTGTGGTTATTATAGGAGGCTTTAGAGGGGCCACATGGATGAAAGGAGCAACTGGGTACTCCGCATCGTAATCTATGGTCCAAATACCATCCGAGTCCATAACCCAAACGCCTATCTCCTCCATCGTGGGCTCATAAACTCGAAGCTGGTTGGTTTTCCTGGGTAAAGGTTGCATATTTTGTGGAATAGTGGATTTACTGCATCCTCTTCTACCCTTAGGCTTCTCCAGAGCCAAAAAAATCTCCCCATGAATGCTATCAAATTCTTGAGGAGCCAGCATCTCATGGCTATCAGATGTAGAGCCCTCAGTGGATTCCAATCGTTGGTCGTGGCAACAATGAGAGTGGCCTGAGAACGCATCCCTATAGATGCCCCTGATGGGCTTCTGACAGTGGCGCGGGGCCATGGTATGGCTTCTAACCTGTACATTTTATGATTTTTTTTAGATATATACATCTATATGTATTGTACTTCAATCATTTTTACATGTACTTCAATCATTTTTATGTACATATATTAATGTGAACTTAAATATGTAAAACCATCTATGATTGTTTTAAATGACATGTATGATCATGCAAAATGTACTTAAATATCACCTAAATAATATATGTACATCCTAAAATTATATAGCATTCACAAACATGTTCAAATGCACAACCTATACCAATGTATGTGTTAAATGTAATTTTAAATTTCCATCTAGATTCATTTTATATTTAACAAATAAAAGGACAACTTGAGTTTTAAGAACAAAACATTATATCACAACATGTGAGCACATGCCAAATGTAGTTCAACTCTCCAAAATATACACATGTATGTGCAAATTTTAATTTGAAATTTCCATCTAGATTCATTTTATATTTAACAAATATAAAGACAACTTGAGTTTTAAAAACAAAACATTATATCAGAACATGTGATCACATGCCAAATGTAGTTCAACTATCCAAAATATACACATGTATACATGTTTTGTAATTTGAAATTTCCATTTAGATTCATTTTATATTTTAAAAAAATGACAACTTGAGTTTTAAAAACAAAACATTATATCACAACATGTGATCACATTCCAAATGTAGTTCAACTATCCAAAATATTGTACATGTATGTGTAAATTGTAATTTGAAATTTCCATCTAGATTCATTTTATATTTAACAAATAAAATGACAACTTGAGTTTTAAAAACAAAACATTATATCACAACATGTGATCACATGCCAAATGTAGTACAAAAATCCAAATTATACACGTGTTTTATAATTGAAATTTCCATCTAAATTCATTTCATATTTAACAAATAAAATGACAACTTGAGTTTTAAAAACAAAACATTAAATCACAACATGTGATCACATGCCAAATGTGCTGGAATCACAATTTTCATTAGACCAAAAAGCGCAGGCGTTAGTCTCCGCTATAATCGCCAAAGTTAGGATCCACGAGAGGCGGTTAGTCCATGTCGTGAAACACATGGGGAGCATTGAACCCAATTTCCAACAATCTCCCCCCCAACGCGAACCAGGTGAATTTCGAACTCGAGACCTGTCGCTCTTATACAACTTGTTGAATTCACGATTATCGTTAGACCAAAACCCGCAGGCGTTAGTCTCCGTTAGAATCGCCAGAGTTAGGATACACAAGAGGCGGTTATTCCATGTCGTGAAACACACGAGGAGCATTGAACCCAATGTCCAACAATATGTAGTTCAACTTTCCAAAATATGTACACATGTATGTATTTTGTAATTTCAAATTTCCATCTAGATTCATTTTATATTTAACAAATATAATGACAACTTGAGTTTTGAAAACAAAACATTATGTCACAACATATGATCGCATGCCAAATGTAGTTCAACTATCCAAAATATTGTAAGCGTATGTGTAAATTGTAATTTCAAATTTCCATCTAGATTCATTTTATATTTAACAAATAAAATGACAACTTGAGTTTTAAAAATAAAACATTATATCACAACATGTGATCACATGCCAAATGTAGTTCAACTATCCAAAATATACACATTGTGTTTTGTAATTTTAAATTTCCATCTAGAGATTCATTTTATATTTAAAAAATAAAATGACAATTTGAGTTTTAAAAACAAAACACTATATCACAACATGTGATCACATGCGAAATGTAGTTCAACTATCCAAAATATGCACATGTGTTTTGTAATTTGAAATTTCCATCGAGATTGAGTTTATATTTAACAAATAAAATGACAACTTGAGTTTTAAAAACAAAACATTATATCACAAAATATGATCACATGCCAAATGTAGTTCAACTATCCAAAATATACACATGTATGTGTAAATTGTAATTTGAAATTTCCATCTAGATTCATTTTATATTTAACAAATAAAATGAAAACTTGAGTTTTAAAAACAAATCAACTTGAGTTTTAAAAACAAAACATTATATATCACAACATGTGATCACATGCCAAATCTAACTATCCAAAATTTAAAATCATCCTTGATAATAGTAAATGTAGTTTGAAACTATATCCAAATAGTAAAATATGTCCAAAAATTATATCACATGAACAATAAAAGTAAATATATATATATATATATATATATATATATATATATATATATATATAAATGTATTGTGTTACAAGTATAAATTTATATAGAAAATTAAATATGACTGCATAGATAAGGCTATATATAGAAAAGTAAATTTAAGACTATATATCAAATACAATATTGCACACATATGCATCATCAATCAAATACAGATGGATCCAGTGTCTTTTCTAGCATCATCTTGAGCCTCATGATATCCTCTGAAGAATGGGAAACTGGTACACAATGTGTGCAAACATTAAAATTTAATGTTTTAAAATTAAATCAGAATGTAGAACTTCATGTAAAAAAAAAGAAAATGAAAAAAAAAAAATCATGCAATACCTGATGTAGTTCCCTCTCCATTGCCTTTTGTTGCTCATCCATTAATACATCTTCCACAGTAAACTGTACAATATACATGTACAATTTTATATATATATATATAGATATATATATTAAAAAAATTTAAATGAAAATGCATATAAACTAATTATCAATAATACTAAAAAAAAATGTTAGACAACTTGTTAAAATGGTGTGGATGTTCCTATCTCCATCATACACTCCATCGCTAGAGTCCTTGGAGAATGGAAATCATCTCCAAAAACCTAAAATTCAAAAATTTTAAAAGTATAAAATAACTCAAGATCTAGATGTCATTTTATAATAAGACTTTTGAACGTCAATTTATAACTTTAACATATAAGTGAAAAATTGAATACTTGTGACAGTGGATTTGGCACATCTCCTAACAAGGAAGAATAGGGTGGCTCCGAATGAAAATCATCTCCAGAAACCTAAAATTCAAAAAATTTAAAACTGTAAAATAACTCAAGATCTAGACCTCATTTTTTAATGGAACTTTTGAACTGCAATATATAACTTAAAAACGTAAGTGAAAAAATGAATACCTGTGCCGGTGGATTTGGCACATCTCCTAACAAGGAAGAAGTGGGTGGCTCCAAATGAAAATCATCTCCACAAACCTAAAATTCAACAATTTTAAAAATGTAAAATAACTCAAGATATAGATCTCATTTTTTAATGAAACTTTCACTTCAATTTATAACTTAAAAACATATTTACATGAAAAATTGTTCATACTTGTGACGATGGATTTGGCACATCTACTAATAGGGAAGAAGCAGGTACCTCCATCACAAAAACATCGGACAGAATCAAAATCTGTTAACATTTAATCATATACATGTACATGTGTACACAATTATTTATTTTAAAAATATGTCATCATCTTCTGATATAATACTAGATTAAAGTAATTCTACATCAACATCATGAACACTTAAAAAACACTAACATTTTCCAACATATCATCTTGATTGTGAAAACCATCTTGATTGTGAGAACCTAAAGCTTCGACCGTGATATTAAAATCTTTGTTCATCAAGCATGAGAACTGCGAATGGTGTTCACATATATGATACATTTTTGTTAGATTAACATATACAAATAAATGCATGTATATGTATTTATTAAAAATTGTACTTGTGTTAAAATATTCACACTAATCTTTAACACATACCGATCCCATGCCCTCTTCCTCATGAAGAATTAATTCCTACCAACCATTGCAAAAATTCTTTTCATATGTTATAAGAACTTCAATACTCATGTTTTCTATCTCATCATCTCTATGATACACAAAATTAGAATGTGCATTCTCTCATGCTCTTCATCGATTCATACAAACATAAATTCAAATGAGTCTACTCTGAACATTGTCTATGATGAAATCCCTTACTTCTCGACTAATTTGAGAAGTGGCATCCATCTCTGACAGTAAATTTTCCACACAAAGAGGTCGTCAACTAACCAATGGTGGCTCGGGGCGAGCAAACTCAGCATCATGCTTAGCGCCCCTACGGTTAGATAATCGACCTTTACCAAGACCAAAATATTCAGAGGGGAGGTCGTTATAGTTGGGTTTCATTCCCAAAAATAATTTTGCAAAATAAAGAGGAACCTCAACGTTCCATGGTATTCTTCCATACGCAGCAAGGTGCCTATCATACAAATGGCAAGCTATCTTAGGGTGCTTGAAATATTTCACCTTTAGCATCTTTCTTTTCGGCCCTTCTTTGAAAAAAACATAGACTTGGCCATTTCTGTTGTAACTCTGTGTTTAAAAATCTCCCATGTATCGGGACCCATCACTATTTCCTTTCTCTTTCTCATCACCTCTATAAAAGTATTATTGGTTGGCCCAAGCATTTTGTACACATCTACAAGCCTTCTTAAAGAGTGACTAACTATTTCCAATATTTCTCAACTCTCAGTAGGGAGTTTCAAAGACACAAGATCTTTCTTCAATTTTGAATAAATATGTTGACACCTTTGTAACGTGCATTGTTGGATGTTTTTTTCTTAAGGTAAATTGGAAATGTCAGACGGATAAGTCCTGGTTGGTGTACAACCTTCTTCTTGAATAACACGTTCTAGCCTACGTATTTTTTGAGCAACATTTTCACCTTGTACATCAATATATAAAATTTTGTTTTAATAAAAAAACATGTGAAAAAAATTTTACAAATTAAATTAAAATAATATTCATATTGATGGCCACCTCGAGATGGTTGGGCAGCATCATTCCCACCTGGAGATTGTTGAGAACCAGAATTACCACTGATTGGTAGAGAATCAACATGACCACCTCTTGATTAGCCTCCAATGGAATGCATATCACCACCCTCATGCAATTGGTCGACACCTATTGATGGGCCACTAGGGGAATGCGTACCACTACAAACCTCACATGAAGCTTCATAATATATATATATATATATATATATATCTATATATATATATATATATATATATATATATATATATATATATGAATTTATAATCAATTTAAAAATACATACATACATATAAATAAATGTACATATGATTGATTAAATTTCATGAACCATACCAACATTACATGAACCATGGTCATGCTTCATTGATGGAGTAGATACTCTTGTCTTCCTAACTCCTAAAAAAATAAAAAATGAAATTTATTAGAAACTAATTTAACTCACAAAATTGATAAAAAAATAAATTCCATATGTATACATGTATGTACATGGGGATAAAATTATATATATATATTCAATAAAAAAATAAATTCCACATGTATGCATGGAGAAAATATTATATATTCAAATTTCCATTTAAAAACGTGTTCATTTAATATAAATACCATGAACATCCCTTGATCCATGATCCCCCTCTCTCATAGAGAGATGGGATTCTATTGATATTTGCCTTTCATCCTCCATGATATATATATATGGATATCTACAGTGGACATTTAAAATTATTTTTTTAATTACTATTTAAAATAAATTCAAAAGATTTCAAAAAATTAATGTAATTTAGTGCAAATTTTTTGTAAAACATAACTTTCAAAGCACAAATTGATGTGTGAAACTCAATTTAAACAATTTTTTTTTGAATTCCTCAAATTTTAATTTTATAAATCATGAACTTCACCAAGTTGCGCTTACATGGTGGGAGCACACTTGGTATATAATTGTAAAAAACACATTATTATTAAAAATGATGCATTTATAAGTAAAAAAGACACACATATCCAAGATATATTACAATTTCCATCAATAAATTTTGAAGGAGAGCGTATCTTTTAGGTCCCTATATTACGAGTACAGTCCCTTATTGTTATTAGTGTAACCCCCTTATTGTTATTGTTGTGCTCCTGTAACCCCCATATTGTTATTATTGTGCCCTTACATTATTATTGTTAGGTCGGATAGGATTACATTGTGGCCCCATGGACTCCCATACATAGAAAGGACGTTTTGGTCATTTGAATCATCCAAGAATTGTTCATTTAAGTAGTGTATTGGAGGTTTACCCCTCAAAGTGGTTGATTTCTAAGGCGTTGATCTGTCTTTTCTTCTATTTTTGGAGCTGGTTACATAACATTTGGTATCAGAGTTTGGATTATAGGGTTTCGGTACTCCAAATAGGTCATCGTGGCATTTTCGCTATAAAGTGTTTTATACGAAGGTTTAGAAGTTGAAATTCATATAGCGCAAAGACGAAATCCTAAGGAACGTCGTGTAAATATTTCAGATCTTGGTTCGCAGTATTTTCGAGGATATAATCTATGGAAGTTAGGTTTTATTCAGGCTCCCAAATTTCAACTAAACAAGGTCATCATGGAATTAGCGCTATAACGTTTCGTATACTAAGTTTCAGAAGCTGAAATTTATACAGAGCTAAGACGAAATCCTAAGGAACCTCCTACAAAAATTTCAAATCTTGGTTCGATAAATTTTTTGAGATATGATTTGTGTAATTCAAGATTATTTCAGGCGCCCGAATTTCATCTCAAACATGTGACCGTGGGAAAAACGTCATAACTCTCTCTCTGAGCGTCGAACTGGAGTTTTGTCAAACTTGGCCGCAAGTACATAGACTTTAGTTTCCCATGTATCAATTTTAGAGCCGAAAAAGGAAACAATGACATGTGGCAAGTCATACAAGTTCGCTCTACTGAACCAATCCATAATTAGGTCATCCTAGGAGATTGGGCATAACTTTGTCTTCAAGAATCCAACTCAGGTTAGACATGTGGCATTAGAAAGAAGATTTAGAGGGCTACGTCAGGGCCAGATTTTAGATATTGAATATCCAAAATCACAGAGATAATTCAGTTTCAATATCGAGCTCCTCAAAATCAAGAAAAATGTGTGTATTTTTTTTTCCAAATTGCATAAGTCTTGTTTGAAAAATCCATTTTAAGTGATTCAAAAGGCCTATTGAGTGTAGATATCAATATTGGGTTCTAAAATTCATCCTAAAAATAATTCAACACCTACTAAGCCCTCATAGTACTCTACTATGACTCATGAAGATAAAGAATTGCAGCATGATCTATCATAATTACAAGAGAAAATGCACCAAATTTTGCTCTCACAAAGAGCAACAAAAAATGAAATGGAAGATTTGAAGAAAGGCATGGAAGTGAAGATGGATGGTTTGAAGAAAGGCGTGGAAGCTAAGATGGATGGCATGGAAGCTAAGATGGATGACATGGAAGAAAAAATAAAAGACAACATGGAAAACATGAAGAATGATCTAAAAAAATACATGGAAGGTTTGATAAAGTTGATACAAGAAATGTTTCCTAATGGCGAAAAGATAGTAGAGGAAACTCATGATGAGAACAAAATAAATGTTAATCGTGATTTCATAAACTCTAATGTTTGATGGAAGAACCACCATATTCCAAATATGGATATGAGGAAGTTTGATGGCAAGGATCTCGTAACATGGATACTACAGATGGAGCATTATTTTGATCTCAATAATGTGCAAAACACACAAAAGGTACGCATTGTAACTTTACATTTAGAACAAAATACATTTGTATGGTATCGATGGCCTTTCTCCTGTAAAAAAATTGTCACTTGGTCAATTTTTACGGAGGAAATGATAGCACATTATGAGAATACAAAGAGCAACACCTTCTTTAGCTAATTGATAAATCTCAAACAAAAGGGTTCAGTGGGGGAGCACATTAAGGACTTCAAAAAATTGAATATAACGGTAACTGATAGTCTAGAGGAACAGAGGATTGATGTCTTCATGGGGACTTTAAAGGATAACATCGAACATGAAGTTCACGTTTGGGAACCTGATTCATTGGAGAAGGCATTCAGGTTGGAAACAAAAATTGAATGTAAAATTATGGCGACAAGGAAGCCTACCACTCACATCTATAAATATGGAAGTGTTGCTACTCATAGACTTCCATAACCTACAAGTATTGAAACTACAACAATTGAAGAAAAAAGAGAAGAAGGGCTTTGCTACAGTTGTGGTAGCAAATACATTAAAGGTCATAAGTATGCTGAGAAGAGATTATTTTACATATATTGTGAAGAGGACGAAGAAAATGAACAAGAAACTTCAAAAGAAGAGGATATACACTAGGAACCAACCTTAGATGAAGAAGAAATGAGTCTGACCATATCATGTAATGCATTGGCAGGAATTACCACTCCTCAAACTCTCAAGATAGAAGGACATATCAAGAATAAAAATTTAATAGTGTTGATTGATTCAAGTAGTACCCATAATTTTATTCATTGTAAGGTAGCCAAGGAATTGAATTGTTTCCTATACCGAGTACCAGAATGTCAAGTGATGGTTGCAAATGGAGGAACTATAAATTTCTTTGGAAAATTCCATAATATCAAGCTAGCCATCAAGGAAAATGTATTTAATATTCAATTGATTTCCATTCCAATGGAAGCTGTTGATGTTGTACTAGGAGTATAGTGGTTACAATATTTGGGGATGATAGATTTTAGTTTTCAAGAAGTTTTCTTGAAATTTTTTTTGGAAGGAAAGGAAATCGAATTACGGGATATCACACGGAATCTAGGAAAGATAATAAGTTCTAATGTCATGACAAATATTTGAAGAAAGAACAACGAGGCGTAATTGCACAATTATGCTCACTAGAAGTTCCAACATCAAAATCATCTATTTCTCAAGATCTCCAAAAAGCCTTGGACAATCATTCCAAGGTGTTTGAAAATCCCAAAGGACTCCCACCTATTCGTGATCATGATCATGCCATTCATTTGATTCCAGGAAGTGTTCCTCCAAACATCAGGCTTTACAGATATCATTATTTCCAAAAAAACGAAATTGAACATATGATTGCAGAAATGTTAGAGGCTGGTATAATTCAACCTAGTCAAAGTTCTTTATCTACTCCAGTGGTATTGTTGCAAAAGAAGGATGGATCATGGTGCATGTGTCCGGATTATAGGGAGCTCAATAAGCTCACTATTAAAGATAAATTTCCCATTCCTATGATTAACGAATTATTGGATGAATTACATGGAGCAATTTATTTTACTAAGTTGGATCTTCGTTTAGGATATCATCAAATTAGAATGAAGACTGAAGATATTCCGAAAACAACATTTCGAACTCATGAGGGTCATTATGAATTTTAGGTCATGCCTTTTGGCCTTACCAATGCACCTTCTACATTTCAAGGCTTGATGAATTCCATTTTCAAACCCTTCCTTAGAAAATGTGTGCTAGTATTTTTTGATGACATACTAATCTACAGCAGGTCTTGGAAGAATCATGTTCAACATGTTGACAGGGTGCTCAAACTATTGGAGGAGAAACAATTATATGCAAAAACATCCAAATGTTTCTTTGGAGTACAAGAGTTGAAATATCTGTGTCATATTGTATCTCACAAGGGTGTTAAAGTAGACCCTAACAAAATTAAATCCATTAAGGAATGGAAAGTCCCCACAACCATAAAGCAATTGTGTGGATTTCTCGGGTTAAAAGGGTATTATTGCAAGTTTGTTAAGAATTATGGGAGAATAGAAGCACCTCTAACAACATTATTGAAGAAAGATGCATTTTCATGGACTCCTGAAGCAACTAAGGCCTTTGAACATCTAAAAGAGGAAATGTGCCTAGAACCAGTATTAGCTACTCCAGACTTCACAAAAACCTTTATTGTGGAATGTGATGCCTCAAGAAATGGAATTGGTGTTATTTTAATGCAAGAAGGAAGACCCATTGCTTTTGAAAGTCATCCAATCAAAGGAAAGTATTTACACAAGGATATATATGAGAAGGAAATGTTGGCAATACTACATGCAATAAAGAAATGGTGACCTTACCTAATGGGAAGACACTTCAAGGTAAAAAATTATCATGATAGTCTTAAACACTTTTTGGAACAAATACTATCTTCAAAAGAGCAGCGAAAATGGGTTACAAAGATGTTGGGTTATGACTTTGAAATCATCTACAAAAAAGGAAAGCTAAATTTTGTTGCAAATGCACTCTCAAGAAAGGATGAGGAGATGGAAGCATTGCTTTGTGTCGTTTCTATTATACAACCAGATTGGATAACCGAAGAAAGGGATGAATGGAAGAAGAATGAAGAAGAGTGGGCAATCATTCAAAAGTTGCAGCAAGATCCTAGTACATCTAATACATTTAGTTGGAAAAATTATTCCTTATGGTACAAATATCGCTTATATATTTGCAAGAATTCCCAACTAAAACAAAATATTCTTTTGGAATTACACACTTATCCTTTAGGAGGACACTCGGGATTTTTAAAAAATTACCACGGGGTGAAGAAAGAATTTTTTTGGGATGGTCTTAAATCTGATGTTCAAAAGTTTGTGGCGGAATTTTTGGTTTTCCAGCAAAATAAAGTTGAGACAATTAAGACCCCGGGTCTTCTACAACCTTTATCCATTCCAAGTCAACATTGGGAGGAGATTCCAATGGATTTTACCGTAGGTTTACCTAAGTCCGAAGGAAAGAGTTTCATCATGGTGTTAGTTTATAGACTTAACAAGTATGCACACTTTTGTGCATTATCTCATCCATTTAAAGCAAGTACAGTTGCTACTACATTTATGGACACAATTCAAAAGCTACATGGAAACCCGAATATTATAATAAGTGACAGAGATCCCATTTTTACATGAAATTTTTGGACAGAATTATTTTCTTATCTGGGTACTCAACTAGATCATAGCTCATCTTATCATCCCCAATCCGATGGTCAAACTGAGATAGTGAATAAATGTTTGGAAGGATATCTTCGTTGTTTTGTATCTGATAAGAAAGCACAATGGGTAAAGTGGTTACCTATCGTTGAATGGTGATATAACACTTCCTTCCATACTGCAGCAAAAATGGCCCCATTTATGGCACTTTATGGATATCATCCACCGTCCATCACATCTTCTTTAAGGGGAAATTCCAGGGTTCAAGCAGTGGAATATCACATCAAGCATCAATAAGAAGTTATCCAACTCTTAAAGGATACCCTAAATTTGGCACAAACTCGAACGAAACAACAGTCAGATCAACATCGCAGGGAGAGAAGTTTTAATGTAGGAGACTGGGTATTTTTATGGTTACAATGATACAAAAAAATGTCCCTCAAGCAAGCTAAGAAGGATAATAAACTATCACCCAAGTACTATGGTCCTTACAGGGTGTTGCAAAAGATTGGTACTATGGCATACAAATTGGAGCTTCCTGCTTCTTCACAAGTGCATCCAGTTTTCCATGTTTCATGCTTAAAGAAGGTTATAGGGGACAAACTTCCAGTTCAAACAATATTGCCAGAACTTGATGAGGAAGGAAAAATGATATTGGACCCTGAAGCAGTCACGGAAACAAGAACCCGATAGCTACAAAATCGATCAATTTCAGAGTATCTCATCAAATGGAAGAACTTACCCACTGAAGATTTAACATGGGAGGATGATAATTTTATAACGAAACACCCAAAGCTACTCAAGCATTGAGGATAACACTTTTTCGAAGGAGAGGAGCATGTTAGGTCCCTATATTACTAGTATAGTCCCTTATTATTGTTAGTGTAACCCACTTATTGTTATTTTT
The DNA here is from genome assembly GCA_034641835.2 of Pinus albicaulis. Classification (NCBI taxonomy): domain Eukaryota; kingdom Viridiplantae; phylum Streptophyta; class Pinopsida; order Pinales; family Pinaceae; genus Pinus; species Pinus albicaulis. Next base: position 173,164,339 of record CM076584.1, read on the forward strand.
GAACCCCTGTAACTCCCATATTGTTTTATTGTGCGCTTACATTATTATTTTTAGGTTGTCTAGGATTACATTTTGGCCCCATGGAATCCTATATACAGAAAGGAGGTTTTGGTCATTTGAATCATCCAAGAATTGTTCATTTATGTAATGTATTGGAGGTTTCCCCCTCAAAGTGGTTGATTTCTAATGCGTTGATCTCTCTTTTCTTCTATTTTTGGAGATGGTTTCATAATGGTATCAACACTAATTCATCTTTGAGACATAAATCTTGAATTTGCATTGCCCCATATAATACTAATTCATCTATTAATTCATCTTTGGCAGATGAATCTTAAATTCGCATTGCCCCACAGAATAGATCACCAGCCATCTTATTAACATTTGCACAATGTTTAATACTAAAATTTTGAAATTGTCTAACAACATTGTTTTCCTTCCCATGCAATTATTTTAGCCTCTCCTTCTTAACTTGGTACATGTCTTTCATCTGGTTGCACACAAGTTCAAAATTGGTGAAAACTACAATTCCATTTCATCCATACTCCCTAACTGTTCCCAAGACTTCTAACAATGCAATATAATATGCCTCATTATTTTTTGTTCTTTTGAGTATATTCATTTTTTTTTAGAGGGCCTTTTTATTCACAATATTGCGAAGAAAATATTTAATCGCTCCTTTCCTTAGATTGGGATAGCAAGAAACATCTATGCACAATGTCCATTTTTCAACCATGTTTAGTGGGTTTTTTTATCCCTGGAAAAAAAATTTCAATAAAACATATTAAATGAACATTTATTGCAAATTCATGGGAGAAATGACATGTACATGGTTTGCCTTAAAGTTTATGGATCAAATCACATGTACATGGTTCCCAAAAACACTAGCAAATGCCTTAGAATTTTTGGGAGAAATTTTATGGGTGAAATGACATTTAAATGGTTCCCAGAAACAATAGCAAATGCCTCAAATTTTATGGGAGAAATGGCATGTACATGGTTCCCAAAAAAACCAGTTAATGCCTTAAATTTTATGGGAGAAATGACATGTACATGGTTTCCAAAAACACTAGCATTTTACTTATTTCAAATGCCTTGAATTTATTTCAAATGCCTTAAATTTTATTGGAGAAATGGCATGTGCATGGTTGGAAGAAATGAAATGTACATGGTTCCCAAAAACAATAGAAAATGCCAACTTTATGGGAGAAATAACATGTACATTGTTTCCAAAAACACTAGCATTTTCCTTAAAAATATATTAAATGAACATTTGTTGCAACTGACTTAAATTTTGTTGCCAATGCATGGGAGAAATGGCATGTACATGGTTTTCCTTAAAACACTGGCATTTTCATTAAAAATATATTAAATTAAAGTTTATGGGAGAATGACATGTACATGGTTTGCTTTAAAGTTTATGGGAGAAATTCCATGTACATGGTTTTCCTTAAAGTTTGCCTTAAGTTTAAAAAATATCCTTAAAAAATATATTAAATGAACATTTATTGCAAATGACTTAAATTATATTGCAAATGCATGGGAGAAATGGCATGTACATGGTCTCCCTTAAAACACTAAAATTTTTATTAAATAATAATAAATTAAAGTTTATGGGAGAATGACATGTACATGGTTTGCCTTAAATTTTATGGGAGAAATGACATGTACATGGTTTTCCTTCAATTTTTCCTTAAGTTTAAAAAATATATTAAATTAATTTTATGGGACAATGACTTGTACATGGTATACCTCAAAATTTATGGGAGAAATAACTTGTACATGGTTTGCTTTAAAGTTTCCCTTAAGTTTATGAGAGAAATGACATGTACATGGTTTTCCTTAAAGTTTTCTTTAAATTTTATGTGAGAAATTACATAGAAATGACATGTACATAGTTCCCAAAACACTAGAAAATGCCTTAAAATTTATAGAGAAATTACATAGAAATGACATATACATGGTTCCCAAAACACTAGAAAATGATTTAAAGTTTAAGGGAGAAATGACATGTACATGATTTTCCTTAAAGTTTGCCTTGAGTTTATGGGATAAATGACATGTACATGGTTTTCCATAAAGTTTTCCTTAAATTTAATGGGAGAAATGACATCTAGAAATGGTATGCCTTAAAGTTTTCCTTGCCTAGAGTTTATGGGAGAAATGACATGCCTTAAGTTTTCCCTGACTTTATGGGAGAAATGACATGCCTTAAAGTTTTCCCTGACTTTATGAGAGAAATGACATAGAAATGAAATGCCTTAAATTTTTCCCTGACTTTATGGGAGAAATGACACATGTACATGGTTTTCCTTAAAGTTTGCCTTAAATTTTATGGGATAAATGACATAAAAATGACATGCCTTAAAGTTTTTCTTGATTTTATGGGATAAATGAAATGTTTCCTTAAATTTTAAGGGAGAAATGACATAGAAATGAAATGTACATGGTTCCCAAAACACTAGCAATGCCTTAAATTTTATGGCAAAAATGACATGTACATGGTTATACTTAAAGTTTGCCTTGAGTTTATGGGAGAAATGACATGTACATGGTTTCCAAAAACACTAGCATTTTCCTTAAAAATATATTAGATTAAAGTTTATGGGAGAAATGAAAACACTAGAATTTTCCTTAAAAATATATAAAATTAAAGTTTATGGGAGAAATGACATGTACATGGTTTGCCTTAATGTTTGCCTTAAGTTACAACCATGGATTGATGTCATCCGAGGATCAACATTAGCCAAGAAAACCTAGTATGTGCATAAGTTTAAATTGGTATGTTTATTTATTAACTTAATTGAAATAAATATGCTGCTAGAAATGAAAATATAATGATAGGTTCTACAATATGGATGTAGACTAATGTTGAATATATGCATGTATGTATGGTGGAGTTGTTGTGTGCATGTGAAAGTTGTGTGAAGACAATTATCCTGCACACTAGTATTATTCAGCTCTGAGAATAAAAATGAAACAATGACTCATATTCAACCATGGAGTGATGTCATTCGAGGAGAAACATTAGCCAAGAAAACCAGGTATGTGCATAAGTTTAAATTTGCATGTTTATTTATGAACTTAATTGAAATAAATATGCTACTAAAAATGAAAATATAATGATAGGTTGTACAAAATGGATGTAGACTAATGTTTAATATATGCATGTATGCATGTACCTCTGGTGGAGTTGTTGTGTGCACGTGAAAGTTGTGTGAGGACAATTATCCTGCACACTAGTATTATTCATCTCTGAGAATTAAAAAAAAACAATGAATTAGATTCAACCATGGAGTGATGTCTTTCAAAGATTAGCCATGAAAACCAAGTGTGTGCATAAGTTCAAATTGGTATGTTTATTTATGAACTTAATTGAAATAAATATGCTACTAGAAATGAAAATATAACGAGAGGTTCTACAAGATGGATGTAGACTAATGTTTAATATATGCATGTATGCATGTATGTCTAGTGGAGTTGTTGTGTGCATGTGAAAGGTGAGTGAAGACAATTATCATACACACTAGCATTATTTAGCTTTGAGAATAAAAATGAAACAATGACTCAGATTCTAGCATGGAGTGATGTCACCCGAGGATCAACATTAGCCAAGAAAACCAAGTATGTGCGTAAGTTTAAATTAGTATGTTTATTTATGAACTTATTTGAAATAAATATCCTACTATAAATGAAAATAATGATAGGTTCTACAAGATGGATGTAGACTAATGTTTGATATATGCATGTATGTAAGTTTAAATTGGTATGTTTATTTGTGAACTTAATTGAAATAAATATGCTGCTAGAAATGAAAATATAATGATAGGTTCTATAAGATTGATATAGACTAATGTTTAATATATGCATGTATGAATGTATCTTTGGTGGAGCTATTGTGTGCATGTGAAAGTTGTGTGAAGAAAACTATCCTGCACACTAGTATTATTCAGCTCTTAGAATAATAATGAAACAATGACTCAAATTCAACCATGGAGTGATGTCATCCGAGCATCAACATTAGCCAAGAAAACTAGGTATGTGCATAAGTTTATAATATTATGTTTATTTATGAACCTAATTGAAATAAATATGCTACTATAAATGAAATATAATGAGAGGTTCTGCAAGATGGATGTAGACTACTTTTTAATATATGCATGTATGCATGTATGTCTGGTGGAGCTATTGCGTACATGTGAAAGTTGTGTGAAGACAATTATCCTGCATACTAGTATGATTCAACTCTGAGAATAGAAATGAAACAATGACTCAGATTTGACCATGGAGTGATGCCATCCGAGGATCAACATTAGCCAAAAAACCAGGTATGTGCATAAGTTTAAATTGGTATTTTTATTTATGAACTTAATTGAAATAAATATGCTACTAGAAATTAAAATATAATGATAGGTTCTACAAGATGGATGTAGACTAATGTTTAATATATGAAGGTATACATGTATGACTGGTGGAGCTGCTCTGTGCATGTGAAAGTTGTTTGAAGACAATTATCTTGGACACTAGTATTATTCAGCTCTGAGAATAAAAATTAAACAATGAATCAGATTCAACCATGGAGTGATGTCATTCGAGAATCAACATTAGCCAAGAAAACCAGGTATGTGTATAAGTTTAAATTGGTATGATTATTTATGAACTTAATTGAAATACATATGTTTCTTGAAATGAAAATATAATGATAGGTTCTACAACATGGATGCAGACAAATGTTTAATATATTTACGTATGGATGTTGTCTGGCGGACCTTCTTTGTGCATGTGAAAGTTGTGTGAAGACAATTATTCCTATGTTGTGAAACAGTGCTTTATGAACCAGAACTGAAGATTTGAGAAGATAAACATGATAAGGAATGGAACACGAACAGAAGAAATGGATGATAGTATAAACAATTTTAGTTTCATTTTCAAAGCATGGTAGCTCAATCCATATGAGTGTTTGGGTATAAGTACGTTACCACAAGCGAAAATATTAAGTTCTTAGGAGAAGAAATTAATGTGTGGATCAAATGCAATTGGTAATTTTGGCATGAAATGAATATGTAGCTAAAATTTAATTGGTTTTCATTATAAATCATAAATTAATCGTCAAAATCTCATAAGTTGAGATCTAACCTTGAAATTTTTAACTTCACATTGGGACATAGTATTAGCCAACAACAACAGATCATCCTATGATTAATCTTTACCCTCATGACAAGCTCAGACTATATGCATGGAAATTTGAATGCTGCAAATGGGCAATTTTTCTTACACATAGTACACATCAACAACAGAGGAAGATCAGGGGTTAGGCAGACGTACAAGCTGATATGTTTCGGGATGGTCTGGATGCAACTCACATGGTCTCTTTGTTACCCGAACATTTTTTTCAAGGAGTGAGTGAATTTCAAGTCAAGATCAGGTAATCAATATAAATATATATCTCAATAAATATCAGATCAATATTAATCTCAATTCATATCCAAGTCTTATAAAGAGAAAAAGGCCCGAGATAGGAACTCAAGGCTAGGCTGTAAATATGAGAGTGAGTGAAGTTCAAGTCAAGATCAGGTAATCAATATAAATCTATATCTCAATAAATATCAGATCAATATTAATCTCAATAAATGTCCAAGCCTGCTAAAAATAAAAAGGCCAGAGACAAGATCTCAAGGCCAGGCTACAAATATCATGAACATGTAAGATTCAGTTCCCCTACAGGCTGATCTCATTAATATTTAGGACAATGCTCCTATGGTCACAGGGATGAAATGGTATAAATGATCAGTCGGGTCCTTAATAATATCCCACCTCAAGCACTAGAATTATTTGGAGGTTCCATAAAACTCAAGGGTATGCGTGTTACACTGGATTGAGATTTGGATGTAGGTATCGACATCAATATGGGTCCTTATCTACACCTTAAACTCTCACTCAATCTGTCTCAGATGCTTGCTTTTATGCGAATGATGCTTAGGCAGAAGTGTTACATGGATTAATCCCTCTTGCGAACAAGAGTGATCTCCCTAGTACTCCAGCGAGTAACTAGAAACAAAGATCCATTTGAATACCTCTTTCTCTAGATTAATTGTATTTCAAGATTATTATAATACTAAAGTAGAGAGGACATGCTCCTACCTTGAAATCAAAACGTATGATGTAGCCCTTTGTCCCGTCGCTCCAAATTAGTTCTCTAATGAGTAGAACCTGCAATAAAAGACAAGACAAATAATGAAATCATATGCAATATATAATAATCAAAAAACACTAATCCAACTTAGTGATCAAGAAGTCTAAGTATTAATATTATTCCCATAAACATAGAAACAAAACAATGAGAAAAAGATATCCATATGTATTATCTCAAATAGAAAGAGTAATCTTACAACCTGATGCCTTAATGTTGTACAAATTTCTCCCATGGTCCTGAACAATCGTTCTCCTTCAATCTGATAAGCCTTCCTCTCTCTAATACTAGCATGGAGTTATGGACACAAAGGTGTGATATTCTGTGTGCCAAAAACAACTCACTAGTGTATAAAATATGCATTCTATGAAATATCTTAAGCTTAGAAACTATATATATTAGTCTCTAATCACATTCGTATCTACCCTTGAACTTGAAAATTGAGCTCAATTTATAGGGAAATGGAGGTAGTTTCAGTTCCATGAAGAGGGGGATGGATTCCTCTCATGAAGGGATTTGAGTTCCATGGACCAAGGGATAAGCTTCCATGAGTGGAGGGATAAAGATCGAAATTGTGCAACCCTAGAGGCTTCCATTTGGGAGAATATTCGACCAACTGGGTATCTAGAACTACCTTTTTTCTTTTACCTGCTTTTCATGGGTATGTGCGGGTTTTAGTGGCAAAAAGTGCAGGCGTCGCCATAGTTAATGGATGGAACATTAGCGCATGTGCAAGGAAAGGCTAGAAAAACTGCGCATGTAGACTTTTAAGGGTTTTACAAAGCTTTTATCCAATTTTCAAGACTTGATTCAGGAACGTGAGTGTTTTTTAATCTCTAAGGGAACATGATATGGATGGTGATAGACCCATATGGACAGTCAAATTTCATGGTGAAAAAATGACATGTAACAGATTGCCCCCTAAAGTGTGAAGTTTGAGAGTTTTTTTGAAGAGTGAAGTGCTTTATCATTCCAAGGATTTGATTGGAGACACTTGTTGAAAACTTGTAAAAACATTCAATGCAAAACGATATATCATTGTTGAGGTAGGCATTCCCATACTCAGATAAAATCTAACTAAATGTTTTGGTACATATATGGTTTCAATATTACATCAAAAGTAGACACAATATGGACTCAACCATCTATCATAAGTACTCTACTACATCATGAATAATAAAACTCCTCGCACCCTAGATGGTGGAAACTAGATCTGGGGTCTTGATTTATGCTTCTCGAACTAGTACGAATCTATCCATGCGATTGATTGTGTCGAAGTCGAACATCTTAGAAACCACTTGATTACTAGTTGATGATGAGAACCATTAACAAGTGTAAGAGAAACAACCAATAATGGAAATGGCTCTCAAAGTACTTCAATACAATCTATGAAGTGTGAACGAATGATCTGTAGTTGAACACTCATAGAATCATTCGACCGAAGGTCAATGATGCAACCTATCATTGAAGGCAAGAAACTTGCCATTAGGGCATGTAGATCCCAAGGTACTGATAGGATTCCAGATAATGAGTTGATGTCGATAGAAAGTGACCTATCGTAGGAATGCCTATGACATGAAACTATTATATCAAGTTTTGAAGAAATATTTTGCAAGGATTGACTTAGGGATAGTCAACATGAATGGAGACAAATGTTTTCAATGAATGGTTTATTTAACTTTCTCTTGAACACGTAACAACACTATAGATGCCTCGGAAGCATTTGACCTAAAGCTATTACCTAGAAACTAGCTGAAGACTTGTTCGATTAACTATTAGACAAAGGATTTCCCAACCCAGGTAAAAGTGTGACAAAGTGTCGTGTTCAAGAGCGACATGCTGCTTTCTAAATAAGGACAACAACTGAACACTTTGTCTCTCTTTTCCCCCTACCATTACTGGTAAGTACCTCTTTATTTTTGTCAAGCTTGATGAGGATAACATTTGCTTGTTCTTGTAAGCTCATCCTTCGGATGAGTCCATCTTAGTATTAAAATCGAACACTGAGAAGGAGTGATTCAGTCTTGATGTGATCAACAGGTCCTTTACTATAAAATTTTAATGAGTCCAGTATAGGAATAACTCGGCGTTTTTCAGTTTTAGGGAGTTAGAAGAAAAACATAAGTAAACACCATGGTTTGTTCTTTTTCGTAAATTTAGTCCCTCAAGCCCAAAAAAGGATAAAATAATGTAGGAGAGAACTCTATTGGCCGTGATTAGTCAACGTATACCTTTTTCATAATTAGTCCAGTTCAGTCTAGAAAAGGGGTAAACTTATACTGAATGGATAACTGTTCATTTACTTTAACGAGTTAGAATAATCAACTTCGGTGATCTTTTCATGTTTTGTGAGTCTGAAAAAGGCTTAAGAGAGGACTCCAAGGTTTTGCCTTTTTGTATTTTTACAGAGCCCAAAAAGGTGATAAAAGTATACTCAATGTCAAAATAATTATTTTCATCAAAATCTTGTATCCCGCACAAAAAATCAAATGATTGCAAATATATGCTTTCAAAAAGTATAAATATTTAGATTTGGACTTTTAAAAGTAAAAAATAAATAAAATAACAATATGTTATTCATTAAAAACTATAAAAAGGAGTTAAATAAGTCATTTTCACCTTTTGTTTTCATAAGATTGCATAGAGATCTTTTGACCAAAAACTTCTGGAGCTGATATCAGAAGAACTGATTGTTCATTTCGCAAACCGTCAGAACCAAGTATTCCACATCATCCTTATCTATGTTTTCATCCGTTTCAATTCTTATTTTAATCTTTCATGGCATTTGTTAGGAGAAAAATATATTTCAAGATCTGCCCTCAGGAGTGCGCGGTTTTTCATTATGAAAATCATGCACCTTGAACATTTTTTAAAAGAAAAATCGAGGCCGCTGCGGGTTCTGTGTGGAGTGCATTTAGACAAACGCACTTTTTGCACACAGAACCTGTGCAGGTGCCGTAAGCTTTTGAAAAACTTATATTTCTTCATGAAAAATGGTTCAAGTTTCCTCCAACTGATCTTAATTGTTTAATTTGTTGATTTGTAGGCCTTTTAACTATGATGGAATGGTGGGAATGAGAATATTACATCATGGATAACGAATCCATGGATGATCAAGAAACCTTGCGTGCATTGAAAAATTGTGGGTTGTACAAGTTCTGGTCAATTCAGTGCATGGGACGTACAAGATCAATGCATGGGACGTACAAGATCAATGTTTCATAATTGGTGACCACCAGTTTGAGATTGAGCCAACAGACATATACTTCCTTACCAGATTACCTCGGAGAGGGATAAACATTTCCTTATTTGGGACTAGACAAGGAGGTCTTCCCATGGCTAGCTACAACACTCAGTATTGTATCAATACTTCAGAGTTGAAGGATGGTTGCATAGACGTCAAAACAATCTTGCGATTAGAAAATCAGAGCATTCACAGTGACCAAGTTATGCGGGAGTGCAGCTCCTCATGTGGCTACCAAAGCACAAATGCAAAATGCGGTTGATTGTTTTGGGGGGACAGTATTCAAAGGGAGTGAAGGATTATTGGCCAATATGAAAGGCCAACTAACTAGAGAAAAAAATGGGAAGTTGAAAAACTTCGAATACGGGGCCATTCTTATCTCATTTGAATTAGAGAGAATTTCACTTCTTACTCCTCAACTAATTCCACTAGATCCTGGAAGTCCTCAGGAACCTTGTACGGTGCAATGGGTTGTGTTAATGGCTTGCCATGGTGGCGAGGGTGGTTCAGTAGTTCGGTTCACTCCCGCTTATTTCGTGTGGCTCAGGAGCCAAGTCTTCACTATTAAAGATTTTCCTTATGCAGGAATGAACTATAAAGGTGATCCTAAAACATCCTTGTGATCAGGGGCACAATGGGATGAGACAAGTTAGTGAATCATTTTTAATTTTTTAATCTAATTTTGATTTGATTTTTTATCGTCCAATACTGACAAAAAATTTAAATGCAGATGTCAATCCAACACGACGAGCGATGCTTCATCGCTTTGATAGGTGAGAAGCACAACCCATAGCACCTCCACAGGATGATGCATCAGATATCTTGACAGAGATGGAGCAAAACCTTGAGATGTTGACCATTTATATTCCTGAGACAGGAACCGATGATATCCCTCTTAGGCTCCACAGACACGTGACTAGTGTTCCAAGTCCACTTGGGAGATTTTTGCGCAAGGTGACGCGTGCTATAGTTTGTTATCAAGACCATAATCATGGATAGCTGATGGTTAATGTAGATTGAAATTTTGTTTTCTATATCAGTATCTTTTAGATCATAAGGTGTTTGAACCTATGATCACAGACGATATAATACTTTTTGGACACAAACTTATCTATCCTAATGATATTCCTACTTTAGTTATCTGAGTATCTTGTTCAACATGGATTGAGTTTTATTTTGATATACTTTGTTAATGTTGCAGATGTCTATTTCAAACTCGATTAGATAATGCATCAGCCAATGTGTTTAAATTTCTTGAAATATGTTGATATTCGATATAATCAAATTGTCATTCCAAGGGACTGGATTTCTCATAGCATAAATTATGTTTAAATGTAATACAATGAGTTGCGAATATAACCTAATGATCAAATTTTGAATACCAAATGTAATGGCATCAGATAATTACTCAATCGTTGCGCTATATTCTACAATACTATTCGTTGTTTGACCAAGGCATATCCCATGAATAGAAACTAACTCATCGATGGGTGAATAGATAACCCAAGCTGTGGAAGAGATGTTTCGTGTACTATGACAGGCACCATCAGCAAAACCAATGTAAGATAGAAAGGATGTTGACATCTACAATATCAAGAGTAATCAAGATAAACAACGATAGTAGTAACCTCAAAAACTAATTTAGGCACACTTGTCTAATCTAAGGCACACTGTTCTAAAATGTAATTATTTTATAAGAGAGATCTTCACACGAAAATTCATGCATAATATATCTTAAGATAAAGACTATTTCTAGGTTTATCTGAAGAGACCCCGTCATAATCAATTAATTCATATGATCCTTTCGAAAGTACACACTTGAAAATATAGGGAGCATGCCACATTGGTTCGAATTTACCAGCACCTAGCTTGTTATTAGCTTGATCATATACTAAAACTAGGTCACCTTCTGAATGAATGTGAGGGTTAACACTTTAATCATACTCAGCTTTCGCACGTTTCTTCTGAGCTTCGGTAACCAATGCAGCGGTGCGCCAAGTCTCATCTAATTTTTCTAAGTATAGAAAGTGTTTCTCCTCTTCAGAGGTAGCTGGTAACAACTCAATCGCTAACTTGAGTGATGGTATTTCATATTAAATGGGTAACACAACTTCTAAACCATAGACAAGCTGAAAAGGAGTGAACCGTGTAGCAGTTTTTCAGAGGTATGATATGCCCATAATGCCGAAAGAAGCATTGTATGCCAATTAGATTTATGAGTCCCGAAAATTCGTTTAATCATGTGTTGAGATTTAAAAAGATGATGAGCTTAGTGAAAAGAGTCGCCTTCACTAAGTGGGCCCGCACGCTATTTTTGGCATAAAGTCTATTTTTAGACATGTCGATCATATTCTATGAGTTGCAGGATGCTATTTGTGGATGGTTGGTCAAGTCGGAAAAAATAGATGGACTTCTATTTTTAGACATACTGGGCTAAATCTATTTTTAGATTGCCAGTCTAAAAATAGATATGTCGAATATTATTAGCTCTTAATAATATTTGGACTCTAAACATTATCTTATTCTCTTGGAGCACTTCAGTTAAGTGCACAGATGTGGCACAGCAACTGACAGAAGGAATTACACTATTCCTGAGGGTTTACTAGAGCTAATGCATGAGGACTTCAGTTAGAACTCATGTGACAGAGTTTGGTGGAGTTATAGAAGTAGTTGGTGGAGTTGTATTTAGTTTAACTCGGTTAGACTCAGTTGAGCTAGTTGTATCTAGTCTAACTGATTGATACACTAGTGAGAGTGGTGTGAATTAATTAGTTAATTAATTCACTAAATAATAACTCATTAATCAACTGAAGAATACATCAGTTAACTACAGTGCATGGACAGTTTCACTGCAAACCAGTGGAGAGGTACGTGAAAGAGCAAGTGTGACTATCAGTTGTGACTATAGTGATGCATTGATTGCATCCAACACTCAGTGGAGATGCCAATGAGGATTGCGTGACCAAGTCTGGCTAAATTCGAACTCATTCAGAGCCATTTTTCAGCAGGGATTGCGCAGTAGAGGTAGGCTAGCAAGTGGCAGAGATCGGTGCATGGATTTGCAAGATCATGCCTGATTAGTGTGTAGCGATTGTATTGTACCGAGAGCTTGATATGATCAGCTTTGTATGAGGATTGTTACATGATCTCTATGACATATATTATATACATATATTTGGGTTTTTTAGCTTCAGGCTTTCCCGTTAAACAGTTGTGTTAATCTTTGTTAATTTTTATGGTTTCATGTGTGCATTGCAATTGATTTAATTTCTGCATGTGATGATCAATAGTGGAATAGATTATGTATTGTGCATAAAGTTAAAATAGTGTGTGATCAGGAGAATATTGGATATATAACACATAAGTTATATAATTTCTACATGGTAGCAGAGCGATATTGATCAGATCAGATTGCAATTATTGAAGCAGTTGAGTTTTGTGCTGGTGGAATTCGAATTTTTTGCAGTGTTTTCTTGGTGTCGAAGTTGAGCATTCATTGAAATGTCTTTCAACGGATTGCGATTGGAGTATGCCCTTGATGGCAGCTCAAATTATATTGCATGGAAGGATAGGATGGAGGCAGTTTTGGATGATAATGGGTTGAAGGAGTTCATAGATGTTGAAACTCCAAAACCTGCTTCTAGCGATGCAGCCGCACTTGACACATGGCAAAAGAAGACAGCAAAATGTCGAAGGATTCTGTTGGAAGGTGTGAAGGATCACATAGTGTCTAGCCTTCATGGTAAAGCTAGTCCATTCTTAATGTGGAAAGCTTTGATAGACTTGTTCCAAAGCAGAAGTGACCAGAGGAAGTTGGCGCTTAAAGACAAGCTCAGAAAAATAAAAATGGAGAAAGGCGACAGTATACCCAAGTACCTCACGAATTTCGTCCACTGCAAGGATGAGCTGCGAAGTGTGGGGGTTACTGTAGATGAAGAAGACTTGGTGAGCTTGGATCTCCTTGGGATTCCGAAGAGTTGGCATAGCTACGAGGACTCTGTCAATGGTCGGGAGAAACTGCCGGGATGGGAGCGACTTTGGTCGGATCTTGTGCAGGAGGATATAAGGCAGGGTACCAGGGATGGATCTTCATCGAAGAATGAAGATGAAGAAAATTGCGCTTTGGCTGCTAAAGCAAGGAAAGGGAAGGGAAAGAAAAATCCTTCTCAATCCGATGTGAAAGGGAAGAAGCAGGACTTGTCCAAGGTGAAGTGCATTCACTGTCACCAACATGGACATTACGCCACTAATTGTCCACAGAAGAAGAAAAATAAGCAGGCTGCTGGATCTACAGCTAGAGAGGCCTTAACCTCGTAGTTTGAGTAGGATTTTTTGTTGATCGCATGCTTGGTTTCAAGTGTGATGGGATCAGTGTGGTTTCTTGATAGTGGTGCGTCTTTCCATATGACCAGAGACAAAGATTTGTTTAGCGATCTGGATGAGAAGGATCTTGGAGTGCACATCGAGATCGGAGATGATGGTAGATACAGTGCGACTGGTATCGGGACCATTTCCTTTGAGAGGGAGTCTGGTAAACCTTTCATATTGAAGGATGTCATACATGTTCCAGGATTGAAGAATAATCTGATCTCTATGGCGATGTTGGAATACAAGGGTTATGATGTTGTTTTTAGCAAGGGAAAGGCTTTCCTGCACAGTAAAGCAATTGGTGAAACCCGGAGGATAGGGGTTCGAGTTAAGAAACTTTATCAATTGCAGGTAGATGGTTGCGCAGCAATGGCAGGAAAAGCAGAAGCAGTGGTGAGCTGGGATGAGGGCAAATTATGGCACAGGAGATTGGGCCATCTTCACCATGGCACTTTGAAAATTTTGTAGCAGATTTCTACCGGGCTTCCCAAGGGTACACTCGCGCAGTCAAATCAGTGCAAGGGATGTACTTTGGGAAAATTTTTGAAGACCACTTTTCACGAGAAGGATATTCACACCACGACGATCCTTGAAAGAATTCACACAGACGTGTGTGGACCTTTCTCAGTAGCTTCGACAGCAAAGCACAGGTATTATGTGATATTTGTTGATGACTTTTCTCGTAAGTAATGGATATTCTTCATGCAGAAGAAGAGCGAGACATACTCAAAGTTCTGTGAGTTCAAGGCGCTGGTTGAGAAAGAGTCGGGGAAGCAGGTGAAATCTCTAAGGAGCAATAATGGTGGTGAATACATCTCTGGCGAATTCAAAGAATTTTGCAGTGCAGAAGGAATTCGAAGAGAGCTCATAGTGCCTCACAGCAGAATGGGGTCGCAGAGAGAAAGAACAGAATGATCGTGGGTGCTACACGGGCGATGTTGCATGATCAGGGCCTTCCCATACACTTGTGGGCTGAGGCATGCAACACTGCGGTTTATGTGCAAAATCGTTGTCCTCATAGAGTACTTGGCATGAGTACACCCGAAGAGGCGTTTTCTGGTAAGAAGCCTGATATTTCTCATTTGAAGATTTTTGGCTCACCTGTTTACATTCATGTGACGAAGGATGCCAGGAAGAAGCTAGAGCTGACCGCAGAGGTTGGGATATTTGTGGGGTACACTGAAACAACCCACAACTATCGTGTGTATTTTCCAGACAGTCGGAAGACTGTTGTGCGACGGGATATCAAATTTCATGAGGAGAAAGCCATGAAGTTGTCTCTTGAGAGGGAGCTACACTTGCATGCAGATGAGGAGCTACTAGTTCCTAAAGATGAGCCTCTAGATGTGGATCAGCCACAAGAGGAGGTTCATGGAGTGGAAGAAACCACTCATGCAGCGCCAAACATCAGAGGGCGGAAGCGCACTACAGAAGTTGAGCAACTGAATCTTGATGCAGCGCAGAATGTAGGAGCACCTACATCACAGCGCAAACAGAGACAGTCACCTAACCGATTTACTGGATACATGGCTCTGATGAGCAAGTGTATCGTGACAGAACCATCTTCTTTCGAGAAAGCTATGGAGGATCCCACATGGGTAGATGCCATGGTCGAAGAGTATGATTCGATTGTCAGAAACAGTGCATGGGAGATTGTCCCAAGGCCGGAAGGGAAATCAGTGGTAGGTTCGAGAAGGATCTACAAAGTGAAGCAAGTTGCTGACGGGAGCGTCAAGAAGTACAAGGCAAGATTTTTTTCCCGAGCCTTCTCACAGATCAAGGGGATTGACTATGAAGAAACCTTTGCACCTGTCGCAAGGTATTCTTCCATATGGACCATCCTTGCTCTCTCAGCGCAAATGGGTTGGCACATTCATTAGATGGATGTGAAGACTATGTTTCTCAACGAAGTCATTGAGGAGGAGGTGTACATAGAGTATCCTGAAGGATTCTAAATCTTCAGCAGCAAGTCACATGTGTGCAGGCTCAAAAGAGAAATGTATGGGCTGAAACAAGCACCTCGTGCTTGGTACATATGGATAGACAGTTATTTCACCGGACTTGGTTTCACCAAGAGTGAGGCGGATCCGAACCTATACCAGATTGTGGTGGAGGGTAAGTTGTTGATCATTGTACTTTATGTAGATGATTTGATACGAACAGGTGATGAACTGTTGATACACTCATGCAAGGCAAATCTTGCAAAGGAGTTTGAGATGAAGGACTTGGGCCTCCTTCATTGTTTCCTGGGATTGGAAATTTGGCAGCGGAAGGGTGGACTGTTTGTGTCTCAAGGCAAGTATGCCCGAGAGATACTGGACAAGTTCAACATGCAAGGTTGCAAGCCTATCGACACTCCTCTTCCTGGTGGTTGGAGGAAAGAGGGTGCTACATCGGCAGAGGTAGTGGATGCCACTATTTATCGACAATTGGTTGGTTCGCTCATGTATCTAGTCAATACATGACCGGGCATATGCTATGCTATTAACTAGCTTTCGCAAGCTATGGTTAAGCCTACCAAGCTCTTTTGGAAGGCAGGAAAGCATGTCCTGAGGTATCTCAGGGGCACATCAGGATATGGATTGTGGTACAGACAGTTGGATGAGTTGAAGCTGCATGGCTTCACGGATGCAGATTAGGCAGGGAACCCAACGGACAGAAAGAGCACATCTAGAGGGATATTCAGTATCAGGTCTACAGCATTTTCTTAGTACAACAGGAAACAGAGATCCGTGGCACTCAATTCAGCGGAGGCCAAGTACATGGCAGCAAGTTTGGCTGCATGTGAGGCTATATGGATGAGGAAGATCTTGGTCGGGTTGTCCGGTTCACACTTAGATCCTACTGTGATATATTGTGATAATCAGAGTTGCATTAAACTCTCGGTTAATCCAGTATTTCATAATAGATCTAAACATATTGACATCTGGTACCATCATATCAGAGATTGTGTGCAGCGGAAGATCATGTTGCTTTCTTATATTCCCACGGAGCATCAAGATGCAGATATTCTGACGAAGGCGCTCACCAGGAGCAAATTCGAATACCATAGAGACAGGATCGGGGTGGCAAATAATCCCTATCTTTTTTATAGGGAGTGTTGAGATTCAACAAGATGATGAGCTTAGTGAAAAGAGTCGCCTTCACTAAGTGGGCCCGCAGGCTATTTTTGGCACAAAGTCTATTTTTAGACATGTCGATCATATTCTATGAGTTGTAGGATGCTATTTGTGGATGGTTGGTCAAGTTGGAAAAATAGATGGACTTCTATTTTTAGACATATTGGGCGGAATCTATTTTTAGATTGGGAGTCTAAAAATAGATATGTCAAATATTATTAGCTCTTAATAATATTTGGACTCTAAACATTATCTTATTCTCTTGGAGCACTTCAGTTAAGTGCACAGATGTGGCACAGCAGCTAACAGAAGGAATTACACTATTCATGAGGGTTTACTAGAGCTAATGCAGGAGGACTTCATTTAGAACTCATGTGATAGAGTTTGGTGGAGTTAGAGAAGTAGTTGGTGGAGTTGTATTTAGTTTAACTCAGTTAGACTCAGTTGAGCTAGTTGTATCTAGTCTAACTGATTGATACACTAGTGAGAGTGGTGTGAATTAATTAGTTAATTAATTCACTAAATAATAACTCATTAATCAACTAAAGAATACATCAGTTAACTACAATGCATGGACAGTTTTAGTGGAGACCAGTGGAGAGGTAGGTGAAATAGCAAGTGTGACTATCAGTTGTGACTATAGTGATGCATTAATTGCATCCAAAGCTCAGTGGAGATGCCAATGAGGATTGCGTGAGCAAGGCTAGCTGAATTCGAACTCATTCAAAGCCATTCTTCAGCAGGGATTGCGCAGTAGAGGCAGGCTAGCAGGTGGCAGAGATCGGTGCATGGATTTTCAAGATCGGGCCTAATTAGTGTGTAGCGATTGTATTGTACTGAGAGTTTGATATGATCAGCTTTGTATGAGGATTGTTACATGATCTCTATGACATATATTATATACCAATAGTTGGTGTTTTTAGCTTCAGGCTTTCCCCTTAAACAGCTGTGTTAATGTGTGTGAATTTTTATGATTTCATGTGTGCATTGCAATTGATTTAATTTCCACATGTGATGATCAATAGTGGAATAGATTATGTATTGTGCATGAAGTTAAAATAGTGTGTGATCAGGAGAATCTTGGATATATAACACATAATTTATATAATTTCTACATCATGGTGGTTAAAACCTTGTTGACGGCCTCAACTTGACCATTATCCTGTGGGTAATACGTAGTGGAGTTATCATGGCGTAGGCCAAGTTGATCAGAAAGTTCGGTCATCATAATATTTCGAAACTGTCTCCCATGATCCATAATAATAGCTTGAGGGACACCGAATTGAGCAATCATATGATTGAATATGAAATTAGCTGCATTTTTTCCATCAGCCACGAATGTAGGCATCGCATTGGCCCATATCGTAAAGTAATCTACGGCAAGAATAATATACCCATGCCCCCTGGTCGTGTGAGGGTTACATGTAATGAAATTGACACCACATTTCATAAAAGGACCGACAACAATAATTGGGTGAAGACGAGCTAGAGGTGCGCACATATTTCGATCAAAAATTTTGGCAGTTGTGGCATTTTAGAACCGCGATGATACAATATTTGAATAACGCCGGCCAAAAATAACCATCGTGCAATATATTTTGGGTTGCTAAAAACCTAGACATATGACCACCACAGGCTCCAAAGTGGAAATCATTCAAAACCCTTTCATCCTCTTCATGTGTTATACAAGATCGAAAAACATAATCCGCACCACGACAATAAAAAGTGTCCCCAACAATATTGTATTGTTGGGATTGGTATCGGATTCTCCGTCAATCTGATCATGAAAGTTCTAGGCGAAAGGTTTGGGTCTGAAGATATTTACTGATATATGCATACAAAGGATCTAAATTACTAATTAGAAACAGAGATTCATCCATGATAGGATTATCCGCCACCGTTTCAAACTCAGTATTAGGAAATTCACACATATGTTTGGAAAACACTAGCAATTTCTTTGACTTGGAATTCTCAAATTCCAAATCAAACTCTTGCACGATAACAATCCATTTGGAATTTTTGACCCCGAGAAATTGTTTTGTCAATATGTACATCATGGGGTTGCAATTAAATATCATTGTGGTTTTTCGTAATAATATGTAATGATGGAATCATTTCACAACTTGAACTTCCACCAAGGCCAATTTCTCCACATGTGAATACCTGATTTCCATTGGGTTGAGATTCTAACTTAGGTAATAGATCACATGTTCTTTGTGAGATTCATCCTCCTGAACCAAAACCATTCCAATCATGGAATCAGAGGCAGCTAAGTATAACAAGTAATCTTGGTGGTAATTGAGCAGATGCAATAACAGTGCATGGTCAACATGTTTTTAGCTGCATCAAAATATTTGTCAGTAATCTCATCCCAAATAAAAAGAAAATTTTGTTTCAACAACTGGGTAAAACCTTTTGTTAACTCAGCATAGTTCGGGATAAATCTACGTAAAAAGTTTTCTTTCCCCTGCAAAATCTGGAGTTGGCAAAGAGTGGAAGGAGGAGGTAAATTGATGATAGCCTCAACCTTCAATGGATCAACACGAATGCCATATTTTGAAACGATCAACCCAAGTAATCATCCATATTGTACAAAAAAAACACATTTGTGTCGATTCAAACGAATTTTGTAATGCCTACATATCATGAAGGTAGCTCGTAACTGTACAAGATGATCTTCTCTGCGTAAATAATGAGCAGGTAAGTCGTCCAAATAGGGTTGTAAAATATGTTTGATATCATGAAAAGCATAAGACATAGCTCTTTGAAAAGTTTCACCATCATGTTTTAGTCCAAAAGGTAGCTTGAAATATGTAAATGTGCCCCAAGGACATATAAAAAATGTTTTATGTTGATCGGTAGGGAGTATGTTGATTTGATTGTAGCCAGAAAAACCATCCATAAATGAGAATAATTCATTTTAGACACAATTATCAATGATTTGATCGATATATGGCGTAGGATAGTTGTCTTTTGGACACGCCTTGTTAATGTCCCAATAATCGACACATACAAGTCCCTTGTTTCTTCGTAACGGGAACTATGTTAGATACCCAATCCGTCAAAGGAATAGGATATATAAATCCTACTCATAATAGATTCTTAACTTCAGCTTTGATTGTTGTAGCTTTCTGCGGATGTATTGGATGTAATCTCTGTCTAATATTTTTAGCATTCGGGTATGCCTTAATTTCATTAATTACAATCTTAGGATCGATACCTATCATCTCTTCGTAAGACCAGGACAAAATTTCTTGGAATTCTTGAAATAGGGCTTTGTAAGTGTTAATATTTTCCATCGAACAAGAAGAACCTATATGAATGTTTTCAATAATTCTAGGTTTCATCGATATGTAAATAGGAACTGTTGTAGAAATACTTCCCAAATTTGTCTCAGAATCCGAATGTGTAATTGATGTGGGATTTTGTGGTTCCTTGAAATTATCAATTTTAAAAATAGACGAAAGGTAATTTTCAAGCTTATCAAGATTAGGAAAAAAAGAATATCGATAATGTACATCATCCCATGGTAATTCATCCGATTACAAAATTTCCCGAATACTTTCATCGATTTCAAATACATATTGAAAGGGATCCAAAAATGATGTCAAGGTTGAGCTCCATAGAGAAGCTTATTCTTTTATGTTCACATTCATTTGATCAAGAGAAGTTGATGGGGTGTCAAAATACAATTGTACTACTACATATGCCGCTTCAAAAGGACCTAAAGGCATCTCGTCGTTGAAAGAGTCTAATTATGATTCTAAAGCCACAACCTATGTTTCATCAAATGTTATTGTGCTTAATGAGATCATATTGATATTGGAAATTGTTCACGGTATGTTCGTTGGTGGTATAGCTAAAGTTCCCATGAGAGCAGAGTCCTTAATTAATCCTACACCAAGATCTTTGTATGGAATAACTGATTTTCCGACATGTTAAATGCTATCAGTAGAAGTAGGTTCTGAATATAAATATGGCAACTGATCAATTTTAACAATATTTCCTTTGTGAGGAAACATGATTACCTGAAATATTGATGAAACAATAGCTGGCATGGCGTAAGACCAACTAGGACCTAAAATAAGGTTGTAATCAAGAGGGGCATCAACAACTTTGACCTCTAGGTTAACGGTTTTTCCTTCTACTTCTATAGGTAGATCCTAGAGTATTTCATATGGATGAAAACCTATTTTGTCAAAGGCTTTAAGGATACTTGTTGATTGGTTAACTCCAACCAAGGGTTTTCCAACAATTTAGAGACATTATAGACGTATATGCCCCTTCATCAATGATAGTACGAAAAACTTGTCTTGATTTGACTAATACTAGAATCTGAAAATCCATCTGATGAGGGAGTCTAGGTACAAATTTTTTGAGATCAAAGACCATTAATTTTGAGTCTTGGGGATCAATAGCTTCGATAGATGATAATAGTAATTTCCTTTGTGTTGGACATGATTGTAGCACTTCTAAGGCCGACATTACGGAAAGGGATATTGCCAAATCTTCAACAATGTTGTAATTCTGAGCATCTCTCTCATGTGGATTGAAAGCAGATAAGTACACCTTTACCACGCGGTTTAATCACTAAATTAGGGTTAGGTTTCTTGATTTGAAGTAGTTCAGATACTAAAGCAGGTATGGCTAGTGTTTGACTAGAAGTTTCAGTCTCTTTACCAATTACAGGACTCTTAGATCCATAGTCTTGAGATCGTGTCGCAACCATGACCTCGGACATCATTAAAATATATGCCGAAGAATTGGAAGAAGATTCAATCATTTTACTATCTTGAGAGGGAAAAGGATCCTTCAAGACATCAGGTGTGGGTGAACCTTTGACAAATTTTGATACCTCGAGCCGATGGGGACACTCTTTGGTATAGTGATCCTCGTCACAGATAAGACAAGGATAGAGAGGTTTCCGTTTTTCATCAACTGGTTTGATTATTTCTGTTTTCTCTTTAGGAGATGTATTTTGTTTATTTTTATTCTTTCATTTATTATTCTTTTCAGTTTTAGCTTTAGTCGTGGATGAATCTACAACATGAATTTTGGCAACCATTTCAAGGGAAGAATCTCCTTTAGGTGAATATGGTAAAGTTATTATGGGAGAAGTAGGTTTAGATGACTTATTATTACTCTTTGTAGCACTAATTTTACGAATTACACCATCTGGAGAATGAGAACCAGAAGGAGTTGCAGTAATTTGACCTGGGCGTGGAAAGTCAGGATTTTTTTCATATAAAGTACCAGACTGTGTATATACAAGCTCTAAGTACTATGCTTGAGCTATGACTTGTTCTTCTGTAACAACACCTCCCTTGGCTACATCTTCAGTGATCTTGGGAAGTAGTGATTTAATGAACCATTCTTCCAAGATTTGATCCAGGATGAAAACTTTCACTAAATATCGTCTACGTCTCCATTCATGTATGTGATATGAAATGTATGTAGATGTACTATGTTTTAATGAAGTCAAGAGTTTCATGCCATTGTCATAACGGACTGGAAACTGAAAGTGAGTTAGGAAAGTTGTTGCTAACGTGTTGAAAGTATTGAAAGAGCCACGTGGTAATTCAATATACCACTTTGCAACTAAGCCTATCAATATTCTTTAAAAAAGTCTCAATCGAATGGAATCATCTATTAAGGAGTTAGATGCACACCAAAGATGATAAGCATCACACGATTTGAGGGGTATTCACCTGATTTTCCTTCAAACTTAGGTATATCAATGGGAAACTTAGTTGCCATTGTTAGCGAAAACGGAATATAATAAATTGGACCATTCGTGAGGCATGACAAATATGGCAAGTCTAAAGTTGCAATAAATGGTAACTAACGGTTAGGGTCTTGTTGAGAAAACTGATAACCTGGAGGAACAATACCAGTACCCAGAGGAGGATATCCAAGATAACCTGGAATAACCTGTGCAGATGGGATTGGAATACCTACGGGGTATCCAGGGTTATCCATACCAAACTGAGGTTGAGACAGTATTTGATATGTATAACCAGGGTGTGATTGACCTTCGTAGATTGGATTTTTTCCTATTGGTCCATATTGAAACTGCCCTTGAAAATGTTGATTCACAAACTGACCTACAAAAGGTTGGCTTGTTGAAATTTTAGCTACACCAAGTTGTCCTGGAGAGGTTTGAACAATACACTGAATCAAAGGTCCAATTTGATGAGAAGTGACTTAGGGGATTGCCTATGTGGATGTCGTTGTTTGAAGAGTTGTAGCAATAGACGTTTGGGAAACTCCATGGATAGGTGTACTTGGTTGTTGAACAAAATTTTACACATCAGATTGGACATGAATTCTTGGGGTACTCGGATCAGCTTACAGACTACTAGTTATATATACCTGAGGTGCAATTTGAAGTGTAGGCTAGACAAGTTGCTGGACAAGGCTATAACCAAATTGACCAGTTAGCTGACTAGGTTGATTATAAGGTACTTGCACAGTAGGTTGCAATTTTTGTTGGTTCAATGATGGGTTCCACATTGTATTAACATTAGGATAAGGAGCTCCCATTAAAGGTTGCGATGCATAAGTTTTATGATAACCAGTTTGAGGTATTGGAACGTAATATTGATAATTTTATAGGTAATTTATACTAAATGGTTGGCCTCCTTGAAAGGACAGTTGTTCTTGATAGAACTTATGCCCTTGAGGAGGCAATTGTCCTTGAAAAGGTTGTGGCTCTGGTATAGGGTACTTCCCTTGAACAGGTTTTCCTTGAGGAGTGTACTACCCCCAAGTGGTAAATTTCTACCTTGAGGGTCAGTTTAAGGAATATTTTCAGTCATCATATAGACTTGTTCCATTGTCAAATTTTCGGTATTAGATTCATTAAGACTAGTTGATTGTGTAAGTTTTTCATAAGAGGGAGATGCTCCTGAGAAAGTACTAAAGAGTGACTGGTATCAAGTAGGAACCAATGGACCACCATAAAAAAATGTTTCTAGTGATGAAGAAAACATGGATGACTCACCTGACATACTTGATGAAGACATCTAACTACCTTTGGGTATGGAGTAAAAAGGAGTGCGACATGGTGACTAATTGCAACCAATACTATGTAGAAAATTGGTGAATTGTTGATACCAAGGATCCGGTTTAAAAGGACTGTAAGGATAAATCGGTTCACTATACCTTAGATATAAAGATTTTTGACATGAAGGAATTGTGATCTCTTCTTCTATGTCATTAATCTATTCGATACTAATCAAACTAGGAGGAAGGTTCTTAGTGATGCGAAGCTTCACTTGAGGTGAACGAGGACGACCAGGGGTTCGGGCTATGAACTCCGAAGCTGAATAAGAGGAAGTAGATTCAGATTCAAGCTCAAATATTTCAGGTTCAATAAGTTGAGTATCTGATAATTCACCGGTTGCAAACTCAGCTATGATTAATTCTGAAATTTCTGGTTGTTCTTAATTTCTTCCTACTATCTGAGGTTGATTTACTTCGCAATCAGGATGGATTATTACTGATGTTTGCTATTGTTCAGTAGATCCGATTCCTCATTATTGACCTATTTCAGATTTAAGCTTTTCTAATTGACATGGTGTATACTCGGGGGGTTTCCCCTACATTCTATGAGAGTGTCTCAGTAATTCAACCACAATTAATGTTTAACACACAAAACAAAATAAAAATTCATAAAAATAGACCTAAGGTCACTAACAAAACAAGTAATTTTAACACACACCTATAAAAGATAATAGACAAACCACACACAAACAATATGTTTCCACACAAAAAACACTAGTTGGTGATGAAATCCAATGTCGTAGAAGTTTAATGTGGAAAACTTGGCGGTTGGAACAGTTACCCCGACAACCTTCTTAATGAAACAGTCTGGTGCAAGTCCCTCCACTTATTCCATCTCGAAGTGAAGAGTACCCTCTGGAAATTCCAAGTGAGCCTAGTCGACGTCTGCTCCAGGTACAATGGGACCTTCCCTCCACTGTCACCTTGGGAAAAATCCTAAATATTATTGCCATTAAGGTCACCAACGAAGACAAATGCATTTTGGGGAATAGTCTACGATGTGATATACACACAAGGGCAGAGTATCAAGCTCAATCCCCTTGAAGGCTCCTCGACATGGTAAATCTGAGGTTTTCAAACAAGTGACCCTAGGTTCCTCGATAATGGTTAATCCAAGTTTACCGTTTGTATTACATGCACATCATTTATCTTTTCCAATGAGATAGGTACGATTACCTCACTGGATCCGACATGATCTCGTGCTTGACTCTTTTAAGAAGAGCTTCCCAAAGTACAAATGAAACAATTGGATTTCCCTACCACAAGATTCTACTTGTTTTTTTAAGATTCTTTGGAACGTTTATTGCAACCTATTCCAAAACACTAGCCTAAGTTATATTGGTGGAATGAGCCCTAGAAAATGTAAAAATGTCTAGATTGATTTTATTAGGCACTGTATTAAATTGGTTGTTATTTAACACAAAGGGTATGGAGTTGAAACTTTGATGATTTTTTGAACCGACGCAAAATACTCTAAATGAATCTATGATAAATGCAACTCTTTCTTTTCAATGAATCTTATTTAGGAGAAAGTTAAGAGATTTATCAATTTTCAAAACACAAATTTCTTCATCCATAAACAAAATCCTTTTTGAAAAGAAAACAATTTCAACAAGAACTAAATTTGCAAGAATGATCAATTTCTCTTTTGAAATGAAATTCCTTGAACAATCATATCAAAAACTAAATTCAACAAACAATCAATTCCCAAAAGAAAACAATTTCTAAAAAACTCTAAAAAGCATAAATTTCAAAAAAAAAAAAATGCTAATTTTGATGTCTATCGAAAATTCTTGCTAACGATTTCTCTTAGTTGTGATCAGACTAAGAAATTTTCCACTTATCTCAGCAGAAATGAAATCATCCAAGAGTGCATTGGTGTTGAATAGAGATTCAGTGAGCTAGAAGCTCTTCAAGGTTTTCAAATAAATAGGGAATAAATATTCATAAATGTAAGGTTTGCAACAATCTCGATGGCTCAAGAAGAAAAAATCATAAAACCAGTAATTTGAGGAAAATGAAGGTATATTTGACACAAAGAAACAATAAACCAAGTCAAACCCTATTTTATAAAATGCAAATAGGATGATAAATCACACAAAACTCAAAATTTGCTAAAAGGGAGTTCTCACACAAGATCTGAAAGATGGATCAGGGAAAACTTGAAGAATAAGGTTATGTGGCTCTGAAAAAGAGAATTTTATTTTTTTCAAAATTTTCCAGGGGGTGCGTAGCTTAGAATTGAATAGAATGCGCATGCGCACTGGATCGAACTAAAATTTGCACAGGGTGATGCTCTGTTTGCTACATAAAATCGTGAAAGCAAGGAAAAACTTGGAAAAAATAACTAAAAAGCTTTCTTTTTCAGGGATTCTTAAAATTTATCTACCCAACCACACTCAGAGAAGTAAAAATCAGAAAACTAAAATTTCAAAATGAATACAAACAAAGAAAAATAAGCTCTAGATCCCTAGTATGGTCACCAATTTGTTACGTGGATTAATCCCTCTTGCGGACAAGAGTGATCTCCCTAGTACTGCAACGAGTAACGAGAAACAAAGATCCATTTGAATATCTCTTTCTCTAGATTAATTTCATTTCAAGATTATTATAATAGTAAAGTAGAGAGGACATGCTCCTACCTTGAAATTCAAACGTTTGATGTAGCCCTTTCTCCCGTCGCTCCACAAGTATTTCTCCAATGAGTAGAACCTGCAATCAAAGACAAGAAAAATAATCAACGCATCTGCAACATATAATAATCAAATACTAATCCAAATTAGTGATCAAGGAGTCTAAGTATTGATATTATTCCCATAAACATAGAAACAAAACAATGAGAAAAAGAGATCCATATGTATTATCTTAAATAGAAAGAGTAATCTTACAACCTGATGCCTTGATGTTGTACATATTTCTCCTGGGGTCCTGAACAGTCATTCTCCTTCATTCTGATAATCCTTCCTCTCTAGAATACCAGCATGGAGTTATGGAATCAAAGGTGTGATCTTTTGTGTGCCAATAACAACTCACTAGTGTAGAAAGTATGCACTCTATGGACTCTCTTTAGCTTAGAAACTATATATATTAGTGTCTAATCACATTGGTATCTGCCCTTCAACCTAAAACATGAGCTCCTTTTATAGGGAAATGGAGGTAGTTTCATTTCCATGAAGAGGGGGATGGATTCTTCTGATGAAGGGATTTGAGTTCCATGGACCAAGGGGTAAGATTCCATGAGTGGATGGATAAAGCTTGAACTCGTGCGACTCTAGAGGATTCCAGTTGAGAGATTATTCGACCAACTAGGCTTCTAGAACTTACTTTTTTATTTTACTTTCTTTTCATGAGGGTGCACAGGTTTTAGTGGCAAAAAGTGCAGGAGTTTTCGTAGTTGATGGATGTAAAATCAGTGCATGCACATGGAAAGGGTAGAAAAACCACACAGGTAGAATTTTAAGGATTTTACAGAGCTTTTCTCCAATTTCCAAGACTTTATTTAGGAACATGAGTGTTTTTTGACCTCTAATGGAACATGATATGGATGGTGATAGACCCATATGAATAGTGAAATTTCACGGTGACAAAATGATGTGTAAGAAGAAGATGCTTCCGAAACCAAGACTCCCATAGCAGTAGACTCCGTAGAAGCAAACACCATTTAGGATAATCTTGTAGGGGAACTTGAGAATTTCCTGTAGATTATGGAAGAGAACTTAATTAATATCATTGGGGTAGGGGCATGGACTATTTGTTACCCAAAATTTTTAGATTCGGTAACAACATACTTCTCTGTGAAGGATGGTTGTTACAAAGTTTTTTTTAGTAGTTTTTGTTAATATAGTCAAGCATACAAGAGATCTATTTTTTATGTATCAATACACATATAGTCTATAGGTTATTCAAATATTTTATGCACAAGATACAAGGTGATGAGGTAGCGAACCAATTTTTTTCATATATCTAAGCAACAACACTATGTAACCACTGTTAACAATTTTCCTATAGAAATCATAAACATTTTGAGGTTGTACTGGTACACTATATAAAGTAGATGTTTTTTCTCCCTCTGAAAAAAATAATAATAATAATATATATATATATATATAATACATTTAATTTCTTACAGATCATATCAGCTGACATTTCAATTTGAGTGCATCTAATAAATTTATTCTTTTCTAGTGTGATTATAATATTTTCACCCGACAAATCAAATAGGAGGATGCATAGTAGTTTTTTTCTTCTACCTAGAAATTCGGAGACAACGAGACAGTGAGAGTGCGCACGGCGAGCATACAACGAGAGCATGCACAACAAGTAGACAACGAGACAACGAGGCTGCAAATCGTTGAGGACATCGCCGAGGATGCAGATTAGAGAAACCTGTAAACATAGAAAATAAAAGATAAAAAACAAAATAAAACCATAAAAAAAATAACATAGCCTAAACCGTAAACCTTACCTTCTCAGCTTCTGTTTTCTCTACTCCTCGCCCCTCCAACAGCGCAAAACATAAACAGAGCAAGACAACAAAAGAGCACTAAGACAACAACAGAGCAGCGCAATGGTATAGAAAGAGCACAACACAAATAGAGCGAGACAACAACAGAGCAACGACACAGAAACAAATAAGCGAGACAGAGACATAGAAGTGCAATGGTAACTAACCGAAAACTTGTTGCAGTCTGGGGGGCGGTATATTTATAAGAAAAATTTCAGCCGAATTATTTCAAAATGTTCAGCTGGAATATTAGTGCGGTCGAAATTTTGTTTCTGGCTTTCCCATCTCTAGCCAAAAATATGTTTACCCACGTCGTCAATACGCCGTCAATGTAAACTAAAGAATTATTTCGTCCAAATTAATTTCAAAATTTTGGCCGATCTTTCTAACAGCTCA
This sequence comes from Pinus albicaulis, assembly GCA_034641835.2. NCBI lineage: Eukaryota > Viridiplantae > Streptophyta > Pinopsida > Pinales > Pinaceae > Pinus > Pinus albicaulis. The sequence continues at coordinate 173,193,222 of CM076584.1, forward strand.
GGTGAAATTTTATTAAAGTTTGACCGAACTATGCGGAAAATGAAATTTCTGACCGCATTTCTCACGAAAGTGTAACCCACCTTCGCATTTTTACCTAGTCACATATACATACCAACTAATGCAAAGAAATATGGGCCACTATCAAATATCTGACCTCTATCTTCCAAGAAAATGCCACTGTGAAGAATATATTTGACCTGAAGTGTAGTTCTATTTACCCCCTTGGTTTCTAGTGATTTTTGATCCAATCACCGATGGATTTTCCCGTGGGCAAGAGCCCATTAAATTTACAAATGAACACATATGATCTAATTCGTTCACTCAAGGTTTGGGTTTCAGGATATTTGATTAATTCCATTGGGATCACCATATTTTTTGGCATACATGGTCATGTATATCTCGTTGACTTCTGTCGTTGTTGTGGGTCAGTGGGCTTTCCTGTTTCACCACTTTCTTCATTGATTTTTTGTCCTTCCCTCCTACTTTTGCTGAGCCCTAGGTTTTTTTTTACATACCACTTGCTTGAACTTTTGCTCAAAAACCCATATGGATCCCTTTACCTATGTTCGTGACCACATTCCTATAGGAGGGAGCCTCGATCCCTCCTCCTCTTGTGGCCATTCAATACAAACCCTATATTTTTCTGTTGTGAATTGCTAATAAATCGCTCTTCTCTCTCTTAGAAACAAGTTTTTTCATATATAATAGAAGTGTAATATATCAATAGAATATGAAAGTTAAATATATAAGATATCATATGTAAATTATATATATGTGCGTAACTTTTCAATAAAATATGAAAGCTAAAAATATAAAAGAAACATGTGTATATTAAAAAATTATTTTAATCTTAACTTTTGTTTTCACTTATTATATATATATATATATATATATATATATATATTATTTTCTTAATACTACACACTTAAATGATATAAATTCGTATATTTATTAATTTTCATAATATAAGTCCATGAGGTCTTGGATAGACATTGATCGGGTGCACTATTAAGGCACTCCTTGATGTCAAGTCACTAGTTAAATTCCCAACCCCGATTGAGGTGTTGTATTTAGACATGATGATGCATATATAATGCAAATATTGTATAAATATATAAGAAACATAATTATATTAAAAAATCATATATATATTTATATATAATCTAAAACAATATTTATATCTTCACATTATATACCAGAAACAACCATTCTTAGCATTGTATATAAAAGACTTACAACAATTTTGATATAAATACTTTTTATTTGTTTTTAATATATAATTTAAAAATGATTTAATATGAAGAATTTAACAATAAGTTTTATTTTCAAAATCTTAAATGTGAGACAATCTAGAGTAAATCTTTGTGATGAGCAGCGTAGAAGAAATTCAACCATGATGATAGGCATGGTTCAATAAATTCATAATTGTCCTATACTAAATAACATTTATTAAGCAAAATGTTTTTTGAATTCTTAATAATTATAATTAAAAATTATTTGTGTGAAAAATGATATATACATAAATATATATTTAATTAAATTTGTAATATTATTTACCTAATAAATAATATTTAACCATTATGATACAAATTTTATAATCAATTTATAAATAATTTCAATAAAAATGAGTTTATAGACTAAATAGCATTTATATAGTAATTCTTGTGGATGTTTAATCATTTAAATTAACAATTATGTATATAAAAAATGTAATATATATTAATAGACATTTACTTTTTTTTCATAAATTGGATTTACAAATTGAATATATTTAATAAGGATGAATCACATTAACTAGTTAGAAACAAAAAACAATTATAATGTGATTAATGAAAAAGCCATTATAAAATAAGTTATAAATTATTAAATAATTTATACAATATATAAATTTATATTTAATAATTTAATTTAAAAAACTATTTATATAATAAATAAAATTTATTTCATAATAAAATTTTATAATTAAGTTGTTATACATCACCATAATTAATTTTATTAAATGTCATATTTATTGATATTTTTATTTATTTATGTAAAATACTATATTAAATTTAAACATACTCATATCAATTTTATTAATAACATGAATAAGAAAAAGTTATAAATTTTGTATTTGTTAATGATTATTATGTTCTCTCAATAAAATATTGTAATTTTCATTGATATCGAAAACTACATTGTATATGGATGCACTAAAATAAATATATATATCGTATTATATAATAAAATATAATAATAATAATATATATTAAAATGATATATGGTATTAAATAATGATAATAATAAGCCAATTTTAAGGTCATGGCTAAGGCACCAAATTGGTGGTACTATATAGAATATAGTAAACAAACAATTTAGTAATGATATGCAGGAATGGTATGATAGATGTGACTATTATAACAAAGTAAAAAAAACAATGAAAGACCTAAACAGGAGAATAAATAATATGGAAAAAACTAAAGGAAAGAGAATAATTGAGAGGGAAAGGTAGAGAGAAAGAGGGGAAAAAATGAAAAAGGTAGAAAGAGATATAATAGGTAGAGAATGAGGGTGAGGATAAAATAAAAGAAAGAAGAGGGAGAAGGAGGATCCAGTAACAGAAAAGAAAGGAAAAGACAAGTAGATGGGGAGGGCAACGGGATGAGGGAGGTAAGAATAAGAGAAGTAGAATATCTTAATTTTTTTTAGTTTCTAGGGTGCACCAATTTTTATTGATGTCCAAGTCATTACCGTTATTGACACTGTTAGGGTGTTTTTTTTATCTCAAGGGATTCTTTTAATCAACGTCTGTAATAATGGTCTTCCTCAGCCAGGATTTTCGTATTTTCCAAGCTTACATGATGTTTTGTCTTCATGGCATGTACAACAATAGCTCAGTTCTTAATCCTTTCATGTTTCATGTTAGCACTATTTTCCTTGATCCTTTCTTTAAGAAAACGCCTTTTTTCTCCGATATAGAATTTTCCATATGAGCATTGTATCATGAAAACTTCTTTGTATTGGAATTGGCCATTGTCATATTTCACAGATTTCATCATAATTCTGATGGTCGTGTGGGATATAAACATGTTTTCATTTGTTTTGTATTGAGGACCTTAACAATTTTGGTAGTGGCACCTTTGATCCCTTCAACATCTTATCAATGATACCTTAATAATTTTATCAATGATACCTTTGATCTCCTCAATAATGGAGTTGAGTGTGTGCATGTGGCATCTAGATGTGTTTTTTAACTAATTAATAAGAAATTTGGAGTCCTCGTAAATACGAATTCTATGAACGCCCTTTTCAATAGAAAACAAGAGGAGAAGTTTTAAACTCATAAACTTAGAGGAATTATTACTGCCTTGTCCCATTCTTCTCACCATCTTGAAAAATGGTTTTGTGATAAAAGTAAAATATATCCTCCACCACATGTTCCATTGGAAAGAGAAGAACCATCTAAGTATTCCCATGGGAAAGAAACTTCAATGGTTACAGCAATAATGTTACAAGGATGAGGAGGATGATCAAAGTCTGAAATCATTGAAAAGAATGCAATAGTCTAGATGGTCAATCTATGAGGTACACTTGCTTTTATCTTGGAAAATATTAGAATTTTATGCAAGCCATGCTACCCATATTATGAAAGGTGGAAAATAATAATTCTTCTTTGGGTTTGCATTATTACACTAGGCATCCCAAGCTTCCAGATAGGTCGCTCCATGCCATCAAATTTTGATCCCTATAGATGATTTAATTATTGGCCAGATATATTATGAAAAAGGACATGAAAGAAAAAGGTGGATTACATATTCATCCAACTTTTGGCATAATGGCACTACCTTGAACCAATAATTCCTCTTTTATTTAGAGTTTCCCATGTTAATACTTTTTTTTCTAAAATGAACCATTGAAAAAGACAGTCTTTTGCAACACACTTGATCTTCCATAACTTCTTCCACCACCAAGAGATATTTCTTGGCTTCTGGTGATCAACGAGGAAAACATAACCCGATTTTGGGTTGTATTCACCTATAGGAGCATGTGCCCAGATGAAAGAATATTATTTATCCTAAATGCACACATAAGAAGAGTTAAGATCAATAGTGTATTTATTCAATTGATATATGCATTTATATATTCATGGTGAAGATGAAGTTGCATAGCATTGCACCACCCCTAACACCATATAGACAACCTATAATTATCAACAACCTAAGCCAATGTATACCCCCTAGATGTGTGCAGGTGATCAATAAACTCTCGAGACAAGAAAAAGTTTTAACCACTTCCTACCCATAGATCAACACTGATTTTAACTTGTTCCATGTTTCCAAATTTCCAAACTAGAACCTTTTCAATCACCTGGAATGAGTGAATCAAAACCTTCCAAATCACTAAGAAATTCAACATTTTCTTTTATGGGGAACAAATGTAGCCCAGAATAGTCTAAAGGTGAATGTATTTATGATGGAAAACCTATGTACAAAGGCTTCTTATAGAAATCATATGCCAATCCACCTTTTCCGCCACAACATTAGAAAATTAATGGACATTTTTAAGGCCCCATCCTCCCCATTCCTTTGGAAAGGATATTTTATCCCGTTTAACATATGAAAAAATATTTCCTTCCTTTTTTCGTACCCATATATTTCTACACCAAATCTTGTGGACAAAAGAGATAATGCCTTTTGGAATCCATAATACTCAGGAACAGAAAAGTGGAATAAAGTTGAGAATAAATTTTGTATGAATCAATATTTCGGCACAAGAAAACCACTTAAAACTCAATTCTTTTAATTATTTTTTTATTTTTTGCAAGGAGTTAATGAAATTTTGTCTTTCTATAATAATTTGGTTTTAGGTGGAAGCCCAAATATTTTATACCTTCATCAAAAGGGTTGGCTTCAAAAGGAAGGATATTTTTTTCATTGATTAACTCAACCCTTGAATAACAAAAGGAAGATAAAAAATCAATTTTGGTTATTTACCTACATACTACCGACCTTTTCAAATAGGGTTAGAGCTTCGTTAATTGATTCCATGTCCCACCAAGTTCTATCACAAAAATTCAGCATGTCATGCATGAATAATAGGTGGGTAATAAAACATTTCGTTTCCATTACAATACCACTTAAGTCCCCCATTATTTTCACAACAAATAGTATCTTTATGAGACCTTCAACAACTAATAGAAACAAAAATGGCGAGAGAGTACATCCCTGATAAATATCCCTATGAACATGAAGAAAGGAGCTTGTGACATTATTGATAAGAAAAAAAATGATACATATGTGATGCAACGCACTTCCCAACTAATGAAAGCCACCTTGAAACCTAGATGAGTCATTAGGAGACAAAGATATATCTAGTTGACCCTATCATATTCCTTCGAAACATCAATATTGATGACTAGTCCTTTAAAATTATTTCTCTTTAGACTATGGAGCACTTCCATAGCTACCTAAATTGCCTCATGAATCTCTCTACCCTCAAAAAAGTGAAACAGTCCTTTGATAGATTATTTATCAAGATTTACTTAAGCCTATTTCCTATGTTTTTAACAATTATCTTCTAGATACAATTGCAAAGTGAATTAGGATGAAAATCATCAAAAGAGTTTGGATATTTAAATTTGGGGATGAGAGCTATAAATGTAGAATTGAAAGGGTCATGGATTCTTCTATTGATCCTAGATTCCTCAAGAAATCCAAAGAGATAGTGACTAATAATTTCACATATCTCAATAATGAACTTAACTGACCATAAATATGGACCCGATATTTTCTCCCTCTAAAAATTGTGGAGGACATTATATTAGTTTACCTCGGATAAACTTCCATGAGCCTTTCATTTTCTTCATTTTCAAAAAATATGGGGAAAACCCTAACAAGGAAAATAACCTCGATTATGGTCACATCAAGGGAGGTGGCTTTGAAAAGTTTGGAGAAATAAGTTTTCACCATGGCAAAAAATTCACCAAAAAATTCATGCCTTTGCTTCATCATGGATTTATATATCCCAAACTTTATTTTGAGCTTTCCTTTAATTTTTTCATATTTCTAGATTTTTTTTTTTTCATCACCACTTTTGAGCCATATCACACAACCTTTTAACCACCATACCTCTTCCTCTAGAATTATCCTCCTTAGAGTTTCTAATTGAATAGTAAACCTTTTTTTTTTATTCATTGGATATATATACCTCCCATTTATGTTCTTGCAATCTCTCCAATTCTTCTTTTATTACCTTCAAATATTCTTCATCCATTTTATTTTTCTAGGCTTCCTAGGAAATCCTCACTCATTATTTAAACATTTCAGGCATGCAAATCAATTAAGCATATATATAAACATATCTTCAGATATATTAGATATGAGTCTTCTCCTTTCTTCCTAATGCACACCTATTTGAGATCATATCACATATAAATGATCCATTACATGCACAACCTTAAGACCTTGATCTCCATCTCCTTATATATATTTTTCCTTATCCAATACCTTAGGTAAATCCTTTGGTAATGTCATTAGTATGTGTTGATGGGATCAAATAAAGGTTGTCACCATAATTACTATGGGAAAATAGCATTTTAATGACCCTTAGTACCTATATTTCCATATTTTGAATTATGTATGCAAATTTTTCTCATAGGACCTGTGCAGTGTACATGACCCTGATTCAGAGGAACCATGTATATTTTCTTAAACTTCACTTTTCTCATCCATATGTAACTAAACAATCATTTATCTCTCCATATCCTCTATAAAATTTGTAAATATTTCTTATATCTACATTAGTTATATAACCATCATATTATCACTATGTTGACATCAAGCATATCTTTTTCAGGCAAGTTTCCATCTGGGAAAACACATAAGCCATAATGTCGGCACGAAGAATATAATGATAGATAATGTTGAAGATTTTAGGTATGCAAGACTTATTAATTTTTTCCAGAAGTATAATGTCATACTTGGTCACTCTACCACCTATTATCCATGGGGAAATCGGTTGGTAGAGTCATAAAACAATAATTTAGTGAGAATTTTAAAGAAAACTATTGCAAAGAATAATTAAAAATGGGACTCTCAGCTTAAATTTTCTCTTTGGTAAAATAGAGTCACAAAAAAATATCCACTTGAAAATCACCATTTGAAGTGGTATATCATACTACAATATTTTTTCCTAGTCAACTGGCTATGTCAGTGGTTAATTTAATCTAGGATGTAGAGGAGGAACCTAATCCATTGACTAGGAGGATAAACTAGTTAGTTGAAGTGCGAGAGAACAGAGAGCATGTGAATCAAAATCTAATCAAGTACCTGGAAAAGATGAAGGCTCTATTTGAAAAAAATTCCAAGGAAATTTTTTTCCAGCCAGGTGACCTTTTTCTTAGATGGGATGTTAGCAGCGAAGAAAAAGGAAAACATGGAAAATTTGATCCTTTGTGGTTTGTGCCCTTCATAATTGTTAATGTTAAAGATATCAATACTTTTTTGTTAGACGATCTAGATGGTGAGGTGTTTGAGGTGCTTGTGAATTGGAAATACCTCAAGCACTATTTCCAACACTAAAGTTGTGTATCCACTTCCATTGTAAATACTAGGGAGTCATTGTAAGTACCAAACTATTTATTTCATTTTCATTTTCTTATATATTTTGAATCCATGACCAACAAGGCTACTAGTCTATAGGTTCTCAGTGCCTTGCCAACAAGACATTATCTTCATTTGGAGTTGATGTTGTAGCCTCATCTTCCTTCCTTTTATTCTTCATATAGTATAAAGGTCAAGGTGCAAATAATCTGAAATTTAGAAGTCATTTCTATTGCAGTAGATGAGCTAAAAGACCACATTGGAACCACTCAACTAGAAATTGCTCTCAAAGAGCTTTCCAATGGTATAAAGAAGTCAGTAAATGGACTCCTAGCTCAAAAGATAGAGCCAGTCCAATTTGGGCCTATAAAGGTCAAAATCCCAGAAACCTCGCGACCCTAAAATCCCGTAACTCATTAGAAAGTCAATTTCCAAAAGCTCTAAGGACCAGGGGACTAGGGATCTATCAACTATAACATAAATTGAATTCTAAATCCCGGAATCTCATAAAAAAAATTTAAATGAATTTTTGAAATCATCGGGATATAACCATTTACAAAGAAATCGTTCTCAAAACAAAGGATCGAGGACCCTTTTCTTTCTCCTCTGCCCATACAGGCGGAAACATATCATTAGGAAAAGTCAACATCAGCAACCACCCGTTCAGAAGTGGAAACATTGAAAGAAGTTTATATATTTTCAGGCACCCAAAGGGACCATATATGGATGACATGTGGACCTATCATGGGTTGGCACATGGCTTGGTCTACGTCAACATGTCATCATCTCGGAAACATACCTCGGAGGGTCGGAATCCCGTATCTATTTGTAAATTCACAAAATAGAAATAGGGGTTGTGGGGAGCAAGGAACAGTGGTGAATAAATACCAGAATCCTATAATCTAATGACTATTTATTATTCAATTCCAAAAGGGGCCAAGGATCAGGGGATTGGGGAGCATCAAAGAGGTGACGAAAAAAATTATTTGTTCTGGGGATCTGCTAAGTAATGGAGTTGTGGGGCCCTCATGGAGAGTGGGCATTACTATAAAGGTTTTTCATTTTTTAAATTGAATTGGGATTCACCCCATATTTTAACATTTAAATGGTTAAACAATGATTAATTAATGGGTTATATCCCATTCCATCTTGAATCAGACACACCACGAAGAAGCTCTGGTGGGTAAAAAAGTATGTTATTAAGAGATTCTTTTCCCTTGAAAATATAGAATCAATAAAGTGAATCTTGTAAATCGACGATTCTGATGAATTCTATGGGGGTCGAACTTTTCCTCCTACTCTGCCTATGCACCCTTCTAGAGGAGGTAAAATGGGCCTGCCACCTATCAAGACAACGTAGTGACCACGTTAGCAACTGGGACCACTATCAGGCAAGTGTGGTAGGCGAGCGTGAATCCACCCAATCCAACTCCACCACATGTCCCCTTTGTGTCATATTTTCATTTTCCTGCCTATAAACCCCCACGAATCGACCATTACAATTTTAAAATATTTATTTCAAATTGTTATGTGTCTTTCAAATCCGCTGATTCATAGCTACCTCCACTCGACTATCAACCGTTGTAAGGACATTTCTGCACCCACAATGTTGAATTCCCTCAAATTACTAGGGAAGCCTCAACTACTCTCGTCGAGAAAAAATTAAGAAAGCCAAGGGGAAAATGAAGTCACATGTACAAAAAACAACTGACCCATTCAAGGAAACCATTGATGAGAAATTACCAAAAAAAAGTATTGTTTACAAATATATTTTGAACCATGGATTCAAGACATTCCTCATGGGAGGGTATTTACAAATATTTTGAAGATGAAGGCCCCAAGATGAAAGTCAAAGCAGTTCTAGTTAATGATGAAACCTCAAATTAAGACGAAACTCCACGTGACGTGAAAATCCCTCTCTTGCATAGTATTGGAGTGAGGCCTCGATTTTTTCCCTATATATATATGGTTAGATGGGTTGTTGAAACAATATATATTACAAAAAGTAAGTTCCACACTCAGAAAGGAACCAAAATTGGTTTATTCAAAGCAAAATCATATAGGAGATGTATCACTTTCCTGAACCTCAATGCATCTACAACAAAAATTATGTGGAGGATTTCCTTAAAAGGAACGGGTTTCCAATTGATTATATTAAAGAATAGAGGAGTGACCCAAACAAATATAAGAAATAATGAGATGGTAACTAATCTATAGATTCACTCACATGTACTTTTAGTAATGTTTTTTCCACGCTTTTCATATTACATGCATATCCAAATGTCTTTTAGTTCCCTGATAGTTGGGTTACTTTAATTGATGGGGAGTTTGCAAGGTACGTTTTTTATTGGACCACTATACTATCCAAAGTTTTGGACAAACACATGTTGGATTTTTGTTATTCTCAGAGTGTTTCAGAGAATAAGATATCTCCATTTCACATGCTAGCCTACATCATGGACTCTCTTTGTTATTATATTGATTTTTCATCCATGGGATGGAAGTGGACCATCTCCAATCCCTCACCAATTCATATTCATCATAATTTTTTCTGGGATACCAATTATTTTAGTAATTTCTATCATTTTTGTCACAAGGTCATGATCCTAATTTATGAATTTATATTTGAAACCAAACACCCCAGGATGTGTCCAGAATCCATGGAAACGTTAAGAAAAATTGGATTTCATTTAATGAATATTTATTCGCATATATCCAAGCCTTGGGCAGTTATTCACACCCACATGTATTTTGATGTTCCAGACAAGCTCGTATGCAAGAAAGTAGAATACCATACAGTTGGTCATGGAATTACCAAAGCCTTGGAAGACTCCAACAAGAAGGTTTGGCCTCAATTCCCTCTACCTTTTGGAATCTTCTCTTTGGAAACCTATGGACATGCTAAAAAGGATCTAAAACCTATTGAGGTATTAAAGTTAGCCACCATTCTAGCTAGGCCTTATGACCCAAATGGAGTAGCGGAATAGGTGGCCCTACCATATGGTATTAGAATATTTCTCCATGAAGAAAATAATATTGATGAATTATTCACTAAACCAAGTTCTTATAATTTAGTATTGAAAAGGGTGGATGAGAAACTATTAGTTCAAGAGAAAGAACAATTCATCTCTTTTAGAAACATAAGATTGGTCCCACTACAATTATATTTATTGAAACTCCCTCTACAAAAACAAGTGTGTTTAGAGGAAACTACAATTTCTACTCAGTGGGAGAGTTCCTCCCAGCCAGTAGTTCCTCCTCAACAACATAAAAAAAACAACAATTGGTTCTTTAAATCTTGAAGGAGAGATGCATGCAGTAGACCTAAGAATGGAACAATCCAAGGAAGGTGAAAAAGGGAAAAAGATACTAAATGGAAAAGTTATTTTTCAACAACAAAATCCATTAAATAATCCTCTTTCTTATTTTTACACCATGCCAGAGAAATCTACAATTGAGAAAACACCATTGGTTACCCAACCTGAATTATAAATTATTCCAGTCAATCCTACTTTAGAGATATTTCTCAACATTGAAGATATTGCTCCAATGGACATATTTTATATCCCTATGCACAAAGTAGTGGTAAAAATAGTAAGGAAGGAAAGGAATATAGATGATTCCAAGGCATTAATCAAAGGAAAAAATTCACAAGATACTCCTTTCGTAGTTCTCTAGAAACGTACTTCAGTTTCCCCTGTTGATGAACTTGGAAGGTTAACGAAATTCACAGGCGCATATGCGTCCACAACAATAGAAAAAGCGATCGATGCACAATAATTTCTGAGGGATAAGGATGAGAATATTTACACTATGGAACAACCATTCATAAATAAGGTATCACAATTGAGAGCACAATGGAAATTTCGATTTGATCAAAAGGATGTTTCACTAGCGGAACTGTGAAAGAAGTTCAATTCTCTTCAGATTCAACATGTAAAAGAGATCAAGGAAAAATATAAATAGCTATGAGAATATCAACAGAAAATAGAACACTCGAAAAAATTTAGTTGAATAATTTCAAATAGGAGGCCCATGATTTAAATGTACAACTACAGAGGAAAAAGCAACTATTTTGTGAGAAATTGATTTTTATTTAGGAAAAATGTACATTGGGAAATACTCTGAATAATGAGTTATATGAAACAATATAATTTTATGATGAACCCAAGAATGATCTCAATGAAATTTTAAAATGCCAAGACCATGTTGAAGGGAAGAATTTTGACTTTCCCAAAATTTATTAAATGCATAAATCAATCATTCTTAAGTGATGGAAAGACAGGATATGTTCATTTAAAAAAACTCATCAGTGATGCTTATGAAATGTCAAATTCCCTAGTTTAGTCCATTAATGGATCCTTACTTGAGTTGAATCGTGCCTCCAACTGTCCATAGGATTCCCTGCTAGATGTTGAAACCTTACTAAAAAATTGTGTTGAAAAAGGGGAAGAATTAAGTACAAATTATAACTTGTTGTGTAAAGTATATCTCGAATCCAATTGACATTTTTTGGTCAAACCTCCTACCAATTGGTTAACTTTAAATTGCAACATATCCATTCAGATTCTGCCACCATTGCGAGAGGCTATCTTCACCATCGAGATGGAAATAAAGCCTCATTCCCATCTAGAGTTGGTTATGCTTCTAAACATTCAACAATTATGGAAAAAATTGATAGTTGAGCATGGGTCCACTTTGAGACATGAAGCGAGCCAGCACAAAATATTTTTTCTAATTTTGGGATCATGACATACCTATCACTTTGAAATTTTTTAAATATCTTATTTTAAAGAAAGAATCAAGTCTTTTATATAATAAATAGGATTTCTAAGCCATTGGAACACTTTAACAAATGATTATTTTAGACAGCTACAACACTCCAATATAGTTTTAGTAATTATTTTTCCTGGGACTCTCCCTATAAAAGGGAAGAAGAACATTTCTAAGGGTTCGATTTTCTATTCTATAGGTTGTAATCTTCTACACGTATTGAAAGTTTTGAATCTTATTAGATGTATGTTTTTCCTGATGATTAATGAAGATGGTGTGGTGATTCCAAGAACCGATATGTGGAGTATGTGTTTCTATCTTTGTTTATCATTTTGATATGTGCTTCTTTCCTCTTAGAAATCATGTAATTGTAGCTACTACAACTCAGTATTGTATGCCATATTTTCCTATGCCATGCTATGAAAAATGGTACCTATACAATGTGATATTGAAGGCCTTAAAAGTCATTCAATGGTTTCTAATATTGTTCCCTTTGTCTCTTCATAATTCTACTAGAATTTAGTGTACAAGATTCGATCACTATCCCTCTGCACTGAATTTTTATCTTGCATTATTTCTTTCACCTACACTACAACAATTATAAACCACACTCTCTATTTGTATACCACCATAACTGAACATTAATTCTTTGGAATAAAATTGTGTCAATGTATAAAATGTGTTTTTCCTCTGAATAAGGTAATTGAACTAAATTTAAATTATTTTACATATAACTCTTGAGAAACAATTATTTGTCTTCAAGGGACACTAATATGTCCTAGGAAATTACCTTATTCTCAACCCAGAGGTTGTCTCTAGGATCCGCAACACTAAGTTACATTTTTCCTAGCCTTATGAGTCTTATAGTTAGAAAGAGGAAGAGAAGATGAAGAAATGGTATAATGCTTCCTGAACACATTCACCACGCAATGAAGAAGGTTGTTCGAGTGAAATACATGAGCAGAATGTTGTTTATGAAGGGAAGCAATAGGAAATTCCCACTCCAGTTTGTATTTATAAGTATAAGAACAAAGTTGTGCATAACCTAGAAGAAATGTGGAGCTCAAAGTTCAAATGATATCTTGTCATTCTAAGAGTGACCCATGTAGAAAAAAAAAAGATGAAGCAATTAGAATAATTAAATAAGAATCAACAAGAATAAGAAAAGAGAAAATATGAGGTGTGAAAGAAATAGGAGGAATGTATTTAGAAAGAGGAACATGAAAGGAAAGAGAGAGAAGACATGCAAGAACAAGAAGAATTGAGAAATAAGAAAGAATAAGAAGTGAGACAGAAACAATTTGAGGAAGAACAAAAAAATAATTGATGTATGAAGAAAGCAAGAAAATGAAGGATGAAGAATTTGTAAATAAATTGACTAGGAGATACATTCCTAAGACACGGAGATTGAGATATAATAGGAGAACCAAGAGGCCTACATTATGCCCATTGCAGAACAAGTTAGTATTCATCCTTCACCTCCTCTTATTCGTTTCCACATCCCATTAAATGAAGTGGGAATATCTCCTTGAAATGATGATATGGTCATGGATATATCCAACCTGGCCTTTGATTAGCTAGAAAACATAATAGTACAAGAATGACAGAGATAATTTTGTAATGACCTATTTCAAATTATTTCCATTCATATAAACAAGGTGATTGTTTTGAATACCAATAAGAATTCGAGGACAGTCGAAGCAACAAATTTAGATTTTAGAGGAGCTGGAATATTAAATATATATTTCTTGATGGAGGAAAATAAACAATTGGAAAAGGTTCTAGTTGTTTCAAGACAACAAATTGATCATCCCCTAACTAGGAACCAAAGGTTGTCTTCAACGGATTTTCACTTAAAGGAGATAAGGGCAACGATATTGGATGAAATTCAATCATTTGGAGACAGCATGAGACAATTGTATGGAAATATGATCACCCTCCACAAGGTAGTTGTTCCCTTGCATGCAGTACAAAGGAGATCGTGGGAGAATGTGAAAGTTTAGAATCCAATTCATGCAACCACCAATGTGATCTTGGTATGTGGCACTAAGTACAGGAATGCACCATTAGAATTTTCCAATAAAACAAACAAGAAGCATAATTGGAAAGGGTTGAGGTTAGAATTATTTTACAAAGTAATAGGTAGCTTGATACACATGTGACCAACATTATAACCACATATTCATGACTATACCATAGTTTGGACTCCTTGGTTAGGGTGCACATGATTCCTTCTTCTAGAAAATTTTTAAAAATAAAGGGGATAAATATTATCAAGTAATAAGTTCAATAATACTTGAACATGATGAGGTAGGTTACTACTAAAGAAGATTTGGATATCACAAGGAATAACATACCATAATATGTAACCATACCTACCAAGGTAAGCATTAAGTGTTTCTTATGATGGAACAATGTTCAATCTAGTTAAAAATATATATATCTATATAATATGGAGGCAAGAGTCAAATATAAGTAATATATTTCATCTAGAAACACGGTGCAAAGCTTGGTACCAATATCTTACAATAGAGCTAGAAGTGGAATATTTTGAGCTAGAGTTCCCTCAATCTGAAACATAAGGTAACATTTTTTCTTATTAGGCTCTAGAAACATTTTTTCTAAGTGATTTTGTATTTATAGAATAATGAAAAATGTAATTGTATTTATAGAATAATGAAAAATGTAAATGTAACTAGAAGTCCAAGAGTCAAATATGGAATATGAAGAGTCATTAGATAAAATAAAGACAAAATAAGTCCAACAAGCATGAGGGAAGCTCAAAGGTCATAAGGGGATATGAACGGTCATCTCATATGTTATAAATAAACCCTCATAACTCAAGAAAATCTCTTGGAAATATAGATTTGTATCCTTGGCTTCTCTAATATAGCATAGGAGTGAGTATCATTCTTTGGAGAAGCAAGTAGTGGCTTCATGTTCCACTATTAGGGCTACTATCATATCATTGTATTTGTAGTTGGAACTTTCACTTAATCATCATAAGCTCTCGGTGTCAACACAATTTTCATGCATGTGTCATGGATGTTGTAATACTGTTCTTCAAATGTTTACGGTACATGTAATTTCATTCATGCTAATTCCAATGAACTATTTCATTAAATTTAGTATGTATCTTGTTGGATGTGTGTTCTATGTGATTTCATGATTGTTATTATCTTGTGACCTATTTTGCAGGCTAAATAATTATTATTTCATATGTTTTTTCATCTATTTTAGGATAGTACTATTACATTTATTCTAGAGACTCACTCTCTTTTTCCTTTGTGTGAAAGAACCTATTGCGCATTACAATTGATATTCCAGAAAGTTTACTCACTTCTTGCCACCAAAGTTATGGGTATGTATTTTTATGTGTCTATCTTAGCCGAGGAAAATATTTAATATCATAATTATGCAAACCACCTATATTTCCTATTGGGTACCTACTATAATGGTATGGGGTCTAATTGGGACTTCACATCGCAGAGACTTGATTTTTTGTTCTCGACATCCAACATTGTCAATAGGATTTTGGCACTAGAAGAAGGGCCAAATGAGAAGATGATCTTGTTGAGTCTATTTTGAATCTCTAATCATGAATGAATCATTCCAAAATCATAATCCCACAATTTGTTTCTAATATATCCAATCTTAAAATTTCAATTCCCATGGGAAATGTTTAAAACTTGTCTCAATTTATTTTTGATGGCGAGGGTGAAATATCCATATCCAAACATATGTCTCATTTTCTCAAGATTTTTGAATCTCATGAAATCAATTTTGAACATGTTTCTTGTACATTGTTCACCCTAACTCTATAAGGTCGAGTTAAACTATGGAATTAAACCTTACTATTTTTTTCTATTGATTCATTTGAACAACTCTTCGAGGAGATTCATCAAGACTTTAATAGGTATGGTTACCAAGATGTTTATAGAATATTTAATAAACCTAGAATGAAGTATAATGAATCAATAAAGGATTTTTCTAATAGATTTCTTAACATGTTTATGAGTTTCTTGAAGAAGATAGGGATTGGGACTTATTCAAAGAAACGTTTTAGCACTTGGATCAAATCTCCTTGAAAAAAATATAAATTTGAATCCTTGGTTAGTAGTGCTCTCATAATTTTTATCAACTATGAGACACCTCCAATCTTAGAGGAGGAACCTACTGTTATGTTTTTCCCTTTTCCTCCTTTATTATCATTTCCTAACAAGGTTGTCTCTGGTGTTATTGTTGAAGTTGAGAAACCCCAAAATTAGATTTTTGATATATTAATCCCATCTTCATTTTATCTCATTACATGAGAAAACTTTGAATGTTCTAATAAAGAAATGGAGCCTAAGGTGAAGATTGATCTCTTGATTACTAAATATCATCAAAAAATTTAACCTGATACCATGAAAAGTAGTATTTATACAAGGGATACCTGACATCCTCTATCATCTATATCTCATGACCCTTTGTACCATGATCTACTTGATAAATCTTCTCCACCAACTAGTTCTTCAGGTACTTTTGATTTTCATGTTGTTGGTCCAAATTGTGATCAAGTGCAAGGTGGTCATATTCCAAAAGTATGGGGAAATTAGTGTGAATATGATATTAATCTCTCTTATCTCTTTCAAAATCTGACATGTTAAGAGGATGTTCCATCATTATTGGTTGGTTTAGAATTTTGTGATCTCGACAATCGGCCAAATGAAATAACGATGCCTAAAAATATAAAATACTTTGAAAGCCAACATTATGATGAGCATGATCTCTCTAATTTACATGTTCATGGATGCCCATTTACATCGATTTATTAAGTGATTTCTCATGAGATCATTGATTTGAAAGGTTTAAATCTAGAATTCAATATAGTCAAAGGGGATTCTCTTATGGACACTCTTTATTCAACTCATTGTCCCTTGCGTCCTACTACTAATAATGCATTAATTTGTGATTGAAATATGCCATGTTATTAGAACTCACAATATCGGAGTTTATTTTTTAATTTACGCAAGATAATGATGGAATCCATGATGAAGAAGAAAGTAATCAAATAATCAAGAATCCATCCCATGCTTTGAAAATTCTAGTCTAGCATCAACATGATTCTTTAGTTAAGGTTTCTCATGAAATTTCTCTGATCTATAATTCCTTAGATACACGATTGAAATAATAATATAACTTGAGCAATTTATTTTCTAAGGTTGGGAAATTTGATCAAACCAATGATGAAGATGACTACCATCCAAATAATAGTGATTTTGTTGTCAACTTAACTGATATTAACTATGCACATGCAATTTTCAATCTGACTTAGGAATAAAAATGTAATTATTGAACATTTGAATGTTTCGAGATTTTTCCTTATGTTAGGTTCCTATGATCGTGATGACATCCTCTAACCATGTCAGCTATGGATTTTCTGACATAACTATCTTGTTTGCCTTGTTTCAGTGGATGCAAGCTCCTTAAAAGATTTTCATCATTTCCAAGTTCATTTTCTTGACATTCAAGATATGGTTTATGATCAGATAAAGAGTTATGCTTTGGTTGACACATCACCATGCAAATATCTTGTATCAAATCTACGATTGGATTGTATAACTTTCATGGATGCTCAAAGATATGAAGTTGATCATATTTATTATCATGAAAGATATTATCATCGGTTGAAGGAATCACGTATGTTGAATGCTTCTTATAATAATCATCTCTTGTTATTTCTTATGAATATTTCGATGCTAATAATTTTCCTTTTGGCACAAGCTATCGTTTTGATTGTTAGTGAATGCTTGATTCATTTGGGGAATCATATTCCCCATCTTGATAGTGTTATGAAATCGGCTCCAAAAGTAGAAGAAAAGAGATATCAACGCCTTAGAAATCAGCCACTTCGAGGGGGAAACCTCCAATACATTACATAAATGAACAAATCTTGGATGATTCAAATGAAAAAAACCTCCTTTCTATATATAGGAGTCCATGGGGACACAATGTAATCCTAGCCGACCTAACAATAATAATGTAAGGGCACAATAATAACAATATGGGGGTTACATGGGTACAACAATAACAATAAGGGGGTTGCACTAGCAATAATAAGGGACTATACTAGTAATATAGGGACCTAACATGCTCCTCTCCTTAAAAAAAGTGTTGTACTCAACGCTTGAGTAGCTCCGAGTGCTTTTGTGTAAAATTCTCATCCTCCCAAGTAGAATCTTCAGTGGGTAAGTTCTTCCATTTGATGAGATACTCTAAAATTGATCGATTTCGTAGTTGTCGAGTTCTTGTTTCCGTGACTGCTTTAGGTTCCAATATGGTTTTTCCTTCCTCATCAAATTCTAGCAATGTTATTTGAACTAGATGTTTGTCCGCTATAACCTTATTTAAGCATGAAACATGGAAAACTGGAGGCACTCACGAAGAAGCAGGAAGCTCCAATTTGTATGTCATAGTACCAATCTTTTGCAATGCCTTTTAAGGACCATATTACTTTGGCAATAATTTATTTACCTTCTTAGCTTGCTTGAGGGACATTTGTTTGTATGGATGTAACCGTAAAAATACCCAGTCTCATACACCCAAAATTCTCTCGCTGCGATTTTGATCTGACTGTTGTTTCATTCGATTTTGTGCCAAATTTAGGTTATCCTTTAAGAGTTGGAGAACTTCTTGTTGATGCTCGATGTGATCTTCCACTGCTTGAACCCTATAATTTTCCCTTAAAGAAGATGTGATGGACGATGGATGATATCCATGAAGTGCCATAAATGGGGTCATTTTTGCTGCAGTATGGAAGGAAGTGTTATACCACCATTCAGCAAGAGGTAACCACTTGACCCATTGTGCTTGCTTATCGGATACAAAACAACGAAGATATCCTTCCAAACATTCATTCACTATCTCAGTTTGACCATCGGATTGAAGATGATAAGATGAGCTATGAGCTTTTTGAGTACCCAAGCAAGAAAATAATTATGTCCAAAAATTTCCTGTAAAAAATGAGATCTCTGTCACTTACAATAATCTTTGGGTTTCCATGTAGCTTTTTAATTGTTTCCATAAATGCAGTAGAAACTGTACTTGCTTTAAATGGATGAGATAATGCACAAAAGTGTGCATACTTGGTAAGTCTATGAACTACCACCGTGATGACACTCTTTCCATCTGACTTAGGTAAACCTGTGATAAAATCCATTGAAATCTCCTCCCAATGTTGACTTGGAATGGATAAAGGTTGTAGAAGACCTGGGGTCTTAATTGTCTCAACTTTATTTTCCTAGAAAACCAAACATTCCGCCAGAAACTTTTAAAAATCCGATTTAAGGCCATCCCAAAAAATTATTTCTTCACCCTGTGGTAAGTTTTTAAAAATCCTGAGTGTCCTCCTAAAGGAGATGTGTGCAATTCCAAAAGAATATTTTATTATAGTTGGGAATTCTTGCAAATATATAAGCGATCTTTGTACCATAAGGAATCATTTTTCCAACTAAATGTATCAGATGTACTAGGATCTTGCTGCACATTTTGAATGATTGTCCACACTTCTTCGTCCTTCTTTCATTCATCCCTTGCTTCGATTATCCAATTTGGTTAGATAATAGAAATGGCACAAAGCAATGCTTCCACCTCTTCATCCTTTCTTGAGAGTGCATCTGCAACAACATCTAGCTTCCCTTTTTTGTAGATGATTTCAAAGTCATAACCCAACATCTTTGTGACCCACTTTTGCTGCTCTTCTGAAGATAGTCTTTGTTCCAAAAAGTGTTTAAGACTATTGTGATCAGTTTTTACCTTGAAGTGTCTTCCCATTAGGTAAGGTCGCCATTTCTTTAGTGCATATATTATTGCCAACATTTCCTTCTCATAAATAGCCTTTTGTAAATACTTTCCTTTGATTGGATGACTTTCAAAAGCAATGGGTCTTCCTTCTTGCATTAAAACAACACCAATTCCATTTCCTGAGGCATCACATTCTACAATAAAGGTTTTTGTGAATTCTGGAATAGCTAATACTGTTGATAGGCACATTGCCACTTTAAGATGTTCAAAAGCCTTAGTTTCTTCAAGAGTCCATGAAAATGCATCTTTCTTCAATAATGTTGTTAGAGGTGCTACTATTCTCCCATAATTATCAACAACATTGCAATAATACCCTATTAACTCGAGAAATCCGCGCAAAGGCTTTATGGTTGTGGGGACTTTCCATTCCTTAATGGCTTAAATTTTGTTAGGGTCTACTCTAACACCCTCGTGAGATACAATATGACCCAGATATTCCACCACTTTTACTCCAAAGAAACATTTCGATGTTTTTGCATATAATTGTTTCTCCTCCAATAGTTTGAGCACCCTGTCAACATGTTGAACATGATCCTTCCAAGACCTGTTGTAGATTAGTGTATCATCAAAAAATAATAGCACAAATTTTATAAGGAAGGTTTTGAAAATGGAATTCATCAACCCTTGAGATGTAGAAGGTGCATTGGTAAGGCCAAAAGGGATGACCAAAAATTCATAATGACCCTCATGAGTTCGAAATGCTGTTTTCGGAATATCTCCAGTCTTCATTCTAATTTGATGATATGCTGAATGAAGATCCAACATAGTAAAATAAATTGCTCCATGTAATTCATCAATCATAGGAATGGGAAAATTATCTTTAATAGTGACCTTATTGAGCTCCCTATAATCCGGACACATGCGCCATGATCCATCCTTCTTGTGCACCAATACTACTGGAGCATAGAAAGAACTTTGACTGGGTTGAATTATACCAGCCTTTAAAATTTCTACAATCATACGTTCACTTTCGCTCTTTTGGACATAATGATATTTGTAAAGCCTGATTTTTGGAGGAACACTTCCTGGAATCAAATGAATAGCATGATCATGAATAGGTGGGAGTCCTATGGGAGTTTAAAAAAAATGGGAATGATTGTCTAAGACTTTTTGGAGATATGGAGAAATAAATGATTTTGATGTTGGAACTTCTAGTGAGCATAATTGTGCAATTACGCCTCATTGTTCTTCCTTCAGAAGCTTTGTTATGGCATTAGAGCTTATTATATTTCCTGGCTTCCCTGTGATACCCCGTAATTTGATTTCCTTTCCTTCTGAAAAAAAAATCAAGAAAAATTCTTGAAAAATAAAACTATCATCCCGAAAGATTGTAACCAATGTACTCCTAGTACAACGTCAGCACCTCCCATTGGAATGGAAACAATTGGACTATTCAATACATATTCCCCCATGGATAGCTTGATATTATGCATTTTCCAAAGAAATTTATTGTTCCTCCATTTGCAACCATCACTTGACATTCTGGTGTTGGGTATAGGAAACAATTCAATTCCTTGGCTGCCTTACAATGAATAAAACTATGGGTACTACCCGAATCAACCAACACTATTACCTTTTTCTTCTTGATATTTCCTTCTATCTTCAGAGTTTGAGGAGTCGTAATTCCTGCCAATGCATTACATGATATGGTCAGACTTATTTCTTCTTCTTCTAGGGTTGGTTCCTGGTGTATATCATTTTCTGTTGAATTTTCTTGTTCATTTTCTTCTTCCTCTTCACAATATATGTAAAATAATTTCTTCTCGGCACACTTATGACCTTTACTGTGTTTGTTATCATAATTGTAGCAAATCCCTTTTGCTCTTTTTTCTTCCAATTGTTGTGGTGTCAACCTTGTAGGTTGTGGAAGTCTAGTAGTAGCAACACTTACATATTTATAGATGTG
Organism: Pinus albicaulis; assembly: GCA_034641835.2. Lineage (NCBI taxonomy): Eukaryota > Viridiplantae > Streptophyta > Pinopsida > Pinales > Pinaceae > Pinus > Pinus albicaulis. The sequence goes on from CM076584.1 coordinate 173,215,326, forward strand.
AGTGGTAGGCTTCCTTGTTACCATAATTTTACATTCAATTTTTCTTGCCAAGCTTAATGCCCTCTCCAATGAATCAGCTTCCCAAATGTGAACTTCATGTTGGCTGTTACCCTTTAAAGTCTCTCTGAAAACATCAATCCTGTGTTCCCCTAGAATATAAGTTACCCTTATATTCAATTTTTGGAAGTCCTCAATGTGCTCCCCCACTGAACCCTTTTGTTTGAGATTTATCAATTGGCTAAAGAAGGTGTTTCTCTTTGTATCCTCATAATGTTATATCATTTCCTCCGTAAAAATTGACCAAGTGACAATTTTTTTACGAGAGAAAAGCCATCGATACCATACAAATGTATTTTGTTCTAAATGTAAAGTTGCAATTTGTACCTTTTTTGTTTTGCACATTATCGAGATCAAAATATTGCTCCATTTGTAGTATCCATGTTACAGGATCCTTGCCATCAAACTTCCTTATATCCACCTTTGGAATATGGTGGTTCTTCCATCCAACATTAGAGTTTATGAATTCATGATTAATATTTATTTCGTTCTCATCCTGAGTTTCCTCTATTATCCTTTCACCATTAGGAAACATTTCTTGTATCAACTTTGTCAAACCTTCCATGTCTTCTTTTAGATCATTCTTCATGTTTTCCATGTTGTCTTTCATTTTTTCTTCCATGTCATCCATCTTAGCTTCCATGCCAGCTTCCATGCCATCCATCTTAGCTTCCATGCCTTTCTTCAAATCATCCATATTATTCTTCAAATAATCGATATTTGCCTCCATGAATTTCTTTAAAACTTCCATTTCATTTTTTGTTGCTCTTTGCGAGAGCGAAATTTGGTGCACTTGCTCTTGTAATTTTGATAGATCATGTTGCAATTCTTCATCTTCATGAGTCATAGTAGATTACTCTAAGGGCTTAATGGGTGTTGAATATTTTTAAGAGGAATTTTAGAACCCAATACTGATATCTATGCTCAATAGGCCTTTGGAATCACTTAAAACTGATTTTTCAAACAAGACTTATGCAATTTGAAAAAAAATACACACCTGTTTCTTGATTTTGAGGAGCTCGATATTAAAATTGAATTATCTCTGTGATTTCAGATCTTTAATATCTGAACTTCAGCCCTGAAGTAGCCCTCTGAATCTTCTTCCGAATGCCATAGGTCTGACTTGATTTGGATTCTTGAAGACAAAGCTATGCCCAATCTCCTACAATGACCTAATTATGGATTGGTTCAGTAGAGAAAAATTGTAAGAATTGCCACATGTCACTGTTTCCTCCTTCGGCTCTGAAATTGATACAGAAGAAACTACATTCTGTCTGATTACTGCCACTTTTTACCAAATTCCAATCCAATGCTCAGAGAGAGAGTTATGACGATTTTCTAATGGTCACCTCTTTGAGATTAAATTCGGGAGCTTGAAAAATCCCTAACTTCCACAGACCCTATCTCTGAAAATGTTGTGTATCATGGTCTGACATATTTCCACGACATTCCTCAGGATTGCGGCTTTTATCTGTGAAAAATTCAGCTTCTTAACCCTTGCAGAAAAAACGTTATAGCGAAAATTCCATGATGATCTGTTTAGGTTAAATTCAGGAGCCTACAAAAATCCCTAACTTGCACAGATCATATCTCCTAAAATATTGCCAACCAATATCTGCAATTTTTTTACGTGTTCCTTAGGATTTCTTCTTCGTTCTGTAAACAATTCAGCTTCTGAACCTTCATAGAAAAAAAGTTATAGCAAAAATGCCACGATGACCTGTTTAAAGCAGTGAAACCCTGGAATCCAAAGCTTTGATACAAAATGCTATGAAACGAGCTCCAAAAATAGAAGAAAAGTGATATCAATGCCTTAGAAATCAGCCGCTTTGAGGGGGAAACCTCTAATACATTACATAAATGAACAAATCTTGGATGATTCAAATGACCAAAACCTGCTTTCTATACATAGGAGTCCATGGGGCCACAATGTAATCCTAGCCGACCTAACAATAATAATGTAAGGGAACAATAATAACAATATGGGGGTTACAGGGGTACAACAATAACAATAAGGGGGTTACACTAGCAACAATAAGGGACTATACTAGTAATATAGGGACCTAACAGACACTTTAATTTCCTAAGATGATACAAAGGTTGAATATGATTCAACACATGTTGATCCATTGTATCTTGATTGGTTTCCAATGTTTATTATACTAGCATTCATTTTTAATTATTCTGATCAAATACAAGGTATTCATTTTTTGTAATCAACATGATAGGAATCTGGATTAGGGGTAAAAATTTGCTCAAAATTCAATGTGCTCAGAATTGCACCAAACTAGAACGAAAGCGACCAGTCTGTTGCCAACAATCCAATGCAACTCATTTCGTCGAAAACCAATTTCGGATGAAGAAGTTATAGCTTGTTGATCGTAGTTCAAAACAAGTAAATTTAAAAAAAAATGCAAAATAGGTACATGTTGATGACATGGTAGCTCAGTCAGCATGAAAGGAATATTCTTCAGCTTTTTCCCAGTGCAATTGTGACAAGCGTCACCATAGGATTCGCCAATTTTTTTAAGGTGATTTTTTTTAGGATTTCTCAACTAAGGTCGAATTCATTTTTTTTTTGTAGCACAGCCCAACCAGTTACCATCGCATGTCCCCCTGGTGGGCCCGCCCTCTCCAAGGTTAGGTTCAAATTTCATATGATATGGTGGCACGATTACTAATCATAAGGTTCAAAGGTGGGTGCATATATTATATGATAAGGTTGGATTAATTTTTATGGTGGTCCGAATTATATTATCAGTGGGCACATTTTTTTGAGTTAAACCATAGTTCAGGTTTATATATATTGGTGGACACATTCTGCATTATTAACCTTAGTCTGAGCAATATATAACATGGCCAAAATATGATGGCGCGGTTATTAAAGTTGGCGAATATATTATATCCAATGTTTGGATAATACAATGGATCAGAGCACAAATATTCAATGGTGCAACATGAATATAAGGATGGGTGGAGGGCAAGTCAAACCCATGACCTTCCCCTCCTATTTCCTCGGCTTTATCAATGGGCCACGACCTTGTTCCTTGAAAAGGTATGCGCCCAAATGCTATTTGAACTGCATGTGTTTGACCGACGATGGAAAAGAGAGGGCCAAGCTCGAGGGCCAGCCCCCTCCCATACGACCTTTCCACAGAACTGGAACTGGCATAGTTTTATAATGCGGAAATTTAATATTAATTATGGATTAATTAATATAATATGGTACTTAAGGTTTGTTTAAACTATTTTTAGTGGAATTCGCTTATGCACATTTTAATTCATCCTTATCCCCCTATTCCAGGATTAATATTAATTAAACTCAGCACTTAATCTCGTGGAGTTTTTGGCAGTGCCCCCAAATGCAGTGAAAATCACCAAATTGTCTGAGCTAACTAGAGTCCTCTCCATATTTGGAGGAGGAATCTAGGGGGAAATTAAATGAAGCCTATCTAGAGCAATTTTTGACCAATTTTGGCTCAGGAAGATTCATTCTTGGCAGATTGGCATGCTATGAATCCATTGGTACAGGTTGTAGAAGAAAAGGAGAAATTTTACAAGTGTTTCTAGCACTTTGAAAAAAATTGAAGCCGAGGGCCACCAGGAAGGAAGACCATGCCCAAATCATTTGAAGACCAATATTGGCTCAAGAAGAGTCACTTTTAGATGTATTTGATGCTCTGCACACAATGGTATAGTTTTCAAAGGCATTGGAGGACTTCTGAAAGTGCGTTTATCACTTTGGATATTAAACAAGCCCATGGACACCACGATGGGAGGTCAAGCCTAGATCAGCTGGAAACTAATTTTAGATATTGAATAGTTATTTTTGAGGTTTTTGGGTATTCTGAAGCTAATGGACCAGGTTTCAAAGCCATTGGAGCACTGCAGGTGCCTCTAATTATAAATTTGACTCTTAATCCCAAGAGGGCATAGCTAGTTGAAGCAGGTCCATGGAGATGTAGCGCACAAGGGGTGAACTATGTTATCGTCCATTTTATTATGTGATGGATGTGTGTTATTTCTCTACATTTCATTTGTTGTAAATGAGTTTTTAAAACCTAATTAACTCATAATTTGATCATCAAATACACATAAAAATTGGCATATAAACCCCTTCATAATTGGTTAAATTGAGACGATCCTAAACACACATGTTTAATATTGATGAGGGAGCTAGCACAACAATAACTACTTTTCCCATATTCAGATCAAGTTGGTATTAGAGAAAATTTTAGCTCATTTTAGTCATGGCTAGCTAAAATTATTAGATATTGGTTTTTGAATTTGTGCAAAGAGAATTTAACTATGTTCAAGTTTATGTGTGAGGGAGAAGGTCAATATTGAGAGCTCAGTTCTCAAATCACAACAAAGAAGCTTTGTATGCATTGCAAGTGTGATGGTAGATTCATTAAGAAATGTTTATAATCCATCTTCCTTAAAAAAACTCTTTGATAAAGAGATGTTATAGAAGCTCTGCATCATGATTGATATGGTGCAAGATAAGTATGAAGATAAGAGAGAGAGAATTATACTTCAAGAGCATTTGATTGCCATGAAGGAGGAGAATCAAGAGCTTCTTGAAAATATGAATGAGATGGAGACATGAATCCATCTTGCAATGATAACCTAGCAAGGATGCATGATATGGAGACTCAACTCCATGATGCCAAGGAACACTTAGCCATGTATGTGCATGAAAAATAGATAAACAATTGGGAAAACATGCACAAGGCATAGTTGAGCCAATTGTTGTTGAGGAAATGCCTAAGTATTTGGGTCTTGGTTATGGACCACATGATGGAGAAAGCTCTAAATCCAAGGAGGCACATGAAGGTGTTCCAAGAAGGACTTTCATTTCATGTTCATTACCTCAAACTTGTGAAGGTTTTGCTCTTGAGGAATGAAAAAGTTTTACATCCACTTTGCAAGAAGGTGCTCATAAGCATGAAGCTAATGAGAATGGCGAACAAGATGATGTTGAAATCTCTAAACTCATTGAATTCATTTTTGGTATTCCGAAGAGAGCCACTACCTCATAAAATTCATGTCCTCAAGAAGGCGAAAAAGATGAAAGTTCAAGGTATAAATATGTTTTTAATCAAGTTTCTTTTGACTATGATAAACACGGAAAGTTCTCACATAAGATTTGGCAACAATTTGCATGTTCCTTTTTTGGTTTGTATAACCATATTGTTTCATGATGTTGGAAGAAGATAGCCATGCATAGGAAACTTTCAAAGCAAAGGATTTAGGAAGCCAAAGGTCCATTGGACAATAAAAACCATGTTGAAAAGAAGATGCAATTGTTTTGAACTCATTTCCATAAGCAAGGTCATATTATAGACAAGTGTTCGAATTTGTATCCAAAAAATCATCCACAAAATTTGAAGAAGGCGAAGAAAGATAATGGAAAGAATGGAAAAGAAGATTCCATAATTGATGTGGGTCAAGATGATTCACATGATGAAGAGTCGCTAAAAGAAGCGCCACTGAAATGGTTGGTTATTTTACATTGCATGTTTCATGTTTACACCAAGAAGGTGTTTGAAAGTGGAGTATGTTGAGTCACTTTATTGCAGCAAAATTTGTTTATTTAAGCTCTTTAAGTACATGTACATATGAATGGGGTTCTTGTACTTATGATTTTACTTGTGAGAGAGTTGAAGAATTGTATACATGCATGAGATTTTATGTGTATGAATAGTGGAATTTTGATGGTTTCATTGTGATTGAACATGCATGAGTAATTGACTTGTGTTGGTTGATCGCTTTGTTTAACATGTATGTTGTCAACTTGAGAGTGTTGATCATTTGCACATGCATGAGTGTCAACTTGTGTTGGTCAATTGTGTGATACATGCATGTCATATCGACTTGGAAGAGTTGATTTTGTCTCCAAAGATGAAAAGGAGATGTTGAAGAAGTGTTTCATGAAATGTGAAATTCATTTTGTTTTGGGAAAAGAATCGTAAAATTATTATACATGCTAATGCTTGACTTGAGAGTTAGTCATTTGAAGAGGAATGATTTTTCAACTTGCTTTTGTTCGATGAGTTTTGACACCAATATGTAAGAGTACATGGTGATGTTCACATGATGTGAATTTTTTTCTTTGAAGGAGCAAGAGGATATGTCATCAAGTTATGTTTCTTGCATGATGTGTTTTTCAGTCAACAAGAAGCAAACAAGTGTTGGATTGGGTTAGCAAAAAAAGGAGAACATTGGTTGAAGAGGCAAGCCATTTGCAAGGCAAGGCATGTCAGTGAACCCAAATGGTTTTCATGGCGATTTTTTCAAGTATAATCAAGGTGATAGAACTTCGGAAACATAAGATTAGTCAAATATCATGAGATAACCATCTTTTGTGGGTCCAAAAGCATGTCAGTGGCAAGGAGTGATCGGAATCTGGATTAGGGGAAAAAAAATTCTCAAAATTCAAAGTGCTCAGAATTGCACCAAACCAGAACAAAAGCGACCAACCTGTCACCAGGAATCTAACACAACTCGTTTCGTCAAAAACCAAGTTCAGATGAAGAAGTTATAGCCTATTGATCTCCATTCAGAACAGGCAATTTTTTTTAAATTGCAGAACACATACAGTTTGATGACATGGCAGCCCAGTCACCATGCACGGAATCTTCTTCAGTTTTTTCCAAGTGGCACTGTCACAAGTGTCACCATAGGATTCGCCAGTTTGGTTTGAAGGTGAATTTTTTTAAGGATTTCTCTCCTAAGGTTGAATTCGAAGTTTTTTTATGTAGGAGGACAATCCAACCAAGGACCGCCACATGTCCCCATGGTGGCTCCCCACTCTCCAAGGTCAGGTTCGAATTTCATATGATATGGTGGCATGATTACTAATCCTAAGGTTCGAAGGTGGGTGCATATATTATATGCTAAGGTTGGATTAATTTTTATGGTGGTCTGAATTATATTATCAATGTGCAATTTTTTTGGTTTAAACAATAGTTCAGGTTGATATATATTGGTGGGTGCATTCCACGTTATTAAACATAGTACGAGAAATATATAGCATGGCCAAAGTCTGATGGCGTTGTTATTAAAGTTGGCGAATATATTTATATCCAAATTTTGGATAATAAAATGGATCAGAGAATAAATATTCAATGGTGCAAAATGTATATAAGGATGGGCAGAGGGCAGGTCAAACCCGTGACCTCCCATTCATATTTCCCCGGCTTTACCAATGGGCCATGACCTTGTTCCTTGAAAAGGTATGCGCCCAACTACTATTCTAACTGAATGTGTTTGAATGACGGCAGAAAAGAGGGGGCCATCCCCCTCCCATATGACCTTTCCATAGAATCAGAGCCGAAAGAGTTTTATAATGCGGGAGTTTAATATTAAGTATGGATTAATTAATATAATTCAGTACTTAAGGTTTGTTTAAACCATGTTTAGTGGAATGCTATTATGCGCATTTTAATTTGTCCTTATCCCCCTAGTCCAGCTTTAATATTAATTAAACTCAGTGGTTAATCTGGCCAAGTTTTTGGTAGCACCCCTAAATTCGGAAGGAATCACCAAATTGTCAGAGCTAATTAGAGTCCTCTCTTTATTTGGAAAAGGAATCTAGGGGAAAATAAAATGAAGCCTATCTATACACATTTTCAACCAATTTTTGCTCAGGAAGATTCATTCCTAGTAGATTGGCATTCTTTGAATCCATTAGTATAGGTTGCAGAGGGAGAGGATCAATTTTACAAGTCATTTTGGCACTTTGAAGAAAATTGAAGATCAGGGCCATCAGGAAGGAAGGCCATGCCCAGATCAGTTGAAGACCAATGTTGGCTCAAAAAGAGTCATTTTTAGATTTATTTGACGCTCTGAACACAATGGTATATTTTGCTAAGGCGTTGGAGCACTTCTAAAAGTGTTTTTGTTACTTTGGTGATTAAACAAGCCCATGGCCACCAAGATGGGAGGTCAAGCCTAGATCAGCTGGAAACCATTTTCAGAGATTGAATATTCATTTATGAGGTTTTTAGGTCTTTTGAAGCCAATGGAGCAGGTTGCAAAGCCATTGGAGAACTAAAGGTGCATTTAATCATACATTTTACTCTTAATACCAAGAGGGCCTAGCTAGTTGAAGCAGGTCCATGGAGATGTAGCACAGGAGGGGTGAAGTCCATTATCATTCATTGTGTTATGTGATTGTTGTGTGCTATTTATCTATATTTCATTTGTTTTACATGAGTTTTTAAAAGCTAATTAACTCCTAATTTGATCATTTAAGACACATAAAACTTGACACATAAACCCCTTCACAATTGGTTAACTTGAGGCAGTCCTAAACACACATTTCTAATATTGATGAGGGAGCTGGGACATCAATAACTAGTTTTCCCATATTCAGATCGCAACATGTGAGGAAAATTATTATATTATTCAAAGAAATCATGAAAGCGTCCAAATTGATCGATCTTTATTTTCGTACAATAGAGAATCTCATGCCTTAGCAAGAACATTTGATCATCATTTTCTCACTCATGTATATGATGATGATTTATTTATATTTGTTAATCCCTTCAAGGGAATATAGTATTATGATTGATCATTTCATTGTTCATATACTTTTCATATAGTTGAAGCACTTCAACCTTTTCTGATGGTTTTTGACCTACATCAAATTATATCTTCTTTAATATTTTCCCAATAATTCAAATGCATTAATTCAAAGATCATTCTTTCAAGAATCTCACAGTTTTCAGGAGGATTTTTTGGGTTCCATGATTGAATTTATGATTGGCTGGAAAATTTTTATCTAGCAAGTCCTATCTTTAAAATTAAGCTTCAACCTTTGTTGATGTTTGCTAAGAATAAGAAAATAGATAAAGGTACATTCACGACAAGCTTTCAAGGTTTATATCATTATTGTTCTAATTAGAAAGGTAATGCTGCATATTGCTTAAATTCAGTTGTTATGGAACATATTTCTACCTTTACGAAATGCCTTCAATTTTTTGGGAAAGGTATTCAATTTTTCATATTTATTTCTGCTCATTGTTTTATATTGTCTTTAATCTCTCACATATTTATACTTGCAGGTTGGTAGTAGCTTCAGTTTCTACATTGGAAATTTCACATCACTTAGTCGTAACCGTTAAGTCGGTTAGATTAGGAGTAGGTGAGGTTTCTTATTATTCTTCTTTTGGATTTCATTGACCTCTCATTTTGCTTCACATTTAGTTTTTTCATTTGCTTTGTTTTCTTTTTTTCATCTTGCATGTTGCTTTTCGTGCCTTTCCTTTCTTGTTTTGTCATTTATTTTATTTAGTGTTTTGTTTAATAAGATCATGTATGAAAAATTCTCTTCTCTGGATCAAAATAAAATGTGGAAAAGTTTTGAAAATTCAATCGTGATAACAAGTAACTTTTCCTCTTCTTTGATAATTTGTATTCCTCTTGTTTGGGCCTACACATATTTTTAAGTAAAAGGTGTCTCAATGGAAAATAAAATCCATTCAAATGGAAAGCTATAAGTAGAACCATGATTCCCATATATATTTTAGGATATTGATTCCCTCACATGGTTTGGTAACTGAATGATTTTTTTCTTTTTGATCCAATCGACCAGAGAGGGAAACGAGAAAAATAAGAACGAACATACTAATTTATGTGGTATATAACATTATCTGAAGGAACCACCTCTCTTTCTCTCAATAAGTTACGATCCATGATCCATCCTAGAAATATAAATGTTCATAAAATTTCAATAATAATATTTAAACTAAAATAAAGGGTGAAGAAGAGAAAGGATTCTTGCACAGAGAGGTGAAGAAAGAAACTTTGGTGAGTTACTAAATAAGTTTGTTGGAAACGAAGAAATATTTGTATTCCTATCGTGACTATGATGAGGTATTGAATATGCCTTCTAGTAGCAGAGCAATATAGAAAATGGAACTAAAACCGATCATCTTAAACTCACGAATATATACTATCCTTCTCTCGGATCAAAAAAAAATTGGATATGGTAAGCCTTATAAATGTGCTTAGCCAAGAAAGGATTTGGGAGATACTACATCCATAGCTAAGATAAATGGGGAATATGGAGTAATCCACACAGTGAATCAGTACTTCCTGAGAGACTAGACCATATGCATAAAGCTAGACCTAAACATAGAAGTTGGAGTTCTTCTAGTATGTCACCAAGTGTTGTCACTATGACAAACACCCTCCAAAATTTCGCCTCCATTCAAATTTTGGAGTATCCTTATAATCATAGGATATTACATTCCTTGGTTGATCATAGTCACTTCATGATTGGCTTATGATTTACTAAGTGTTCAAGTCTTCTTTTGAGATTCTAACTATTGAAGCCACTTGCTTACACATGCTTATATTTTTCATGCATTCATAAGCACACCTCTTTCAAGCAAACCTAGTGGTAAATGTTTATCTTTGAAAGTGAAGTAATTCATAATATTTGATGATATTCATTACGTAGATATTGATGGCAGTGATTGTGTAGTGCCTAAAGGCAGTCATACACAATTCCTTTTAGAAGATGATTGCATAGTCCTAAAATATAGTGTTTGCATAATCTCTAATGATAGTGATTGTGTGGTTCAGAGGGATAGTGACAACATAGTCTTAAAATATAGTGCTTGTGCAATCTCTAGTGACGGTGATTGTGTAGTTCATAGGGACAGTGACTCTGTAACGCAAGCTCATAGTCAGTGCAAAACAATATTTTACAAGTCTCTCTCACTCTTGGTGGAAATTGTATCATAATTCTAGTGATTCTTTTCAGTTATCGACTTTTTGCACATTTTTCTTTCATAAGTGTCACTTTCACTTACACGAATATAATCTTTGCTTTCTTACACTTTCAAAAGTGTCATTTTCAGTTTCTCTTCACTCTAGCATGTGTCTCTTTCACTTTATATTGACTCTAGCATGTGTCTCTTTCACTACATCTTCACTCTAGCATGTGTCAATTTCACTTTAGTTAGCTTTTGCAAGTTTTGTTTTCAATTTTATTATTGTTGTGGTTGCCATTTTTATCTCTTTTTACTCCTACATGTATTGTACCTTAGTGCAATACTAGGGGAAAATTTAGAATATTCCTTTGCATTAGCTAATATTATATATCATAGCAATATGTGATAGACATTTTCCAGAGCTCAACACACTTTCTAGTTGCATTGGACACTTATTTCGTAACTTTTATTCTAAGTGTCGCAAAGCTAAGCTTTAACTGTTGCACTTAGAAATAAGTGTCGCTTTGTTGTCTTTTCAACGTATGAATATTGATTTTGGCTACAATGTAATCTTTGTCTTGTGTTGAGGTTGTTGGGTTTCCCATGTTATGGCAAGTTTGGCAATACCAAAAGATGAGACAACATCATAACCGCTTTCAGACCTCAGGATCTAGCCCTCCTGGGTCCAGAGAGGGATCTCTCTATGTAGGCAAGGTATATGTCCTTGAAGCTCAGTTTTAAAGATATTAGGCTAGTTACAAAGTGCGAGGTTTGTTTTGTTTGTTTGGTTGTTGGGAAACTGGGAGGAAGGGTTTAACACAATACAAAGGATGTGCAAAGAGGATTTAGGCAACGGAGAGATAATTCAGAGAACACTGAAGGCCATTGGGCAATGGAGTCAGAAAAGGGCTTACTTGCTTTTCAATATTCAAGGCTTTCAATGGGGCTAGTCATCTAAAGCATTGGATCTTAAAGATGATAGTGTGATATGAAATGGTGGAAAAGAAGGTGAAAGGCAAGGAAACCTCCAAGGTGACCACTTAGGAGCTAGGTCCAGGGATAGGACATGCCATTAGACACTTGTGATTCGACTCCTAAAGGTTAACTCTTCAGACAATGGGAACATTAAAGATTTAAACACAAAGGTGAAAACCTGAGATCAGAGAGAGACTTTGAACTCTCAATGCTTCGGCATCCAGCTTAAGGGAACTTAGAAAGGTTCAATTAATCCAAAAGGATACTAGAGAGATAGAAACAACATTCTAAACTCCCAATATCCCAATTCTATCAATTAAAACCCAACAAGAACATCTAAGAACAGATTCATTAATTCATACATCAGCTAGCAGTAAATATAGCCACTACACTGGTTAAATTAACTTGAATCAATACTCAGACAACACAATCAGTAGAAAACATCAAAGGTAGGGAGAGCAGAAACTTAGGGTACCATGCGAGGGTAAATCCTAAGCCAGATTTATGATGCGTACCAGAGAAACGAAATGTGATGAATTACAAGGGAAAACAGAGACGAAGTAAGAAAAACATCATCGCTACTTTAAATCATGATCCAAATAAATGTGCTTGCCATATTAAAGAGCAACACCAGTCATGTACAACATTTCCAACAGCTTGATATTCAGTCTAAAAACATCTTCCTCAGCCTATCTTCCAACTTTACACAGAGAACTATATCTCAAGAGAAACAGCTTACAATTCACAGATATCCGATCAACAACCTTCTAATGAGTTTCTTCATGAGTTTTATAGCTGAAAGAGAGGCAGAGGAGGTAGATGAAACACTAATTGTAACATTAAAACAGAGTAGAAAAAGAGGGTCGAGGCCCATTCTATTTTAATATCTGAGCATTAATCTTTAGTACTCTTTTGGATGAAAGAGTGGTCTTCGACAGGCTACAATTTGCTCCAGGCGTGTCCTTGATGTGCTTTCCACTGCAGTACTTGTAGTACTCTGGTGGATAAACAAAAAGGCAGATAAATGACTATGAGGTCTACCATACCGTGTAGCAAATGTTCTGGTAGCATTAGGATTGCTGTCAGGGTGGAAAATTTCTCGGGGACACAATGTAGAATAAAGACGGTATGGGTACTGTGTCCTTTCTCAGGGAAAAGCTTCTGCCGATGTGAAACACTGTCAATACAATTTGGTACAACTGCCCTTTAAACAATGAATCAGAGCTAAAATTCTTTCATTACGGGCCTTAAACCCTTTGATTACCCAGTGATACTCTTCACCACTTCATCACTGTCTCTGTCTGTGAAACCTGGTCTTTAATGATGTTGGAGAGGTTTAACCGGTTTGAACACTATACTCTAATGAAATCTTTCCTGTAGAAACCTTACCAAAGGTTTCTCTATGATCACGGGCTCTGAAAAGACTTCATTTGCGCTCTGCGCCACTATAACAGTGACCATGATCAATGGCGGTTTTCACCGCCTGTAACCTGCAAAATTACACCAATCTGTTAAGAAATCCATGCAGTGGGAGGATGGATGCGGTGGAACGTCGTGACGATAGCGGCGCAACCGAAGCGAACGATGTGGATGCAATGGAAAGCGGTGGACACATGCAGTGAAACAGTGAAAATTGCAGCCAATGGAAGTTGGGCGAAATGAAAACATTTTAATGCGGCGGGATGATATGATGTTTTGATGCAAAACCAAAGGTTTGGACCTTTGAACGAAATACACAGAGAATGCACAGAAAACATATGAAATGGACTGATATGGTGGGACCCGATCATGGGCGGAGGAAATCTAAGTCGTTAGATCATCAAGGCTCGACGGTTGCGATTGGATCGGAGGAGTCCAATCGAGGGACATATGGCGGAATGAAGGCGAAGATCAACGACCAAGATCGCGTCGGAGGGTCGCAATCGGGAGGGGCGGAGGATGGCACAGTTTAGAATTTGCGATTGCGATCAGAGCGAGGATGCGAGGGCCGTCAGATTAAAAGTAGATCCATGGTGGGCATGCAATTGGAGGGGTGACAAAAGGGAGATGCGGGCGCGATGGGACTTGTGATGACCGTTGGATCTATTTCAATTAATGGCGGGAATCAATTCAAAGCAGACAAAATATAGCACCCTCGCATCGGAACTTTGGGTTTTACAATGGACAGCATGTCCCGCTCCGATTCTCTGATGCGATTAGCGCCCTATGGATAGAACTTGGTCTTAGCGCTCGGGTTTATGGAAGGGAAGTGGTTAGGGGCTGGCTGAAAGGGGCTTGGCCTGTCATAGATGAACGTGGGGCTAGGCCTAAAAGTGATGTTTTTAAAGCTCAAAGAGGCTTTCGGTAAGGGAAAAAAGGGATTTAGAAACCAATCAAAGGGATTTCACTTGGTTTTAAAAGGAAGAATTTGATGGTCTGGGAAACTTAGGAGGGATTTTTTGGGGTGAAAGGGGAAATTTTGCAAAAATAAAAAGGCCAAGATGGAGTACTTTGCAGAGATACAAGGGTAGATGAAGGCTCTTTTAAGCACGATTTTTCACAGACAGTAAGGCTTTGGATAGGAACAGCAGTGAGGATCCTTTTAAAGGAAATGAACACACAGAGGCTTCAAGGATGAGAGATTTTCCTAGGAAATATATCTCTTGAAGTCTCATAAAACAATTTACCCACTTGTTTTCTTGACAAAAATTTCATAGGTGGCTAACAGTGGCTCCACGTGGGGATGGCTTCTTCTTGAAGGAGTCAAGAATTCAGAGAATAGACCTTTGGATTAGACCAAATGCCTGATCCTTAAACCATCTTTCTTTTTTGATTCAGCTATACAAACATGATGGAGTCAACCAGCAGAAAACTTTCCTCAAACAATCTACCTACCCAAACTACAATCCTAACATTTTTTCTTCAAGGTGCATTTGAATTTGCAGACCCTCTTCATCATTTTTATTGAAAGTAGAAAACAACTAATCTAATTCTACCCTTATTCCTCGATGAGGCCAGATTAGAGTGTTGGCCTCATACGTTTCTCTACCTAAATCTAATATCTGCTAGGATTAAACTGTCTAGCAGATTTCTTCTCTACATTCTACAACAGAAATTTAAAGACAGTCCAACTAGGATTAGATAGTCTACTTGGCTATGGATCTGAGGCATAAAGACGGCTGCACATGGACTGAAATTGTAGAAAATTGACGACAAAAATCTTGAAGGCTTTAGATCTTGCGATATTGGAGTATCCTTCTTTTTTCGTGACTCAAGTTTTGAGCTTGTTATAGTCATTATTCCCTTCTTTGTTTCAGCTCTGGTTTTGGGCTTGCTAGAGCTGATTCTTCTTTCTCCCTTGCTGATCCAGGTTTTGAGCATATTAGGACCAGCTTGCCATACTTCCCTTTGGCTCACGTTTTGATCATGTTTGAGCCATCCTTCTTGGAACTTCAGAGGTTCATGTTTTGGGCATGTCTAAACCTTTTTCTTTCTCTGTTTTTTGGAAAAAAAATTCTCTTTTCCTGGAAAGTAAAGACTGCCATGGTATTTACAAATGGAAATGAAAACTGTAAATTGGAAATCAGTAGTAGTAATGCTTGAGCATCCTGCCATTGACAGGACCCCCAAACAGATCTGCACCATCTAGCTCTTGCAGAAAAAAGGCATTGGGACCAATAGTGGACTGAATAATGTATGGACCCTACCACAAATCGTCGAATTTGCCATGCTTTCCTTTGTCCTCTCTCCTGGAGTCCCATTTCAGAACTTTGTCTCCAATTTTGAAGTCTGAGGCCTTTGTTCTCTTGTCAAATAACTCCTTAATATTTTCCTGGACCTTCAGAGCTCTGCTATAGACCTCTTCCCTTGTTTGTTGGACATGAATTGTTTGATTTATACTCCTCACCATACTGTCCTCTTCTGTTTTGATCTCTTGGACTAGTTTAATCACCGGTATCCCAAGGCTGGTTGGAAATACTGCCTCTGTCCCCTACACAAGCTGATAGGGTGACGTGCCAATGGATTTCTTTGTTGTAAGTCTGTCAGCCCACAAAGCATGCACTAATTTGTTATGCCATGACTTTTGGTTCTCTTCCAGCAGCTTTTTGATAATGGTCACCAAGATCTTGTTTGATGATTCAGCTAACCTGTTACCCTGTGGGTAATAAGCAGTTGAATGATCGAGTACTATCTGGTACCTGTGACAAAAATCAATCATTTTCTTGGATCCAAAAGCAGCAGCGTTATCAGTGATTATTTTTCTTGGGCAGCCACACCTAGAGAGGATGTGGTCTTATAGGAACTTAATGATGACAAAATCTGTGGCATTCCTAGAGGGTATGGCCTCTATCCACTTCGTGAAGTAGTTTGTGGCTGTAAGGATCCACTTGTGTTGTGCAGAAGAAGCAGGGTGTATTTCTCCTATGAAATCTAGACCCCATTGCAGGAAGGGACCCTCAATAGTAATGGGTTGTAATGGTAAAGGGAGGAACTTTCTTTTGCCCTCGAAAATCTGGCACTTATGGCAGGAAATTATCATTTTGTGTATGTCATTGAAAAGTGTAGGCCAGTAATAGCCAGCTTTGAGTATTTTGTTAGCAGTGGCTTTCCAGCTCAAGTGACCTCCACACTCTCCTGCATGGAATTCCTGTTTAATTCTCTCGGCTTCAATTTCAGGCAAACATTTATGCAGTAGACCATTTGCATTTTTCTAGTATAGACATTCATTCAATATGCAATAGTTTCTAGCCTTTCGCTTCACGAATCTGGCCTTAGTATTTGATATATCAGGGGGGGCATTGAGGTTTGTGAGCACATACAAGATATCAGAATACCAAGGGGAGTTTTGAAATTGTTCCTCAATAGTAGGATCTGGCAATTCTTCCTGCTCATCCAAGGCATCTACCATGTTTATGTCAAGGGCTTGTAAATTGGATTCAGCCATTGGTCGCGCTAAGCCCTGACCTTTTATCAGTTTTGTGGGTTTTATTTCCAGGTCATACTCTAATATTACAGCAATCCACTTGCCCCTCTTTCCATTCGGATCTTGGGACAAAATGTCTTTAACCACTATGTTGGGCACGTAGGCTATGGTGTGAGAATGCAGTATGTACACCCTAAATTCTTTCAAGGCCTTTACCGAGGCATACGCCTATTTTTCCATTATGTTATATTTTAAGGGTGCATCCCTCAAAGCCTTGCTGAAGAAAGCAATAGGCTACTCCGTTCCCTCTGGATTTTTCTGCAGCAGGACTGTAGCTACTGTATGCTCGGAGGTAAATGAAAATATCAAGAAATATTTTGAGAAATTTGGGCTGATTAGGACGGGAGCCTGGGTGAGTGCAAGTTTAACTGATTCAAAAGATTTTTTAGCCTCTACAGTCCACCTAACTCTTACACCTTTCTTCAGCATGTTAGTCATATTCCTGAGGTGTTCAGCTATATTTGGAATAAACCTCCTTCAGAAGTTAATTTTCCCAATGAAGGACTGTAACTCTTTAATGTTTCTCAGGTGTGTTATCTATAGTATTCCCTCAGCCCTCTATGGGTCTATCTTAATTCCCTTCTTAGATATAATGTGGCCGAGAAGCTTACCCTCTTGCAGCCCTAATACAGTCTTTTTGGGATTTAATGACAGACCGAACCTTCTAGATTTTTCAAAAACCCTTCTCAGGTGTTTTAGGTGCTCTTCATTAGTCTTGGAATAGACTGTTATGTCATCCAGATAGATGACAATGAAGTGTCCTATTTCCTCTGAAAAAGCTATGTCCATTGCTCGCTGAAAGATCGCACCAGCGTTCATCAATCCGAAAGGCATTTTTACGTACATAAAAGTGCCCCATGGAGTGGTAAAAGCCGTCTTGAGTTGGTCTTCTGGGAGTACCAAAACTTGGTTATAGCCTGAAAAACCACCTAACAAGGAGATCTTTTTTTAGCCCACTACCTTCTGTAATATGTGTTCCATATTTGGTAAGGGGTAATTGTCCTTAAGTGAGGCTCTGTTAAGGTTCCTGAAATCAATGCACAGTCTGATCTCACCTGTTTTCTTCCTCACAGCTACAAGGTTCGAAACCCAATCGGAGAACCTCACAGGAACTATTACTCCTGCATCGTACTTCTTTTTTATTTCCTTTTCCACTGCAGGCAATTGTTTTGGGTTAATTCTGCGAAGTTTATGTTTGAAGGGTTTCTAGTTCTCTTTCAAAGGTATTTTGTGCTGTATGGTGTTTGTGTCGTAGGGCTTTAAGTCCTCGTAGCTCCAGGCAAACACATTTATGAATTCTTCAAATAGGTCAATGTATTTCTTTTTCATGTCTGCGGGCAAGGACTTAGCCAATTTTATCATCTTAGGCTTGTCTTCAGTGCCTATATTGCATTCCTCAACGTCGGAGTCTGAATGTTCTATGGTGGGTTTTTTTCGCTATGTCATCAAAATCGAAAAGATCTTCTAAGGGTGCTAGACCTCGGGGTATGTCTTTATCTTTTGCCTGTAGCACCTCTATTTCCTCTTTATCTGCATTCTTTTATTCTTCTGTTGTATTTCCAATCTGTTCAGTTAAAGTGTTTATTTCAATGTTACGGGGTGATTTTTCCTCGTCGGGAGGTTCCTCACTTAGGCAGCTATCCGCAGATTTAGAGTCTGAATCGGAAAATTCAAACTCGTTCTTGCCTATCAATAAATCCTCAATCTGCTTATCGCCCTCAAAGACCTGCCAATATTTCTCGTTGTCAGGTACTACAGGTCTGTACTTTGTCTGAATGATGATCTGTTTGTCACTGGGAGGCTTACGATATGAACTAGCTAAGCAGGCTAATCCGTTTGCAATTACGTTCTGACTCCTAGGAACAAACACCAGTTCATATTCCACAAAAGTTTTGAACAAATCCATGGCATCATTCCTATACACTCTCAACCTAGGGTGTTTCGCTATGTATTCTCCGTTCACTTGTTTTATGATTAACTCAGAGTCTCCATGCACAGCTATCCTTCGAGCTCCTAGTTTTCTCAGTAAATTCAGGCTTAGGATAAGAGCCTCATACTCTGCGATATTGTTTGTACACTTGAAGTTCAGATTGAAAACGTGACTCTCAGCATAGCCATTCTCAGTGTTACATAACCACACTCCCGCCCCTGCAGTTTTCCTAGTGCAGGACCCATCAAAATTCATTTCCCACAAAGGTTTGCTCTCAAGTTTATCATCAGTTTCTTTCCTAGCATTGGTTTCATTGTTATGCTACAGTGGGGGGCTTGTGTTATTGTGTGGAGGGTTTTGTTCTTTGTGTGGTGTATGGGTTTCAGCGAGGTGACTAGCTGGCTGTTTGCATTCTGTTTCTAGCTCACTCTGAGTTTCAGGTTTGGGGCACTGCTCATAGGGTTCTTCTTCATTTTCTTCCAAGTCCAGAGAGGCCATTATGTCCATATCTATGGGCTCTATTTTATTGTATGTGCCTTTGTTCTCTAATTATGTTTCTTTTAAGGATTCATCGTTGCAGAGGATAAAGGAGTCCAGATCAGTGTGTACAGAGTACAAAGGTGAATTTTCAGGCTTTTCAGGGCTATTAATCAAGAATTTCATTTGTGCCTCTCTATACAGTCTTCTAAGTTGGCTAAAGACAGGGATTGTGGCATATGCCCCGTCCATCTGCATTGTACCTTGCAGCTTGGCTCCCCATGACCTAGATAGTAACATGCCATACTTGGGTGGCACGTCTGCCATTACTACATCCATGACCATACATTTTGCTGGAATCTGGGTCAAGTTCACACACAAATCTTTGATCAGGCCGAGACACTTTACTTTGCTAGATTCGAATGAATATAAATCTTTATAGGAACGGGTTATCTTTAGGCCTAACCTTTCCATAACCACATTATGCATTAGGTTTTGTGAAACCCCAGAATCATGCATTGCGTTGTGAAGGATCTTGTCATGGATATTGAGACTGATATAAAAAGGAGGTACTACCCCTTCCTGAAACTTCCCTTCTATCCTTGGACCAAACAGAAGGGCCAGTTGGTCATCACTCAGATTGACAGTATAAATTTTTTCACTTAGATTCAATGCTTTCAAAATTTGGCCTTTATACACTTCCTCAGTGGCCAGCAAAGAGAGTGGGACAGAGATTTTAATTTTCGCATTCTCACTCTCCAAATTGAAGGTGGACTGACTCTTCGTGACACTCAACTCTATTTTGTTAGTCACTGCTTTAGTGGCAGACTCAGTGTGCTGATTCTCGCTATGTACAGTGTTAGGGATTGTTTTATCAGGAGCACTAACTGTAGTGCTAGTGCTGCTAGTCGGTTGACTTTGTTTATCGGCGTTTTGGTTGTCTTTTTCTTTTTCCTTCCCAGAACTATCAGATGTTGATTTATTATTTTCAGCAGTCACTTTAGAAGTTTTCTCAGGCCTTTTCTTAATAATAATCTCAGAAGCTTTTGGTGTGGAGTTGTCTAAGGCCTTTTTTCTTCTAAGTTCATACTATTCTTTGACCTGCATAATAGCATTTTCAAACCCGAGCCTGTAGTCCTCAAATTCTAATCTTTCCTCATCCCAATATGAGGGTGAGGGTTGATCTTCTTCTGTGGTACAGTTGTGGATTGAGTTTTCTAATTCAAACATATTTATTGTAGTTCCCTCAGACTCTTCTATGATTCCTTCATCTTCATCTAGAAAGTTCTCTTGAAATGGGGGTATGACTTGTTGATCTGAGTCTCTTTGTCTGTTGGGAGTGTTATTGTTTCTCCTAAAGTTTTGGTTCTGGTTATGATTTTGGTTTCTGTTTTGATTACTGACTGAGACAACCATTTTTTCCATCATATGTTGTAGCCTTTCCATGTTTTTGGCTAAATGGTCATACTTGGGATCAGATGTGGAAACTACAGCGTCATCCCTATATGTTACCCTCTTCTCAGCCCTCATTCTGGCTTTCTTCTCAATCAGGTTAACCTCTACACTCACTGCCCCTTTTTGCATATCTTCCAATGTGTTGTAATCTCTCTCCCTAAGCTGGTAGGCCATGTCGGCATCGAAGCCTTTAGGGTATTTCACTAAAGCCATACCTTGGGGAGGTTTCATATGTGGAGGAAGAGCATTGTAAACGCTATTGAACCTTGTAGAATAGTCATGGACACTCTCTCCTATATTCCTTTTAAGGTTCTTGTATTCTGCTAAGATTTGCAGAGGGTTGGCTTTAACTTCCCATTTGTTTATGAAGGTTTGATATAGAGTGGGGAGGTCTTGGATACTATTAGGAGGTAGGCCTTTAAACCATTTCTTCACATCGCCTCCTAAAATCTGGGCAAATATTCTCATTTCGACCGTCTCATCACCTATCTCCATGTAGTCAAAGGAATCCTCCATCCTATCCACATGGTGCTGAGCTGTGGTAGACTCTTTTGCAGTGAAGTGTGGGATCTTTGATTGATAATCATTGGGTAAAGGCACTAGAGGCTGAGGTAACACCAGAGGTGCATGCCAGGCTGCCATAATGATGTTTTGATGAGGTAAAGGGTTTGCTTGTGCAGCAGGTATGTGGATGACAGGGACACTAGGTCCAGCAGAAGTTTGTCGAGCGGATTTAGGGTGACAAAGCCCCAAGTTCTGAATGAAATGAATATCCAGGGGAGTAGATGGAGGGTTCTATCTATCCCTACTATGTCGACCATTATGGAGTGTTGAAATAGCGAACTCAGAGTCCTGCTGGTCTAAAACACTGAATGACCTAGTTCTAGGTAAACTGCTGGGTAAGTCTAATCCAAACAGAAGGTCTGATAGAGCTATAAAGTCTTATGGTACAGAGGTAGCTCTATGGATATGTCTGGAAATAGTTGGTCTCCGAGGTGTGGGAGATTTCCTAATAATTCTCTCAGGGTTGTCAACTATTTCAGGTGGGTTTGGGTTAGGATAAGCTCTTGTGTGAATGGTTCTTGAAGCCAGAATGTTGTCTTCGACCACAGCCGCTTAATCCTACTTGTTACTTCTATTATGGTTGATGTTGTTATGGGGGCTGGTCTCCCAGTGGAGTCTTATGTAAACCAAGATAATCAGCAAGCCTACTGATCACCAATGGAGTCTTTTAATCTTTAAGAAACTATGGAGTCGCCAGGTGGAAGGTTTAGAGTGTTTCGAGGAGGTATATTGTCCACCACAATGATTAACCACCAAACTAAGGCTACTATGGTCTTCTTTGAGTTTGGAGTGTTTAAAGATCTGTTTAACTCAATTTCCCCAGTGGAGTCGCCATTATGTTGGGTTTCCCATGTTTTGGCAAGTTTGGCAATACCAAAAGATGAGACAACATCATAACTGCTTTCAGAGCTCAGGATCTAGCCCTCCTAGGTCCAGAGAGGGATCTCTCTATGTAGGCAAGGTATATGTCCTTGAAGCTCAGATTTAAAGATATTAGGCTAGTTACAAAGTGCGAGGTTTGTTTTGTTTGTTTAGTTGTTGGGAAACTGGGAGGAAGGGTTCAACACGAGACAAAGGATGTGCAAAGAGGATTTAGGCAAAGGAGGGATAATTCAGAGAACACTCGAGACCATTGGGAAATGGAGTCAGGAAAGGGTTTACTTGCTTTTCAATATTCAAGTCTTTCAATGGGGCTAGTCATCTAAAGCATTGGATCTTAAAGATGATAGTGTGATATGAAATGGTGGAAAAGAAGGTGAAAGGCAAGGAAACCCCCAAGGTGACCACTTAGGAGCTAGGTCTAGGGACAGGACATGCCATTAGACACCTGTGATCCGACTCCTAAAGGTTAACTCTTCAGACAATGGGAACATTAAATATTTAAACACAAAGGTGAAAACCTGAGATCAGAGAGAGACTTTGAACTCTCAATGCTTCGGCATCCAGCTTAAGGGAACTTATAAAGGTTCAATTAATCCAAAAGGATACTAGCGAGACAGAAACAATGTTCTAAACTCCCAGTATCCCAATTCTTTCAATTAAAACCCAACAAGAACATCTAAGAACAGATTCATTAATTCATACATCAACTGGCAGTAAATATAGCCACTACACTGGTTAAATTAACTTGAATCAATACTCAGACAACACAATCAGTAGAAAACATCAAAGGTAGGGAGAGCAGAAACTTAGGGTACCATGCGAGGGTAAATCCTAAGCCATATTTCTGATGCGTACCAGAGAAACGAAATGTGATGAATTACAAGGGAAAACAGAGATGAAGTAAGAAAAACATCACCGCTGCTTTAAATCAGGATCCAAAGAAATGTGCTTGTCATATTAAAGAGCAACGCCAGTCCTGTACAACATTGCCAATAGCTTGATATTCAGTCTGAAAACATCTTCCTCAGCCTATCTTACAACTTTACACAGAGAACTATATCTCAAGAGAAACAGCTTACAATTCACAGATATCCGATCAACAGCCTTCTAATGAGTTTCTTCATGAGTTTTATAGCTGAAAGAGAGGAAAAGGAGGTAGATGAAACACTAAATGTAACATTAAAACAGAGTAGAAAAAGAGGGTCGAGGCCCATTCTGTTTTAATATCTGAGCATTAATCTTCAGTACTCTTTTGGATGAAAGAGTGGTCTTCGATAGGCTACAATTTGCTCCAGGCGTGTCCTTGATGTGCTTTCCGCTGCAGTACTTGTAGTACTCTGGTGGATAAACAAAAAGGCAGATAAATGACTATGAGGTCTGCCATACCACGTAGCAAATGTTCTAGTAGCATTAGGACTGCTGTCAGGGTGGAAAATTTCTCAGGGACACAATGTAGAATAAAGACAGTATGGGTACTGTGTCCTTTCTCAGGGGAAAGCTTTTGCCAATGTGAAACACTGTCAATACAATTTGGTACAGCTGCCCTTTAAACAATGAATTAGAGCTAAAATTATTTCATTACGGGCCTTAAACCCTCTGATTACCCACTGATACTCTTCGCCGCTTCATCACTGTCTCTATCTGTGAAACCTGTTCTTTAATGATGTTGGAGAGGTTTAACCGGTTTGAACACTGTACTCTAATGAAATATTTCCTGTAGAAACCTTCCCAAAGGTTTCTCTATGATCACGGGCTCTGAAAAGACTTCATCTGCGCTCTGCGCCACTATAACAGTGACCATGAGCAATGGCAGTTTTCACCGCCTGTAACCTGCAAAATTACACCAATCTGTTAAGAAATCCATGCAGTGGGAGGATGGATGTGGTGGAACGTCGTGACGATAGTGGCGCAACCGAAGCGAATGTTGTGGATGCAATGGAAAGCGGTGGACACAGGCAGTGAAACAGTGAAAATTGCAGCCGATGGAAGTTGGGCGAAATGAAAACATTTTAATGCGAAACATTAAAGTTTTAATGTTTGGCGGGATGAAACGATGTTTTGATGCAAAACCCAAGGTTTGGGCCTTTGAACGAAATACACAGAGAATATGCAGAAAACATATGGAATGGACTGATATAGTGGGACCCGGTCATGGTCGGATCTAATCCATTAGATCATCAAGGCTCGACGGCTGCAATTGGATCGGAGGAATCCAATCGGGGGACATATGGCGAAATGAAAGCGAATCCTGGCCATTGGTTCTTGTGGATTCAATGGCCAGGATCGCGTCGGAGGGTCGCAATCAGGAGGGGCGAAGGATGGCACAGTTTAGAATTTGCGATTGCAATCGGAGTGAGGATGCGAGGGCCATCGAATTAAAAGTGGATCGACGGTGGGCATGCACTCGGAGGGGTGACGAGAGGGAGATGCGGGCGCGATGGGACTTGCGATGACCGTTGGATCTATTTCAATTAACGGCGAGAATCAATTCAAAGCTGACAGACTATAGCACCCTCGCATCGAAACTTTGGGTTTTACAATGGACAGCATGTCCTGCTCTGACTCTTCGATGCGATTAGCACCCTATGGACTAGCACTTGGTCTTAGCACTCGAGTTTATGGAGGGGAGGTGGTTAGGGGTTGGCTGAAAGGGGCTTGGCCTGTCATAGATGAACGTGGGTCTTTGGCCTAAAAGTGATGTTTTTAAGGCTCAAAGAAGCTTTCGGTAAGGGAAAAAATGGATTTAGAAACCAATCAAAGGGATTTCACTTGGTTTTAAAAGGAAGAATTTGATGGTTTGGGAAACTTAGGAGGGATTTTTTGGGGTTAAAGGGGAAATTTTGCAAAAATAAAAAGGCCAAGATGGAGTACTTTGCAGAGATACAAGGGCAGATGAAGGCTCTTTTAAGCACGACTTTTCACAGACAATGAGGCTTTGGATGGGAACAGCAGTGAGGATCCTTTTAAAGGAAATTAACACATAGAGGCTTCAAGGACAAGAGATTTTCTTGGGAAATATATCTCTTGAAGTCTCATAAAACAATTTAGCCACCTGTTTGCTTGACAAAAATTTCATAGGTGGCTAACAGAGGTTATCAAAATTGAGATGAATATCTTAGGACTTGTTTTCATGTCTTGTTCACTCTTTTCTCATTGATCCCACACTTAGTAATTTTCAGAGCTTTCACTGGCTTTCCAACTTGGTAGCCTTTCTCCCTCTTGGAACTACGCACTTCACAATCCTAATTCATAGTGAAGTAGCCTATACCTCTTTGAACTGTGCACTGTGTAGTATTAGAGGATAATATCAGTAAACTATACAGTTAGCAACATTTTAGTCCAAACCATCACTTTGGATGCCTAGTTATATCGACAATGAAGTTCATGCTCCCTTCTACATTGTATTTCAAATTTCACAGTTGCACTCATTAGGGGAATTTTGATGTATAAAACGGGCATACTAAGGAAAATATAAAAGAAGAGTGGAAATAATAAAATAATATTAGATTACACCATCAAATTTTAGAGGGAAAAAAGAAAAACTATTTTTTCAACTCATATTGTAAACTTACCCCCCTATGGGTTTACTAAAATTTCAAGCAGAAACGCTCGTTGGGTGTATAATTTTTTTCCTCATCCAACGAGTACCTATTTTCAATACTTTCTATGCACCCTACTACATGTAAAATGAGAAATATATTAAAATTGTGATTGCAATCACGTATTTTCATGTATTTCTCATTTTTCGTGCAGCAGGGTGCATCAAAAGTATGCAACATAGATACTTCTTAGATGAGGAATTAAATTTTGCATCCAATGAGTATTCCTGCTTGAAATTTAAGTAAAATATTACGGATATAAGTTTAAAATACGAGTTGAAAAAATTACTTTTATTATTTTATTAATTTTTTATCTTTTTACATTTCTACTCAAAAAATGGTGAATCATCACCCATGGTTGACATCATCACCATGAATCCTATTGGTTCTTATAAAGTTCATTTTAGTCGTACATTTTTCATAGGAGGCCCATTTTAGTCGTCAAAATTCCCCTAGTGGGACAATGGGGTCATCTTTTGTGTCACTATCATGCCCAACTATGCAATTCTCAAAGATTTCGCTTCAACCGTTGCGCATTGCACAATTACAATTTGCAACCTTGCCTCCCTGTCTCACTAACTTGTCAACTAGGAAAGCCCTTCATCTAGTGGTCCTTCTACCACATATTTCATAACTCTAACGAGTATTAGGTCACCTCTAGGTTGCTAAATCTCTCGACTTTGGAATTGACTGAGCTTGTTCCTCAATCATTACACCTTGCACAATTACAATGGCTAGTCATGTCCCTCTTGTCGAGTAAAACCACTCATTGTGTAATACATTTTCTTATCTTGCCTTCTACTATGCATTGTATAGTTCTAGTTGAAAATGGGATAATTCATCAGTCCTTGTGATGCTCAACTGAGCAATCTCTACCTCCTATTCCTTGAGCAATGTGCACTACGAATTCTCATTTAACAAGCCCATCACCATGTCTCCTGGACTTCCCTACTATGAAGGAACTTTACAAAAATTCCTTCAAATTCACATTGCACTATTTTAGAGAATAGAGTGGCCATCCTTGGGTCCCAATAATCCTCAACTATATAATTCTCAGCTCCTTGTTCTCAAAACCCTTATTTATTTCCTCATCACAATCAACATCTTCCATGATTAATAAAAGGTAGAATAAGTGGTTTCAAATTGATGTTGGCTTGTAATGAGTGTAATTCAACCACATGTGTTATCATTTCAACATGCTAAGGTGATCCTTAAGAGAGGTCATTACGGATAGGATAGAAGAAAGAAGTTGCAAAGAAGAAGCATCAGAGGAACCATCATGAGGACATGAAAGAATATTGGATCAAGAAAAAGTCATGGAAACTCATGCTGACTTGGAAGGTTCTGAAACTCATCTATACCCTTCGGAGGGTGAATATTAAGTATGATTCAAGATCCATCATGAAGAAGTCAAATTCATAGTAGCAAGGAGAAGAACTTGAAATTGATGAAATTAAGTCTTACGTCACCGTCGCCAAGCCATGGATTCTCAAAGTATCATTAAAAAATCCATATGAGTCAATATATTTTGCCACATCACATGTGGAATGTAATCATGTAATTTTCAAAAATGAGAAAATGAAAAATGTGTGGAAGCCCAAGGGTCCCACATGAGATGTGAAAAGTCAATACAAAGTTATAAAGTCATGTAGAAGTTTAAAGGTTGTATAGGAATTTGAAAAATCATAGTAGGAGCTCAAGATTCATGAGGGAGGTCAAGCGTCACATGGGAGGTGGAGAGCCACCATGTTTATTATAAATACACCCTCATTTCTCAAGCAAACGTGCTTTTCACTTTTAACCTTAGCTTCTCTAGCATAACATAGGAGAGAAGATATTTCCTTGGAGGAGCAAGTAGTGACTTCATGTTTCACTATTGGGGCTAGTGTGGCAACATTGTAATTGTCTATCTTAGGAATTTCACTTAATATCTGAAGTTATAGGAGCCAATTCACTTTCGTGCATATGTCATTAATGATTGTCAGATTATTCTTTCATTTTTTTATATATATGCTGGTTTTAAAGCATACTAATGAAAACGAACTATTTTTTTGGCTTTGGTATGCATCTTGTTGAATTGCATTGTTACTTTCTTTTATGATCGTTGTTATCCTATGAACTACTTTGTAGGATAATAAACAATTATTCCATCCTCTTTTGTGTCTATGTGAGTATAGTACTATTACTTTTATTTGATAGGCTCACTCACTCATTTCCCTTTGGTGAAAGCACCTTATATACATTATGATTCTACGCCTTATAGTGTTATCTTACTTTCTTGTTTCAAATATTGTTTTCGTAATCTATTATATTGATATTTGTAGACAAGGAAAATTTCTAATAATAATGGAGGTCGACCTTATTTTCTGATTGGGGCTCCTACTCTAAATGGTGTGAAGTCTAATTGGGACTTTGTATTGGGGAGTCCCCCTTGGTTGACGGATTTCTAGCACCAACAACATGTGGGTAAAATAGGATGACAATATTGTTAGTGATGTTATTTGAGGAAGACCATAAATGGAAGGTCATTAAATGGTTATAAAAATCATCCTCTTGATTTCCTTAGATTTTTGGAATATCTTAAGGTAACTTGGTAAGCATGGTGATTCATGTTTTTTCATGTTCTATATTGGCATTCATCAAGTTTGAAAGATATGGGAGTTAAAAGAAGAAACAAATGGAAGACAGGTTTTTCGGTGTGTGATAACTAATGTGGGATGAGTGTAAGATGAAGGGACATGCTAAGGTACAATGGTACCTAACAAGGTGGCATTCAGGATGAATAAATCTAGATCAAAAGGTGACTTTGAAGTGTAGGTAGAGCAAGTGAGGTTGTAAGTCCTAGAGCTAGTCTTATCAAAGGTTCGAGGGATTTAATGAAATAAGAGAATTGGGATGAAAATTCATCTCCTATGGTCCTATTATAGTACCCAACAACTCCCCGATTATGATAAACAATAGATTTAATAAATAATGGGGACCCTTTAAAACAAGTTAGTTTAAATCTCCTTAGTAAATAAATAGGACATCTTTTTATTTTTTGTTCATTTCAACAAGAACCAAACCTAATCGAGACTTAATATTTAAGAAATGGCACAAAAAGTATAAATTACACTGAAAATTCCCCTTATATCTCAATCGACACTTGTTAAAACACCACACTTCGAATGAAACCTCTGAAATTAATTCTTCGATGAAGAAAATCCGACACAATCTTTAAAAAATTAAATAATAACTAAATGAAAGATTGCACACATATAATATATAAAGGATGGCACACTAATATGCCTCGTCACTTATTTCAATTTTCATATCGGTGATTTCCAATTTCCAATACTGCCATTCTTTCTGGTACACCAATATCCAAATATCTTTGATCTTTCGATAAAGCCTCCCTCATGATATCTCATTGCTTAATCGCATTAGTTCATGTCTAATTGCTTCATCGCATCGCTCATATCATAATTTTCAATTGGAAACTATTCTTAAGAATCCTTGATATGAAAACTCTGATGTAAATTCGTTGATAAAGCTTTCCCGCCTTTATGTTATGATCGTTATATAGATTGAAGAGCATATCGAAAAAAAATTCATATTGCAGGTTTAAAGTTATGCATCTGAAGGAAACTTTGAATGTGAAAACTTCGATTACTGTTGACTTGGAAAAAAGCTATGTGAACCCATGTTTATTCATTATTGGCCAAGTGTAACTGAATTTATGTTTCTCGAAAATACAAATGATTTAATCGCTCCAATTGATTATTAATTGATTTTATCCATAAAGGCATAAATTGTCATTAGAGAACTTTTAAGGTCTAAAATAGACCTACTAAAAAAAATGTACAACCAAAATAAACTTTATAAGAACCAATAAGATTCAAGATGATTATGTCAACCATGGGGGATGATTCACCAGTTTCAAGGTAGAAAAGTAAAAAGATTAAAAAATAATAAAATAATAAAAATATTTTTTCAACTTGTATTTTGAACTTATCTACCTAATCTTTTACTCAAATTTTGAGCTAGAGTACTCATTGGATGCAAAATTTAATTCCTCATCCAAGGAGTACCCATGTTGTATACTTTTGATAGACCGTATTACATTAAAAATGAGAAATGCATGAAAAAAGGTGTTTGCAATCACGTTTTTCATGTATTTCTCATTTTTTGTGTATTCAGGTCCATCGAAAGTATGAAACATGGGTACTCCTTGGATGAGGAATCAAATTCTTCATCTAACAAGTGTTCCCGCTCGAAATTGGAGTAAACCCAAAGGGAGATAAGTTGAAAATACGATTTGAAAAAGTAGGTTTTTCTTTTTTCCCTCTAAAATTTGATGATGTAATTAAATCTTATTTATTATTTCCACTATTATTTTATAATATCCTTAGGAGACCCATTTTAGACCTGAAAATTCCCCTAATGTATCGTCTGAATAATTTATTATCATAAGTTCTTCAATTGGGATTATTTTCTTCTCATCCTTTGTCATTTCTCCTTGAAGGCTAGTCTTGATAAACATAACTCCAACGAAATGTAGAAGGCCTCTAAGAAAAACAAGAAGCCCATGGCATAGCTAAAGCCACCACCTCCTGCTCCTGATGTCACAAAAATTCTTTCACTTTTCACAGATACAACATGTACACCTGATGTTAGGACTTCTTCCTTGGAAGCCCTATACAAATTGTTCGAATATGAGGAGCCAAAAATAGTGGAGAAGAACGCAATAGCCAATGACTCTTTGTCTACTTATGAAAATACCTAGAGTGACATCGCCCACTCTCATCTTTATAGGATTTCTGCTCGTACAAATATTTTTCCATATACGGATATGGTAAAATGGGTCATTGACAACCTAAATATATCAGAGAGGACTTTTCTAGCCTCGAGTAAAATAGTAATTGCGTCATTCGTGAGGGAAGCCTTGAGGAAAACATACTACCTGTCGGAACCACAAAAATTATTGTCCAAAACTTTGCAGCAAATAATGAAGACCAGTCGTAACATATAATATAGTGGAGAATAGACCCTAACAAGAAAAAATGTGAAGACAAGGGTATGTATCCTATTGCCTCCCTTGCTGGCCCATATTGCTACATTGTCACTATGTTGTGGAGATTGTATGGGTATCCTAATACCCATAAATTATCAGTTCAATGGGTACCTTTAATTGATGTCGCTTTATATATTTATATCATGGATTGAGAAACTATTATATCTAATGGCTTAGTGTTGAGGACCAAAAATGTTTTCCTACAACACTATACACCAGGTCCGGACCTTAACGCAGCTCCTTTTCCGTTGAAATAGTGGTTCCGACTAGTAAACTGGGTCCAGTTACCTTCTCTCCATCTCCAATGGCTTAAAATATGAATTTCATCTACCAATGGAGAAGAGACATCAGATCAGACCTCTTTCTGATTAGGAAAGAAAGTGATCCTTGAGCTGATCTAGAGTCAGCCAAGCCACAACTAAAGTTTTCCTCTTTGGGAAGAGGAATTCTAGGAATGAAAAATTAGATCTAAATGAAAAATTATTCTAAAATGCAAGAGAAAGGAAAAATAAACTAATCCTATCTCAATTAGGCAGATATAGATCTAACCCAATCGAGAGAAATATATTTAAATTATTGGGATTTAAATATATCTCGCTTATAATGAATATAAGGTTAAATAATAGTTCAATTAACTGACATTATAATTTCCAAAACATATTCTATTCAGAGACATATTAACTGACATAATCAACCAATAACATTTAGGAAGTAGTTCACTAAAATGATATTGATTGTTAAATGGGTAATTCGAATAATTAAACATTACTATAAGGAAATAGTTCACAACATATCACTCTTTGTTAAATAAGTATTTATAAGACAAAATTCTGAGTGAATAGTTACTCATAAATCATAATTCAACCCATAAGAGCATAGATAAATAATAACATATAATTGAGACAAATTACTCATATTAAAAATAGTGCACAAATATGAATAAAATGACGCATTCATGGTATCATAAAATGAAACCAGTATTTAAAAAAATAGTAATATAAATACCAATTTATTGAATCCATTTCGCTAACTCGGGTCTCCAACAGTCCTTTACAATTCTTTGAATTTTTGCTTTTAAAACAAGAGTTGCAGTAGTGCAAGTTATGCCCATTATACATACATGATTCATAATGCAAAGTAAAAATCCTCAATAATCCCCTAGATCTGATATTTTCTCTCCTCTCACCTACAACTCTAAAATCCTCATTACAATAGTGCTTTCAAGAATTCCAGAATTGTAAGGAAGAGAAGCCCTTATTACATTCTACAATCTACTATTTATAAAATTTACAAAATAATTCTTCAATAGGAAATAGTTGAAGAGCGGTTCTTGTCAATCAATTTTTAATTGACCCAAAATCATGTTCTTCAATTGTTATAGCATTCTCATTGATTGAGATCATTTTCTTCTCATCTCTTCGAAATTTTTTCTTTGCAAAAACCAATCAAAATAATTTAATAAAATAAAAATTTATATGAAAATGCTAAATATGGAATTAAAACATATCCAATCAAGTTTTAATTACATAATTAAAATAAAAGAAACATGAGATTTCTATTGATACTTGTGAGGATTTAATTTTTCAATGACATTATTGATGAATGGTTATCCACTCGGAAAATGTGGGCAAATGAGAATGCAGAAAATTATACATAGAAATTTTATTTTTATTAAAAATTTGGAGTTTGATATTCTATTGTATTTTAGGTCCAATAAATGATTAATTCTTGAAATAAAACTCCTTCAAAAATATTCTTCATAATTTTATCTTTCCAATGAACTATGACAGGCCTCATTTGCCCAAGTAAATCTCCATTTATGAGCTTCCAAAGTTGGTATATTAAAATTGCCACAATTCTCGAAATGTTGTTGCCTAAAGTAAACATTAGAAATTTTTATTAGAAATCTAATCCTAAATTAAATTGCATATATTAGTTAATTAATACTAATTAATTGAAATTATTTTATTAATTTTAATTAATTGCAAATTTAATTAAACGAAATTAATAATTAATTAAAATATTATTATATTATATTTATATTATAATTAAAACTATATTAAAATTATAATTGTAATTATATTATCTTATAATATAAATATTATATTTTAAATGATTATTAAACAAACCGCTAAAATCAATCTTATTCATTTATTACAACAAAATATTAGAATCAATTCTTATTCATAAACACTCCATCCACTTATATGTTAATAGAGGAGGGATAAGGGTAAGGTGATTGGAGAGTGATGGTGAGGTGACGTGAAGGTGAGTGACGTGAGTGGAGGAGGGTGAGTGAGGTGGATGGAAAATGTCTAGAGGCATAAGGATCTAATTAAAACTTTATAATAAAAAATTTAACCTCTGTATTTTTCCAAATCACAATCGCAAATTTGCAAGTGAGGTGCTTGAGGTTTTTAATATATTTGTGATATGTGATATGCGATATTTCAATATCGCAATCATAAATTTTTATTGCAAAACTTTTTTAGATTGCATTTTTTGGAAGGAGGAGAAGAGATGTGAAGTGAGGCCACATGAATTAACAATTCTACAAATTGGACTTTGGCCACTTTGAAATTTTGGGGTTTTGGGTTTGGTAATTTTTTTTTTAATAATAAATTGGAGTAAATTACCAAGATCGAGATGCATGTTATCATCTGTTGTATAATTTAGTTGGGTCATTTTGTAGGACCGTTAGTGAAAAATAAAAATTAGTAAAAATTAACTAAGAGTTTATATTTACAATGAATCACTATTTTAAATGCAAAAATTAAAATATTTAGGCCAATAGGCGTATTCTTTTGCATCAATTCTTTTTTGGGTTCGTCAACCTTTTTATTGTGCTAGTGACATCTGTCCCGAATCATGTTGGTGACATCTGTCCTCAATGCATGTTCGGCTGCATGTGCTTTAATTCTTTATCGCCTCCACCGTTTTTATCGGGCAAAACCACGCCATGTACGTTTAATTCTGGATTGCCTCCACAATTTTACATGTTTGCATGTTAATCCCTTCGTAACGGATGGTATAGTTGCAGATGGAAGTCATGTTTTTTTTTTTCACGAGGGGAAAGCTCACGGGAAACCCAGGTGTACGTCCCCAGAATTTCTGGATGGTACGCGTGGTAAACCGTTCGGCGGACTTTCGGCGCCTGACCCCAAAGGACTCAAGGATTGAACCCGTGACCTCCCTCAACGGAGAGGCCCACGTATTGGCTCACTACCACTTGAGCTAACCCTTGGGGCTGATGGAAGTCATCTTAGTTAAAGGTGTTGCAGTTTTTCCTGAATTTGTTTATTATGTTTGAATATAACAGATTTGAGCATAAAAATATTGATTTGCAGACCAGCGATGGGTACAAAGAACAGTGCAAACATTTACGAGGAAGTTCGCAAGCAACGCCTGGAAGAGGACAAGAAGAGGACAAAAGGCAGATGAAGGTTAGTAACCAGAAGGCATTTGGGAATTGCTTGTATTTGTGTTGTTGTTTTTTTTAGTGTTATGACCAAATGGGTGAATCCAGGAGTTGAATCTCGTAGCATTCTCCAACAACTTTTATGAGGTGTGTAATTCGGCAAACAAGACAACCCCTCACATTTGTTTTGAAGTTCAGCGGATGTTATTCTCTTCTTAGGTTTTTCGAGGCATTTGAGGCATTTGTTGTGATGTGTGTTTGTTATAAAGGAATGTTAAACCACCAACACCGAAGCTGGAGACGGTTCGTGGCTAAGTGCGTCGCTCCTCCTGTGTTGCCAACTTTCTGCCCCCTGATTACCATGAAGTAGTATTGTCGACTTTTGCACAGCTTCATCCACAACCCTATCTTTTGCATAGTTGAGCTACCATGCTAACGTTGAGGTGTATCTCTTTGTGGAAGTTATTGAGGACTTAAACTTGGCTTCATTCACAAGGATATCATTAACATCTGTCATTTGAAGTCACTTAGTACTTGTTCTTGGCTAGCAGAGCAGAAACTGAGATAGCACATCCACATTAAGGCAAAGCAAGCCACATTAACATCTATTATGCAAAGATATCATTCACATCAAGTCCACTTTAGCATAGCACAAACTCACATAACACCTCCACATTAGGTCAAAACAAGCCACACTAACATCTACTAGGTGGAAGTTAGATGGTATTGGTACTTGGCTTCATCTATTAAGATATCATGTGCACCACTTTAGCACAGAACAAACTCAGATAGTACCTCCTGGTCAAAATAGGACACAGAGAACTGTGAGCTTTCTTTTGAACTTGGGCCATCATCTTGGCAAGTTTTCCAAGTTGCCATTTGGCAACAGCTCCACATGCATGGAGGTAGATGAACTCACACTGTGTTGTCAGTTGAAGTCGCAACGAGTTGTGTTCTTAATAGGTATTCTTTATGTATGCAGTATATTTCCCTCTTGAAAATAGTGGAAACTTCAACATTCATATAAAGGTATGGGTTTGGGAACCCATCAAATGTTTTGTGTGCTAATGGGCATTTCGTGTTTATTGGTGAGGTTGATAGAATTTTAATCTGTTTATCAGGTTCTATTCTTCTATAAATCACCTGCAAGTGTAAGTTAATTTATGGTTTCCACGTTTTGCATTGCAGCACTCTTAGGATACATTAAGATAAGAAGTTCCAAAAAATGAAAGTGTCTAACAAATTTTCTTTTCGCACACTTGGGTAACGAGCTTAGGTCCACGGCTTTTTGCAAACATTTTGCCAATCCCAATTGCTCTTCTAGGTAAGGCATGCCAATGGGGGTTTTATCATGAAATTTTAGCCCTGCTCCTTCTGATTTTTTTTAACTTGTGTTTCAGTTGATT
This sequence comes from Pinus albicaulis, assembly GCA_034641835.2. Taxonomy (NCBI): domain Eukaryota; kingdom Viridiplantae; phylum Streptophyta; class Pinopsida; order Pinales; family Pinaceae; genus Pinus; species Pinus albicaulis. The sequence continues at coordinate 173,250,832 of CM076584.1, forward strand.
CCATCACTCATGCTGTGCAGATCTCTCGAACGATGGTCATTTTATGGGCATTAAAAGAAATCGAGTTACCTTTGCACCCCGAGCTTATCTACCTGTGAATCAAATTCTACTTGGTCTTTTTTCCTTAGTGAGGTTTTTAGGATGCAAAATCTCTCTTTTAACTTCAAGTTTATAATGTCATTTACTTGATAAGGGGTGTATTCCTATTACCAAAAGAAGAGAATTCCAGTACTTTTTCTGCTAGAATAACCATGCTTCCAGGGTTTAGCGATTAGGAGTGTATGTAAGATACAGTCAACTAGAAGTAGCTTTTCCAACAACCTCAAAACCTAGTTCTGCAGTAGCAGCCACTTTCACATTCAACTCCCTCAAAACCACAGTTAGAAGCTCCTCAACAAACACAGCAACAGTCCACTACAAGTAGCTTTTCCAACAACCTCAAAACCTAGTCCTGCAGCAGTCGCTATCACATTCAACTCCATCAAAACCACAGTTAGCAGCTCCTCAGAAAACACAGCAAATTGCCAATGTACAGCAATCACAGACATCATCCGCATTGTGCAATGTCCAGACACAAGTAGTAAACAAAATTAAGTAGCAGCAGAAACCTTCCCAGGTTGTTGCTCACTGTCATGAAGATTATCAGAGTTAGGATGGGTGTTTGTTGTTTTTTGTTGTGCTTTTTTGCAAATGTGTCGAGGCCACTCAGTATGTTAAATACAAGGACCCATACAGATGAATACTTTCGTTCGCATAATCTCAAAGCAAAGTCATCAAGTTTTGCATAAGGTTTGGGCTTCTGCAAATTCTGTGGCCCTTCATTGTGACCAGTCGAATATATGACATCTGAAAAGGATTTGGGGTATATTGCAGTGACAATTTTAGGCCTCTTTTTTATGGTGTTTGGGATGCAAGGTTTCCTCATGTGAGTTCCTCTTTGTTGCTAAGGTATAATTCTTTTTAACAAAAACATTGTATGTAAGATAAAAGCATCTTTCACTAAATTTAATTTGTGTACGAATCATAAGTTGGGACTCCTGAAAGGTGTCTTTGTGGGGATAATAGGAAAAAATCTTTTTTAAATTATGACCAATTCTCTCCACTTGCATGTAATCATCTATAGCAACAAAAAATGAACGTAAATACCTTAACTCCATTTCGACTAAAATATGGGTTGTTTGGTAAACCAAGGTTGGAGAGGCTTGTCTCTAGATTTCAGTTCTTGTTGTTTTTGGTTTGGTTCTGAGATTTAATTTTGTAAACTGAACAGCGGAAACACACCCTCAGTAAAAATATTATGGATTAAAAATTTGATTTTTTTAGCAAATAAGAGATCCTTGGTGGTTGTCATGATTGATTCTGTTTAAATTTATGTCAAAAATTTTATCATGAAGGTTGCCTGAAGTTATGCTCTTTTATGTATTGCTGGGATATTTGGAGTCCACTGCATTGAATGTTTAGGATGCATTTGATGGTTTCAGTTGTCATTGAAGAATTCTATTTGAGTTTTGCACGAAATGTATGCATGCTTGCAAATTGACTGGATTGATGAATTCTGCTTTTAGATTTTCCCGGGGTTCTTTTCCTAAATTGAAAACATTAAGTACCATAATAATCATCTTAGAAATGTATAAGCAGAATCATATTTCTGATTAAATGGTATAATTCGTGTCTAATGGTATGAGAGTTTTGAAGTTTGTAATGGTTTTTGGTATGCCCAGAAGATAATCACATCACGTCTTCTATGTTTGCTGCTAAGGTTTCATTCCATCATTTGATTACATTCTCACAATAATTCTGTGACGAGTGCTGCAGAATCAAATTACTTGTGTTTTTTGGGTTTCTAGCTCTCTAATGCTAAAAATTTTCATGAACAATTATCTTAGAATGTGTATAATTGTCACAAATGATTTCTTTCCACTTTGCTTTTAGGTGATGATGCTTTTGTTACTTGACTGTTATATATCTACCATACTGATCAACCGAAACTTCAAGATGAACCCTATATAATTTGTCCTTGTTTTGTCCCAATTTCAACCAACATTCTGGGGTGAAAATCATATCATTTATGATGTCAATCTTTATGAAATATATTGGATCAGAGGAAGACAAATTCATCTCTTGAGCTGGAAGGGATCCACATTCATAAACACTGTGACCAATGTCTCCTCTATCTTCATCAAGGAAACCAACCTCTCTGGGTAATCTTTATCATCTGCTTCATCAATGTTCTCTTCATTCAAAACAAGAATATGGTTTTGTTCATTGTTTTCAGTCTCATCGAGGGCTTCATCATGACTTCCATCATCCATTTGCCCCCCTAACTGCAATTTTGAAGCTGTGTCATATAACCAGTCCTATATGGTGTCTTCCTTACTAGAGGAGGTTCTGATATAGCAAATAGACCTTTTATAAGCCAGAAACGATTCATCTTCATCACACTTATTTTGTCTAATTTAGGCCTGCAAGCAATGGCAGATTACGTCATATAAATTTTTTGCCTCTTTATGTTTCAGCTCATAATTATATATAGGAGGATCACTCAAGATTCACAGTATAAGATCTGCATCTGTTGACCCGTAAAACGATGTTTTTCACAGTATAGTGCTCTACACTGCAAATTTCTTCATCTTTCGGGCCATCAAATTGGTCCTCTAAATCAGAAAATATGTTAACATGTCATATATCTGTATTAATGGAGAAAATTTCATCTTTCTATTTCATGAGTTAAATTCTGATGACTGAAATGAAATTTTATTTTTTTCCTTCATGTCAAAAACTACAATTACTTCAAATTAATAATTCACAAACAATACTCCTATCGGCCTCTCTTTGCACCTTCTGGGGCAACTGCTAGTATACACCTTATACATTTTTTAAACCCTAGTGACAAAAATGATTAAACTTAAAAGAAGTGCCAATTATAAACTGGTTGACCAGATGAGGCAAAACAAGTATTAATGGAAATCTTGCTAAAAATTGAATTTAATGAAATGATCAAAATGGAAATCCGATGAAAATGAAAAAATGGAAAAAATTGTAGAATGATTAAATTAATGAAAATCATAAAAGGTATTTAGCCAAAATTAATATAAAGGGCCCCCATTATTTGAAGTAAATAATTCAAAAAATGGGGGGTGTTGGGTTTTCCCTACAATAATGGCGACACATGGGAGAACCAATTATCTCTTATTAAAAATAATGAACTAAAATTTACCCAAAGGTTAAAAATAATGGAGTTCATAAAATCGTCTAACAGTGAAAATTTTCCATAGGTCGCACATAAATATATTAAACAATATGAGTTTGTAAATATAAGTACTTAAAAGAGACTCAAATAAAAGTGATGAATCCAAATTTGGGAAAAAAATTGTTTTTAAAACTTCCTCATATGAAAAATAGAAAAAGGTAGAGATAGAAGTTTTTTGAGAAAGCATATATCAATTTTATTATTAATCTCTAATATTTCTTCGCTACCAGTGAGCCTAAACAGTACCCCGATGAAGTTGCCTTTTGTTCCATACAAGCCTAGTCATACTCCTAACAAGCGTTCATAGCCCTGACGTATTGACTTGTATTTCCTGCGCTTCCTCTTTTAATCACTCTTTTGAGAAGCACATTTTCAAGATATTAGTTTTTAATGTATTTAAGTGAAAGGGGTGGGATGGTAATAGATATTTATGTTTAATGGAAATAATACTTTCATAATGTTGACTCCAAATTATTTCTCGGCAACTATTAATCAGAGGCTTTTATGTGGAGGGGTGGGAAGGGTTCATTGTGTTAAACTCAAATCAATTCTTTCCTTGAAAAAGTAATCTCAATCACTTAGAAATGATGTTTGTTCCTCTATGAAGAATATTTAAAGCAAGATGGTTTTATGGTTCCATAAAAATATGCCTTTAATGATAAATGAAATTCATTGAAATAGATAGAGTAAAAGATTTCCGATGTATGCCAACTTTTGTTGAACGAGAAAAGTCATTTCTAATCAATCATGGCAGAGGCACCAAAATAAAATAAAACCAAAAGAAAAAGGAAAATAATTACGAAAAGAAACAAACAAATAAAAATAAAATTAAAGAAGACAAAAGGTGAAAGAAAAATCCAAATTGAAAAGGTAAACTCCAACAAGACTACTTATACAAATGTGTCAACAAAAGAGACAAAATAAAATAGACATATTTACGTTACTTCTTATGTTGAGATTTACAATCTTTTATCTTCCAAAATTATAAGAAATGAGGCTCTCAAAATGGAGAGGGTGAATAATAGTGATGATGGATAATATGCTAAATGAGAAGGCTATGGGTGCTGCAAACTTTCTTGTTTCGAATAAAAACCTGTAAAAAGCATCTTAACCATTTTCTATTAAATGTATTGCTTAAAGAAATAGACTAGAGGTTTAGAAACTCCCTAGTTTAGCATATGATGAGGATAATTATTGATTATCTTTAAGGATCTTAAAACAAACTGAACAAAATAAAATAAAGATCAAAACTAATCTGGTAGAAGTGTGAAAGGTTCATGAAGACCTGTAAAAACATAGTTCAAAATCAACAAAAAATAAAAATAAAACCGAAACAAAAAGTGAAATAATGAAAATAAATTAAAGTGGGCACATGAAAATTACCATTGGAGAATTTCATTTAATCTTACATGAGATTTATCATTTCCTCCAACAAAAGATAACTTCTTCATTTAATTAAAATTGGGAACATGAAGAAGTTGAATTGGTTGAAATATTATTGACCCAAAATAATTAATTATTGAATCTAAACTAAAGCAAGAAGTAAACTAGAAGAAAGCAATGTTTCATGTTCAATTAATTTCAAATAAATCGAATCCATCATAAATGAGGATGAAGATATTCTTCTTTAAGAATTGCAATGATGAATCTTCCCTTTGCTTCTTTCATTATGAATTTATATCACTCCCAAAATATTGAATATGATTCAAAATTTCAAATAATGTATGAATTATGTATATGAAGAGGACTTGAATCTTTATATGATAAATATGGAGCGAAATTCAGAATAAAAGAGAAGTATAATATGAATTAATCATCAGTACATTACCTTTACTTGTTCCAAATTATTTATTAGTGAAGGGTAATGTCGAGAAGAGTAAAAGAAGTCCATGTACATACACCATGAAGAATGTATATCCCTTTAGTGAGAAATTCATCTCTATGAATGAATACTTGCATTTGGAAAATTATGATTTAAATATATCCAAGTTTTGTGCCACCATGATAACATGAAAGTAACATATACATTCAAAAGATAATTAGACGAGACTTCATATATACATAGTGAAATATCAAAATGTAATGATCAGAGACCTGCGAAGATTATTAACCGGATACTCTGAAGTTCTAAGTTTCCGAGAAAATCAAAGAAAAGGTAAGAACTCAAGTTTTCCAAAAGTCTCAAACGGAGAAAACTTCGATAAGTAAAAATATCACTTTATAATGTTTCCAACGACATTTTTTTCAGAAGCTTAATGAAATTTCACCTCATTCACAAGAAGTCTTGGTATTTAGAATATTAAGGGCAGCACGATCTTGGAACAAATGCATTTGTGTAACTTTTTACAAAAAAAAAAAAAAAAAAAAAAACTTATGATATTGATCATGCCTAATAATGAATGCTTGTTAAATGTATAATGTAGGAATATTACATTTCTAATACATGAAACATTCACATATCAAAGGTGAAAGTTTTGTAAGAGTTTATAAAGTAATTGAGATGACTTTCATTCCAATAATTTTAAGTTTTGTAAAAATGATTGCAAGATAATTTACGTTTTTAAACACCTGTGGTTATCAATTGATGAAGAAGATTTTTGGATTTTCCACAGTGTCATAAAATATTTCTCGATGTTTCGAATCCCAATGGGGATCCATCATTCATTTTTCCTGAAGATGGATCCCTGTTGGGATTCGAAACACCGACAAATATTTTGTGACACTGTGGAAAATCTAGAATCTTCTTCATCAAGGTAATTTACATTTACCTGTAAAATAAGCTTCTAGGAGAGGAATTGTAGATTTAAAAATATGAGAATAATCAAGTGTTGAATATCTCAAAAACCTTTTCTTATGCCAAAATCAATTTTACAAAATTCTGAGACTCAAAAATTCCAATGAAGATAGTAAAAAAGGGGTCATTTCCTTTGCTAAATGTGATGGGAAAGATAGTGGAAAGAAAAGGAAATGTGAAGCTCAAAGAAGTAAATCTTAGAATTCGTTTGAAATGGTTCCGATATAATACAAACCCAAGAATTTGATAAGAGAACAACTTTGAAATTCAGAGTAAAATATCGAAAAAATGAAAAGCAGAGGACCGGGATTCCAAAATTCATCAATTAGAGTCTCTGAGTCCTTTTGAAAGAAATGAATATAACTAAAGGGAAAACATTTTGGAGAGTGTTATGCAATGATTCAACCCATATTGGAAAAATTGTAAGATTTAGAACAAGTAAAGATAAAATCACGAATAAGATCATTCATTGCAGGTGTTTTTATGTGAAATTTCTTTGGTTTGTAGAAATTTATAGTAATATCGAGCATAAGAATTTCATTCTAGATAGACCCATGAGAGGCAGAATATGAAAATGTGTGTTCACATGGTCTTTCGTATATGTCAGCTCCTCGCCGAATATTTCCCATCGCAAGTTTCTTTGTCATGCATAACTTTAAAGCTACGAATTTCACCCTTGCCGATATTCGATTAACTGTTATGTAACAGGTAAATGAAAATGGTGAAGAAACATATATCAATCTCTATCAGATCAGAGGATTTCAATGACAAGGCGTCATCTGAGTTTTGCGATGCGAAACAAGTGTTGCTATAGCAGGATTGCGATATGAGAATATGTAATGGGAAATTGCGATGGAGCGATTGCGATATCACATAATAGTCATATCGAGAGATTGTAGTTTGTTAATAAAAGGAAATTTCAATATTATTCTTGTGATAGTTGCGTGGATTATTGGTGGGATGGGCCTTGGTTTTTTTATAAGAGATCGACAATCATAAGGTTTGAGCGCAAGATATAACATTGTTCATATGTCAATGTATTATGGAGAATAGACCCTATAGTTTTATTATGTGGTTTAATTTCATATCGGATCCAGGACATCGGAACCTTTAAACATATGTCCCTGCGAAAATTTAGATTTATGAGAGGACGAGATATCTTTTAAACTAGATTTAAATTTCATATCAGGTCCAAGACATCAGAATTTTTAAGCGTATGCTCCTACCGAAATTGAGCTTTATGAATGGGCGTGATATCTTTCAGAAGTGGATTTAAATGTCTTATCGGGTCTGGGGTCGTCTGTACATGATAATATTGGTGAAGTCAACTATAAAATAATAAGCAAAAAGGAATATCAGAGGTATTGCATTGACGGTTTCTTATCGGGAAATGTTAAGAGATTCTTCTGAACAAATATTGTGGTATGGATGTTGCGATATCGAAAGTAAAGGTTTGTCAGAGATCAGAGGGAATAAGAATATTGGGGGATCAAAGATATTTGGAGTATGCTCATTTGAGAACCTCCAATATGTGAGTTGTGATATATGACATGCCATATGTGGAGCTGACAATTCCTTAAAGTATTCAATTCAAAAAATAAAGCGACTAAATTAACTTTTATTTTAAATAATTAACCCTTTAATAATTTAATTAATTGTCGGAATATCCGATCAAAAATTAATTTTATGAGAACTTTATTAGGAGCATAGTTATGAAATAGAATGATCTGATATGACCCCTCTGATAATTTCCCAAGACTTATCAGGATTTCAGTGAATAGAAGAAAAATTAGACAATCCTCAAATTTAGACGAAATCATATACACTTCCTTGATCATGTTGCAGATTTGAAAAAAGGGTTGGATGTTTTCTGATCTTAGACCTACATAATCAAGTCAATGAAGACCTCCAAATGAAAAAAAATATAAAGAAGAAATAACCTTTGAAAATTAAACTAACAATAAATGACGGTGAACCTATAAACACATACGTGGAAGAATTTTTATTATAACTTTACCTCATAAATCTTCAAAGTCTCCTAAATTTTCGCAAAATGTTCATATGTTCAACATCACCTACTTATTTAATGTAAAAAATGCTACATAATGAATTTTCAAATTTCATCCACCTCAAATTTATATCATAGGACAAGACTGATGAAAACGAGCTCTTTTTTCAGAAATACTTGAGAATCAAATTGCCAAGTTGTAGCAAATCCTTGGAATTTATTCATGTATGATCATTGTGATGAATTTTTGAAAAACAAGATAATTAAAGGCTTGACAAATATGTATTATCTTACTATCCAAGAGCTTCTAAAATTTTATAATAGGATTTTCCGAAAATGAAAAGGGATGCCTAGAAGAAGTCAAATGCATTACTTGCTTATTAAAAATATACAATAATGAAATAAATGAAAACATAAAAATCTAATATAGATTAATCTATTCCTATTGCTAACTGAACCGAAAGAAACATTACTAGGTATATTCGTACTTCCAGTGTAACCATGCAATAATTTTATTTCATGTATGTATGTACATGTCAAATATTAGTAACAAAAATACAAATATAATTAAACTAAGGAAACTAAATATAAAAACAAAATGTGCAGTTATTGCTAGCAGCTTATTTATAATCACCTTCTCTTGAAATTTAATTTCCAATTGCATTTCAATTGGATCATATAAATCTGGATGAATTTCTATTAATGATTGGAAGGGATTAAAAAGACAAGATATCGTGTCAGATTTTGGATAAGAAATTTTAGATTGAGAGGCCTGGAAAAATTTTCCAGTGCTATATATATATATGCTAAATGATTAACAATCTTCCATGTTGGAAAATTCTCCAAATATTTTTACAATTGGTAAATAAAATATGGATGAAGATCTGATAGACTCAACGGAAGATTATTAATCGAATTAAATTGATGGTCATATTCTGCAAATACACTCTCTTGTTGGAACTATTTTCTAGAAGAAAAAAGTAATTGATAAGAAATGATCACTTGGAATTGAAATATTAATAGCTCTTGACGTTCATGATTATGATGTGAAACTTCATTTTCACATTCAGGAAAATGGTCAATTGAGTGTTCAATATTGAGTTGCTCAATATGCCAACACAAAGTATCTAAAATTGAAAAATGAAAACAAAAAATAGATGTGAAGTTAAACAAAATAAATGATGGAATAATAACAAAATTGAATCATTGTTTACACTAGTGTTACAATTATTGTCACAGCAGAATTTGGACTGACTTAAAGCAATTTCCACTTCACAAGAATTGGGCAAAATAATGCAATTAGAATGATTGTTGATTCCAACTTGTGAATTCGAGAGAGGGTTATGACTATGAATAGGAATGTGACCTTGATTGTCATATAAATCATAGATTGGAATGGTTTCTTGAATGTTGAATCATGAGTATGGTTAGTTGTTTGGAAATGAGAACTATTTGAAATATCTAATGAATTATAGTGTTCATCATTTTTACATGTGGTTAGAATTTGATCATGAGGATTTAATTGTGAAGAATAAAAATCAATATCCTCAATGTCAAAGTAACTATCACAAATGAATTCACGACATTCTTTATAATTCTCTTCTATCTAATCCAATCTAACAAAACAAGGAAGAATATTAAGCCCATGTTCATTAATGCCAGAAGAAGGATAAATAATTAATTCTATATCTTGATAAAAATTAATCAACAATTCATTTAGATCAACATCTTTGTTTTGTGAAATAACTTTAACATAAACAAATGATAAGTTTCTATTAGAAAAAATATTAGGATAAAGGCAAAACATGAATCTGAAACAATGCATTTGAAAATGTCTCTATTTGAGAACTCTTATGCATTTTCTTCATTACAAATTTCAGATTTAAGATCATTTACCTGAGTAATTTTTCTTTGTTAAATAATGTTGCTTTGTTGTCCTAAATTTGGTATTTTCTCATCATAAAAGAATTCATAAATTTGTACAATAGATTGTGTATCATTAGAAATTTTAATCACTGCTTGTACTTGTTGACTTATGCTCTGATTTTCTGATTCTAATGCACAATTATTTTCCGATTTCAAAGCGATATCTTCTTCAAGATTGTTGCTAGTATATTCTTATGGTTGATTAGTGAAATTTTTCAAGCTTTTTAATTGATATTCATTGAGATGTGAAGTTGTACCATGATCATTATCAATATTATAGGAATTGTGCACTAAATGAAGGAATTGATCGTAAATAATAGAGGTCATTTCATCATCATTTGTTTGCGCCTCCATATTCGAATTCTCAACTATGTAAATGAGATTGGAAGGAGATTGATCAATGCTTGAAATAATTTGACATGGATTATGAATGGGAGGAAGAGAGAAAATATGTTCAAACCAATCTTATTATTCCTCTTTCGAAGATTTGTCTTGAATTTTAAATTTCAAACAATTTAAACGAAACTTGATGGTAAAATAAATCAAAGACTAATTTTCAAATGTTCGTAAATCTTCAAAATCATCACATACGTGTTCATAGATATTGTTATCACTAAAAAATGAAGCATCATTTCAAAAATTCATATAGGTTCATGTCTCAAAGGTAGGGTTGTAGGATTCATTTTTTATTACTTAGTCAAGGAAAAGTTTAAATTTTTCTTATTTAAGCTTACCCTAAGGTCCAAACCCACTCACTTTCAAACACCTTCATGTCACATCATTCATAATTTTCTGACAATTTTCAATTCCCAAGGTTTTAGTATCGAAATGGTGGTTTTAGCCAGGAAACCACAGTTTCGTAGCGAAATACACTGAAAAATTACACTTTTTTCTATGAAACCACTGCTACTTTCATAGCGAAAACAACTATATTTACACTAAACACACTACGAAAGTGTGGTTTCCTGTCTATCTTGTCAGAGTAGCTGTTTGGTGTCAGAATATCGTTGGGAAAGGGTAAGTTAGATACCATTCGAGTCATTGAGGGATAAGATCAACGTACATGGTCAGGTCTGAAGTCATCATCACCATTTTAGGCATGTACGAGTCATCATTGTGTTATAAGTGGACATCAAAGTTCAAAATCTTTCCTAATTCATTCATTTCTCCTTCTTCATTCCTTCTTCACGTGATATTGAGCTCTGGAGAGCTATTGCATTGAGCCAAAGCTGTGGCTGGTGTTTTCAAAGGTTTACAAAGATCACTGATCAAGCAAGGCTGAAAACTATCAAGTGAGTCTCAGAAGGCATTAAAGGAACCATGGCAGAAAAAAGAATGACAAATAAGGGTGGCCAATGTCTGAGATATGAACCATAATATATGAATCTGATCAATTAAGACCCAACAACTGTAGAAGCCTTTAGAAGGACAAGATGCTTACAATTTTGGGAAATATTACAAGGTTTCCATGTATAGGTTTCCAAAGAATTTTCTTTAAACTTCAGTGGAACAGCTACCAAAGTGGGGATGCTTAATCTTTCTATTACACCAGAGGTCATTGCAGCAGCAACAGGGATTCCAAGGGGACAAGAGAAGTGGTTCAAAGGTTTCAAGTTCAACATGGAGCAGAGCAAAGAGTTTATGAAGCCTAAAAATAGTGAAATGGACCTTACTAATACCATTCCAAGGAGCCGCATGAAAGATAACTACTCAAAATTGTTGCTCATCATCCAAAAGTATTTAATTGTGAAAGAATATATGATAAGGTTTACTCATACCATTTCAAGCTACTCCTACACTTTACTGGTAAGATATCTCTTGATCTCCCTTTCTATTTACATATAGGTTTATTAAAAATGGCAGATAATGTCCAAGAAAAATCTGAAAGGAGTGAGACTTCATTGCTTCATCATGGTTTAATTAAATTGTTGGTTTTAGATGAGCTCCAAAGACTAGGCAGAGACCGGTCTTCATTTTTGTTTGTTAGTGGTTTTGAGTTGGATTCTCTTACTCCTTCAAGAACTCCTAAACCTAGGATAAGCCCATCACCCTTAATAGAAGAACAAAGTGAACCATTCGTGGTAGAACCAAGTGAACCAGCAAGAGTAGAACCAAGTGAACCAGTCATGATGGGAATAAAGAAATTACAGAGTTTTGATACACCCATTCTTATACCTACAAAACAAAAACCAAAAAAGGTAAAACCTGCAAAACAAAAACAAGCTGTGATTAAACAAGGAAGCAAAAGGATGACAAGGAGTTGAAAAATGGCTTTAGAGGATAAAAAAGTGGTTGTAGAAGACTGAGCAGTATCTAAAGCAAATCTAGAAGACATATTACATGCCATTGACATAGAAGAGACTCCTATAGTCGAGGCTGAGGATATAGAAGAAGGTGGACAAAAACTAAAGAAAGCCAAATCTGCAAAGAAACTAGAATGTGAAGGAGAAGATGCAAGTTTTATGTTCCAAGCAAGAAAGCACATGACATGCTATAAAGCTATTAGAGAGCAGTAAAGAGGTTCATCCACCTACTAACACAATCCAGCCACCACAAGACATCATTGATCTTTCATCACCTACAGAGAAAGATCACAGGGGCTTCACTGAGGGAGCAATACCATAGCACGTGGGTTCACATCGGGGAATATATAATGAGGAAAAAATGACATAATATATTGGGGGGTATATATGGGGTAAAGGGTTTTTATATTTTCATGTATAAAAAATTGAGCACAAAGTTAATGAAAAATATAAAAGGGTATAAAAATGTTAATGAAAAAATAGATACCTGCAATATATAGTTAAAGTAGGGGTTTTTTAAATTGAGAAGGTGTATTGGGTTTATATTGGTAGGGAGTTAAATAATGTGTTTTTTAGAGTTATTTTCCAATATATACTCAAATTAAGGGTATTGTTTAATATGTTATGATCGCACGTGCTATGTTATAGATTCATTAAGTGAAGCCCCTGTGAGAAAGATACAATTAGCAAATTAGAGAAACGAAAAGAGAAAGTAATGGAAAAAACAGAGTTTGAACTCCTTGAAGAATTGTTGAAGTTGGCCAACCATGAAATTATTGTTATTAAGAAAGAAGAAAGGAAACACAATGTACAGAAGGTTCAGTTTGAAAAGATGAAGGAGATTTGGGAAGAGCAGGTTGACAATGTTTCCAAGACCCTATATAATACACAACAGTTTATCAAATTGACCATGTCATTGAGGAAGGAGGTGAAACATGTCAGGAAAATGAACCTGCATTTGAAATCTACTAACAGGAAGTTGAAGGATCAGGTTAAATACCTCCAGGAATAGCTTGAACTAATCCATGAGGAGTTGGAGAAAAAAGGCCTCAAAATGACAATAGTTGAGGAGCCAATTGCTCAACTCATCATCAATGAGGAAGAAACAACTCAAGAAGCATAGTGTGAGATATTTTATGATTTTGAAGGTTAATGGCATGTTAGAAACTAAGTTTTTAGACCTGGAAAGTTCATTTTTGAGGTTACACAGAAATCTGGAATTTTCACTCTTTTCAGCAGTTTCGTAGCATTTCTGGGCTTAAAGAATAGGAAAACGCTACAAAACTACTGTAGCTTTCCTTTTTGCATTTTAAACCAGTTTTGGGAGCTTACAAGAGGTGAAAATGGTATGGAACATGTATTAAGGCATAATGAACATCATGCAGGAGAAAATAATTAGAAATATTGATGGCAAAAGGCATTTTTGTAACGCTACGAAAGTACGCTACGAAACTGTCATACTTTCATAGCATACTATTTTGAAGCTATATGAGTAGGTTTTTGTGCAATTATGGATAGCTAGACACTTTCTAAGGTTAAAGGGATCTTGCCAGCAGTAATCCAAGACTTAAAGACCATGTGATGAAGCCAAATCATCAGCGAAACCCCTCGTTGAAGATAAGGATCAGTTTTCCTAAAAAATAGGGTTTGTTTCCAGTTTTAGAGGAGGTCAATTAAAATTTCATGTAGTGATGAGTCCCATCACACCTTATTCAAACATGTGAAAGAAAATTTGTGAAATATGTAAGTTTTTTTAGGAGATAAGGTTGTTAATGTAATAATGAACAGTTTGAGTCCTATTAGGAAAAGGACTGTCAAGTAGAATAGCTGTCAATTTCTCATTAAAATAGACGTTTTATTGTTATGCAAGGTGTCAGTAGGGTAAATTTGATGAATATAGCTAGGAGGGAGATAATCTCATCATGTAATAAGTCTATTAAAGGGCAGAGATTCGAATTTGTCGAGGGTTGGACATTTTTTGGCAGTACTGGAGCTTTATGTAAATTGACTGTTTTCAGTAATACAGAGACTTGTTTCTTGACCAACCTGAGATTCTGATTGAGCTTTTAGTGCCTATCTTATATTTATCTTTTATGTGTACCATTTGTAGTGGTTTTCATCTTTAATACTCAGAATTCATTCATGTAATTCTCTGACTTCCTTTATAGATGAATTAACTGTGTGATTTCTTGTTTCATGTGTGTACTTCTGCTGAAAACTCTTACCTGCCTCAGCTTCCATGTCAAGTGAACTTACTACTGAATCACTGAAATTGTTGACTCCACAAGCCCAATTTTTGCAGACTGATACTATTTTCAACCTATAAACGTCACAAGCAAGTTGTTTTCCAAGTAGATTTAGCCATATAAATCTATCTTTATCAAATATCAATAACCCTTTCAGAAAGCCCTCTCAAATTGAAGAGGCTAAGCTTCAGTTACAAGATTTTTTTGAAACTGTTACATAAAGTTGTCTGGTTAGCAGCCTATCAGGTGCAATTTTGTGATAACAGATATAGCCATCAAATTTACAAAGAAACATTGTAATAAATTCATCCCAACTGTGAATTGAGGCAACTGGAAGTTATTGGAACCATCTTATGGATTTTTCCAATAATGTAAGAGTAAAAATCTTGCATAAAATGCCTTCATAAATATCATAAGACGTATAATTTGAAAAATTTTGAATGAATTGTAAAGCATGATTAAATGCACAAGTTTTCCTCTTAGCGTTAAACTTTACCTGAGACAAGTGTCTTACTATTTCTAGTGGAATATTGGAATATGCACGTCCAGAAATAAAACTCCAAATTGGAAGTTTGTTAGGAGCCATTATGATTAAATAAAACATTTAAAATACAAAAAATCCAAAGGAAAACAAGTCTCTGGCCCTCCTTCTAGCGTCAAAAGTGTTGAGGGCCAAAAATGTTTGCCTACAACAATATAAGGGAAACCATCTGATCCGGACCTTAAATAATCTCCTTTTCCGTTGAAATGGTGGTTCTGACTGGTTAAACTAGGTTCATTTACCTTCTCTCCATGTCTAATGGATTAAAATATGACTTTCATCTACCAATGGAGAAGAGACATTCCATCACCCCTCTTAGTGATCAAGAAAGAAAGTGATCCTTAAGTTGATCTGGGGCTCAGCCCAGCAACAACTAAATTTTTCCTCTTCTGGAAGAGGACTTATAGGAATGTAGAATTATATCTAAATAAAAATTTATTCTAGAATTCAAGCAAAAGGAAAATTATACTAATCCTATCTCAATTAGGAAAATATAGATGTAACCCAACCGAGAGCAAGATATTTAAATGCTTGTGATTTAAATATGTCTGGCTTATAATGAATATCAAGTTACCAAAATATTTCAATTAATTTACATTATGAATGCTAAAACATATTCTATTCAGAGACCTCTTAACTGAGATAATCAATCAATAACATCTAGGAAATAGTTCACAAAAATGATATTGATTATTAAATCAGTAATTCGAATAATTAAACATCAATATGAGGAAATAGTTCACAACATATCTCTCTTTGTTAAATCGGTATTTATAATATATATTTCTAAGTAAATAGTTACTCATAAATCAGAATTCCACCCATAAGAGGATAGATAAATAATAACATATAATTGAGACAAATTACTCATATTGAAAATACTGCAAAAATATGAATAAAATGACACATTCATGCTATTATAAAATGAAACTAGGATTTTAAATAATACTATTATAAATACCAATTTATTGAATCCATTTCTCTAGCTCTAGTCTCCAACATTCCTTTACAATCCTTTGAACTTATCCTTTTAAAACAAGACTTTGAATAGTGCAAGCTCTGTCCATTATACATGATGCAGAATGCAAAGGAAAAATACTCAATAATCCCCCAGATCTGAGATTTTCTCTCCTCTCACCTACAACTCTAAAATCCTAATTACAATAGTATTTTCAATAATTCCAGAATTGCAGAGAATATAATCCCTTATTACATTCTACAATCTACTATTTATAATATTTACAATATCATTCCTCAATAGAAAATTGTTGAAGAGCGGTTATACTCAATCAATTTTTCATTAGCCCAAAATCATACTCTTCAATATTTGTAGCATTGTCATTGATTGACATCATTTTCTTTTCATCTCTTCAATCTGTTTCTCTGCAAAACCCTATCAAAATAATTTAATAAAATACAAATTAAAATCAAAATGCTAAATCTGGAATTAAAACATATCCATTCAAAATTTAATTACATAATGAAAATAAAAGAAATCTGAGTTTTTTATTGATTCATGTGAGATTTTAATTGGTCAAGGAGATTATTTAAGAGTGGGTTTGCACTCAAAAGAAGTCTTTGGCAAATGTGAATGCAAAAAATTAAACTCAGAAATTTAATTTTATTAAAAAATTTGGAGCTTGATCTTCTGCTGGATTTTAGACCCAATAAATCATTAAATATTGAAATGAAACTACATCATAAATATTATCCATACTTTTATTTTTCCAATGATTCATATTGGGCCTCATTTTTCCAAGTAAAACTCCATTTATGAACTTCCAAAAATTAGTATATTAAAATTGCTAGAATTTTGGAATTTTTTTTGCCTAAGATAAAAATCAAAAATTTTCATTAAAAATATAATCCTAAATTAGATTGAAAATATTAATTAATTAAAAATAATTAATTCTAATTATGTTATTAATTTTAATTAATTAAAAATTTAATTAAACAAAATTTAATAATTAATTAAAATATTAAAATATTATATTTATATTATAATTAATATTATCTTAAAATTATAATATAAATTATAATTATAATTCAATTATATTATAATATAAATATTATATTTTAATTAATTATTAAATAAAGCATTAGAATCAATCCTTATTCATAAACATTCCATCCACGTATATGTTAATGGAGGATGAATAAGGGTAATGTGAGTGGGGAGTGATGGTGACGTAACGTGAAGGTGAGTGACGTTAGTGGAGGAGGGTGAGTGAGGTGGAGGGAGAATGTCAGGGGGCATAAGGAACTAACGAAAACGTTATGATAAAAAAATTTTAACCCCGTACATTTTTCTAAATCACGATTACAAATTTGTAAGTGAGTTGTTTGAAGTGTTTAATAAATTTCCGATATGTGATATCGCAATATCGCAATCAAAATTTTTTATTCCAAATATTTTTTGGATTACATTTTTTAGAAGGAAGAGAAAGAATGTGAAGTTGGGCTACATGACTTAACAATCTTACAATTTGGACTTTAGCCACTTTGCAATTTTGGGTTTTCGGGTTTTGTAATTTGTTTTAAAATAACAAATTGGGGTAAATTATCAAGATCCTGAAACGTCATTTCATCTGTTGTACAATTTAGTTGGGTCATTTTGTAGGACTGTTAGTGAAATATGAAAAAATAGTAAAAATTAACTGAGAGTTAATATTTACAATGAATGACTATTTTAATTGTGAAAATTAAAATATTATACACTTTATACATTTATTTAACCCTGGTGACAAACATGATCAAACTTCAAAGAAGTAATATTTATAAAGCGGTTTACCAAATCAGGCGAAACAAGTATCGATGGAAATCTCGCAAAAAATCAAATTTAATGAAACGATCACAACTGAAATCCAATGAAAATGAAAAAATGGAAAAATTGTAGGATAATTAAATTAATTAAAGGATAATTAAATTAATTAAAATCATAAAAGATGTTTAGCCAAAAATTAATAGAAAGGGTCCCTATTATTTGAAGTAAATAATAAAAAAAATGGGGGGGTGTTGGGTTTTCTCTACAACACTTAGCTACCCATATTCTTGCCTATAGGGAGAAACGCAATTTTTCTAGTAATATTGTACCCCACATCTTTATGAGCGCATACATCATGGATGACGTCTATTTTACTTTTGACTTCCCATCAATGGGTTGGAAATCTATTATTAATGACCATGTACCCATCCAAATTTACCATGATATTCAATGGGAAACCAGGTCTGAGCCCCATGTCTATAGGGAGATGGTTTGGAGAGGAGTATTTTACCTATATACGGGTTTTCGTCAGTTTTGCCAACCCACATGTAATACCATTGTATGTTCTCGATAAGCCTTTAGCCCCGGAAATTGCTTACCAAACTGTTGGAAACGCCCTATCCAAAGTTCTAAATGATGCCAATAAATCCATATGTCCATCCTTTCCTATCCCATGTGGAGTTTAAACCCTGCATAATTTCAAGCATGTTGTGCTTGAAAATGCACAAATTCAATGCCTGAAATTCCCAACTATCCCTATTGGACAGTTTGATCGAAACTACATAGAAAATAATTTCACTGCAATGGTCAAAATTAAACAATTCACTTTTGAGCTAGATAAATATGATGATTTTTTTTATTCGGCCTGGACTTATGCACAAGTGGAGAAACTAGAAGCAACTAGACTTGCTCTAGAAAAATTTAATAAATTCATAAAGGATAGAAATAAGAGAATGACAAATGTTCCTATGGATTTATTAAGGTTTTCTCAGCCTTATACTCATCGAGACAAAGGCATGACAACTTCATCAAAATAAAGTGATGCATCACATGTAAAGGAGACAAACTCAACCTCAACATATAAGGCCAAAAAATTACAGCAAGGAAGTGAGTTAGATAAAATTTTGGATCAGTTATATAAAGCCTTTAAGAATACAGGATCATAGGATTCACAAAGGAATCGTTCACTCTTGAAACTACTAGGAAGACCTCACTTACTGTTGGGGCTTCCGACAAAGAAATCAATACTGATGATTTAGAGATCATCCTGGCATTCCCAACTTCTGAAGTTGTTTGAAAGATTGAATAAATACCCCTTCTGGATGTGTTTTACAATACAAAACATAGGGTTGTAACGAGCAGACAAAGAAAAAGAATAAGGGTAGAATAGTCCTAGGCCTTAGTCCATGGAAATGCATCTCTTGGTATTATTGGGAAATATCCCTACAAAAACCCATCTGAAGACCTTACAAGGCTTTCACAATTTGCAAGAGCATATGCCAAAGCTATAATAAATAAAGCCTCAGAGGTACAACAATTGATTTAAGAGAAGGATGATAGATTCCTACAGTTAGAACAAGGACTACAAACTAAGAAACTAAGCACTGAATAGCAATGGCAGTGCCACCTAGCAGAGCTACAAAGGATATTTAATGACGTAAAGCTTCAATATGAAGCTCCCATGAGAAGAAAATACACTCAGATAAATGAATTTAAACACAAGACTGATCAATTAAGATAATCGAGAGATTGGAGAGTTCAGGAAGGAATCAGGAGAGCTCAATACTCTCTTCACTCAACAACAAGTAATCTTTTGCCAAAAGCTAACAACTATTAATGATTTGTGCCAATCAAGAAATTCACTTGCGAATCAATTGTCCTATTTAAGGACATACTATGATGAAATTTAAGAAAAATTTTCTGATTACATTACCTAGAAAGACACCTCAAAGGGGAGATCAGTAAAACTCCCAAGAATAGAACAATCGTAGAAGGAAATCCTTTTCAGAGACTCAAATATTAATCTCAAAAAAGTAGAAATGACCATCTTCACTGGCAGGAATTTTGAAAAATACCTCACTGAATCTTTCAATGAGAATATTTTACATGCTAATATGATCTAGGAATGTCGAGAATGAGCCTTATCATATTTCAAAGTGTTAATGAAGTCATGACAAGATTGTTGGTGAGAAAGAAGGTCTATGAGAAAGACCTAGGTTCAGGATAGAGGCCAACAAGGTTTCCGTAGTAGTCTAGCACAACGCCCACATTTTCACTCTACTCCGAAGAGAAGAGTGTCTCACCCGAGGCGTGTCGTGACCTTAGTAAGGTTGGGAACAGATCAGATATCAACATTCACAACTATAGGATAAAACAGACAGAACTAAGTACTCCAAACAGGTTTAACTACCTTGCACAATATACCACTCATGAACATATTCAAAATGAAAAACCAAAATTTAAAGCGACCAATACATTCATCATAACCAGATGCTCATCACAGGATTCAAAACATCAAACCCAGATAGGAGTATATTTCATTAACAATAGCGGATGGTTACATTACTCCTCAGAGTGATCACAGCAAGACTAATTACAATATTACCAAATAGAACAGAACATAATGAACAGAATGTACAGAGCGAACAGAGCTCTCCTACGGCTCTCTTCCTCTGCTCTCTACTACACCAACCTCCTTGTCTCCGTTGGCCGACTGCCTATTTGTTCCTTTTCCAACGCAACTGCCATTTTTCCTTTCTTTTCCGCTCCACTGTTTACTGCATCTCCCGGATCACTGGGAGTTCCGTTGTTTGTTCCTGTCGCTTCTTTCTGCATCTGTGCTAGTTTTTGCAACCGCCGCACCACCTGCTCTCCAGCTCTCCACAACCATGACAACTCTCTGTATATCGTGGTTGCGCTCTGCCATCTGTTATCCACGACTCAAAACCGTTTCATTTTCAAAGCAAGGGCCCCAACGGGCCCCGATCACATGCTATTGACTCATCTCGAGTCAATCCTTCTCTGCTGCCTCGGTTTCCATTGGTCTGCTTCCCTCCGTGGCTAGCCTTGTCTTCTATGTTTCCTCTCCTTATCCAAACAAAGGCCCAACTCAGGGACCTTTGCCAATACTGATGATTTGAATTCGGTGAAGTCGGCAATGGCCTGTTTCCATCCCTTCATGACCAGGTCTATTTCAGTGGTGACTTGTTTTGCTTCCTTTTCTCCTGAGACGGTCGGTAGCTTGTTGAATACTTCCTTAATTTGGATATCAGCCTTAGTGGCCATTTGTTGTATTTTCTGTGCGGTAAGATTTACTGGTTGCCTCAATTCTTGGAGGACCTATTTGGTTTCTGCTGAATGTTCTTCAATTTTTTGTATCTTAATCTCCAGCTCCTCCGCTTGGTTTTACAAGTGGTTAAGGCCGTCGGGGTTTGTGGCCTCCTGTATTTCTTTTGAGACTTACTACAGTTGTGCCGAGATTGGTTGTGCCTTCATAGTCAGTGAGGTTGAACACTCGTGCAAATGTTTCAGAAGGTCATAAGCTTCCTTCACTGTGATGCCAAGGGTTTCCTGCATCCTGATTACTTGTCGTTGTTTCTCTGTGACCTTCTCTACGTATATGACAGTAGGGTCTGGCAGCGTCGGCTTGGTCGCTAGTGCTGCTTTCAGTTCTTGATTCTCCCAGCTGAGACTCGAACATGCTGTATTGACATGAATGGACCGTTCGACCAGCGTGCCAGCCGATATGTCGCCCGGTGTCTAGTCATCCTAAGCCATTATTGTTGGCTAGAGATCCCTGAAAAACTCTGTCACCTTCTCCAGTTGTTCATGCAAGTTGTATTTATCTACTTTCAACTGATCGCGCTCTTCAGTGAGTGCACTGATTTGTAGTTGTTGCTGCTCAAACCTCTGCTAGAGGTCGTTGTGGAGACCTTTGGCTTGTTGTGATGCACGCTGAATGAAACTGTATAGTTGTGTTGTTCCCCAGGTCTTCATACTCTCAGACCCAGACATATCTTGGTTTGGCGGTCGCTCCTTGAGCGGTTGACCGCTGGCTATTGACCTGGCTGAGTGTTCCTGTGGTGATGTCGGTTGTGTCTGTTGCGACGGATTGCCTAGGTTACTCATGCTTGGGGTAGGCTGAACCTGTTGTAATATTAAGTTTTCTTTCTGAAACGGGTTCAGCTCCATGGACGAGGGCGTCGTGTCTGCAGTAAAGGATCCCCCTCAACTTAGAAGGTCTTGAAAAGTGCTTTTTTCAACCAGGGGTTGGTTAACGTCGGGTACCAATGTTGTACTCGAGTTAACCTCTGCTTCGTGGTCTCCATTTGTTTTACTTTTTGCTCTGACCAGGTCTGAAATGGTTGCTGATGTGGATGGGGTTCGGGTGGAATGGTCTTTGGAAGTGAATGATGCGTGAGGCGAGGAATGGTGGGTGTGAGGCGGAGATGTATGAATATTTAAAAATGACTATGGGTTGAACATAGGTAGCTCAGAAGTTACCTAGGGGGCCATCTTTGGCTCCTCCTGAATTGGGGCTCTCGTATACATAGGTTGCGTTTGATCCTCCCTAGTGACATCAATGACCTGGCTAGACACTATAAATTTTTCCTTCTTGGCCCTCGGTGTAGCTACGGGTGGCTTAGGTGCTTTATTATTTTTTATTGGAACTGTGGTGGTTGCTAGTGGTGAGTTAAACAAGGTGGACGGTAAGGTCGTGACTATGGGTGCAACTATGGAAGGAGATGCATAATTGGAGGCCTGAAACTCTGAAAAGGTAGGAAACAGAGGAGAAGCACTGGTTAGAGTTTGCATTACCCGATTAAAGCCTTGTACCTTCATGTTCAGCTCCTCGATTATGGGTGTCAGCTGCAGCCAAGACACTCTAGTCAGTGTTTCATCCGACATTTCTCCTGGTAGTGGATTCAGCAACATGCCATCAAATGAATAGTGATAGACCTTGCTTCTGACCTCCATTCCCACCCCTGGCCAGGAACATACTTCGGTGTGGAATGCTTTCTCATCAATTTGAAACTTCAAAGGTCTCATTTTGAATGTCATTTTCGCCATGCATATGGGTCAGATGTAGGTTTGTTTGTGGCTAACTCTAAACCATATTTGCGCAAAATAATTATCCATCAAACTCTTTGGGATTCTTTGATGTCTCACCACTATGTCCACCATATGCCTCTACCAAAATGTGAATGCCTCTTCATTCACCTACTTGGTGCTGGGGTCTCCTGAAAACTTCCAGGGTGTAAATTTCATTGCCAACGGCTGACCTCTTGTGAGTTCCACGAGCTGTCTGATTCCCGGGAAAGTCCATTTCCACATAGAAAATTCCATGATAAGGTAACTGTAAATGAACCCAGTGGCTCTTTTGTAGTTATCCTCACAGGTTTCAAATAGTTCGTTCAGCAAAAACGAACACCAATTTAATTGTGTCCCATGGAGGCAATGCTCCATGACTGAGATGGTATCGAGTGTACACTCACCATTTGTATAGTACCTCATGGTTTTGCTTGCAATCAGATAACAAGTGAATTTGACCGTTGGGTTGTTTATAAGGTCTATCTTTGCCCCCATTCCTCCTCTCTTAGTGTCATATTTCCTATAATAGTCACCATCTCCTACCTTCTTCGCTCTCTTGGAGATAGTTTGGAACGTTGTGGAGATGTCTCTTCCTTCTTCTGATAATCCTGTTAGCTTGTGAATATCTTCCGCATATATCGGTATTTCCTTTCCAAGCCACAGTGACCCGTTCTGGATACTACTCAGCAGGAATTTCATACACTGCATCACAGCTCCTGTGGTTCCGAACACTGGAAGATTTAAGAGGTTCAAAATTGTTGATTGTTGGATACCTCTGAAGTCTGGGAGCACTCTTGCCGCTTCTTTCCCTACTTTAGTAGCGTAATTTTCCATATAGACCTACCTCTTCATTTGCAGGAATTGGTAGGAATCCATAAGGTCTATGTCGATCAATGACACGTTGTCGTATTTTCCCACTAGCGATTCCATTTTCTAAATTCTCTCATTGAGCTCCTGCTCGATGATTGCTGGTGCTACCTTGGTCATTTTTGCTCTTCTTTGGTATACTTGCAAAGCTACCCCTGCTCTTTCCTTGTAAATTCCTGCCTCTGGATTCTTCCTTTGGACTTCTTCTGATAAAGTTTCTCTTGTTGCTGTTGTTGTTTATGGTTCTAACTCAGACTTCTCCAGCATTCTCACATTGTCTTTCATGCAGGTTATGTAAGTAACTGGCACGAATGAGGTTGATAAGACCCCATAACTAATCAATTTGTCCTACTTCCCTCGCTGTTATAATCGTGTGATTAGTTACCGCAATGAGGTGGGTTCTGACGTAGCTTACTATGACTTCAGGAATTGGGCAAACGTGATGGGTAATGATTATGGCCGAATATGGAAAATTTATTGCGGTATGGATGATACTAATTATAGCAATTATTTCTCAAATCTTGGTAATCCTACGAACTGACATGGGAATGATGGGTCATGATGATGGAATGATATTCGACATGTTTGGCTTGCTGACATGGATGACACGCTGGACACTACTCTCAAACTAACTCATCAGTGGGTGAATAGATAACCCAAGCCACGGAAGAGATATTACGTGTACTACGACAGACACCATCAAAAAAACCAATGTATGTTTGAATGGATGTTGACATCTGCAATATCAAGAGTAATCAAGATAAGCAGCGATAGTAGTAACAACAAAACTAATCTATGCACACTTGTTTAATCTAAGGCACACTATTCTAAAAAGTAACTAATGTACAGGAGAGATCTTCACATGAAATTCAAGCATAATATCTCTTAAGATAAAAACCATTTCTGGGCTTATCTAAATAGGCCCCGTCATAATCAGTTAATTCATAGGCTCCTTTTGCAAGCACTCGCTTGACAATATAGGGACCATGCCACATTGATTCGAATTTTCCAGCACCTAGCTTATCATTAGCTTGATCGTATACTAAAACTAGGCCACCTTTTGAAAAAATACGAGGGTTAACACTTTGATCATACTGCGCTTTTACACGTTTCTTATGAGCTTCGGTAGTCAATGCAGCGGTGCGTCGAGTCTCATATAATTGTTTTAAGTATAAAAAGTATGTTTCCTCTTCATAGGGTAGTTGGTAACAATTCAATTTCTAATTGGAGTTACGATATTTCACATTCAATAGGTAACACAGCTTCTAAATCGTAGACAAGTTGAAAAGGAGTGAACCCTGTCGCAGTTTTTGCAGAGGTTCAGTATGCCCATAGTGCCGAAAAAAGCATGGTATGCTATTTTGATTTTTGAGTTCCGATAATCCGTTTAATAATAGTGGTTAAAACCTTGTTGACAGCCTCAAATTGACCATTAGCTTATGGGTAGTACGAAGTAGAATTATCATGGCATAGGCCAAGTTGATTGGAAAGTTCGATCATCGTGATATTTCGAAAATGACTCCCATGGTCTGTGATAATAGCTTAAGGCACACCGACACGAGAAATCACATGATTGAATACGAAAGTAGCTACAATTTTGCCATATGTTGCAAATGTAGGCATCGCCTCCACCCATTTGGTGAAGTAATCTACAGCGAGAATAATATACCCATGCCCCCCGGCTGAGTGAGGGTTACATGTAATGAAATCAATGCCCCATTTCGCAAAAGGACCGACAACAATGATTGGGTGAAGAGGAGCTGGATGTGCACGCATCTCTCAATAAAAAATTTGGCAGTTGTGGCATTTTTGGACCGCGATGATACAATCTTTGAATAAGGATGGCCCAAAATATCCTGCGCGTAATATATTTTGGGTTGTGGAAAACCCATACATATGACCACCACACACTCCAGAGTGGCAATCATTCAAAATTCTTTCAGCCTTTTCTTGATTTATACAACGTCGAAAAATAGAATTCGCACCACGATGATAAAGAGTGTCCCCAACAATGTTGTATTGTTGAGATTGATATCAGATTCTTTGTCGATTTAAACGTGAAAGCTCTGGGCGAAAGGTTTGGGTTTGAAGAAATATAATGATATCTCCATACCATGGATCTAAAGTACATATGAGAAATAGAGATTCATCTCCGATGGGATTCTCTACCATGGTTTATGTCTCAGTATTGGGAAAGTCACACATAAGCTCAACAAACACTAGTGATTTATTTGATTTAGATTTCTCGAATTCCAAATCAAACTCTTGTAGGATGACAATCCATTTGGAGTATTTGCCCCCGAGTAATTGTTTCATTAAGATATACATCATCAAGTTGCAATTAGATATTACAAATGTTTTACGTAACAATATGTAGTGACGAAATCGTTGGACAGCTTGAACTGCTACCAAGGCCAATTTCTCGACATGCGAATATATGATTTTCGTCGGATTGAGATTCTGACTTAAATAGTAGATCAGATGTTCATTGTGAGATTCATCTTCCTGAACCAAAACCATTCCAATGGTGGAATCAGAGGTAGCAAAGTATAGAAAGTAGTCCTGGTGGTAATTGGGTGGATGCAATAATGGTGCATCGGTCAACGTGTGTTTTAGTGCATCAAAAGATTTATCAGCAATATCATCCCAAATAAAAAGAACATTTTGTTTCAACAACCAGGTAAAACCTTTTGTTAACTCAACATAGTTCAGGATAAACCTACGTAAAAAAATTGATCTCCCTTGCAAACTTTGGAGTTGGCGAAGTGTTGAAGGAGGAGGTAAGTTGATGATAGCCTCAAACTTCGAGGGGTTGACACGAATGCCATCTTTCAAAATGATGAATCCAAGTAATCGTCTTGATTGCACACAAAACACACATTTTTGCAGGTTCAAACGAATCTTGTAATGCCTAAATCTCATGAATATAGCTCGTAAGTGTGTAGGATGATCATCTCTGCGTAAAGAGTGAGCAGGTAATTCATCCAGATAAGGTTGTACAATATGTTTGATATCATGAAAAGCATAATACGTGGCTCTTTGAAAATTTGCACTAGTATTTTTTAATCTGAAAGGTAATTTGCAATAAGCAAATGTCCCCAAGGACATATAAACGTTGTTTTGGTTGATTGGTAGGGAGTATGTTGATTTGATTATAGCAAGAAAATCCATCCATAAATGAAAAAATATCATTTCCGGCACAATCATCAATAACTTGGTTGATATAAGGTGTAGGATAATTGTCTTTCGGACATGCTTTATTAATATCCCTATAATCAACGCATACTCATATAGTCCCTTTTTCTTTGTAACGGGAAATATATTAGATACCCAATCTGTCAATGGAATTGGATAATAAATCCTGCCCCTAATAGTTTCTCAAATTCAGTTTTGATAGTAGCAATTTTTCGAGGATGTATTGGACATAATCTTTGTCTATTAGGCTTGGCATCCGGATATGTCTTAATTTCATGAATGAAAATTTTAGGATCGATTCCTGGCATTTCTTCGTAAGACCAGGAAAAAATGTATTGGAATTCTTGAAATAGGGCTTTGTAAGTGTCAATATATTCCATCGTACAAGAAGCACCTATATGAATGTTTTCGATAATTCCAGGTTTAACTGATATGTCAATAGGAACGGTTGTAGAAATATTTCCCAAATTAGTCTCAGAATCTGAATGTGTAATCGATATTGGATTCTATGGTTCCTTGACATAATCAATTGTAAAAGTAGACAAAAATTAATTTTCGAACCTATCAAGATCAGGTAAAAATGAAGATCTATGATGTAGATCATCCCACGGTAATTCATCCGATGACAAAATTTCTCAAATACTTTCATCAGTGTGAAATACATGTTGAAAGGGGTCGGAAAATGATGTCAAGGTTGAGCTTGATAGATAAGAGGATTCTTCAGTGACCACATTCATTTGATCAGGAGTAGTTTAAAGTGTGTCAAAAAATGACTGCACTGCTACATATGCCGTTTCAAAAGGACTCAAGGGCATCTCGCCATTAAAAGAGTCCAATTCTGATTCTGAAGGCACTACCCAGGTGTCATCAAATGGTATAGTGCTTGATGAAATCATATTGATGTTGGAAATTGTGCGCGCTACGTTGGGTGGAGGTATGGAGAAAGTTCCCATGAGAGCGGAATCCTTCACTAATCCTACACCAACATCTTCATATGGGATAGTCATTTTTCCAACATGTTGGACACTGTCTGTAGAAGCAGGGTCGGATGAATAATATGACAATTGATCAATTTTCACAATCTTTCCTTTATGAGGAAACATGATTATGCGAAAGACTGATGAAATGATAGCAGTCATGGCATAAGACCAACTACGACCCAAAAGAAGGTTGTAATCAAGAGGGGCATCAACAACTTCCACATCTGGATTAACAGTTTTACCTTCTACTTCGATAGGTAGATCATGGAGTACTCTGTGTGGATGAAATCCTCTTCCATCAAAGGCTTTGAGGATCGTCGGTGATTGGTTGAGTGTCGGAGAACCGAGAGTTTTCCAACATTTTAACGACATTATACATGTAGATGCCCCCTCATCAATTACACTGCGAAAGACATGTCTGGATTTGACTAATACTGGAATCTGAAAAGCCATCTGATGAGGGAGTCTAGGTGTAAAACTTTCGAGGTCAAAAACCATGAGGTTGGAATCCTGAGGATCAATAGCTCTGATATCTGATAATAGTAATTTCCTTTGTGCTGGACATGACTGTAGCACTTCTAAGGCCGACATTGCTAAAGGGGATATCGCCAAATCTTCAACAATGTTGTAATTATGAGCAGCTCTCACATGTGGATTGAAAGCTGACTCTCAAAGTACACCTTTAGCAGGCAGTTTAATCACTAGATCAGGATTTGGTTTCTCGATTTGAAGTGGTTCGAAAACTGAAGGAGATATAGCTGGTGTTTGACTGGAATTTTTTGTCTCTTTACCAGTTACAGGATTCTTAGTTCCATAGTCTTGAGATCATTAAAATATATGCCGATGAATTTGAAGAAGATACTATCATTTTACTATCTTGAGTGGGAAAAGGATCCTTCAAGACAGTGGGTGTGGGTGAACCTTTGACAAACTTAGACACCTCAGACCGATGTGGACATTCTTTAGTAAAGTGATCCTCGTCACAAATAAGACAAGGATAACTAGGTTTCCGTTTTTCATCATTTGGTTCATTCTTTTTGGTTTTCTCTTTCAGAGATGTAGTTTGTTTGTTTTTATTCTTTCCTTTCTTCTTATTAGTGGTTTTAGATTTAGTTGTGGATGAGTCTACAACATGAATGTCAGCAAAAGTTTCAAGGCAAGAATCTCCTTTCGGTGAATCTGGTAAAGTTACAATGGGAGAAGTGGTTTTAGAGGACTTCTTCTTACCCTTGTTAGCGCTAACTAAACCAATTACACCGTTTGTAGCATGAGAACCAGAAGGAGTTGCAATTATTTGGCCTGGACGCGGTAAGTCAAGAATTTTTTTGTATAAAGTACCAAACTATGTATAAACAAGGTCTAATTAATGTGCTTGAGCTATGACATTTTCTTCCGTAACAACACCTCCCTTAGCCACATCTTCAGTGATCTTCGGAGGTAATGATTTGATAAACCATTATGCCAAGATTTGATCCGGAATGAAAACTTTCACCAAACGTCGTCTACGTCTCCATTAATGTATGTGATCTGAAATGTATGTAGATGTAGATTGTTTTAATGAAGTTAAGAGTTCCATGTCATTGTCGTAATGGATTGGAAACTGAAAGTGTGTTAAAAAAGATGTTGCTAACACGTTGAAATTGTTGAATGAGCCACGTGGTAGTTCAATATACCATTTGGCAACTAAGCCTATCAATGTTCTTTGACATAATCTTAATTGAATGGAATCATCGATTAAAGAGTTGGATGCACACCGAAGGTGGTAAGTCATGACATGGTTTGAGGGGTCTTCTCCCGATTTACCTTCAAACTTAGGAATATCACTAGGCAACTTATTCGACATTGGCGGCCAATATGGAAGGCAATAAATCGGATCGTTCGTAAGGCACGACAAGTCTGGCAAGTCCAAAGTTGCAATGAATGGTAACCGTCAGTTAGGTTCCTATTGAGCAAAATGATAACCTTGAGGAACGATACCAATACCAGGAGAAGGATATCCAGGATAGCCTGGAATAGCCTGTGCAGTTGGGATTGGAATACCTCCGAGATAACTAGGATTAGTAATATCGTACTAAGGTTGAGTTGGTATCTAATATGTGTAACCAGGGTATGATTGATGCTAGTATACTGGATTTTGTCCTACAGGTCCATATTGATACTATCCTTGATACGGTTGATAAACAAAATGACTTCTATAAGGTTGGCTTGTTATAATTGTACTTGTACCAGGTTGCCCTGCAGATGTCTGAACCATAGGTCCAGGTTGATGAGCAATCATTTGAGGGATTGGTTGTGATACAGGTGTTATCGTAGCTTGAGGGGATGTAGAAATAGGGGCTGTAGAAACTCCAGGAATAGGTGTACTAGGATGTTGAACAGAAGTTGGTGCAGTAGTTTGGACAGGAGTTCTAGGTGTACTCGGACCAGGTTGCTGAACACTCCTAAAAGCAGATACCTGTGGTATAATTTGAAGTGTAGGTTGGACATGTTACTGGTTTTGGGTATAACCAGTTGGCTGACCAAGCTGATTATAAGGTACTTGCATGGTAGGTTGCAAATTATGTTGATTCAACGACGGATTCCACACAATGTTTAATCCAGGATAAGGAGCTCCTATTGAAGGTTGTGATGTGTAATATGGACCATAACCAGGTTGATAATTTGGAACGTAAGCTTGATAATTCGCTGGATAATTTGCACTAAAAGGTTGACCTCCTTGAAACAATTGTTTTTCTTGATAAAACTGCGGCCCCAAAGGAGGCTGTTGTCCTTGGAAAGACTGTTTCCCCGGTATAGAGTACTGCCCTTGAAGAGGTTATGGCCCTGGAATAGAGTACTTCCCTTGAGGTTGATATTTTCCTTGAGGTATGTACTGCCCTTGAGGTTTCCCTCTTGGCGGTAAATTGCTACCTTGAGGTTGCCCCCCAGGCGGTAAATTGATACCTTGAGGTTGCCCCTCAGGCAGTAAATTGCTACCTTGAGGGTCGGGGTTAGGAATGTTTCCAGACATCATGTAGACTTGTTCCTTTGTCAATGGTTCAGTATGAGATTCATTGGAACCAGGTGATCATACAAGTTTTTCGGGAGAGGGAGATGCTCCTGAGAAAGTATCAGAAAGCGACTGGTATCCTGAAGGAACAAATGGACCACCATACAAAAAAAATTATGGCGATGAAGAAAACATGGATGACTCACCAGACATGTTTGATAAAAGTATGTTAATACCTCTGGGTAAAGCATAAAAAGGAATACAAGGTGGTGAATAATTAAGACCAAAATTATGTAGAAAGTTGGTTAACTGAGAATACCAAGGATCGTGTTTGAAAGGGCTATAATAAATCGATTCACTTTGCCTTAGATATAAAGATTCTTGACATGAGGGAAGTATAAATTCTTCATCTGCGTCAGTAATCTCTTCAATACTAACGAGGCCGGGAGGAAGGTTCTCAGTGATGCGAAGCTTCACTTGAGGTGAATGAGGACGACCGAGGGTTCTAGTTATGAACTCGAAAGCAGAATGAGATGAAGCAGATTCAGTTTCAGTTTCAAAAATTCGGGTTCAGTAGCTGATAATTCACTAGTTGTAGATGCAACTTCAACTAGTTGAAAAATTTATGGATGTCTTTGGTAACTTTCTTTTGTTTGAGGTTGATCTACTTCGTAATCAGGATGTATTATTACAGATGTTTCCTCTTGTTCAGTTGATTTGGTCCCTAATGGTTTGCCTCTTTCAAATTTAAGCTTTTCTAACTGACTTGGTGTGTACTCGGGGGGTTTCCCCTACATTCTACGGGAGTGTCTCGGTAATTCAGCCACGATTAAATGTTTAACACACGAAAATCAATAAAAATATCAAAAAAATAAACCTAAAGCCGCTAAGGAAAGAATCAAATTGAACACACGCCTACAAAATCTAAGAGACAATCCACACTCAAATAGTGTGTTTCCACACTAAAAACACTAGTTGGTGATAAAATCCAACGTCGTAGAATTCTAATGTGGAAAACTTGGTGGTTGGAACAGTTACCCCGACAACCTGCTTAATGAAACAGTCTAGTGCAAGTCCCTCCACTTATGCCATCTCGAAGTGAAGAGTGCCCTCCGGAAATTCCAAGTGAGTCTAGTCGACGTCTGTTCCAGGTACAGTGGGACCTTCCCTCCACCGTCACCTTGGGGAAAATCCTGAATATTATGGTCACTAAGGTCACCAATGGAAACAAATATACTCGGGGGAACAATCTATGATTTAATATACATGCAAGGGCAGAGTATCAAGCTCAATCCTCTTGAAGGCTCCTCTATATGGTAAATCCGAGGTTTGCCAACAAGTGACCCCAGGCTCCTCGAAAATGGTCAATCTGAGGTTTATCATTTGTATTACATGCATATCTTCTATCTTTCCCAATGAGATAGGTACGATTACCTCACTGGATCCGACATGATCTCGCGCTTGAGTCTTTAAAGAAGAGCTTCCCATAGCATAAATGTTACAATTGGATTTTCCTACAACAAGATTCTATTTGTTTATTTAAATTGTTTTGGAATGTTAATTACAACCTGTTCCAAAACACTAGCCTAAGCTATATTGGTGGAATGAGCCCTAGAAAATGCAAAATATCTAGATTGTTTTTATTTAAGCATTGTTTTCAATTTGGTTGTCGCTTAAGACAAAAGGTATGGAGTTGAAACTTTAATGATGTTTGTAACCCGACTCAAAAATACGTTAAACGCCTCTAAATGAGAAGTGCAACTCTTTCTTTTCAATGAATCTTATTTAAGGGAAAGATTAAGAGATTTAACAATTTTCAAAGCACCAATTCTTTCATTTATAAACAAAATCCTTGAAAAAAAGATGTTTTCGTAAAGAACTCAATTTGCAAAAATGATCAATTACTCTTTTGAAATGAAATTCCTTAAAAAATCAAATAAAAAACTACAATTCAATAAACAAACTATTTCCAAAAGAAAACATTATCTAAAAACTCTAAAAACATAAATTTCAAAATCAAAGAAAAATCTAATTTTGAAGTCTATCTAGAATGTTTAAGGGCGTTTTCTCCAAGCTTGTGATCAGACTAAGAAAAAATTCTACTTATCTCAGCAGAAATGAAAACATCAAAAAATTCTTTGGTGTGATATCAGGCTTCAGTAAGCTAAAAGCTCTTCCAGATTTACAAATGAAAAAAGGAATCAATTTTCATAAAAGTAAGGCTTGCATTAATCTTAATGGCTCAGAAAGACAATATCATCATACCAGTAAGTTGAGGTAAATGAAGGTATCTTGTATGGAGCAACAATGAAGTAGGGCAAACTTTCACTTAGAAGATGCAAATAGGATGATAAATCACACAAACACAAATGTTGCTAAAACGAAATTCTCACACAAGTTTTGACAGCTAAGATAGATTGGGGAAAACACACAAAATCAGGTGATCTGGCTCTAAAAAGAGAAATTTATTTTTTCAAAAAAATTTCAGGGGTGCGCAGTTTACAGTGGAATACAGAGCACATGCACACTTTTTTGAACTAGAAACTGTGGAGGTTGCCGCACTATTTTCTGATAAAAACTACGGAGGCAAGGAAAAACTCAGAAAAAATAAATAATCAGCTTTCTTTTTTAGGATTTTTTAGGGATTCTTAAAATTTATCTACCCAACCCATTCTCAGACAAATAAAAATCAAAATGCTCTAAAATTAAAACTGAAAATAAATAAATAAAACTAAGTTCTAGATTCCCCGGTGGAGTCGCCGTTTTGTTATGCGGATTAATCCCTCTTGCTGACAAGAGCGATCTCCCTAGTACTCAATGAGTAGCTAGAAACAAACATCCATTTGGAAACCTTTTTCTCTAGATTAATTGCATTTCATAACTATTATAAAAAATTAAAGAAGACATGCCCCTACCTTGAAATCCAAACGTTCGATGTAGCCTTATATCTTGTCACTCCAAAGTGGCTTCTTCAATAAGTAGAACCTGCAATCAAAGACAAGACAAAAGAATCAAAGCATCTGCAACATATAATAATCAAGAAAAACTAACCCAACTTAGTGATCAAGGATTCTAAGTATTGATGTTAGTTCAATAAGCATAGGAACAACTCAATGAGAAAAAGAGATCCATATGTATTATCTTGAATAAAAGAGTAATCTTACAACTTGATGCCTTGATGTCGTACAGATTTCTCCCGAGGTCCTGAAAAATCGTTCCTCCTTCAGTTTGATAAGCCTTCCTCTGTGAATACTAGCATGGAGTTATGGACACAATGGTGTGATCATTCTCATGCCAACAACCACTTACTAGTGTAGAAATTATGCACTCTTGGGAATTTCTTCAGCAATTAACATGTATGTCTACCTCAGCATCTACCCTTCAACTTGAAATTTGAGCTCAATTTATAGGGAAATGGAGGTAGTTTCAGTTCCATGAAGAGGAAGATGAATTATTTTCATGAAGGGATTTGAGCTCCATGGACCAAGGGATAAGCTCCATGAGTGGAGGGATAAAGTTCGAACTGATCGCGACTCTAGAAGCTTCCAGTTGGGAGAGTATTTGACCAGTTGGGCTTCTAGAATTTACTTTTTCTTTTAATTTTCCTTTCGCGGGGGTGTGCAAGTAATAGTAGCAAAAAGTGCATGGGTTGCCGCATTTTATTGACCAAACAGCAACGCATGCGCAGGGAAAGGCTAGGAAAACCGCGCAGGTAGACTTTTAAGGGTTTTAAAGAGCTTTTCTCCAATTTCAAGACTTGATTCAGGAACATTAAGGTTTTTTACTTCTAAGGGAACATGATATAGGTGGTGATAAACACATATGAACAGTAAAATTTCATGGTGAAAAAATGACGTGTAACACCACAAAATCACTAAAAGTGAAAGTTGTGTGATAAAAACCATAAAAAATGGATGCAAAAAACTGCCCATTTTTTTTTTCCGAACACCTCGAGATAAGGTCTAGTTGTTCAAAATGTATAGCACATTCCCAATAGTGATTATCTAAGGGTGAGTTTCATACACTACACCAAATCAACATATTAAAGCTTCCTTATCCATTAACCAAGGGCCTTTACTAAAATTGTGTGCTCCCATATAGATAAGGATGGAAATTTGTTTGAAAAACAAATCAATCACGATTGGTGGTAATAAAAAGACCCAAAGAATATGATAACACTTATCGAAACTATTTATTGATTGGACCTACATATCAACCTATGTTTAAAAAAAACCTTTTGTCTTCTTGACCCATTAAGGATCAAGCTTCAAAGTGGAAATTGAAGTGACCTTCTCAATGCATAAGCAGAAATAGGGGTCTTCTCAAAATCATGTGAGTGTTTGTGGGAGATAAATTGGTTGTAAAGTTAACATTGCTAAAGCTTTTTCTTGATTGGAGAAGGATTTCTCAAAAGAGATTAATTGTCCAATAGCATCCCCTCCCAAGAAAGAGGCTTTTGAAACCTAATGTGAGAATCTAAAATAAAAATAACATAAAATCTCCCACATAATTTTCTAACCACTTATTAAAAAAAAATAATGGATGAAATGTTATGTCTAGATATGGTATTCTTAGTAAATATTTTGATTTGATAAAATCATACATGTAGAATATCTATGTTAATATTTAATTAAAAACATATAATTTATTATTAATCCTTTTGTATCTTGATAAATATCATCAATTTAAAAATATGTTATATAACAACCTTATTTAAAAAAGGTTTAATTGCTAAATTTTTTTTTTCAAAACTGTAAAAATATTAATTAACAAAAATAGATCACTAAAATACACATTACCTTTCAATATATATTATTAAAAAAAGGAGAGGATCAAATTATAAATAACTTTCTACATTGATTCAAATTGAAGCATTACATTATATGTCATCTATTTCGATGTTTTCAAAGTGGAAAAATTGGAGGAATCAACTTGTAGGGTCACTTTTACATAAAGTTCCCAATTTGGAGAATCATGGTCTAAAACCTTCAAATCTTTTTGAGGTATCAAATGAAAATTTTGGAGGTCAAGACTTTTCCAATTTTGTGTGGGAACCCAAGACATTAATCTACGCTTAAAGACCTTTCCAATGATGCAAGAATCACAACAAACAAAGTTCCTATGCAAAAGTTATGCTTCCCACAAGTTGACCTACTGTGTTGACCACCATGGTATAAGTGGATGACACATTAACCCCGTTACTTTGACATATTGAGGTAACTACATGAGGAATTTGAAGAAGACTCTAAAAGGTTCAAGCCCATAACTTTAATTGAGGGTTGAGGGAGTCAAACCTTACCCGTAGTTGGCTATCAAGCTATGTTAAATATCGGGCCACTAGGAGTAGAGGTTCCATTCCGTGCTAATGTATTTGGTTCCACAGTTAAGCAGAGCAATTATGAGTGGAAAATTAGAGAGAAGAGCAAAAGGGGTTAAATTTCTATAGTAGCCTTACAAGACACGAGTCTTAGGCAACCCCATCAATAGTACCTTTACCATTGTATTTGCATTATTCCAAACCCGAGGAAAGAGTGCAAAGAAACATCAAATTCTAGTTGAATTTTCTCCCTTAAGGGTTTCCTAGGGAAAAACTAGTGTTTGTTGTGTAGGGTTTGATTTTAGCTAATTTATTTAGTAAGCATAAAAACAATAAACCAATTGAGATCTAAAAGGAATTAACACTCATAGTAAAATATTTCAATAATTTTATTGGATCTTTTGTGATTAACTATTCTATTGGAAGATAACTATTCTATTGGTAGTTTACATATAATATTGGTATTAAAACATATTTATTTATGCTATTTTGTGGGAAGTTGCAAAGATTCAAGGATTGGTTTAAGTAGAAAGTCATAAAACCCTAGCTGATCCAAGTGGCTCCAGACACACTCAGAAGTCCAAGAGGGCTCATATATGGTTAAAATTAAAAGTGGCAAGAACACTCTTGAACTAGGACAAGATTGTAGTGCTCGTCCCCCTGATTCCAACAGCATGAACGTCACTCAAATCCGAGTTCATATGAGGGAGATAGGGCTCTTTAAAGTTTGACAAGACAAGGGAGAAGTGGGGCCCACAGTGTGCCACATGGCATCCCAATCAATAGGTGGGACCCACAATCCTACGTGGAATTCAAGTGTTAGCCTACTAGACCATGACACATGGCAATTTTCCATTAGTTTCCTTGCCCCTGCACAAAAAGACAAACAAAATCCTTTTTGTGCTTATATATACATATATATATGTGTATATATGTGTGTGTGTGTGTGTGTGTGTGTGTGTGTGTGTGTGTGTGTGTGTGTATGTATATATATACATGTATGTATATGTATACATGTATGTATATATATACATGTATGTATATATATACATGTATGTATATGTATACATATATGTATATGTATACATGTATGTATATATATACATGTATGTATATATATACATGTATGTATATGTATACATATATGTATATATATGTGTGTGTGTGTATATATATATATATATATATCAAATGACATAACCATATGCCATAAATAATCAACGAATTTATGGTCAACAAAAACGTTTGAAACTTTTGGTATTGTATGGTTATATATTAAACCATATATAAAACAAAGTTACGTTTAAAAATAATTACATTTAAAAATAAACCACCAATGTCGTGACATATGAAATCAATGGCAATGTAAAGCATAGTGCGCCAAAGACAAACTAAGGACGAAACCGGCAGGTATCGAACTCGCGCCATCCATGTGGGTTGGCCAGCCTCCATGCGGCGACTCCACGAGATACGAAGGTTAAAAATAAATAAAATGCTCCATTTCAATTTAACATAACCGCCAATGCCATCACCGCCACGGGTACAACGTGCCAAAAACTGTCAAGTTTAAAAATATATACACGGGCTCCACGAGATACGATGGTTAAAAAAAAAATGCGCCATTTTCCAATTTAACATAACCGCCAGCACCATCACCGCCACAGTTACAATGTGCTGAAAGCCGTCGAGTTTTAAAATATATATACACCAATATTGGTTGGGGCAGGGTTTGACCTTGGAACCTCCTCCCACCAAATATGTCCATCAACCAACGAGCCACGACCTTGTGTTGATAATTCTGCCACCAAAATGTTATTTACACTCCAAAATTTGCCATTCGACCAATGACGGAGCGTCGAGCAGATTGAAGAGCGACCGATGAATCAAGTTTGGTGGAACTATGATTTTTGGAACCAGGAGCAAGCCAATGGGTGTGTAACCATGGCGTAGTTCCATGAGGCGGAACCTTGCCCATTCAAAAAGGTAGTGGAACCATGAACTAAAGAATTTTCCCAAGGAGGTGAAAATTCGTTTTATCTGAATGGTATCAAATTTATAGTCAAATTTCATGAAATTTCACAGGGAACACAATGGCAACATCAGATTTTCCATTTAAGCAACAAATTTCCAGTCAACCCAAGGAGCAGAATCTTTGGAGAATCACGAGAGAATCTAGAAGATTCATGTAGTCCCACATTTTGACGGTGTCAGAATTTGACGAATGCATTCAAGTGTTAGCCTACCAAACCATGACACATGGCGCTCTTCCATTAATGTCCTTGCCCCTGCACAAAAGGACAAAAAAATTCATTTTTGTGCTTATAACTATAAAATCCAAAAAAATACATATATAAAAATCAAATGAAATAACCATATGCCATAAATAATCAACGAATTTATGGTCAACACAAATGTTTGAAACTTTTGGTATTGTATGGTTATATATTAAACCATATATAAAACAAAGTTACTTTTCAAAATAAACCACCAATGTCGTGACATATGAAATCAACGACATATACAATGTAACGCAAAGTGCGCCAAATCCAAACGGAGGACGAAACCGACGGGTATCGAACCCGCCCTAGCCACGTGGGTTGGCCCGCCTCCATGCGACGGTATATGACGATTAAAAAAAATTGCACCATTCCAATTTAACATAACCACCAGTGCCATCACCGCCACGGTTATAATGTGCTGAAAACTGCCGAGTTTAAAAATATATATACGGGCTCCACGAGATACGACGGTAAAAAAAAATAAAAAAAAAATGCATCATTCCAATTTAACATAACCGTCAGTGCCATCACCGCCATAGTTATAATGTGCCGAAAAATGCCGAGTTTTAAAATATATATACACCAATATTGATTGGGGTGGGGTTTGACCTTGGAACCTCCTCCCACCAAATATGTCCATCCACCAATGGGTGAACGACCCATGTGTTGATACTTCTGCCACCAAAATGTTATTTAAACTCCAAACTTTGCCATTCGACCAATGAAGGAGGGCCAAGCAGATTGGAGAGCGACCGACGAATCAAGTTTGGCGGAACTCTGATTTCTAAAACTAGGAGCAAGCCAATGGGTGTGGAACCATGGCGCAGTTCCAGGAGGCGGAACCTTGCCCATTCAAAATGGTAGTGGAACCATGAACTAAATAATTTTCCCAAGGAGGTAAAAATTCATTTTATCCGAATGGTATCAAATCTATAGTCAAATTTCATGAAATTTCGCAGGGAATGCAATGACAACATCAGATTCGCCATTTAAGCAGCAGATTTCCAGTTAGCCCAAGGAGCAGAATCTTTGGAGAATCACGAGAGAATCTAAAAGATTCATGTAGTCCCACATTTTGACGGTGTCAGAATTCAACGAATGCATTCAAGTGTTAGCCTACCAGACCATGACACATGGTGCTCTTCCATTAGTGTCCTTGCGCTTCCACAAAAAGACAAAAAAAAATCATTTTTGTGCTTATAACTATAAAATCCAAAACAAAAAATATATAAAAATCAAATGACATAACCATATGCCATAAATAATCAACGAATTTAGGGTCAACACAAACGTTTGAAGTCTTTGGTATTGTATGGTTATATATTAAACCATATATAAAACAAAGTTACACTTAAAAATAAACCACCAATGTCGTGACATATGATATCAATGACATATACAATGTAACACACAGTGCACCAAAGCCAAACAGAGGATGAAACCGACGAGTATCGAACCCGCCCCAGCCACATGGGTTGGCCTGCCTCCATGCAACAGCTCCACGAGATATGACGGTTAAAAAATAAAAATGCGCCATTCCATTTAACATAATCGCCAGCACCATCACCGCCACGGTTACAATGTACCAAAAACTGCCGAGTTTAAAAATATATATACAGGCTCCACGAGATACAACAGTTATTAAAAAATAAAAATAAAAAAATGCATCATTCCAATTTAACATAACCGTCAGCGCCATCATCGCCATGGTTACAACGTGCCAAAAACCACCGAGTTTTAAAATATATATACGCCAATATTGGTCAGGGCGGGGTTCGACCTTGGAACCTCCTCCCACCAAACATGTCCATCCACCAACGGGCCAACGACCCTGTGTTGATAATTTTGCCACCAAAATGTTATTTAAACTCCAAACTTTGCCATTTGAACAACGAAGGAGCATCGAGCAGATTGGAGAGAAACCAACAAATCGAGTTTGGTGGAACTATGATTTCTGGAACCAGGAGCAGGCCAATGGGCGCGGAACCATGATGCATTCCAAGAGGCAGAACCTTGCCCAGGAAAAGAGGTAGTGGAACCATGAACTGAAGAATTTTCCCAAGGAGGTAAAAATTCATTTTATCTGAATGGTATCAAATTTATAGTCAAATTTCATGAAATTTCGTAGGGAACACAATGGAAACATTAGATTCTCCATTTGAGCAGCAGATTTCCAGCCAACCCAAGGAGCATAAACTTTGAAGAATCACGAGAGAATCTAAAAGATTCCTATAGTCCCATATTTTGACGGCGTCAGAATTCGACGAATGGATAGTCAATTTTATACCACTTGACGCCAGAAATTAAATGGTGCAGTCAATTTTTGTAGCTGAGCATTTCATTTTTCAGCCAACTTCAGAAGTAAAGGTACATGAAACAGTCACGTCATGTTTAATCTCATAATTGTCGCGATGTTGTATTATGTTTTGAGATCCATGTTTGATGTTATGTTGTGGGCTCGTTTTTACCACATTATGTGAGATGTAGTTAGCTTTTCATGCTATGTATTGTTGTTGAGATCCCTATGTAACTATGTTGAAGGGATACTCATTGCCACATTGTGTGAGATCATGTTAGTTTGTCATGCTGAGAGGAATCCCTTCTTGAGTGAGAGTTCCTACAAGCGAAACGTCTCGTGGAGAGACAAGCCACTTTGTTTGAGGGCGTATGTCCTTGCTATGACAAAGAGCCTTCTATGTACATCATCATCTCTTACACCATTATATGAAGCAACTTACACCATCTTGACATCGGGCCTAGAGATGTAGCGTAAACTGGGTGAACTTCGTTATCAAATGTCTCGTGTTCTTGAGTTGTTGATTGTCATTATCATGAATATCTATCAACACATATTTGCATTTAAAATAGCATAAAAGAACACATATGCAATTCTATCAACATCACAGAAGTAAAAGATCATGGTTAAATTCGGTAGTTGATGCATCCGGATCACTAGCCATAGTTGACAAGTTTATTCATGATAACCTTCATGATTTGGTGGATGAGATATTTGTGAGGTTGGAAGTACAAGTCACCAACATCAATCACAATATGAACCTCCTTGTGGTGGCTTCAACAAGCAATCTCATACCATTTAAATAAAATGGAGGTTCTAACTTAAAGTTTAGATCAGAGGGGAAATCAAGAGATCATGAGGACCCAAAAAATGAGTCAAGGAAAGAACCCAAGAAAGAGAAGTTGATTTTAATCGTCACTAACCATTCATCATCTGTATTCCTGATGAAAGTGAAGATTGACATAAATCCATACCATGGTGATATTGATGTGTTAAAATTGAATCATTGGTGTCAACAATTAGAAGTTTATTTTAACATTCACCATATAAATGAAGAGCATAAGATATTGCTTGCTAGATTGAAATTAGAAGGGAATGCTTCGACTTGGTGGGAAAGCCACATGGAAACACTTAGGTTGGAGGATTATCCACTAAAAATTAAATGGGAGGACTTCAAGACTCTCATTAAGTCCCAATTCTACCCTATCGGGTATGTAGAGGACCAAAGGATTTAATGGCACTACTTTAGGTAGAGGCAAGTGTATAGTGTACAAGGATACACCACTAAGTTAAAAAATATGGCCATTGTGTTGGGTATCTCTCCTAAAAGCTATATGTACTCCTTGAGTATTTAGGGCGTCTATATAGCCATATACAAAAGAAAGTGATTCTTTTCAAGTAAAGGACAATGGATGGGACATGTGTATAGGTGCAATATATAGAAAGAATAGGCCAAACAAAGGGGAGACAAGTGGTTCGAAATAGAGATAGCATCGAGAAGTTTCCAGGAGGGGAAGAAGAGATGGAAAGGGGGGGAGAATAAGAAGACAATAGCCACTCCACATTAGCACAAGGATCCTAGTAACCGTTGCAACATTTATGGTCAATTTGAGGAGAAGTGTTGGAAACTACATCAAGTTGAACCTAAAGAATCACAAGAAGGATGAAAAAAAAAACTTATTGCCACAAATTCAAGCAATCAAGTCAAAAGTAGCCCCAATGTGTATGAGAAGATTGTTTTCATGTCAGTGCAAAATGGGGTGAATTTTAGTAGCTTTAATTACTAGGAAGAGAAGGAGATTACCAAGTTCTTCCACATTAAGATCCAGGTCAAGAAGGCTGAGATAGATGCTTTGTTTGACTTAGGTTCACATGTTAACCTCAAAGCAGTGGATCAAGTCGACGAACTGGGATTGGAGGTTTGTGATCATCCTAGCCCATATCCATTGGGATGGTTAAACAAAGACATAGAGATCAAGGTAACAAATAATGCAAGATTAAATTTGTTCGAAGTGTTGATAATGTTGAAGTGTTGAAGTAGAATTGGACATAGTACCACTTGATGTATGTGGAATCATGTTTGGTAGACACTACATGTATACAAGGGACACAATCTTCATGTGGAGAGTCAACCAATACCACCTTATTAGGGATGATAAATCCTTCACCATTAACATGCACAAAGGAAAGTCCAAGATTTCACTGGTAAGTGTTAAACAAACCAAATAGTTGATTGGTTCCAGTAAGAAACATGTTTTACTTTTCTTAAGAAAAAATTAGTCTGGTGATGACTCAATAAGAGCAAAGGCATCCCTGAAGGTTGCACTTAAGAGCATAAACATCAATTAGAAGGGTTGCTATAGGTATACATGGGAATGTTCCAAAATCCTAAAGGCCTACCATCCAAGAGAGAAGTGAAACATGAAATCCAATTATTACTAGACTCTTTATTGTCGAATATTGGGTTGTATAGGCAATCGATCCAGGAAGCAAATGAGATGAAGAAGCAATTGCATCAGTTGTTGGAGCAAGGTGTGATTTGACCATGCACCACACCTTGTGGGTCTCACATCATAATGTACAAAAAAAGGATGGGACTTTGTGAATGCATATCAATTATAAAGCATTAAGCAAGATTACACTCAAGAACTAATACCTTCTACCTAGGATCAATAATTTGTTAGAATAGATGTAGCATTGAAAATACATCACCAAGCTATATTTTAAATCAAGGTAGCACAAGGTTCTAGTTAAAGAATAAGGCACTTGAAATATTGCCTTCAAAATTAGACAAGGCTTATATGAATGGT
This sequence comes from Pinus albicaulis, assembly GCA_034641835.2. NCBI lineage: Eukaryota > Viridiplantae > Streptophyta > Pinopsida > Pinales > Pinaceae > Pinus > Pinus albicaulis. Next base: position 173,294,488 of record CM076584.1, read on the forward strand.
TGGTCATGCAATTTTGTTTATAAAATGCACTAGCTATGTTTTTTAGACCAATGAATGGTGTACTACACCCCTATCTAGTGTCATTTATTATAGTTTATTTGGATGATATGCTAGTTTACAATGTTATATAGGAGGAGAAAATCTCATACTTTATGCAGGTGCTAGATACTTTGAAGAAGGACTTACTATTGGAAACCTTAAGAAATGTGAGTTTTCTCAACAATCTTTGGTGTATTTTGGGTAGGTGATTGTTGGAGGGGAGTTTAAGATAGATCCCCTGAAGATGGAGGCCACCATGAAGTGTCTGGTTCTTGCAAATGTCTTTGAAGTTAAGAGTTTTTTTGTGGTAGCACAATACCTGTAGAAGTTCATAGCTTCATTTTTAGAAATAACTGCACTAATCCATGCCATAAAAATGAGAGACAATAATTTCCAATGGGGGAGAACCAACAAAGGGCTTTCGATGGGATGGAAAGAAAATTATTCAAGTACTAATTCTCGCATTACCAAAGTTGCAGAAGCCCTTTGAAATTGAGATAGATGTAATTGGGTATGTTATGGGAGCAATCTTGATGCAAGGAGGAAGGCTTTTATGCTATCATTATGAAGTATTTCATTGTGAAGTTCTCAACTTCGCTACCTATGACAAGAACCTCTATGCTCTGGTACAATCTATCAAAAAGTGGAAACATTGTTTGATGGAAAAGGAGACTATCATCAACACATATGACTAGTCATTATAGTATCTATAGGTTCATAGTAAGCTACAACAAACTAAACATTACAAGTAAATGGGGTTCTTATGACACTTCCATTTAGTCATCAAGTACAAGAAGGGTAGCACAATTAGGTTGGAAAACATGCTTTCAAGTCCACTCAAATCAAATATTATAGCTTTCGAAACTCTAATGCACACAAAGCCTTTCACCCATGATGCATACATAGAACATGAGGACTTTAAGTAGGTGTTTCAGAAGCTATAAGGCTACAACCATGAAGAAGATGGTGACAACAAAGTTGACTATCATCTCTAGAATGAGTTATTCTATAGGTTGGACAAAATTTATGTTCCTAAAGGTCAACGACTACAACTTATCAGAGAGGCTCACACCTCCAAGATTACGATGCAATTTGGTGTTGGGAAGATAATTACCAACTTACAAAGGTATGTCTACTAGACTAGAATGCAAGAAGATGTAGCATAATACATTAGAGGATATAAAATTTGTCATACCAACATGCTCATTAAGAAGAAGTGAGGTCTATACCATCCCTTACATGTTATCACTTATGCTTGGGAAAACATTAACATGGATTTTGTGGAAGGTCTAATAACAACAAGGAAGGGACATGACTACATGTTTGTGGTAGTTGATAGGTTCAACAAGGTGTGTATTCTTATGCCCTATAAAAATACCATCAAAGGGAAAGAATTAGCAAACTTATTCTTTCAACAGGTCTAGGTGTACTTTAGGATACCAAAGAGCATCATTTTAGATAGGAACACTAGATTTCTCAATGCATTTTAGACTACGTTGTGGGAGAAGATGGACACAAAGTAGAAAGAGGTCAACAACATTCTATCCTGTAGAAATTTGAATAATAGCTGAATTATTCATCGAGATTATCCTGATTACACACTATTTAAGCTTCATGCATAATACATAACCTCTTCTACAATTGATCATCAATATGCGGAAATAGAAGCAGTCGCATGCGCACATTAAAACATAATCAAGCACATATATAACACAGTATGTAATGGGGAAAGCATACAGCTGAAAACCCCCAACTATCTGTATATTATAATGATATAGAACATGTAACAATACATAGCACAAACTCCTCACAAGCTCTCAGCACTATCTCCAATTGTTACACACAAACTAGCTCAGATCTGAACAAGTCACAGGTTCAAATCTCCTCCACTGTTTGCCTGCCTCTACTGCGCAATCCAAGATGAGAAAAGAATTGATCCAAGTTCGAATCCCCTTGGCTTATACTGCGCAATCCTCATTGGCAATCTCAATCAATGTGTGTGCAAATCTCATGCATAGCTATAGTTACAACTGATAGTAGACTCACCCTTTCACCCACCTCTAACACTGGTCTCCACTGAACTGTCCATGCATTGCAGTTAACTGATGTATTCTTTAGTTGATTTATGAGTTAATAATTAGTGAATTAATTAATAATTAATTCACACCACTCATCACTAGTGTATTCATCAGTTATACTAAATACAACTAGTTTAACTAAGTTAAACCGAACACAACTCCACCAACTGTCTCATGAGTTCTAACTGAAGTCCTCCATGCAATAGCTCCAGTAAACCCTCAGGAATAGCGTAATTCATGCAATGAAACCACAGCACACATGTGCACTTAACTGAAGTGCTCCAAGATAATAAGATAATGTTTATAGTTCAAATATTATTAAGAGCTAATAATATTTGACATATCTATTTTTAGACTGGAAATCTAAAAATAGATTCCGCCCAATATGTCTAAAAATAGAAGTCCATCTATTTTTTCCAACTTTACCAACCATCCACAAATAGCATCCCGCAACTCATATAATATGATCGACATGTCTAAAAATAGACATAGTTTAAAAATAGACTTTGTGACAAAAATCACCTGTGTGGGCCCCACCTAGTTTAGGTGATTATTTTCCAACTAGGATCAGGAATGATGTTTCAGGATGCCTCCTTCACTGTTTCTTGTTGCAATCTTCAACATATCCACAAACAAATGGGTAGACAAAAGTAGTCAATAAGGCTTTGGTGTATCTTTTAAGGGGTTACAATAATAAGCATCTTAAGACCCAAGATAAAAATATGATCTATATATAACACTCTTACAATGGAGCAGTCCACACTTCTACTAGCGAGTCCCCTTTTGAAACTTGCTTTAGATATTTGCCACGTTTACAATTGGATGTTGCATATGGGAAATAGCAAGGAGTGAGGGAGGACATCATAAAAGATGCATTAAGAACATATATAAATGTTGAGAAGAATAGACAGATCCATTTTCTAGTATAAGAGACATTAAAGAAGTCGTAGGAAAAATAAAAGGTCTAGAATGATCAACATAGAACATAGAATTCATTTAGAGTGGGAGACAAAGTATGGTCATAGCTTGAACAAGGAAAGACTACAAGGTCCTGGCAAGAAAATAAAGGCTCTGTGGTATGGTCCTTTCATGATACTAGAAAAGGTGGGAGATAATGCCTATAGACTTAATCTACCCCCACACATGTACATTTACTCAGTAGTGAATGTGGAGAATCTCAAACTCTATGAACCTTCCATGTTGGATTAGGAGGAGGGGCAAGTCCTATCTTCCATAGAGGACTTGGTACCAGATGCTCAAGCAAAGTTGGTAGAGGACCAAATTTTGTAGGAGAGGTCCATGACTACAAGATAAGGGCAACAAGACTTTTGGCAAATTAGACTGAAAGGGAAACCTTCACAAAAGTAAAATGGTACTCCAAGGAGAAGGTAGAGGAATTTTTTTCTCACCTCACTTAAGAAATATTTTGGGGACCAAAAGGCTTCCTAAATTGGGAGTTATGGTCTAGATGGATTATTTTATTATTTGTCATCTATCTTGATGTTTTTAGAGTGGAAAAATAAGAGGAATCAACTTGTAGGGACTTTTTTTACTTGCAGGTATCGATTTTGAAAATTAGGGTCTAAAACACTCCAAAGCCATTTTAATGCATCAAATGGTATTTTTTGGGGTCAAAACCTTCTCACTTTTGTGTGGGACCTTAAGACATTGATCTACACTCAAAGACATTTCCAGCAGTGCAAGAATCACATCAAATTGACTTCATAGGCAAAATTTACGCCTCTTGCAAGTTGACCTACCATGTTGACCACCATGGTATGAGTGGATGCCTTGTTAGTCCATTTTACACATGCATATAGGGCTAGCCATGTGAGAACTTTGAAGAAGAACCTAGAAGGTTCAAACCTGTAACTCTAGTTGAGGTCAAGGGACTCAAATCTTACCCCTAGTTAGCTATTAAGCTATGTTAAATACCGAGTTGCTAGGAGAAATAGGGGTTCCATTCTATGCTATTGTGTTTTGCTGCATAGTTGAGCAGAGCAACTTGCATGGGAAATTAGAGAGTTGAATAGAGGGGGTTAAAAATTTGTAGTAGCTTTACATGCCACATATTCCAAGCAACTACATAGAAAGTACCTCTACCTTTGCATTTACATTATTCCATACTAGAGGCAAGAGAGCAAACCAACCACACCTTCTAATTGGGTTTTTGTTGTTGTAAAAATTTCCCAAAACAAAAATAATATTTAATGTGGATAATATATGTATTTATTTTTATTATATATTTTTCACATTTTAACTAATTTATTCATTAAACATAAAAGAAATAAATCAAAACACTCAAATTTAAAAAAATTAATATTCAAAATAAATATTTAAAAAAATTATAAGTTTAAATATAATGAACCAAACAAATAAATATTCATGACAATATGCAAATCATACCTAAAATTAATAAAATAGAAATAGAAAGTGAAAACATTTTAAATATGAATCAGAATATAGAATCCACAATATGGAATGGAAAAACTATCCCTCAACATTTAGAATGGAAAAACTACCCCAATATTAAGAGAAAAAATGATTTATCCAACAACAAATAACACAAATAAAAATAAAAATAAAAATAAAAAATTAAAACTTAAAACTACAAGTAAAGATAAAAGGGAGGGATTTAGTTTTAAAAATTTATATTTTTTTCCAAGAAGAGATAAAAGGGATGGATTTAGTTTTAAAAATTTATATTTTTTTCAAGAAGTATTGAACACAATGTAATAACCATAGTTTAACTAAACTGTTTTTTTCCCATAAAATCGTAGAAATTCTGGTAAGATTTTAAGAAAATCCGATAATAATTTTTGTAAATCTAAATTATAACTTTGGACAAATTCTGGCAAATTTTAAGGCAATTCCTCCCTCTTTAGACAACTCACGGCAGAAAAATGGAACTCAAAGCGTAACTCAACGGCTATGTCACAAGCATGAATGTGGATACTTTAGACTTAAAGACCAAGCGCACAGCTCATCTTTGCTCATTAATTTGGTTCCGAGTTGCCATCTTGCATACTATAATCCCGGCAACGGCAATGATGTTTGTCACTCAGTGGTGAGTAAGGGAGAACAATGGCAGGAGCAGGAGAAGGACCTCCCGAGGTCACCCTCGAGACCTCCATGGGTCCTATCACAGTGGAGGTATAAAATCATGCTTACTAATTCTTTCTCTTCTCACTTCCCCTTCCCATTCCTTTCAGTTCAATTAATTTCATTTTGCGTCTGATAAAAATCAGACCATTGGTTAAAATTTTTGAGTTTTTGATGATGTCATTATGTTATTATCGGATGCTTGTAGCTCTACCACAAGCACGCCCCCAAGACCTGCAGGAATTTCTTGGAGCTCTCAAGAAGGGGCTATTACAACAACGTCAAATTCCACCGCGTTATCAAGGTCTTCATTCATTTTCTCCCTCATTGGCATCACGTGGATTACGGATGTTTGGTTTTCTGCATTGCTTACTGTTGTTGGGTTTGTTTTATTAATAGGATTTCATGGTGCAAGGCGGAGACCCGACTGGCACAGGAAGAGGGGGGGAGTCAATTTATGGGTAAGTTAGCACACATCATTATCATTATCACACCTTCGCTTGCTTACATGTGTTTGAATAGGCTTTTTTTATATTGCACAGATAGTTGTTTTCTCAATTTGAGCTCTGAAAGCGCTACACAGCGCTTGAAATTAATTCTCAAGAATGCTCTAAAAACTTTGCCCAGCGGGCTTGGGACTGACGGTGGAGAGGAAGGAGTTTCACATCTTTGGTCAAGGTTTGCCGAGCAACTTCTAGGTGTCCCACCCATAAGGTAGCTGTGGGGGCATCTGGAGGTATGGGTTGAACTTAGTACATTTAGGAGGTCCTGACCCATGCATATATATTGCGGATTTAAGCCCTCCCAGTTTATGTTTAGGTGGATACCACTGGCTAGGTTTCATTTAGGACACATTGAGGTGGCCATGGGGGCACTTGGAGGGTAGAGGTTGAACTTATGATAGCTGGAAATCGTGATCCTTGTGTACATATTACAAACTCAAGCCCACCGCCATGTTCTTAAGCTGGGCACCATTGTCTAGATTTCCTTTAGGGCACATTTAGGTAGCCAATGGCCATGGGCACACTTGGAGGTTTGGGGTTGAACTTATGACAGCTGGAGATCATGATCCATGTGTACATATTACAAACTCAAGCTCACCACCATGTTCTTCTCAAGGCTTGCCAGATTTTGATAGCCGAGTGGGCCATGGTTTAGTGGTGAGGCAGAGCATTTATTATGATGATGACCTGGGTTCAAATCCTGTTGGGCATTTGTCATGTTCATGTGGATGAGGCTAGCCTCTAGGTGCAAGTCCTGGGGAAATTTTCAAGACAGTTTTCCCCACCATGGCTGTATGTGAAGATTACACCATCTTCCCCACCTAAGTTGTGCCAGAGGCCATAGAGAATGATGAAATACAAATGGGAGGGTGGGTTTATAGAGACCAAACTCAATAGCGTAAACCTTGGATGAAATAGAAAAGAGAGTAGGTTTATGTATACCCAGATCAAATACATCTGATTGAGCTCGATGATAGTTGAAAAAACTCAGATATAGTCTGAGAGCGGGTTTATGGATGCCCAACTCAAATACACATGAGAGAGCTTGAATATAGTTGAGAAAGCATATTGAAGCATATTAGTTTGTTAAAGGTACAATGATTTGCACAAGCTGTCCCTGATTAGGAAGAGACTGAAAATAGTACATCCAAAAAGGACTAACGGCATAATTTGGAAAGAAGAGATCAACTCAAATATGTTAATAGTCGTCTGTAGAATCATCTATAAAATGTAGCGGGACAGATCTTGTTGACTTGGGAGAAAAAAATTGCATCAAAGAAGGTGAGGAAACACTTCTCTTTCCCACAAAAGCAGGTAGTCATAGCCCTGCAAATGTCACTATGGATCAACTCAATTGCCAACAAGTATCACAATAAATGGAAGCATTCACTATAAAAACCACCAACTCTTGGAACATGAAAAAACATCTCCAAATGTGGTGGGGTCAAAGATGATATCATCACATCTTAACTGCAGAACCAAAGTTTATAGTATATACCATATATTTTCTAGGGTTTAAAACCCTTCTTTAAATCAGTTTTTTGGGTTTCTTCAATGAATCTTTTGATGACATTGCAGTGGCTTCCTTTACGCTATTCTTAGACCTCATGGACTCTCTTTATGATGTACATATGACAATGCGCCTTACTGGTTATGCAAAAACTCTGTGATGCTGCCAGCCAGTATTCTTAAATATTGTCATAAACCTAGGAAAAATATTGGGAAAGAAAAGGATGATCCAAAAAATTCCTCTGCCAATAAAATTTTCTGATCAATGCTTGAAGTGGGCCCTAAACAAAGAGAAGGAATCTGAAAACCCAGATTTACAATCCTTAGGGCAATGCTTCTAGCCAATAATCTTTGAATCAGCTAAGGAAGGTGATTAGAAACCCTGGTTCCACAGTCCCAAAAACTTGGTGATGCCACCAGCCAATAGTCTTGGGATCAGCTGTTGAAAATTAAGCATAGAAGATAGTCTGAAACATTGGTGCTGCAGTCGCAAAATAACATTGGCGCTATGAGTCAATAGTCTTGGATCAGCATTTGAAAATTAAGTAAAGAAGATAGTCTGAGACCTTGGTCTGCAGTCATAAAACAACAAGGATACCAGCAGTCAAAAGTCTCAGATTTGCTGCTGTAAAATTCGTGAAATACATCAGTGGGAAACTGTAATGCAGGGCACTTGTTAAATTTAGATAACAATGGTGTTCTATGCTTGATGCATTTTTACTTAAATCTTTCTTAGGCCCGATACAAAATAGCAATCACATAAACATGAAAGTAAAATGCTGATAGAACACAATAATAGATCAATAGAAGACAAGCCAAATATAGATCAGATTTACAATTCCTTTTGTCCAGCAAAGATATGAGATATTGTTGCGTTACGATGGTCAGCAGGATGCTTCAACCAACAAAGTCTTTCTCGGTCAGCCAGCACTTCATGTGTCACACCCACAGCCCTCAAAGACAACTCATCACAAGTCAACCCAAGAACAGTGCAGGAAAGTCAATGCAGTCAGCAGCAGAAAAGTCAACGCAGCGAACTAGGGCTTTGGTCAAACAGCCCGGAATTCCTCGATTTTAGTGCCCAGCTGTACGACCTCCTAAAATCTGATTTTCTGCAGAAGATTGAGGTTAATGACCAAGGGTTGACCACGGTCAACGCTGCAGCAGAAAGCCCTAAACAGATCAGCGCAGAAAACAGCATCTTCGCTCCACACGTGTGAGGGGAAAAAGGCCTCCAAATGCTATCGAACTTGTTAGCGCTAGAATCAGCACTTGGACTGCATCAAGCGCCTGACAAGACACATCTTAAGCTCGGGGGCTATTCTTATAATTTGATTGGGTTTTTTGGAAAGTGGTTGGATCTCAAGCACTCTGAAAGGAACGTTGAACAGATAAAAAGCTCTGACACATATGAGGGCACCCATATGTATGATGTGGTAGCAAAGTTTGTAGTTCAATGATTAGAAGAATGGGAGAAAGACAGTGGGTAGGACATAAATCCACTGCTGGGAGGAAAAATGACACAAATTCCAGACCCATAATGTCTAATGAAAGAAGGCTTTTAAAAAGGACTTACAAAAATCTCATTTTACATTTTAAGAAGCCTATTTCAAGGAATGCTTCTGACTAACATGACCTCATGAATCAAGAATGCTTGGTGATTTAAGATTGACAAAAATGAATTAACATGCATGCTAGATCAAAAGACTTATAAAAACATGAAACATGGTTTAATTCCACCTCAACAAATCCATATGTCTTGGAGGTTCACAAGACTTATAAAAACATAAGATAGAACTTTTATGATAAATCTGGAAAGACAGATAAAGTATGTCAAAACAGAAGGGAAAGCAATACACGCACCATATGATTTTGTGAATCCTCAAGAGTGTAACTGGAATATATTATGTGTTCGACAATACACTGTTCAGGAATGACATGAGAATTAGCAACAGGGCACTTGGCCCTGTGCCACCAACCATCCCCCTTTTATTACATAAAACTCAACTCTGAAATAGAGTTGCACAAAACAAATAGTTGCTAAACTTTACGAATGAAATTAAATAAAACAAACTAAAAATAGTAAACAAATTAAACTGTTGCATAAATTTAGAATTGCTGAATGATTCGAGGCTTCGATAGGAACCATGAAACTGTTTGACTACCACATAAGCTTCTTTCTGCCACCTGCCCTAACTGTCTTCAACTGTTGCAAGAAATGTGGAACTATTTGACACCTATGTGCTTAAAATTAGGGGGGTAAAACCTGCCAAAATAATCAAAATAAACAACATCAAGGCTAACAATTCGAAGTGGTTGTATGATGTGGCAGTCTATAGGAAGATTCCTCCTCTGTTCTGGTGCAACCAATTCTACAAAAAGTGTAAACAACAATGAAAGTGACGTGTGGCTGTTCCTTGAATGCTGCTTGGTGCCTCACGGAAACGTGCTGTTGCTGAGAGTAATGGTAGAAATCTGTTTCAGAGAAACTTTGCCGCTATTCCTTTCTTTTGGTTTCCTGTTTGTTGTGATAGGGATGAAGGCAGATTAAAAGAGATAGCGGAGTTTCATTTTATTATCGGGAGAGATTATTAAATAAATGATGAGCGGGAGGAGAAAAAAACCCTTTATATATATATCGCAATTGCAGATCGGGGTCGGAACGTTTAAACATAAGACACAAGAGGGAGGGAACGCGATTTGCGATGGGGGTGATGACGTGGCAAGGAGGTGGGGCTACTCGCAAATCGCAAATCGCAAGTTTTGTTATGAGAAATGGGAGGTAAGTGTTAAAACTTGCGAAGGGCGATGTGTGATGAGTGGAGGGTGACGTGGCAGGGAAGGTGGGGCCCAGACAATACCGCAAATCGCGAATCGGGAGTTTTGTTACGAGGAACAGGAGTTAAAGGTTAAGATTCGCGAAGTGCGATGTGCGATGAGAATGGAAGGTGGGGCCCATTTACATCGCAATTGGGGGAATCGGGAGTTTTGATTATAAGCTCGAGGCTATGCAGGTTTGAACATTGGCTTGGACTTGGCGCGATGTGTCCTCCTCTCTGACTTGGACTTGGACTTGGCTCTCGGTTATATGACACTTGGTTGTGTGATGAGGATTTGAGCTGAGAGCTAGGGAGCTCGATGAAGCCTATTCTTATTTTTTGCTAAAAATAATAATAATTTTATATATAAAAATATAAAATTAATATATAGGACAATAGGGAATAGATAGGACATCATTAAAATATTATTAGGTAGCTTTTAGACATGCAAATGGCCAAATAGGAATAGTTTAGGGCGTTTTAGCGTTTTGGCAAAAATGAAAATGAGGAAAGGATCGAAGAGAATGGCGAGGATGTAGCGAGAAGTGGCGAGAAAAATTGAAGCATAAAGAGCTAGAGGCCAAATGAAATGACGGAGAGGGCAACTTTCAGAGGAATCAAAACCAGTGCTAATAGTGGCTCTAATTGGGGATGATATGCCCCCTGCGGGCTATCAAGAACCGTAGACTAGTGCCTTGAATTCAACTCTTATCTCTCCAGCCAGCGATCCTGCTCATTAGCTCAAAAAACTAGCATGCCTAACCATTGGGTAATGGAGTCAAAAGCATCATTTCAATTCTGCAACTTATTTCTCCAAATTGAAGCTGGATTCAAACTGAAAACTGAAAGCTAACTTTCTAAAAAAAATGCTCAAATCAATGAGCTTATTCATTTCTCTACTTCTAATCTGATTTGAATGGCAATCTTCATGCAATATGGAACAACCATTCAAATAGCTGAAAAAACCTCATATGGATTCTGAATCTTAAGAGTAAAAGTGAAAGAATCCATATCATAACATAGTGCAGCTCATGATGAAAATAATCACAACGCGGGATATTCATAAAGCATTGAATGTCTGCACTATAAGAAGACTCCAAATCATCAACTACTGAATGAGGAAAAACAATAAATGCTACCTCTGCAATGATGTCCCTTTCAGAATTCTGAAAGGTGTAGCTGTTTATCCAAAAATTCCACTGAAAATCTGATCTCTGCATCCCCGTGAAGTCGCCACTGGATTCGAAACAATGGAGTCGCCAGGTGAAAAACTGCAATCCTCTTCAAGTTATCAATTCCTGTTCACCTTCAAGAATTGATCTTCAGCAATTAAAACAAGAGACTTGGGAGAATACTTCGTTTCAAGGCCTTCGTCTCCCGAAAGACGCACCAAAAGATGCTGGCGTTGGAATCAACACTTGGACTGCATCAAGTGCCTGACCAGACACATCTTAAGCTCGGGGGCTATTCTTATAATTTGATTGGGTTTTTTGGAAAGTGGTTGGATCTGAAGCACTCTGAAAGGAATGTTGAACAAATAAAAAGCTCTGACACATATGAGGGCACTCGTATATATGATGTGGTAGCAAAGTCTGTAGTTCAATGATTAGAAGAATGGGAGAAAGACAGTGGGTCTGTAGGACATAAATCCACTGCTGGGAGGAAAAATGACACAAATTCCAGACCCATAATGTCTAATGAAAGAAGGCTTTTAAGAAAGAGTTACAAAAATCTCATTCTACATTTTAAGAATCGTATTTCAAGGAATGCATTTGACTAGCATGACCTCATGTATCAGGAATGCTTGGTGATTCAAGATTGACAAAAACAGATTAACATGCATGCTAGATCAAAAGACTTATAAAAACATGAAATAGAACTTTTATGATAAATCTGGAAAGACAGATAAAGTATGTAAAAACAGAAGGGAAAACAATACACACACCATATGATTTTGTGAATCCTCAAGGGTGTAACTGGAATATATTATGTGTTCGACAATACACTGTTTAGGAATGACATGAGAATCAGCAACAGGGCACTCGGCCTTGTGCCACCAACCATCCCCCTTTTATTACATAAAACTCAACTCTTAAATAGAGTTGCACAAAACAAACTATTGCTAAACTTTAGGAATGAAATTAAATAAAACAAACTAAAAATAGTAAACAAATTAAATTGTTGCATAAATTTAGAATTGCTGAATGATTCGAGGCTTCGAAATCTGAAGCATGAAACTATTTGACTGCCACATAAGCTTCTTGCTGCCACCTGCCCTAACTGTCTTCTACTGCTGCAAGAAATGTGGAATTGTTTGACGCCTACATGCTCAAAATCAGGGGGTAAAGCTTGCCAAAATAATCAAAATAAATAGCATCAAGGCTAACAATTCGAAGTGGTTGTATGATGTGGCAGTCTATAGGAAGACTCCTCCTTTGTTTTGGTGCAACCAACTCTACAAAAAGTATAAACAGTAGTGAAAGTGACTTGTGGCTGTTCCTTGAATGCTGCCTGGTGCCTCGCGGAAATGTGCTGGTGCTGAGAGTAATGGTAGAAATCTGTTTCAGAGAAACTCTGCCGTTGTTCCTTTCCTTTGGTTTGTTGTTTGTCGTGATAGGGATGAAGGCAGATTAAAAGAGATAGCGGAGTTTCGTTTTATTAGTGGGAGAGATTATTAAATAAATGATGAGCGGGAGGAGAAAAAAATCCTTTACATGTATATCGCAATCGCAGGTCGGGGTCAGAACGTTTAAACATAAGACACAAGCAGGAGGGAAAACGATTTGCGATGGGGGTGATGACGTGGCAAGGAGGTGGGGCCAGGCGCAAATTGCAAATCGCAAATCGAGAGTTTTGTTATGAGCGAAATCTGAAGCATGAAACTGTTTGACTGCCACATAAGCTTCTTTCTGCCACCTGCCCTAACTGTCTTCTACTGTTGCAAGAAATGTGGAACTGTTTGACACCTACATGCTCAAAATCAGGGGGGTAAAGCCTGCCAAAATAATCAAAATAAATAGAATCAAGGCTAACAATTCGAAGTGGTTGTATGATGTGGCAGTCTATAGGAAGACTCCTCCTCTGTTTTGGTGCAACCAACTCTACAAAAAGTGTAAACAGCAGTGAAAGTGACTTGTGGCTGTTCCTTGAATGCTGCCTGGTGCCTCGCGGAAATGTGCTGGTGCTGAGAGTAATGGTAGAAATCCGTTTTAGAGAAACTCTGCCGCTGTTCCTTTCCTTTGGTTTGTTGTTTGTCGTGATAGGGATGAAGGCAGATTAAAAGAGATAGCGGAGTTTCGTTTTATTAGCGAGAGAGATTATTAAATAAATGACGAGCGGGAGGAGAAAAAAACCCTTTACATGTATATCGCAATCGCAGGTCGGGGTCAGAACGTTTAAACATAAGACACAAGCGGGAGGGAACACAGTTTGCGATGGGGGTGATGACGTGGCAAGGAGGTGGGGCCAGGCGCAAATTGCAAATCGCAAATCGAGAGTTTTGTTATGAGAAATGGGAGGTAAGTGTTAAAACTTGTGAAGGGCGATGTGCGATGAGCGGAGGGTGACGTGGCAGGGAAGGTGGGGCCCAGACAATACCGCAAATCGCGAATCGGGAGTTTTGTTATGAGGAATGAGAATTAAAGGTTAAGATTTGTGAAGTGCGATGTGCGATGAGAATGGAAGGTGGGGCCCATTTACATTGCAATCGGGGGAATCGAAAGTTTTGATTATAAGCTCGAGGCTATGCAGGTTTGAACATTGGCTTGGACTTAGCGCGATGTGTCCTCCTGTTGTGACTTTGTACTTGGAATTGGCTCTTGGTTATGTGACACTTGGTTGTGTGATGAGGATTTGAGCTGAGAGCTAGGGAGCTCGATGAAGCCTATTTTTATTTTTTGCTAAAAATTATAATAATTTTATATATAAAAATATAAAATTAATATATAATTTTATTTGCCCTTTTCAATAAGATTCGGCTAGAATAGGGAATAGATAAGACAACATTAAAATATTATTAGGTAGCTTTTAGACATGCAAATGGCCAAATAGGAATAGTTTAGGGCATTTTAGCATTTTGGTAAAAATGAAAATGAAGAAAGGATCGAAGAGAATGGCGAGGATGTAGTGAGAACTGGCGAGGAAAATTGAAGCATAAGGAGCTAGAGGCCAAATAAAATGACGGAGAGGGCTACTTTCAAAGGAATCAAAACCAATGCTAACAGAACCAATCAGATCACAATGAGAGAATGTGTGATGAGTTGATGATGAAATGACCTCCAAGTCTCTCCAATTTATATCCATTAATGAGGGTGTGTGACACATCTATTAGGCATGTGAGCCTACATTACAAATCTGGCCGACCTTGCACATGTGGAAAATAAATTCAAAATAAATGTTCTGCTCATCCGATCAAGATGATCTTTAGATCAATCTTGCACCTCTCCGAAAGAGGAATCCAACAAAAATATGACCGTCATATGAGCAGTGCAACATGGAGTTTGGACCTAGTTGCCCAAAATTAACACTCCCTTTCAACTAGGGAGAACTCCATCTGTCCACAAGTGCCATCCATCATGTACCAAACCAAACATCGTGCGTCATCTCGCCGTAACTTGCTTTGCTGGCTCTTTATTTCAGAACAAAAGGTGAGTCACAAAGACATCACACACAACTGACCTGAAGTCAGCTTAGAGGTAAAAATCTCTCTCGGACTCAAAAAGAGTCTCATAATAACCCGAAGTTAGTTTAGAGGATAAAACCTCATCATACTTGATCCCAGATCAAGGTGTTGGACACGTGCCATCAGACATAGAGAGTACGACAATCTCCAATGCATCCATCGGTCTTGCTATGGTCTCTATCCACATTTCCCACCTCATTGGCCAAATGAGAGGTACTTCCCATGAGTCCGAAACTCCATGGGTAGGATGCGTGCGAGGCACAGATCAGAGAGAGGCGTACCAACTCAACATCATAACGGTGGGGCAGAAGCACAACAAGGTTCGGCAAGCCTAGCCCTGTATGTGCTTATAGCTCCAAGAAACTATCCCCAAGCCCCCTGGAGCTCCCAGAGCTCATAGTCCAACTCAAGCAGGACCCTCATAATAGGGTCTTTCCACAATTCCAAGCTTCTCACGGAAGGTTAGGAACTTGACCTTCCCCAGGGGTTTGTGAGAATATCCGCGACCTGCTCATCAGTTCCTATATGATCGAGCCTTATGGCATCTCGCTGTACCATATCTCGGATAAAGTGGTACTTGATATCAATATGCTTGGATCGATCGTGGAACACGGGATTCATAGCAAGATGAATCCCACTCTTGTTATCACAAAGGATAATGGTGGTATCTAGCACATGCCCGAATAGCTCACTGAAGAGCTTTCGCAACCAAACATCTTCACAACAGGCCATACTCGCTGCAATGTATTCGGCCTCAACGGTGCTCAAAGCCGTCAACTTCTGCTTCCTGCTCATCCAAGATAGCGAAGCAGAACCCAAGGTGAAGCAACATCCAGATGTGCTCTTGCAATCCACCACACTGCCAACCCAATCAACATCAGTATATCCATGGAGTCTCAAACTCCAAGCAGTGTATCTCAACCCATGGTTGATTGTGCCTCGAAGATATCTCAATAGATTCTTGGCACCAATCTAGTGAATGTGATGAGGATCAACCATATGTTGACTCAAAGTGTTCACTGCAAAACATACGTCCGGACGAGAGTTCACTAAGAACATCAGGGCCCCCACGAGTTGACGATACTCGGTAGGATTTGCTAGCACGGGCCCAACAACGTTTCCACTCAACTTCTTAAAGTTGAGTTCCATCAGTGTCGACATAGACTTACAGTCCACCATACCAAATCTCTCCAGTAGCTTCACAACATATTTTCCTTAAGAAAGGAAAATCTCACCTGGCCTCTGCCAGACCTCCAAGCCTAGGAAGTAGTGCATCAGTCCTAAGTCTTTCATCTCAGAGGGTCAGCACCTGTCAGGAAGAGATCGTCCACATAGACAACCAAAATGAGAGGCCTTTCTTTATCAACCTTAAAATAAAGGTTCGAATCAACATTACTTTGAGTGAAGCCCAGCTTCATCAAGTAGCTATCTATCCTCTCATACCAAGCCCTAGGGGCTTGCTTCAACCCATAGAGGGCTTTCTTCAACCTGCATACATGGGTGTCTCTATCTCGGACTTCGAACCCCAGAGGTTGCTCCACATACACCTCTTCCTTTATAGGTCCATGCAAAAAAGCAGTCTTCACATCCATCTGATGTAGACTCCATCCTTGCATAGCAGCAAGGGCAATAATAGATCGGATGGTGGTATAGCGGGCCACAGGTGTAAATATATCATCATAGTTTATGCCTTCCTTTTGAGAGAAGCCTCGGGCAACAAATCTTGCCTTTCCTCCGGTCTCGGGACCACTTCCCAGACATCATTTTTCATAATGGACTCGTACTCTTCGTGCATAGCATCCTTCCAAACTTGATGCTTTATGGCTTCTTCAAATGTTCCAGGCTCAGTTTGTACTATCGTACTCATGGCTGCTAGATACCCTTGGTATCTCTTCGGCTTCTTGCTTTCATGAAATGTCCCCCTTGGGGCAATATGTCTCTTGGCATCTTCGAGAATATCCCTAAGCCATGAGGTTCTTCTCTTATTTGAAGGAGGTAGATCAATGGGATCCATAGGTCCTTCAACATCGGGCATCAGGTCATCCTTCGGCTCTTTCAGCTTCCCTGCTTCTTCATCTTCTTTGTCTTCCTTGGAGCTAGGAAGATTTCTCACTTTCTTGAGGGCAACATCTTCATCGAAGGTGACATCGTGGCATATCTCCACTTCTCTTTGACCAGGCACATGGATTCTATATGCCTTCGAAGTTTTGCTGTAGCCCACAAACATTCCCTTTTTTCCAGAAGCATCCAACTTGCTTCTCTTTTCTTTCGGCACATGAAAGTAAACAGGACAACCAAAAACTCTAAAATGAGAAACATCAGGTTTCTTACCAGAGAAGACTTCTTCGGGAGTTTTGGAGTCCAAAGCAGAATGCGGGCATCTATTTTGAACATACATAACAGTGTTCGCAGCTTCTCCCCATAGAAACTTTGGAAGACCTTGGTCACATAGCATGGTGTAGGCAGCTTCCACAATGGTCCTGTTCTTTCTTTCAGCAACACCATTTTTCTCAGGAGTGTACGCAGTTGTCGTCTCCCTCTTAATGCCAACTTCTCTACAAAAGACATTAAACTCATTTGACTCGTACTCGGTCCCATTGTCGGTCCTCAAAACTTTGATTTTCTTCTCGGTTTGATTTTCCACCAAGGCCTTGAAGGTCTTGCGAGAGAAGTCATTTGTAAAAGTCATTTAATAGGAACATCCTCCCAAGGATGTCACGGGCAGCATACCAGATAAGTCAGAATGTATCAACTGCAAGATATCAGTTGTCTTTGTGACACTTGAGGGGAATGGTCCCCTTGTATGCTTCCCTTCGACACAACCCTGATATACCTTCATGATCATCTCTAAATTCGGGCATCCCTGTCACCACCTTCCTTGCTTCGGGAAGGGCTTTGTAATGAAGGTGTGCAAACCTCCGGTGCTATAACTCTGTTTGAAGAGTTGTATCACATGACATAGCCCCCAATGCACTTCCTCCAACCTGGTAGAGTGTATAAATTCTAAAACCAATAGTAAGAGCTTCCTTGAAGTTCTTCTTCCAAATACGTACCTTTCCATCAACGAATGCCACCTTGAACCCTTTGTCTTCCATTGCCGAGATGGACACAAGGTTCTTCTTCAAATCAGGTACGTACAACACATCTTGTAATTGAAGGATTTGACCTTGAGATAGATGGAGGGTCACAATCCCCGTCCCTTTCACGGGATTGGTGGCATTATCTCCAAGGATAATTTCCAGATTAGCATCCTTCTCAACCAAATCAGGGAGTGCTTCTTTATAACCAGTGAGGTGCCTTGAAGCACCACTATCATTCAACCAAACATCCAAGGTGTCGGGTGGAGATGCAGCAGAGAGGGCAGAGACAAGAATAAGTTCATTTCTCTTATTATCAACAACATTAGACTCATCATACCTGAAATTTCTTGACCTCTTGAAAGGTTGCCCATTTCCACTGCGATACGATCAGAGGGAGCCTTCCTTTTTCTTTTGAACCTGTTGTTCCTGCCATTCCCTCTCAAGTTGTTGTTGTCATCATCCCTGTGAGAGCCCCTTCTATTAGGGCACTCTCTTGCATAGTGACCAATGTTGTTACAAGTGTAACATCTTCCCTTCCTTTGGGCCTCGCTCTACCATGGTTTTGATTTGTCGGGCCACCATGGTTCTTCTTCTTTGCATGAGCGACAAAGGCCGGGTCACTTCCATTACCATTAGAGGCATATTCCATCATTCTTGTTCCTCTTGAGTGCATCTCGTCAATATTTCATCAAAATCAGGAATCACATTATTATTAAGAATAGTGGTATTGAATACATACCAATCACGGGGGAGACCTCCAAGTTTAATAAGAACCATCTCTCGATCAGATATTGCTTCCCCAATAGCTAGGAGGTTCTTCCTGATTTTAGTGAGCCTCATAAAATAGGATTGAATAGATTCATCCTTGCCCTTCTTGATATTCTTCAATTGATTCTTGAAAAAAAGGATTTGATTAACATTGCTAGCCCTGAACATGCTCACCAGCTTATCATACATCTCTTTAGATATGTTCAGTTCAGAAATGTAAGCAACCAAGTGCTTATGAATAGAATCACGAATAATCATCTTTGCTTTGATTTCCCCTTTTCTATACTTTGTCTTCGTGGTAGCAGTTGCATTTGATGGAGGCTCTTGAATCTTCCCCTGCACATAGTCCATGACATCTTGATCTTCTAGCACCAAATCCAAGGACATCTTCCATGCATGATAATCAAATTTATCAGTCAATTTATCATCAGCCTTGAAACCCTTGTAGGTTGAGGAGGCCATTTGTCCTTGATAAGATTCCTTCCTTTAGTGATTGCTTCTAACACAAACTTGGACTTTGTCTTCACCTTAGCTCTGATACCATGTTAAAATTTAGATAACCATGGTGTTCTATGCTTGATGCACTTTTAATTCAATCTTTCTTAGGCCCGATACAAAATAGCGATCACATAAACATGAAAGTAACATGCTGTTAGAACACAATAATAGATCAACAGAAGACAAGCCAAATATAGATCAGATTTACAATTCCTTTTGGCTAGCAAAGATATGAAATATTGTTGCGTTACGACAGTCAACGGGATGCTTCAGCCAACAAAGCCTTTCTAGATCAGCTAACCTTCCATGTGTCACACCCACAACCCTCAAAGACAGCTCATCACAAGTCAACGCTGGTCAACCCAAAGTCAACGCAGGAAAGTCAACACAAGACAACAATAGAAAAGTCAACGCAGCAGATTAGGGCTTCGATCAAACAACTCGGATTTCCTCGATTTTAGTGCCTAGCGGTATGACCTCCTAAAATCAAAATTTTGGCAGAAGATTGAGGTCAAACGACCAAGGGTTGACCACGGTCAATGCTGGTCAACGCTGCTGCAAAAGAGCCTTAAACAGATTCGAAAATTTCAGACTTTAGCTCCACGCGTGTGAGGGGAAAAATGCCTCTCAAAGGCTATCGAACCAGTCAGATCACAATGAGAGAATGTGTGATGAGTTGATGAGAAAATGACCTCCAAGTCTCTCCAATTTATATCCATCAATGAGGGTGTGTGACACATCTATTAGGCATGTGAGCCTACATTACAAATTTGGTCGACCTTGCACACGTGGAAAAATAAATTCAAAATAAATGTTCTGCTCATCCAAACAAGATGATCTTTAGATCAATCTTGCACCTTTCCGAAAGAGGAATCCAACAAAAATATGACCATCGTCATATGAGCAGTGCAACATGGAGTTTGGACCTAGTTGCCCAATATTAACACCACCCAAATAGGAAATTGACCCAAATGTCTAGGTGCTAAAATGCAGATAGAGGAGTGAATAAAGAGATAAGGAGATTAGTGAATGCACTGTTAAGAAGATGAAAATGGATTCGAGGATTATGAAGATTAATGAGAATGTCGTCAACACCAAGGTCCAATAAATTGGTCCTTGACAACGATGCCAAAAAATGTTGCGTTGATGGGCTCAACGGAAATATGAAAAAATCGTATGATGATAAAGTTGAGATAATGTCGTTGAAGTGCCGAGAATAAGATATCCCCAGCAACGGGACCATAAAATGTTGTCGCTTGGATTGTACAGGAACCGTGACAACGCTAAGGACGGGGGCTTTCACTTTGATCCCCGCCCATTTTGTTCTAGTTATCTCCCAATAGCAGGCTATTGGGAGTAGTCCCTATGGAATGAGATAGAATGAAACAAGTTGGAAACAACTTGCTTGGGAGACAGATGAGTGGTCTAACCATTTGGTTGAATTTAAGCAAGGTTATTGATTAGATTAGTTTATTTATTATGAGACCAGTGCCTTAATGGGGTCACAAATCCTTGTTTTTAGTAAAGAAAGAACAAATAACCAGATGGACACCTGCTGCTTGAGATGACCTAGTTGCCCAAAATTAACATAACCCCCATCCTGAGCGTTGTCGCGGTGCCTGTACAATCTGGGCGACAATAGGGCCCAAAATTTGGCTTTTGGGAGGTTGATGCAGCTAAAAGAACAAAAAAGAGCATATGATGGCCACAAACAAAAACAAGAGATGGCCGAGACATACACATTAACACATGGGATAAAGCCTAGCATGAGCTCTACCTCACTCATTATGCCCATCACTTGGTTCCTGAGCACATGTTGCTCTTCATATTATGAGAAGGAACCCTTGCATGTCCCAACCCCTGGTAGGCAATGTGTTGCCTCACCGTTAAGGGGGTAATAATTGTTATACATCATTCAAAGCAAGCTCTAACCCTTTGAGCTACGAGTAGTAATACAAAGAAAAATCAAGAAAAGTTAATGGCGCACAAGAGGGGTGGAAAACAAAGGCTGATTTGGTAACTCATGCATCCACGATTGCTCCCTCCCCACATCTATACACTCAAGATGAGAAACCCATCATAGCTGGTCCCTTTGACCATGACACTCGCCATGAAGTCTTCTCCCCTCCATTCCATCATTATTCACATGACACGTATCAATTGAAGGGTGGACCAAGGACATGTCGTTTCCCCTTAGGCGCCAGAAACACCTAATAGGATGGTCTATTAGCCACTCCTACCAATGGAGGTAACACCATTGCAAGTTCAAAGCCTCAATTTTGGAAGGGAAGCCTAATTTGAAGTGTCAAATTGCCCATTACCTTCAATCTTGGTTCACTTAGATGCAAAAATGATTAAATGTACCTAATGATGTAGTTGCTAGCACTGGGGCTTAAGTCTTTTAGAGGAGCATATTGACACCCACAAGGTGGAGTGTTGAGAGCCACAAGACTTCAAGCAACAATAGAGCATCATACATATCCTTGGGCACCTCCAACACCCATATCGTTCCAACACTTTGCCCTACATTGATGATTTTTATGGGATGATGCACCTGGATCCAGCATGCCCCCAACTGAACTAACACTTCATGAGGGGTTGACAGCTGATCCAGGGCCCGAAGGAGGATGGTGTCACACCTTGAGACATGGGAGGGAAGCACCACCTTGAAAGCCCCCGTTGTTGGAGTAGAGACGAGAATTTTGACCACTTGGAGACCCATGAGACCACTTTTGCGCCCCAAGATGAAAATTGGGGTCCACAAAGGAGCATTGACAGAGACCTAAGGGCCAACCCTTAGGAGATGATTTTAGAGGGCTTCTACTCACAACTTGGTACCAACTTAGGGGCTTGGTACCAAATTCAACCCCTTCAAGGCCAAGCTTGCTAACTAGGGCTTGGTGCGCACTGCGAATCCCTAAGCAAGGTGCATTTGTGGGATTGGAGAGCCTAAACATCAAGGGGACTGCATTTGCCACAAGCCCTTAATCTTGTCATCCACTTAATCTTGTCCATAATTTTCTTTGCCCTAATTGTTTTCGCTAAGGTAAAACCCTAGTCTAGTCTTGCTTCAACTTAGGGGCTTGTTTGAGTGTTTCATGAGCCTTATTGAAAATCATTGTTGGAAACCCTTTCTGTTTTGCCTTGACCTTTGGCCACCCCAACACTCAACCAATCAATCAAGCCTTGAGTCTTGTGCTCTTAACCCTAGGTCTCTATAAAGAAAGCGGATTTCTTTCAATTGGAGCCCAAAGCCTAAATTGTGCCTTTCTTGTAGAAGTTTTCATTGAGTCACCTTGTACACTAACACTAGAATATCCATTAGGTGACCTTCTCACATACCAGGACTGCTCCCATTGATGAAAATCTGTAAAGAGCAAGGGCTTTTGACTACGATGACGGTAGGCCATCACCCCATTATTGTCACTTGGTCTAGTGTTAGGCTTGTAGGGTGCCTCTCTTCAAGGCTTGCTGGATTTTGCGGCAACAAGGCTTGTAGGCTAAAAGAATGAGTCATATGGGAAAGCCGTAGCTCAATATGACATTACAAATAACTCTCAAATGTGTATTTATACACAACTCAAGAGGTAGACCATATGGTGCTTTACCCAAGAGGGGTTATGGGCCAACACAATGACTAGATAACTCTTAACCACCAAGTAATATGATAAATGAGTGCTGACTAGGTCAGCTGTAAGCCAAACCCTAGAAACACGCTAATATACAGTAATAATGATTACAAAATGTGAAGATTACCCCATCATTTACTCATATTGGCTATATGTTGCTTTAAAGAGTTCATCTGATCCTTTTACCTGTACTAGATGACTAGTTAATGTAGTTCAGGTGCACAACTTTTAGACTTGGGGAGGATATTATTTATGGACTCTCCCCTTTCTACTCGCTGAATTAATAAACTAGGAATATTGGCCTACAATATTAATAAACTAGTTCTACTAGCTGAATTATGTAATTTGTTAATGTGTATGGGAAAAACGATTCCATTATGTAGGGACCAGATTCAATCTCTGGTTCATGCTGGATGGATCGTTTGGGTGTTTAGGTCCTTTCTAAAATACCAAAAATGTTTTATGACTTTTTTTTGTTCAAACAAGATGCTCTCTCTCTCCCTCTCTCTCTCTCTCTATATATATATATATATATATATATCTTTGAAGCATTTAATGTTTCTGTCATGTATTTCTGTCAATTTTGAATTCATAATTAATTATGCAATATCTAATTCTCATGATAACTACCGTTCCTCCCTAGTTTTTGCTTTTTACAGTTTTTCTCTGCTCAGAGAAGAACTTCCAGAATTACAATGTAGTATCCCGTTTCGGGGATATCTCTAAATCACAAGCAAACTCCAACCAGAGATGGACTGGGAGGGCGTTTACCAGATATTTCACCTCTGAGAAGAGGGTGAGATTTGGAGGCTACTTGGCCCTTTCCAGACTTTGTATAAGAGTATGAGATAAACACACCAAGTGGTATAGAACTAGAATGCCCAGAAATACATAAAGATAACAGTAAAGCAGATATACAATAGCATAGATAGAATGTATGACAAATCATCCAGAAATATAGAGAGAGAATGCTAAACCATTTTATTATACCGAGAAATATAATGAAGTATAATAGATGATCAGAGTGATGGCACCTAGACTTGCTCAAGGCAAGTGAAGAAATACTCTCAGAATACCCAAGAAATGGCTGCTCTCTGAACTGCGTCCCAGCTGCTGGAAAACTGCTGTGTAGTTGCTACTGCTGAAATGAACTGATGACTTGGGGCTGATTCCCTCGCCGGAATGAGCTGAAAATCTGGAATCCACCTCTACTCATCAACCACAGCAAACCCCAGAAATCATATCTGAAATGGCTGACCTCCGAAAATCACCCCCTTGGGGAATTACACTGCCCTCCAAGGCTTTGCGCAGAGGCTAAATAGGAACCACTGGAATGCAGCCTCAAACTCCACGAAAATCCTCCCAAAGGTAAAGGCTGATCCTCTGCTCAATCTGCAAGCTCAAAACCCCGGCAAGAAACTCAATCCAGAGCTCCTCTAGAATGGACTGCGTCCTCCCTCTCAAGACTGCACAGTCTCTGAATGCCCAGCTCCACAAGAAAACCCAAACATCAATCCTCTCACAAAATACTGAAGAAACTACCTTTCCCGAGCAGGCACTCGAAGTCCCTCGGGGCTAAGGGCGAGATCTCCGCTCGGAGACACTCAACGCACTAAACAGTGCTGCAGACAGGCTAAACAGCCAGTGTGCTCAAGAAGTCAAACGACCGGCTCAATATCATCAACAACGAATGATCAAAATGAGGAGGCTCTCCCCTCTATATAGCATGAGCCCCTCTCAACCCTAAGGCTCACCTCCTCCAACGTTGCCACATGCTCCCTCTTGGCCTGCGCAGTCCCTCCATGTGTCTACGTGGGTCCCCTCTCTGCGTGGTCTCTTGGCCCCCATGGCTCACTTAAGTCACAACGTTGTGCTACTAGGGAGTGAACTTTTATTTCTAAAGTGAGTTATGTCTTCTTTACTCACCTTTTTATTTATGAATAAACTATAGACGACAAAATTGAGCAAAATTGAATATTCCAATTAGCCATATCTAATTAGGAATATTACAGTCTCCCTCGAAAAAATGTTGCTTGTCCTCAAGCAACTGAAGTGATGGATGCTGCAAAATTTTCTCACTCTCCCAAGTGGCATCCTCATCTGGCAAATTCTTCCACCTCACCAAGAATTCCCGGACTGTCCTACTCCGTAGCTGCCTCTTCCTGGTATTAATAATAGCCTCTGGCTGCAACACCAAATGCCCCTCATCATCCGTGGGTGGTAGCTCATTTGTCACTGTCACCTGCTGCCCTAGTGCCTTCTTCAGGCATGATACATGAAAAACGTTATGAATCTTGCTGCCTTGGGGTAGCTCCAACTCATATGCAACCTGTCCAATCCGGTGTATCACCCTATATGGCCCGTAAAAGCGGGGCTTGAGCTTTTCAGCTCCCTTCTGCTTCAGTGACGACTGTCGGTATGGCTGTAATCGTAGGTAGACCAAGTCCCCTACCTCAAACTGTCTCTCCACCCGACCCCTGTCAGCATACAGCTTCTACTGGTTTTGCGCTGTAGCCATATTGTCCTTGAGAGCTCGGAGAATATCCTAACTCTCTTGGATCCAAATCTTGGCTCTTGGAGCCTTACTAGCACCAAACATCACATCAGCAAAAGATAAAGAATGATACCCATACAAAGCATAGAATGGTGACATACCAATGGACATGTGATGTGTAGTGTTGTAGCAGTACTCCCCCAGATGCAACCACTTCAACCATGCTCGCTGCTGTCCACTGACATAGTTACGCAAGTAGCCCTCCAGCCACTTGTTAACTATGTCCGTCTGTGGGTGATAACTGGTACTCGGTGTCAACTCCGTCCCCACCAACCGGAAAAGCTCCTGCCAAAATCCGCCCATGAAGTGGCTGTCCCTGTCACTAATGATGGTCTTAGGAAGACCATGTAGCCTGAAAACCTCTCTGAAGAACAGCTCGGCCACCTTTGCTGCTGTGTAGTGTGCGGATATGGCGAAAAAATGCGCATACTTTATCAGCCGATCAACGAAGACAAAGATACAACCCTTGCCCTGCACCATGGGCAACCCTGTGATGAAGTCCATCGAAATACTCTCCCATTTCCCCTCCGGAATGGGAAGAGGCTGCAATAATCCTGCGGGATGGCTCATCTCCCCCTTGTTCCTCTGGCAAACATCGCATTCCCTGATGTGCTAGAGTACGTCCTCCTTGAGGCCCTTCCATGAGAACCTCTCCCTAATGGCCTTGTAGGTTTTGGTAAACCCCTGATGGCTGGCCAATGGTGAATCATGTGATGCCTGAAGTATCTTCTTCTTGAGCTGAGATTCCTCAGTCAAGAAGATCCGGTCCCTGTAGTAGAGGATCTCATCGACCACCCTGTACTTATCATCCGCCACCTGTCCATCTAGAGCCTCACATGCAAATCTGTCCTTGGAGTACTCAACTAAAAGTCGAGCCCTCCAGTCTGTATCCAAGCTCATAAGAGACAACGTGGCTGGTCTATGTGAAAGGGCATCTGCTACCACGTTGTTCTTACCCTTGACATACTCAATGTCAAAGTCATATGCCTGGATCTTATTGATCCACTTCTGCTGCCTCTCCTGTAGCTGCTTCTGCTCCAAAAAGAACCGGAGGCTGTTGTGATCAGTCCTCACCCTGAACCTGTTTCCCACCAAATACTGCTGGAATTTGGCCAATGCATGCATAATGGCCAGCATCTCCTTGTTGTATATAGAATACAACCTCTCGTGTGGAAGGAGCTTTCGACTCTCAAAGGCTATAGGGTGACCTCCCTGCATCAATACTGCGCCGATCCCCTCTCCTGACACATCACACTCCAAAACAAATGGCTGCGTAAAATCCGGCAATGCATGCACTGGGCAGCTGCTCATCACCTCCTTGAGCCTATCAAAGGCTCGCTGCGCTGTATCCGACCAACTGAATGCTCCCTTCTTCGTCAAATCTGTAAGAGGGTGCAGCAAGCTGTGAGAAACTCTTGACGAACTTCCTGTAATAAATACAAATGCCAATGAATCCTCGAAGTTCTGTCACATTCCTCGGCTCCGGCCAATCTCTGATGGCTCTGATCTTCTCCTCGTGGACTCTCACTCCGTCCACCCCTATGAAATGTCCCAAGTACAACATCTCCGACAACCCAAACTCACACTTGGAGAGCTTGGCATAGAATTGCTGCTCCTCCAAAATGCACAACACTGCCTCAATGTGCTGGAGATGCTCCTCCCAAGTCCTGCTGTAAATGAGGATATCATCAAAGAACACCAACACAAACTTCCTCAAGTGACTGCGGAAGATGTGATTCATGCAAGACTGGAATGTCGCTGGTGCGTTGGTTAGCACGAAGGGCATCACCAAAAACTCAAAGTGCCCATAGTGACACCTGAAGGTGGTCTTCGGAATGTCCTGTTCCCTCACGCGAATCTGATGGTACCCCGATCTCAAATCAATCTTTGAGAAGAATCGGGCTCCTCTCAACTCATCCATCAACTCATCGATCCTGGGTATAGGGTACCTGTTCTTCAGGGTCTTCTTGTTCAGGGCCCTGCAGTCGATATACATCCTCAAAGTGCCGTCCTTCTTCTTCACCAACACCATGGAAGAAGCAAAAGGACTCGTGCTCGGTCGGATGTGCCCAAGAGCCAGCAACTCCTGGATGGCTCGCTCAATCTCATCCTGATAGGCTTTGGGATGCCTATAGGGTGTGGTAATCACTGCTTGAATACCCTGCTCCAACTCAATAGTGTGCTCAAAACCCCGATCCGGTGGTCGGCCTGGTGGTATATCCCCGAACACTGTATCATACCTATCAAGGATGGCCTGTATATCAGGATGAACGGCCTGACTGGTAGTCCCTGCCTCTGATGCCCGCAACTCAACCGCCCACTCTATGTCTCCCTTTCGGAAATCTGCCTCCATCCGGTGAGCCGAAACAGTCTGAGGTGGGTAAGTGTGCATCCCGCGGATCTTCTCATGCTTCCCGGTCTTGTTATCATCCCACGCCATCTCCAAGGCCTCCCAATTTGTGGTGACCTTTCCCAGAGTAATCAGCCACTGAACACCCAATACCACATTGGTATCTGGTATGTTGACCACGAAAAAGTGGTCGGTCACAGTGTAGGTACCCATCGTCACTGCCAACTCTGGAACATACCGGGCACACTGCATCGTCTGAGCTCCTGGGACTAAAACTGAAAATCTATCGAAGCTCTCAGTCGGGATCCCTCTTCGCTCAACCATCTGTGCATCGATGAAGTTGTGGGTTGCCCCACTGTCAACCAAAACTGATACTCGCTGACCACATATTGTCCCTCGTACGCGCAACGTCAAATACTTAGGAACTCCTCGCAATGTTGCAAGGGTCCCCCCTGTGGGTGCAAAAGCTGCACCTCCTGCTCCTGGAGGTGGTGGTGGTGGCAACTGATCCTGGGCTGTCTGACTGTTTCCTGCCTCCATGTCATCCTCCTCATCCTCTTCCCCGCTACTCTCGGAGAATACCTCAATGAAGTGTGCTTTGCTAGCAGCACATTTATGTCCTGGTGCCCACGACTCCTGACAGGTAAAGCACAACCGCTTCTTCTTCAACTCCCTCCTGGCATCATCATCCGTCTGTGCTCGTCCTGGATTCCCCTTTGGAGGCGGAATCCTCACATCCTTCCCCTTGGGCTGGAAACCCTGTCTCTGGGGGTAAGGTGTCCGAGTCCTGGGCAATGCATCCTGTAAATCTCGGGTCCTGCTAATAGCATCCTGGAGTGTGGCTGGTCTAGTAGATCTGACTAGACCCCGAAGTGGATCTGCTAACCCCTCCACAAACATATAGATCATCCGGGCCGCGGATAGATCTGGCACCATCACTGAAACCCTCAAGAAGTCTGCAATGTATGTCTCTGGGCTCCCGGTCTGTTTGAGCCTCGTCAGCTCAACAAAATGTTGTTCCGGATCCCTCCGGTCAAATCTCTTTATCAACCTCCTGGTAAACTCGGCATATGTCGTTACTGTAGAATGTCCGAGTGTAACCATCCCATGGAACCACCAGTCCTGGGCCTCACCATCCAAATGTAATGTCGCCACCTTGATGGCCTCTGCCTCCGACATCTGGTTAAGTTGGAAATAGATATCCAACTTCTCCACCCAAGACTTCGTCGAACTGTTTGATGAACCATCAAACGTAGGCAAGTGGAATCTGCTAGCTGTGCGTTGGGTATCTTCGTCATGATAATGTCGGTGCCCTCTATGATGGTCGCGGGGTCTACTGTCTTGCTGAAGCTGAACAAAGTCTCTGAACGAGAGAGCATCCTTGAACCCCTGCCCATAGGCCTGATACTCTGCAAAATAATCACCCATATGCTCGGGCTCTGCCTCCTGCTGGGTTCCTGCCCCTGTGTCTGCTCCTAAGAAAGTGGGCATGGTAGAGCGTGTACGTGCATGCGAAGCCATCTGTTGAGTAGTATCACGCTGCGTAGCACCATGCTCCGGCAAATGGTGAGATGTACCCGATCCCTCACTTACCTGGAAAACCCGTCGGGTCCCACGCTGTCTAGCCTCCACAGCGGTGAGTCTCTGACCCATCACCTCAATCTGTCTCGCTAGATCCTGCACTGATTTGAGGAGTGCCTCCCCAAACTGTTTTGCCTCACTATCATCTGCCATCGGCTCTCTCTGCTCTAAATCTAACACAGGCTCGTCCTGCTTTGCGTCTGTCACAGGCTCCTCCTGTTCTGTGTCCACCACCCGAACACAGTCTCCCTCTCCGTAGGTGTTCTCCAACCTACGCTCACGATCTCTGTACTTTCTGCCTCTGTAACAAATGTATGGCCTCTTCCTCGGTGTCATAGACAACTAGCTCCACAGGCTGAGCCAGAACTATGCTCTGGTACCACTGTAATATCCCGTTTCGGGGATATTTCTAAATCACAAGCAAACTCCAACCAAAGATGGACTGGGAGGGCGTTTACCAGATATTTCACCTCTGAGAAGAGGGTGAGATCTGGAGGCTACCTGGCCTTTTCCAGACTCTGTCTAAGAGTATGAGATAAACACACCAAGTGGTATAGAACTAGAATGCCCGGAAATACATAAAGATAATAGTAAAGTAGATATACAATAGCATAGATAGAATGTATGACAAATCATCCAGAAATATAGAGAGAGAATGCTAAGCCATTTTATTATACTGAGAAATATAATGAAGTACAATAGGTGATCAGAGTGATGGCACCTAGACTTGCTCAAGGTAAGTGAAGAAATACTCTCAGAATATCCAAGAAATGGCTGCTCTTTGAACTGCGTCCCAGCTGCTGGAAAACTGTCGTGTAGCTGCTACTTCTGAACTGAATTGATGACTTGGGGCTGATCCCCTCGCCGAAATGAGCTGAAAATCTGGGATCCACCTCTACTCACCAACCACAGCAAAACCCAGAAATCATATCTGAAATGGCTGACCCCCGAAAATCACCCCCTTGGGGAATTACGTTGTCCTCCAAGGCTCTGCACAGAGGCTAAATAGGAACCACTGAAATGCAGCCTCAAACCCCACCAAAATCCTCCCAAAGGCAAAGGTTGATCCTTTGCTCAATATCCAAGCTCAAAACCCCTGCAAGAAACTCAATCCGGAGCTCCCCTGGAATGGATTGCGTCCTCCCTCTCAATGACTGCGCAGTGTCTGAATGCCCAGCTCCGCAAGAAAACCCAAACATCAATCCTCCCACAAATTGCTGAAGAAACTACCTTGCCCGAGTAGGCACTCGAAGTCCCCCGGGGCTAAGGGCGAGATCTCCGATCGGAGACACTCAATGCCCTAAACAGTGCTGCAGACAGGCTAAACAGCTAGCGTGCTCAAGAAGTCGAAACGACCAGCTCAATATCATCAACAACGAATGATCAAAATGAGGAGGTTCTCCCCTCTATATAGCGTTAGCCCCTCTCAACCCTAAGGCTCACCTCCTCCAACGTTGCCACGTGCTCCCTCTTGGCCTGCGCAGTCCCTCCATGTGTCTACGTGGGCCCCCTCTCTGCGTGGTCTCTTGGCCCCCCTTGGCTCACTTAAGTTACAACGTTGTGCTACTAGGGAGTGAAATTTTATTTCTAAAGTGAGTTATGTCTTCTTTACTCACCTTTTTATTTATGAATAAACTATAGACGGCAAAATTGAGCAAAATCGAATATTCCAATTAGCCATAGCTAATTAGGAATATTACATACAAGATGAGCTTACCATGATTACTTGTAGATTCTTTGGGTAGGTTCCAAATTTTATACCACTACAGTTTGTATTATTTGATTATTTTTCAGTGTCCTTGCAGTAATTCAACATTTTTTGAAGGTGGTTGCACATATTTAGTCAGTTGATTTTGCTTTTTGTTTTGACCAGATTTGGCATGGGTAACAAATTTGCTTAATAGATCAATAGAGTTGTTGGCTCGCTGAGAGATGCAGATAATTTCTTAACATTTGGTAAAAGCAGATACAACTTCTTGTTAATTAAAATTTCTTAGGCGAATTGTTAGGTAAGCCTTAGTCCTTAATATGAAGTCTGTCAATCAATAAATTTATTCTGGCTCCAAACGATTCCAATATATGCAAAGCACCATAGCATATGCTCATTTTGTTGGCTGAACATGTTGCCTTAGTCCTTTTCTTT
Organism: Pinus albicaulis; assembly: GCA_034641835.2. Taxonomy (NCBI): domain Eukaryota; kingdom Viridiplantae; phylum Streptophyta; class Pinopsida; order Pinales; family Pinaceae; genus Pinus; species Pinus albicaulis. The sequence goes on from CM076584.1 coordinate 173,325,822, forward strand.
TGCTTGTTTGTTCATACTTACTTTGAGCTAATATTGTATACACTGTAAATATATGATGATTGAATTCAATCAGATTCGAAGATTTGATCTACCCTCTGTTTTTGTTGTTCTCTTTGTTCTATAATCTTTGGACCTGGAAAGATGGTTGCTTTTACCTATTCATAGCCTAGATAAATGACTTAAATCTGTGTGCAGCTCTCTCTCTCTCTGTATATATCTGAGGTCAGTGACCAGAAAAGGGTAATACATGCATGTTATATGTAATTCAGAGGAACTTAGCATCAAAGCGACTGTTGGCACCTTCCTGTTTTGAGTCTGTCTAGTTGTTCAAGTGTGCAGTCAATTCATGCTTGCAATATAGTTGTTCTGGTTTCTTACCTTGACTTAACTGTTCCTAATGTTTGCAGCCCAAGATTTGAAGATGAAATTACCCGAGATTTGAAACATACTGGAGCGGGAATATTGTCCATGGCTAATGCAGGTCCTAACACAAATGGCAGTCAATTCTTCATTTCACTGGCACCAACACCATGGCTTGATGGTACTGTAACTTTGATGACTTGTTTTGAGAGCTTCTTCTGCATGTGCACGATGTAATCAGGAATAGCTTGTATATGGATGCAAGAAGCGATCTGTTGAATTTAGAATCATTTTACATTGTCATTTGTATAATGCATTTCTTTATCCTATATTTTGACCTATGGTTTGCATCCCATAAATTTTTTCATGCACGTCCTAGCATTTGTTTTGCCACATATCATCATCTTTATGTTAGAGGGTTTCATGTTGTTGACTAACTTTTGGAATGCCTTTTGCATGAACCCATCATTGAATCACTGTTACAACTTACGAGTGTTGACCACTTTGCCTGTAATTTTGTAAGCCTTTTCTCAATCAACACTACATATGGTTGCCTGTAAAATTTGACAACAAACAGTGAGATAGAGTCCAAAAGTGTTTGTTGTGTTTGAGAATCGTGCTAAGGTGGGGACGAAAGCAATGTTTAAATTTGAGGGTCATAGTCATGGTCCACAATTGCTTGAAGTTGACACCTCGTTAGATCATTGCTTGGGGGCATTGTTGTCTCATTGGCTTCATCGAATTGGGATACTTGGTGTTGCGTAGCTTGAGTAGTGGTGAGAACGTGCATCTCATGGTCTCAATTCACTTCCTGGACATATTATTTGATTTGCCTTTAAAATTGGGCAAATGCATTTTATAACGAGGCTTAGGCTTCCCTAAATTTCCATTATTATTGTATGAGAGTTAACATTTGTGAAATCATGTAACTTAGCTCATGTAAAAAGATTAAATTGTTGTTTTTCCATGAATACAACGATTAATTTGTTTTTTTTTTTTCCTATGAGAAATATCTTTATATTCTAGATGAGGAATACACATGTTTTGGTCCTCGAGGGATTGCTCAGACTCAACAAAAGTTACAACAAAGCTCATCATGTCACTTGCGGGATTGAACTTGGGTGGGGAGGATAACAGTTCCCCCAACCACCGTAGATAAACCCAATTGACTCAATGATTAAATTGTTTTTTGTTATGTATAATCAATTATCTTTTATGATTGGAAAATGATGTGCTCTCTCTCTCTCTCTCTCTCTATATATATATATATATACTCCCGACCTGCCATTTCTTGGAAATTTGGGCAAATCTTTTGCCCATTTCAAACACCACTTGTACCAATATTCTTGCTTTTTGGAAACTTGTGCAACATTGACTAAAAACTATCTCCTTTGCCAAATTTTTCACTTTCTCAGAATTGCTTGAAAATTCTGCGTTTTCTTTTCTGTCACCACATGAACCTATTGTTGTATAGTATCTCTAAAAATAGAAACCCTAATTTTGGCCTATGTTTTGATATTATCCAAATATCTCCAAAATTTGCAAACATACTCTCCTCTATAAAGGGTATCGAAAAATCTAATTAGTTTCCCAAAATTAAAGATCCCCTAAGTTCCTAATTTTGCACTTTCTCGAATTTTCACCAAAAGTCGAGTTGTCCATAGTGAGTATCCAAATATGTGACCAATCTTTGAAATGGAACCATCTTGAAAATGGAAAATTTCACAAATTAACAAATATTGACAATTTGAAAATACCCTTTTGAAGCTTTCTCTGTAGTATCCATACACCAAGTATTGCATGTTACATGCAGTAGGGGAAATTTGCTAAAATCAAGAAAATGTAAAATTTTTGTATTGTTACGAGTGTGAACAGATTCCTAGCAAAGACTACTTTGAATATTGATCACTCTCTAACTCTAAGATCAACCAATGTAGAAATATCTTAACTCTGGACATATCATGTGCTAAGAGGGATCAAATTCCTCGAGGTGCAAATCTTCCTCAAGTTTTTTCAATCTAAAACATATTTCATCTCAAGGGACTTGCTTCATCTTTGTGCGTGATAGATTTGGGGTTAAGATGGATCTATGTTGGTTCTATATATGCGTGTGTGTTTTCCTAAGAAAAAAACATATTTTTATTTAAGAAGAAAGAAAGTACAATCATGACGTGCAACAACACCTAAAACAAAAGTGTGCTTATAGGAATCCAAATATGACAACGTTTTCACAACTTCTACTAGATTGGGTTCAAAACAGTTCAAACATTGCTTAACCATGTAAGTAGAAAATGTTCAGGAATGGGGTGTTTAAAATACAGTGTTCTGTACAAATAGTTTTGAAAGTTATTCAGAGTATCAGTCCTAGACCTTAGTAAAAGATGACCATCTAGCTCTTCAAGAACAAAGACACAGACTAGCCCTTCCTTTGAAAGTTGATATGCTTCAAGATTTTGCTCCCTATTTAGATGTTGGAAATCAAAGGATTGGAAGTGCCCTTTCAGATCCTTAAGGAGTTGAGCCAAATGAAAGGACGAATTGTTATAAGATGGACCACTTCAATCATCCAATTAATTACCAATAAAGTGTCTCTCTTACCTGTAGTTTGAGAATATGATTATTAAGAGAAAATTTGCGTAAGAGTAACGTAGTGAACTCCCAAGGTTATTAGATCCTTTCCCACAGTTTGCTTTGATTCCGACACAACGGGATCTAGAAAAGTAAATCACGAATTCGAAGGCAACCATTGCATCTCTGCCCTTGCATGCACCATCAAATGGTGAAGATGCCCCATTCGTCTGTGCCATAGCTCATTCAAATCTTTTTCTCCACTGAGATTGCTGCCTATTAGTGCCATTGGAGACTCGAGTTGCAACCTGTAAAGCTTGTTGCTTCGAGTTCCAATCTGAGCCTTCTTCTTCCAGCTTGGATGCTTGAGGTATACTTTTCTTTCCAATGAAGTATACATCATATCCCTTGTCTTGTAGTTGGGACATTGAAAGTAGATTCATTCTCAATCCTGGCACATGCAATACATTTGTGGCCCGAAGATTTTCTCCTGCTTCTGTTTGAAATATTGTGGTCCCTCTTCCTACTGGGGTACACTTTGTTTTGTTTCCCATAAAAATCTGGAAGTTCATATTTTCTTCTGGATAACTCAAGAAATATTCTCGAACCCCAGTCATATGTGCTGAGGCCTCGCTATCAATGCACCAGGCATCAACTGATGCTAAAGTAGATAAGCAAGCAAGCAAATTCCTCTTCCAACCTGGAAGATAATTCTGAGATGTCATGATCTTCCATCGTGCTTCTCCCTTCTTTGGTAGCCTTGCAGTGAACTGCGTCACCCTTCTGGGATTCGATTTGCTGTTTAAGATACAACACCACGACTTCCCTTCAACACAGATTCCTTTGTGCCTTTGCCCGATCTACCTCTGATACCATGTGAAAATTTCTAAAACGAAATTATTTTGCAGTATCTGATATTACTTCTCCTACTTATTATCCAGTAACAAGTTATTTACTTAAATTACTTCAGTAAATATTGAAATACATACAACTGCAGTTATCACAAATAAGATGCTGAGCAAAACATAAAGTAATACAAGCACATCAATGACACAATTATTTTTTGACAATTGTCCCAAAACCTAATGCGGGAAAGCCGATGCAGCAAATGAGGGTTTTATTTATTCTTCAACAAAAATCTCTTGTATAGAAAATGACTAGTAGAGCAGAAGGAAAATATTATGAGGAATTTGCAACTGAGTTCCTCAAGTGCTTCCTAGTGATTTTCCGACCCTGGAGAGCCTCTGCATCCCTCTGCGTCTCACTGCGTCAGCCCTGCGCAGTGGTTACGCTGTTCCAGCGTCACAGTCCTTGTGGTGTCACTGCTACTGTGTCACTGCCTTTGCTCAGTCCTTCCTCTGCGCTGCTTCTCTCTATCAAGCTTTGTATCCTCAACCCTTGCCGATCCCTCTCTCTCCACCCTGCAACTCTCCCTTTGAATCGATTTCTCGTGCCGAACTTCAGCGAGTGAGAAAATCGATCTTCTTGGGCAATTGAGTATCTACCTCGGTTTATTTTCCAAATGATCCTCAAGCCTTCCTTTACAGTCTTCTCGTTGACATATCAACGACCCATATTAGATGTCTAATCGATGGATAAGATTAAAACATGACTTGATCTTCGTTTTCTAGAAGATTCACACTCTGTTTTATTAATACCCTTTAATTATTTAATTTCCCTAAGTTTAGACTTAGGGTCCCCATTAAAATAATTAATTTTTAGAATAAAACATGAACCGTGTGGAATTTCCGCAAACGTTTTCTGGGTTCTTTGGAATACAAGTGTTTAAGCCTCTCCCCCAAATTTGAGACTTAGAGCACTTTCCGATGCTACAAAAATCAACACTCCGGTCACTATAAGGCACTTCTCATCATCCCATCCTGAAGATATTCTCATTCCAGTTCCAACGAGCTATTACACTGAGGTGTTCCATCAAATAATCTTCTCGGAATGCCACCTCGTGCATAATTAATTAATTCAGGCTCTATAATAATGCTAATTTTTGAAAGTTGTCGGAATGTGACGGAATGAAAGACAATTTGTGCGGATGATGAAATGTGCTAAGCGAATGCCATCAGATCCCGTAAAAAAAAAAAACTCCTCAAATCTCCCTCGGAAACCTTGATAACAGGAACCCTGCTCCCATGGCCTGGTCATCCACTGTTCTAGAAACCCACCTTGGTATCCTGTAAAAAAAACCCTCAAAACTCCCTCGGAAACCTTGATAACATGAACCCTGCTCCCATGGCCTAGAAACCCACCTTGGTTGCACTATGGAGGAAAATAAAAATCGGGACATTACAAATCCTCTCGCCCCAATATTGCTTTCCCTCAAGCAATATGCACTTGTCCACTGTAGAGGCATCTGTAAACTGATACTAGGATCCCATATGAATCACTGGTCCACATCATGCCTCCAATTAATCCAAACATGACGAGATTCCCCAATCCCTGGATCCCATGCCCATCTCTGACTGTACCTGTCATCAACCAATCCTCTTGGATCCCAACGCCAACATGGCCAATCATTGCCCAAGTACCATGGCTCGGACTGTGCTGCTACTCTATCAAGCGAATGCCAACTCATCACCTCTCTCCAATCCAACCTCTGGCATAGGCCGAGGTTAACCCTACTCCACTGATGCTGGGCTACTGCTACTGAAACCTTGATAACATGAACCCTGCTCCCATGGCCTAGAAACCCACCTTGGTTGCACTATGGAGGAAAATAAAAATCGGGACATTACAAATCCTCTCGCCCCAATATTGCTTTCCCTCAAGCAATATGCACTTGTCCACTGTAGAGGCATCTGTAAACTGATACTAGGATCCCATATGAATCACTGGTCCACATCATGCCTCCAAGTAATCCAAACATGACGAGATTCCCCAATCCCTGGATCCCATGCCCATCTCTGACTGTACCTGTCATCAACCAATCCTCTTGGATCCCAACGCCAACATGGCCAATCATTGCCCAAGTACCATGGCTCGGACTGTGCTGCTACTCTATCAAGCGAATGCCAACTCATCACCTCTCTCCAATCCAACCTCTGGCATAGGCCGAGGTTAACCCTACTCCACTGATGCTGGGCTACTGCTACTGAAATACTGATAAACCCTCAATCCACAGCCCATTGCTCACTGAAACATGCAATAACCCTCGGACCTAAGGGCTCCTACTGTTGAGAATTTAGAGGGCTGGTGATTAATTTAAATTCTCTCCATGATAATTACTTGTGAGCTTACTTGAGTTACTTATGTCTTGTCTTCTTTCTCTGAGTTAGTCTTTCATCAAGTCAATTATCAAAATACACAAGACACAAAAAATTAGGCTCTTAGAGCCAGGGCAAAACCTCTCCCTCTTGGAGAGGAAAACCCGCAAAGAATTCTTCTTATAGATCTTCAAATGACAAGTACCATGACCAAGACTTAGACTTATCAAAACCTCTGCTTCTATATGTAGATCACTTTCTTTTGACTGCTGAGAATAGGAAGGTAAATCTCTGATTACCTTCCTTTCACCACATCAGACTTCAGTAATTCCGCATATCTTCTTTCCTTTATGACACACAGATTTGCACGCACAACACTCCTTATAATCTGTATTACACTTCTTATTATAATCCGTATTGCACGTCATAGGTGATCATACTTCAGTAATGACCGCATTATATTTCAGGGATGACCCCATAGAGATTTCCTCATTTTCATTTTAGGGATGGCCGCATCACACTTCAGAGATTTTCGTATTTCATTTCAGGGATGACCACATAAAGATTTCCGCATTTTCATTTCAAGGATGTCCGCATCACACTTCAGAGATTTTCGTATTACAGTTCAGGGATGACCGCATAGAGATTTCCGCATTTTCATTTTAGGGACGGCAGCATCACACTTCAGAGATTTTCATATTACAGTTAAGGGATGACGGCATAGAGATTTCCGCATTTTCATTTTAGGGATGGCAGCATCACACTTTAGAGATTTTCGTATTACAGTTCAAGGATGATGGCGTGTATTATTCACACTTCTTGTTACTTATTATCCACACTGTATGTTGTGTCATTTCAGAGAGAATCCACATTATTCTCTTTTTAAAATGATCCGCAATTTTCTGTGTTTATATAGAGGTGATATCTCTTCCTTTAGGTTGACCATTTAGCCAATGAGTAGGTCGACTAGATCACCAAGTATATAAGCTGACAAGTAGTGTATATACTCCAACATTTAATGAGGCATTTTCTTCATTGTATATTCCAGCGTTGATGAAGGCTGTCCATAGCTATTTCTTCAGGGATTTGTGACAAGGTTCATGACAAGGTCTGGAGCATATACTAGACACTTAATTACACATGAAACTAGAATACAACGCTAATAGACATCAAGAAGAAGTCTATAATAAAATCTTGCTCATGAAACCCATGAAGCAAGTACAACCAAAAATACATTTTATTATGTTTGTCTTCTTCTTTACATAAAATACATAATTACACAGTCAATATGAAGACCGACCTAGTTACACTTTTCAACACTCCCTCTTAACTAGGGAGGTATTCATACAGGTACATTGTCACTTTCAAACTGAAGAATCTCATAAGAAGAATCAGATTGTTAATCGCATCTGTACAACATCATATCAACCAACATTGTCCTAGTGCAAGGCCTTGACTAACAATCCCATCTCTCAACGAGACAATGGGCTACAATGCTGGCGAGACACATGACTAATAGACACCATATTCATTGTCTCTCCAAGGTACATACCCCACCTAGGTGTTCCCAGAGTATGACCTTCTTGGACTATTTTTCTCTTGGGTAGCCAACCCTCAAAGAGTATTGGTCCACGACTACTCTTATCTTGAATGCCCTATCTCATTCTTAAAGAGTATCAAATGCCAAATGATTACCCAATCCTCCATTCTGTCTTCCAGGTGAAGACCAGAATGATGTGTCTAGCCATTCTCTTCACATGGGCCTTCACTAAGGCTTACGACTGTTAGTCCTGGTCTAATGCATGACACATGTAATAGAGAATCACATGTCACTCCCTCTCAACACAGGAAGGACATACTTCAAGTTTCTTCCAAGTAAGAAACTTACCACAAGGCTTCCTCTCAATCAGGGTCCTGCAGCAGCAATCCAACTACTCATGAAGAATTCCTCCCCTCGATGTGATGGGTTTCGATATTGAGGAATCTTTAACTTTTGGCTTCATAGGGCACAGATCATCCATCACTTTCAGTCACGAGTCATGTCCACTAATGAGAAAGTGATTCATCAATCCTTCTCATCTGGTCCATTGTTATGCCATGCTGCTTTTCTTCGAATCATCTCCAAGGATCATACATCCTTTCTCATGATTAGCAACCCTGCACAAATTCATCCAGATAAACATATACATATGAAATTTTAAAAACAAAAGTTACCTCAGTGATGATATTTCACCATGACATCTTCCTGTAGGCATCGACATCCTCTATTCAGATTGGCACATCTTTTAATGATATGTTTTGTCAAGGGTCTTCTTATTTACCAGACTTCTGTCAGAGTCTACATATCCTCCTAGGAGATCCCCTAGTCACATCTTCTTGGCTTCTGGATGATAGCTGTCTCTTGACATGGTTGCATTTCATGATCTCTTCCTTTTTGCACATTCTTCATTTCCAAACTTTCTAGTTTCTCGTTTATACACAACCACCTCATACTCCATGAGGACATATTATGTTGATTTCATCTGTTAGTGCACCGAGAGATCCTTCTTCATATATCATACTTCTAAATATGGAAGTCTATTACCTGCAACCATATGACATGACTTCACAACATACAACGTCAACATATAAATATATACATACCTCATGTTGAGATTTTGTGTATTTGGGGTAGCATCAGTTGTGTTCTAGCTCCCAAATTTTGTGGAGGGACTAGAGTACACTTGATCTACAAGACCCAAAAATTGATTTGAGAAATTTCAGTTGGTGTTCAAGTTATTCAAATAATTAATTATTTTTAATGGATTTCCTAAGTCTAACTTAGGAAGATAAAATAAATAAAGTGAATTAATTAACACGTGCTGAAATTGTCTTAAGTCACATGGAACAAACAGTCTTTTAATCTCAGCCATTGATGGATGATTTAATCTCGGCCGTTGAAGTGTTCAACGAAAAAGTATAAGAGAAAGGCTTGAGGGTCAGTTGAAGACACACGTTTTTGGTAGAACTGAGGAATAGATCTGGAATTCTAGGGCGGGTTTGCTAAGAATTTATGGAAGAATTTCCTACAGTGGGGTAGTATTGGCTGAGGGAATGATCTGATTCCAAGAGCCAAGAGGCAGCAAGAGGCGGAGGAGCAGCAACAAGGGCAACGTAGAGGGGCTTCAAAGCCACGTAGTCCAGCAGGGGCAGCTAGGGCCATGCAGGGCTGACGCATGCCTAGTAAAGGCAGCATAGGGGCAACGTAGACCCTCCAGGGGTGACGCAGGCCCTCCTAGGGCCACGCAGAGGCTGACGCAGGCCTTCTAGGGCAACATAGGGCTTCAGAAGCAACGTTGAGGGTTTCTAGGGTCAGATCCGGGCTGATTCCTGTAAATCCCATTTAAGGGTGTGGATTAGTCAGATATTTGGCACTAGATCTTCAGGTTAGCTACAAATTTGATATCTTTTATTCTCTATCGGGTTCCAGGTTTGGAACCCAGATTTGCTGTACTCAGAACTACTTAATAATAAATCCTCATATCTGCTGCACCGATTTTCCCACTTTGGATTTTTTCGGGGACTTATGTGTCACTTTGTTGCATGAGTGTATTATTCAGTAAATGATCTGCATGTGTAAGTTGTAGTTGTGTTTATTTTCGGTATTTTTTGAATCTAATTTCTGGAAATAACATGTATTAATTAAATCAAGTAGGAGAATATAAACCAATACACTGCAGTAGAATTTTCACATGGTATCAGAGCGATAGCAGATCAAGCTGAATCTCTAGTAATCAGCTGAAGAATATTTTTTATGTAGGGTGGTAGAAGAAGCAACAGATCCGGAAAGGGCATCTTGACAGCAGGGGAAAGCAAATGCAGAAGGCCTTTAGGCTTATGCAGACCCTTCCCAGGGCAGCGTAAGGACTGCATCACCCAGTCTGGGGTTATGCAGTCCACTTTTGAGCAGTGCTGGGACTACGCTGGGCCAGCCAGGAAGACGCGATCCAGTCACTTCTCCTGTTGTAGAAGAATTTTGCCAAGATCCGGAAGCAGTGCTTCAGATCTTCAATAGTGCTGGTGGGGTAGAGATTATGCAGGTGCAGAATTGTGCCTAGCTAAGGCAACAAAGGCGGGAGGATGACAGTTACTCAGTAGATCTGAGCCAAACAGATCTAAGATTCGATCAGGAGGATCGGAGAGTACTGTCCGTTTGAGATTTGGTGGAAGATTTCCAGGAGGGAAGTCAGTTTTTAGCAGAAGCATCTACCAGAGGGTTTTTATTCACCAAGAAACCCAGATCTAGAGGGAGAAGTACTGTTTCTTTCAGATCTGAGCAAAAGATGGCTCGATATGGACTGAGGGATCAAGATAGATTGGATGGCATGTCCAACTATGTTATCTGGAAGGTCAGAATCCTCTCAGTTCTGGATGAGTATGGACTTAAAGAGCATGTAGAGAAAGTCCTTGCTATACCAACCGATGCAGATCCACTCAAGAAGTATGAAGAAAATCAAGCGTGGACTAAGCGTTTGATCATAGACGAAGTCAAGGACCACGTGATTCCTCATATTGCTGGTAAGACTACAGCAAATGACATGTGGTTAGCCTTGGAGACGATATACCAAGGAGGCTCTGTGCAAAGAAGAATGCTCCTTGAGAATCAGATGTAGATGTTCCAAATGATGAAGGGTGAAGAGATAGATCCATTCCTCTTCAGAGTTCAAGCTATCCGAGACCAGCTGATTGGCATGGGTGCTAATCCAGATGAAGGGTTCCTAGTGAGAACAACCCTAAATGTTGTCTCTGATGAATGGGAAACGTTTGTCCAGAGCATTTTGGGAAGGGCAACGTTACCATCATGGGAAAATATGTGGGCTATTCTCTGCCAAGAGGAGATCAAGAAGATCACCAAGAAGCAGTCTATCAGTGGAGGAAGCAGATCAGTCAGAGTGAAGAAAGAAGAGGAGGAGGATGCAACCCTTGCATCAAGGGAAAAGAAGTAAGGGAAGAAGAAGAAGGACCTTTCCAAGGTCCGATGCTTTAATTGTGGTGATCTTGGACATTTCGCCAGCAGTTGTCCTAAGAAGGACGAAGGTGCTTCTGATTCCAAGGCCGCAGCAGCAAATGACGATGGCTTTGGTGATGATGCAGCCATGAGTGCTCATGCCCCTCGAGAGAAGAGGTGAGGTGACATGGATCTGTAGAGCATCTACAGATTGTGGCGGGATCCTTGAGTTAGCCCTACTCTTGGATCACATACGAGCTACAGAAGCCTTAAGACAGTAGCGGGATGAGTCGAGAGATGGTTGCAGATGACCACATTGAAGAGGAAGAGGGAGCTAAAGAGCTGAAGAGTGAGCAACGTGATGTAGAGGCAGCAACAACGTAGAGGCAGCGACGCAGAGAAGTTGATGGGACTTCAACAACGCAAAGAAGCTGGGCTCACGCAGTGCAATGTGGCAGCATGACAATGTCTCCAGGAGGACAGCGTGAATCAACATCTAGGGAGCTTCAGTGATGGAGGGAAACTTGACTTGTCTGTCAAACAGTTGGGCAGAGTCTTTCAGTTGCTTACTTCTCAGCAATTGAGTTGCAGTGCAACAATTAGCAGTGGCAGTGCTATGGGCAACATGATTCAACAATTTGAGAGGGCGCTGCAATACAAATGTGGCAGTGTCAGTGGCAGTGGCATGGGCGACAATACAGAGAGCAGCAATGCAGTAGATGGAGGGTAGCAGGCCAAGCATCAACAACACAAATCCAGTACTCAAGATCTTGTGATACATGGTGTGATGTATTGCTAGAGCACATTCCTGATGCTAAGAGGGAGTGTTGAGATTTTGTGTATTTGGGGTAGCATTAGTTGTGCTCTAGCTCCCAAATTTTGTGGAGGGACTAGAGTACACTTGATCTACAAGACCCAGAAATGGATTTGAGAAATTTCAGTTGGTGTTCAAGTTATTCAAATAATTAATTATTTTTAATGGATTTTTTAAGTCTAACTTAGGAAAATAAAATAACTAAAGTGAATTAATTAACACATGTGCTAAAATTGTCTTAAGTCACACGGAACAAGCAGTCTTTTAATCTCAGTCGTTGATGGATGATTTAATCTCGGCCGTTGAAGTGTTCAACGAAAAAGTATAAGAGAAAGGCTTGAGGGTCAGTTGAAGACACACATTTTTGGTAGAACTGAGGAATAGATCTGGAATTCTAGGGCTGGTTTGCTAAGAATTTATGGAGGAATTTCTTGCAGTGAGGGGTAGTATTGGCTGAGGGAATGATTTGATTCCAAGAGCCAAGAGGTAGCAAGAGGCAGAGGAGCAGCAACAAGGACAACGCAGAGGGGCTTCAAAGCCACGCAGTCCAGCAGGGGCAACGCAAAGGCAGCTAGGGCCACGCAGGGTTGACGCAGGCCTAGCAAAGGCAACACAGGGGCAGTGTAGACCCTCCAGGGGTGACGCAGGCCCTCTTAGGGCCATGCAGAGGCTGACGTAGGCCTTCTAGGGCAACGCTAGGGCTTCAAAAGCAGCGCTGAGGGTTTCTAGGGTCAGGTCTGGGCTGAGTCCCGTAAATCCCATTTGAGGGTGTGGATCAGTCAGATATTTGGCACTAGATCTTCAGGTTAGCTGCATATTTGATATCTTTTATTCTCTATTAGGTTTTCCAGGTTTGGAACCCAAATTTGCTGTACTCAGAACTACTTAATAATAAACCCTCATATTTGCTGCACCGGTTTTCCTGCTTTGGGTTTTTCCAGGGTCATATGTCCAAAAATCCATGTGTCACTTTGTAGCATCAGTGTATTATTCAGTAAATGATCTGCATGTGTAAGCTGTAGTTGTGTTTATTTTCGGTATTTTCTGAATCTAATTAATGAAAATAACTTGTATTAATTAAATCAAGTAGGAGAATATAAACCAATACACTGCAGTAGAATTTTCACACCTCATACCTTTTTCCCTTGAGTCATCCTGTAGCAATTTCTCTAGAATGAAGAGCTTCATTCCCTTGTCATCACATCTCAGATTTCTGTTTTCATGATGACCCTTGATCTTGATGACTGCTTTCCATTAGTAATGTTATGAGAGAGCTTTTCTTGGAGCTGTTTCACCAAGAGCTCCTACCATGTTTCGATCAGGATGCTACGTTGCTTCATATCATACAACCAACAGAAATCATCTAAAGGAGAAGATGATCTCAATCGTAGTGGAGATCCCTCACTTCTTCTTTCTTAGATTTCTTTGCATCAGGTTCTTTCCTCATTTTAGAGACATGGGCTTCTTCACTATTTCTCTTGTCCTTTTTCAGATTTAGGACAATCTCTTTTATAATGCCCAAGTTCATCACATCAAAGCATTATGCTTTGCCCATACTATTCTGAGGACCAAACTTATTGAATCTTCCTTTCTTCCTTGATGTGGATGCAAAGGCTTGATTCCCTTCACTTAATCCTGTAACACCTTTGGCTTTCAATCTTGTTTCCTCTATTTTACATAGAGACCCTAAATCGTGGAATGGTGTGTCTTCTTTCTTCCTATATAAACCTCAAGTGAAGTTTCCCCATTCTTCTGGCAGAGCATTCAACACCACTGTAGTCATCTCAGTGCCAGCCATTACTTCTCCTAATTCCTGTAGTTGATCTGCAGTTCTCACAGAGAATAGCTCCACCAATTTCTCATATATTCCTTTTTGATGATTTTAGATTTGATACATCTGAGATGAGATAGTCTTATATAGATTCTGTAAGAATCCTTTAGGCTCTTATATCTTCCTTAATGTGTTTGTCATGACTTCATTGTCCTTGTCTTCCATGCAGGAAAGTTTGAAACCCTAACCAGTTTGTTGCTTTCTTTGCAAAGAAGACATTTTGATAGATTTAGATAAAGTCATAGATACTTACTTGAGAGAGTGACTTTCTCCTTCAGCTTCCTTGATGATGTTTGAAGATGAAGTCAAGAGTTTCTTCTAAGATAGAAATCTTCAATGTAGATGTTCTTGAATCCTTGATGATGAAGTATATCTGCAGAAATTGAAGTCCTCTTTCTAACAATGTCTTGAATGTGAATCTTTTATGACAAAAAGGTTACTTTTTTGATTGAGTTGATCCTTTAAATGAGATAGGAGATCTTGAAGTAGCTAGAGAGTCTTCCTTGCAAACTGATTTGACTTTTCAACCCAAACTTTGATCTTCGCTTCCTGGACTGTCTCCTTTGTCAAGAATCCTTGAGATTAACACCTTAGCTTTGATTCCATGATGAGAATTTAGAGGGTTGGTGATTAATTCAAATTCTCTTCATGATAATTACTTGTGAGCTTACTTGAGTTACTTATGTCTTGTCTTCTTTCTCTGAGTTTGTCTTTCATCAAGTCAATTATCAAAATACATGAGACGCAAAAAATTAGGCTCCTAGAGCCAGGGCAAAACCTTTCCCTCTTGGAGAGGAAAACCCACAAAGAATTCTTCTTATACATCTTCAAATGACAAGTACTATGACCAAGACTCAGACCCTTGACCTATAAATGCTTCCAAGACCTCACCATTGCTTCTTTGACTGCTTTCAATACTGATCTTTAATATTTACACCGTCTTACACTGATCTGCTTCAACATTTAGAGAAGTCGGTCTCTACTTCTATTCTCCTTGGGCTTATCAAAACCTCTACTTCTATATGCAGATCACTTTCTTTTAACTGCTGAGAATAGGAAGGTAAATCTCTGATTTACCTTCCTTTCACCACATCAGACTTCAGTAATTTCACATATTTTCTTTCAGTATATCTTCTTTCCTTTATGACACAGATTTGCACGCACAACACTCCTTATAATCCGTATTGCACTTCATAGGTGATCGCATTATGCTTCAGTGATGACCGCATTATATTTCAGGGATGACCGCATAGAGATTTCTTCATTTTCATTTCAGGGATGGCCGCATCACCCTTAAGAGATTTTTGTATTTCATTTCAGCGATGACCGCATAGAGATTTTTGCATTTTCATTTCAGGGATGGCCACACACTTCAAAGATTTTCGTATTACAGTTCAGGGATGACCGCATGTAAATTTTCGTATATGTTCTATGCTTGATGCAACTTTACTTTTATACTTGATATCAAATAGCAATCACATAAACATGAAAGTAAAATGCTGATAAAACATACCGATAGATCGACGGAAGACAAGCCAAAAATACACTTAACTTGATCAACAAAATATATGTGTTGTGGTGCGTTACGACAATCAACAGGATGCTTCAACCAGCAAAGTCTCCTCACGGTCAGCCAACCAGAATGTGTCACACAACCCTCTCGGACAGCTCTACAACGGTTAACCCAAAGACAACAAAAGTCAATGCAACCAAGTAAAAGTCAACGTCCAACCCCGATTTTTGTGCCAAAAAGTGTGGATTGAGGAGATCAAAGTTTAGGGAGAGTTTCGGGTCAATTTGACCAAGCGTTGACCAAAGTCAACGCTGGTCAATTCTGCGTTGGAAACCCTAGAACAGAACAAAACCCTAGCTGTTGCTTTTTCCCACGTGTGAGTGAAGAGAAGCCTCCAAGATGATGATCGAACCAATTAGATGCAGAGAGAGAATGTGTGATGAGTGATGGTGAAAATGACCTCCAACATTGACCTATATATATCCATCAGTAAGGGTGTGTGACACATCTGTTGGGGCTTCAAGCCACATTACAAATTTGGCCGACCTTGCACATAAGTGGAATTAACTCAAAATAAATGTTCTGCTCATCGGATCAAGATGATCTTTAGATCGATCTTGCACCTCTCTGACTTGAGAAATCCAATAAAAATATTGGCATCGTCATCTGAGCATCCACCTGTGCCATCCAAACATCGTGCGTCATCCCGCCGTAACTTGCTTTTCTTTTGCCGGCTTCTTTATTTTAGAACAAAAAAAAGGTGAGTCA
Source organism: Pinus albicaulis (assembly GCA_034641835.2). Lineage (NCBI taxonomy): Eukaryota > Viridiplantae > Streptophyta > Pinopsida > Pinales > Pinaceae > Pinus > Pinus albicaulis. The sequence goes on from CM076584.1 coordinate 173,341,878, forward strand.
TAAAGACATCACTCCCAGCTGACAAATTCAGCAGGTCCGAAACCTCTATAGGACTCAAAGGAATCACATACCAACCTGAAGTTGGTTTAACTGACCCGAAGTCAGTTGGAGGTCCGAAACCTCACTTGGACTCAAGAGTGTCATATACTAACTTGAAGTTAGTTTAACTGACTCGAAGTCAGTTGGAGGTCCGAAACCTTAGTAGACTTGATCCCAGATCAAGTGTTTGGACACGTGCCATCCTAGACGTAGAGAGTATGACAATCTCCGATGCGTCCATCGATCTTGCTACTGGTCTCTAACTTTTCCCACCTCATTGGCCAAATGAGAGGTACTTCCCATGAGTTCGGGACTCCATGGGTAGGATGCATGCAGGGCATAGATCAGAGAAAGGTGAACCAACTCAATATCATAACTGTGGGGCAGAAGCACACCAACAAGGTTCGGCAAGCCTAGCCCTGTGGTTGCTTATAGCTCCAAGAAGCTATCCCCAAAGCCCCCTGGAGCTCCCAGAGCTCATCGTCCAATAGGACCCTCAGAATAGGGTCGTTCCACGATTCCAAGATTCTCATAGAAGGTTAGGAACATGACCTTCCCCAAGGGCTTTGTGAGAATATCTGCGACCTGCTCATCAGTTTCTATATGATCGAGCCTTACGGCGCCTTGCTGTACCATATCCCGGATAAAATGTTACTAGATATCATCATGCTTGGATTGATCATGGAACATGGGATTCCTTTGACAAACGAATCCCCCTCTGGTAATCACAAAGGATAACAGTGGCATCTAGCACATGCTCGAACAACTCACTGAAGAGCTTTCACAACCAAGTGGCTTCACAACATGCCATACACGCTGCAATGTATTTGGCCTCAACGGTGCTCAAAGCTACCGACTTCTGCTTCCTGCTCGAAGCAGACCCAAGTGTGAAGAACATCCATATGTGCTCTTGCGATCCACCACACTGCCAGCCCAATCAGCATCAGTATATCCATGGAGTCTCAAACTCCAAGCAGTGTATCTCAGCCCATGGTCTATCGTGCCCCAAAGATATCTCAAGAGTTTCTTGGCACCAACCTAGTGAATGTTATGAGGATCAACCATGTGTTGACTCAAAGTGTTCATTGCGCAACATACGTCCGGACGGGTGTTCTCTAAGAACATCAGGGCCCCTACGAGTTGACGATACTCGGTAGGATTTGCTAGCACAGGCCCAACAACGCTTTCACTCAACTTCTTAAAGTTGAGCTTCATCGGTGTCGACACGGACTTACAGTCCACCATTCCAAATCTTTCCAGCAGCTTCACAATGTATTTTTCTTGGGAGAGGAAAATCTCGCCAGGTCTCTGCCAGAACTCCAGGCCTAGGAAGTAATGCATCAGTCCTAGGTCCTTCATCTCGAACTCAGATGCGAGCTCCCTCTTACACTGATGAATGAGAAGGTAAACACCTGTCAGGAAGAGATCGTCCACATAGAGAACCAGAATGAGACGCTTTTCTCTATCAACCTTGAAGTAAAGGTTCGTATCAACATTACTATGAGTGAAGCCTAACTTCATCAAGTAGCTATCTATACTCTTGTACCAAGCCCTGGGGGCTTGTTTCAACCCATAGAGGGATTTCTTCAACCTGCATACATGGGTGTCTCTATCCTGGACTTCGAACCCCAGAGGTTGCTCCACATACACCTCTTCCTTTATTGAACCATGCAAAAAGGCGGTCTTCACATCCATCTGATGAAGATTCCATCCTTGCGTAGCAACAAGGGCTATGATAGATCGGATGGTTGCATATCGGGCCATAGGTGCAAATATATCATCATAGTCTATGCCTTCCTTTTGAGAGAAGCCTTGGGCAACAAATCTTGCCTTGAACTTTTCAGCACTACCATCAGATCCATGCTTGATCTTATAGAGCCATTTCGTGGTGACAACAGCTTTGCCCTCCGGTCTCAGAACCACATCCCAGACATCATTCTTCATAATGGACTCGTACTCTTCGTGCATAGCATCCTTCCAGACTTGATGCTTTACGGTTTCTTCAAAAGATCCAGGCTTAGATTGTACAATTGTACTCATCTCTGCTAGATACCCTTGGTATCTATTCGGCTTCTTGCTTTCACGGAATGTCCCCTTTGGGGCCATATGTCTCTCGGCATCTTCAAGAGTATCCTGAAGCCATGAGGTTCTTCTCTTCATTGAAGGAGATGGATCAATGGGGTCCATCGGTCCTTCAACATCGGGCATCATCTCATCCTTCGGTTCTTCCTGATTCCCAGACCTTACTTTATGATCTTCCTCAGAGCTCGGAAGATTTATCACTTTCTTGAGGGAAGCGTCTTTATCAAATGTAACATCGGATGGTACCAGAGGATAGGTGGTTCCCTAAGGCTTTGATCTTTGGCCTAGGGAAAAGTGTCCAAAAGAATTTAATTTTTCTCCTAAAGTGACTTTATAATTTTATAAAGTCAAATCTAATCTAAAAGTGACTTTATGTGATAAAGTTACTAAAGTCTAATTTTAAAGTGACTTTAATAAAGTCAATGTAAAATTAGAAAGGAAAAGTGACTTTGGAAATAAATGACTAAGTGGGTCTTTATTAAAGTGGGGTGAATTAAAAAAATAGAAAGTGAGATTTAAATGAGCATTTAATTTTCAGCCCTAGATCTCAATCTATCTCAACCATTGGATTTAGGGATTCCCCAAAAGTCACTTAGGGTTAGGTTAAAGGAGGAAAAGGAGGAAAAGATCAATTATTCTTTCATGAGCAGATTGAGAGAGGAGGAGAGGGAGCTGAAGAGTAATTTCTGAGCATAGGAAGAGTAGCTAAGGCACCACAGCAAGTCTGTACAGCAAGAGGGCACACTTCCCAAGGCTGAAAATCCATACAGCGGAGTTTCATTGGCACATTAACCAAGGCAGAAAGTCCGTACAACAGTTTGCACGGTTTTCGAGAGAGGGGCAGCACTGTTTTCGAGGCGCTGGAGCAGCAGCAAGGAGCACAGTTTTCTAGACAGATTTTCTGGGCACGAAAATCGAGAAAAGAGGCTGCTGTCCTGACTGTACGGAATCCGTACAGTTCGTATGGTCATTCTTGGCACGTTTTTCGAGGCAGTAAAGGCAGCATTTAATGCTGTAATTTCTCTGAAAATTTCTGCTGGCTGTTTGGCACGGTTTTCTAGGTGGTGGGTGGCACGAAAGTCAAGATAAGTGATTTTTGTGTTTGCTGTAATTTTCTGTGTATTCCTGCTCACTGTAAAAGCATTTTTCAGAAATAAAAGAGAAGCTTCGAGATTGGTTTTCCCCAAGAGTTGTAGGGGGTTTTTCCAGGGTCACCTTGACCAAAAATCACTGTGTTTAAATGTGTTGAATGGCTGTTTGTATCTGCTGATATTTATTTCTGCATTTTCCAGCATTCTGTAATATTTCTAGAATTTGTGTTTTCAGCGAAATTTATTTTCCAGTTGTTGAGTGTATGGATATGGGAAAGGGCATTTAACTATTTTGGAGAAATAAGGTGAAACTGAAAACCGGGGTGGGAAATACAAAATTTCTACATGGTATCGGAGCTTGAGTGCTGAAAGTGCAGTTTGGGACAGCAAGGAGAAAAATACAGCCTGCTGATTTTTCACTCAGAAAATTCCAGCAAGCTGATTTTTCATACACAGATTTTTTTTTATCTTTACTACAGCGATGCTATTTTTTTAGTTTTAGGACAGCAGGATGTCATTGGGACTGAGGGTGGAGGATAGGTTGGATGGGCATACCAATTACAACGTTTGGAAGGAGAGAGAATGCAAAGTATCTTTGAGGAGGCAGAAGTCTGGGATATCATGGTTCATACCACACAGCAGCCTGTTAATGTGCCTACTGATGCTACTCAGTTGGCAGCATATAATAGGAAGAACAATAAGGGTAAGAGACTAATTCTAGACGGAATCAAAGACCATTGCATTCCTCATGTGAGAGGAAAGAGAAATGCTCATGAGATGTGGACAACATTGTTCAATCTCTACCAAAGTACCAATGAGAACAGGAAAATGGTCCTGAAGGAGAAGCTGAAAACCATTAAGATGGGTAACACTGATAGTGCAGCTGGATATCTCACAAAGATTACTAATGTGAGAGATGAGTTGGCAGCGATTGGAGAGGTCATTCCACCCACTGAGTTGGTGCGGATCGCAGTGAATGGCCTCCCCAGTTCATGGATGAACTTTGTTGATGTGGTTTGTGCACGTGAGACCCTTCCCACATGGGAGAGGTTTTGGGATGATTGCATTCAGACAGAGATTAGGAAAGGTCAACTTGGGGCAGCCAAACCAGTTGAGCAGGATGAGGATGTAGCACTGTTGGCAAGAGGCAAGAAAGGAAAAGGGAAGAAGCAGGCTTCCACAAGCAATGGTGGGGGCAAAGGTAATCAGGGTAACACACAGAAGGACTATTCCAAGGTGAAGTGTTGGAATTGTCAGAAGATGGGACACTATGCAGTTGTGTGTCCGGAGAAGAAGAAGAAAAAGGGGAAGAACCAAAGCATGGCAGCTTCAGCAGAGGTTGAGGACTTTGCAGATCGGTGAAGTGTTGGAATTGTCAGAAGATGGGACACTATGCAGTTGTGTGTCCGGAGAAGAAGAAGAAGAAGGGGAAGAACCAGAGCATGGCAGCTTCAGCAGAGGTTGAGGACTTTGCAGATCGCTTTGACCGAGAGTTTGGGTTCATTGCGTGTGAGTCTTCTAGTGCAGGAGTACCTGCCACACAGGTTCAGAGGGAGCATGCATTTCCCTCGATTAGCGGAGCATCTTCGGGTATCTGGTATGTGGACAGTGGGGCTTCACGTCACATGACAGGAGTCCGTGAGTACTTCTCAGAGCTTTCAGAGAGTGGCACTGATATAGAGATAGTACTCGATGATGACAGAGTTGTTAGAGCAGTCGGTGTGGGGACACTGACATTTCAGAGGGAGTCCAAACCTCCCTTGAAGGTGTCAGATGTTCTTTATGTGCCAGGGATGAGGAAGAACCTCATATCCGTCTCAGCTTTGGAGGATAGAGGATATGAGGTACTATTCAGGGGAGGACGGGTGCTGATGTATCCCAGGGGCACTCCAGCTGATTCAGCTAGAGTGATAGGTGTATGCCATGCAAAGGTGTACAAGTTTGCATTCCAGCCCCTTTTGGCATTGAGAAGTAGTACCGACAGCAGAGCTAGCAGTTCTGAGCTGTGTGAGATTTGGCACCGCAGGATGGGGCATATGTATCATGGAGCCTTGAGGACCTTGCGGGAGATCACTACAGGTGTGCCAGATTTCAGTACTGATCACTTTGATACTTGCAGAGGATGTGCGATGGGCAAGTTTGCCAAATCCCCTTTTCCCAGCAGTGACAGCAGAGCGACTGGGATACTTGATTTGATTCATTCCGATGTGAGCGGCCGGATGTCTCATGTTTCCTTGAGTGGATATGAGTACTATGTTTTATTCATTGATGATCACTCCAGGAGGACCTGGATTTATTTCTTGAAGACCAAGAGTGAGGTCTTCAAGCGGTTTTAGGAGTTCAGAGCTCTTGTGGAGACACAGACAGGTCGGAAGATCAAGTCCTTGAGGTCGGACAATGGAGGAGAGTACACCCTTGGAGAGTTTGTTGACTATTGTGCGGAGGCAGGCATTAGGAGGGAGCTCACTGTTCCTTACAACCCCCAGTAGAACGGGGTTGCGGAGAGGAAGAACAGATCCATCGGAGGGGCTGCCAAAGCCATGTTACATGATCGGGGGTTGCCATTGTTTTTGTGGGCAGAGGCCTGCAACACAGCTGTTTACTTGCAGAACAGGAGTCCGCATCGTGCCTTGGGGCACATGACTCCAGAGGAGGCTTTTTCTGGGAAGAAGCCTGATATTGGTCATCTTCGTATCTTTGGGTGCATTACATACTCCTACATACCCAAGGAGAAAAGGACCAAACTAGAGCCCACCGCAGAGAAGGGTATCTTTGTGGGCTACAGTGAGACCTCCAAGGCCTTTCGGATTTACATTCCTGCACAGAGGAAAGTTGTTGTTAGGCGGGATGTGAAGTTCGAGGAGGACAGGGCCTTCAGGAGGTCACGGGAGTTAGAGTATCTGGATCAGCCAGACCCTCGTGCCCCGGTTGAGTCGATCCACGGGAATCTAGTGGGCGGGGATCGGGGGAGAATCAGGTACATTTATGACGATGTCGAGTCCGTCGATGACGGTGGGTCACGAGTCGAGAGGGTGGTGCTTCGGACAGAAAAGCATGCACGGAAGCGATCCAGACAGAGCAATTCACTAGGGAGTCCACTGATGGACAGTTCACACGGTACCTCAACTTCTACAGGTTCAGGTGCAGGCAGGAGGACAGCAGACAGACAGTCAGGAGTTCAGGCTCCTGATGATGATGAGGAGGAGGAGTTTCATTCTCCAATGGGAGAAGTATGCTCAGGAAAGAGGAAGCCCAAGTGGCTTCGGGACACCTTGAGAGAGGCCACATCTGTTGCTGGGCCTAAGAGGCCGGTCAGAGAGAGCAGACCACCTGAGAGGTTTTGTAGCTATATGGCAATGGCTACCAGCATCCTTGACTCTGAGCCTTCTAGCTATGAGGAGGCAGCTAGCCAGCAGGTCTGGAGAGAGGCCATGCAGGAGGAGTATTCTTCTATCATGAAGAATGATGTTTGGGAGGTGGTGCCGAGGCCTGAGGGCAAATCCGTGGTTACTTCCAGATGGCTTTACAAGGTAAAGCATGCTGCAGATGGCAGCATTGAGAAATTCAAAACGAGGTTTGTGGCTAGAGGGTTCTCCCAGGTAGAGGGAGTTGATTATGAGGAGACCTTCGCTCCCGTGGCTCGATATACTTCGATCCGCTCCATTATATCGATAGCAGCAGAGATGGGTTGGAAGATCCACTAGATGGATGTGAAGACCGCATTTCTCAATCGCTTCATACAGGAGGAGGTGTACATTGAGCAGCCACAGGGCTTTGAGGTGCATGGGAAGGAGTCCCATGTGTGCAGACTGAAGAAGGCCCTTTATGGCCTAAAGCAAGCTCCCAGAGCTTGTTACTCTAGGATAGATACATACTTGCAGGAGATGGGTTTCACAAAGAGTGAGGCAGATCCAAACCTTTACTATATTGTGATAGGTGAGGAGCCTCTCATTCTGGTGCTGTATGTGGATGACTTGGTCATTACAGGTGCAGAGAGACTCCTTTACTAAAAGTGTCCAAAAGAATTTAATTTTTCTCCTAAAGTGACTTTATAATTTTATAAAGTCAAATCTAATTTAAAAGTGACTTTATGTGATAAAGTTATTAAAGTCTAATTTTAAAGTGACTTTAATAAAGTCAATGTAAAATTAGAAAGGAAAAGTGACTTTGGAAATAAATGACTAAGTGGGTCTTTATTAAAGTGGGGTGAATTAAAAAATAGAAAGTGAGATTTAAATGAGCATTTAATCTCGGCCCTAGATCTCAATCTATCTCAGCCATTGGATTTAGGGATTCCCCAAAAGTCACTTAGGGTTAGGTTAAAGGAGGAAAAGGAGGAAAAGGTCATTCATTCTTTCATGAGCAGATTGAGAGAGGAGGAGAGGGAGCTGAAGAGTAATTTCTAAGTAGAGGGAGAGCAGCAAAGGCAGCACAGCAAGTCCGTACAGCAAGAGGGCACACTTCCCAAGGCTGAAAAATCCGTACAGCAGAGTTTCATTGGCACATTAACCAAGGCAGAAAGTCCGTACAGCATTTGCACGATTTTCGAGAGAGGGGCAGCACTGTTTTCGAGAGCTGGAACAGCAGCAAGGAGCACGGTTTTCAAGGCAGATTTTTCTGGGCATGAAAATCGAGAAAGGGGGCTGCTGTCCCATCCGTACGGAATCCGTACAGTCCGTACAGTCATTCCTGGCACACTTTTCGAGGCAGCTAAGACAACATTTAATGCTGTAATTTCTCTGAAAAATTCCTGTTTGTTGTTTGGCACGTTTTTCAAGGTGGAGGGTGGCACGAAAGTCAAGATAAGTGATTTTTGTGTTTGCTGTAATTTTTTGTGTATTACTGCTCACTGTAAAAGCATTTTTCAGAAATAAAAGAGAAGCTTCCAGACTGGTTTTCCCCAAGAGTTGTAGGGGGTTTTTCCAGGGTCACCTTGACCAAAAATCACTGTGTTTAAATGTGTTGAATGGCTGTTTGTATGTGTTGATATTTATTTCTGCATTTTCCAGCATTCTGTTATATTTCCAGAATTTGTGTTTTCAGCAAAATTTATTTTCCAGTTGTTGAATGTATGGATATGGGAAAGGGCATTTAACTATTTTGGAGAAATAAGGTGAAACTGAAAACCGGGTTGGGAAATACAAAATTTCTACAATCTGAGCATCACAACATGGAGTTTGGACCTAGTTGCTCAAAATTAACACACCCTTTCAACTAGGGAGAACTCCATCCACCTGTGCCATCCAAACATCGTGCGTCATCCCATCGTAACTTGCTTTTCTTTTGTTGGCTTCTTTATTTCAGAACAAAAAAAAGGTGAGTCGTAAAGACATCACTCCCAGCGGACAAATTCAGCAGGTCCGAAACCTCTAGAGGACTCAAAGGAATCACATACCAACCTGAAGTTGGTTTAACTGACCCGAAGTCAGTTGGAGGTCTGAAACCTCACTTGGACTCAAGAGTGTCATATACTAACTTGAAGTTAGTTTAACTGACCCGAAGTCAGTTGGAGGTCCGAAACCTTAGTAGACTTGATTCCAGATCAAGTGTTTGGACACGTGCCATCCTAGACGTAGAGAGTATGACAATCTCCGATGCGTCCATCGATCTTGCTACTGGTCTCTAACTTTTCCCACCTCATTGGCCAAATGAGAGGTACTTCCCATGAGTTCGGGACTCCATGGGTAGGATGCATGCAGGGCATAGATCAGAGAAAGGTGAACCAACTCAATATCATAACGGTGGGGCAGAAGCACACCAACAAGGTTCGGCAAGCCTAGCCTTGTGGTTGCTTATAGCTCCAAGAAGCTATCCCCAAAGCCCCCTGGAGCTCCCAGAGCTCATCGTCCAATAGGACCCTCAGAATAGGGTCGTTCCACGATTCCAAGATTCTCATAGAAGGTTAGGAACATGACCTTCCCCAAGGGCTTTGTGAGAATATCTGCGACCTGCTCATCAGTTCCTATATGATCGAGCCTTACGGCGCCTTGCTGTACCATATCCCGGATAAAATGTTACTAGATATCATCATGCTTGGATTGATCATGGAACATGGGATTCCTTTGACAAACGAATCCCCCTCTGGTAATCACAAAGGATAACAGTGGCATCTAGCACATGCTCGAACAACTCACTGAAGAGCTTTCACAACCAAGTGGCTTCACAACATGCCATACACGCTGCAATGTATTTGGCCTCAACGGTGCTCAAAGCTACCGACTTCTGCTTCCTGCTCGAAGCAGACCCAAGTGTGAAGAACATCCATATGTGCTCTTGCGATCCACCACACTGCCAGCCCAATCAGCATCAGTATATCCATGGAGTCTCAAACTCCAAGCAGTGTATCTCAGCCCATGGTCTATCGTGCCCCAAAGATATCTCAAGAGTTTCTTGGCACCAACCTAGTGAATGTTATGAGGATCAACCATGTGTTGACTCAAAGTGTTCACTGCGCAACATACGTCCGGATGGGTGTTCTCTAAGAACATCAGGGCCCCTACGAGTTGACGATACTCGGTAGGATTTGCTAGCACAGGCCCAACAACGCTTTCACTCAACTTCTTAAAGTTGAGCTTCATCGGTGTTGACACAGACTTACAGTCCACCATTCCAAATCTTTCCAGTAGCTTCACAATGTATTTTTCTTGGGAGAGGAAAATCTCGCCAGGTCTCTGCCAGAACTCCAGGCCTAGGAAGTAATGCATCAGTCCTAGGTCCTTCATCTCGAACTCAGATGCGAGCTCCCTCTTACACTGATGAATGAGAAGGTAAACACCTGTCAGGCAGAGATCGTCCACATAGAGAACCAGAATGAGACGCTTTTCTCTATCAACCTTGAAGTAAAGGTTCGTATCAGCATTACTATGAGTGAAGCCCAACTTCATCAAGTAGCTATCTATACTCTTGTACCAAGCCCTGGGGGCTTGTTTCAACCCATAGAGGGATTTCTTCAACCTGCATACATGGGTGTCTCTATCCTGGACTTCGAACCCCAGAGGTTGCTCCACATACACCTCTTCCTTTATTGAACCATGCAAAAAGGCGGTCTTCACATCCATCTGATGAAGATTCCATCCTTGCGTAGCAACAAGGGCTATGATAGATCGAATGGTTGCATATCGGGCCATAGGTGCAAATATATCATCATAGTCTATGCCTTCCTTTTGAGAGAAGCCTTGGGCAACAAATCTTGCCTTGAACTTTTCAACACTACCATCAGATCCATGCTTGATCTTATAGAGCCATTTCGAGGTGACAACAGCTTTGCCCTCCGGTCTCAGAACCACATCCCAGACATCATTTTTCATAATGGACTCGTACTCTTCGTGCATAGCATCCTTCCAGACTTGATGCTTTACGGCTTCTTCAAAAGATCCAGGCTTAGATTGTACAATTGTACTCATGGCTGCTAGATACCCTTGGTATCTATTCGGCTTCTTGCTTGCACGGAATGTCCCCCTTGGGGCCATATGTCTCTCGGCATCTTCAAGAGTATCCTGAAGCTATGAGGTTCTTCTCTTCATTGAAGGAGATGGATCAATGGGGTCCATCGGTCCTTCAACATCGGGCATCATCTCATCCTTCGGTTCTTCCTGATTCCCAGACCTTACTTCATGATCTTCCTCAGAGCTTGGAAGATTTATCACTTTCTTGAGGGAAGCGTCTTTATCAAATGTAACATCGTGGCAAATCTCCACTTCTCTTTTGACACAACCCTGACATACACCTTCATGATCATTTTTGAATTCGGGCATCCCTGTCACCACCTTCCTTGCTTCGGGAAGGGCTTTGTAATCAAGGTGTCCAAACCTCTGGTGCCATAGTTCGGTTTGACGGATAGTATCACATGTCATAGCCCCAGTGGACTTCCTCCAACCTGGTAGAGTGTATAAACTCTAAATCCAATCGTGATAGCTTCATTGAAACTCTTCTTCCAGATGCGTACCTTCCCATCGACGAATGCCACATTGAAACCTTTGTCCTCCATGGCAAAAATAGACACAAGGTTCTTATTCAAATCAGGTACATATAGTACATCTTGCAAGCGGAGGACTTGACATTGAGATAAGTGGAGGGTCACAGTCCTTGTCCTTTTCACGAGATATGTGGCATTATCTCCAAGGATAATTTTCAGATTAGTATCCTTCTCAACCAAATCAGAAAGTGCTTCCTTAAACCCAGTGAGGTGCCTTGAAACACCACTATCAATCAAGCAAACATCCATAGTGTCGGGTGGAGATGCAACGGAGAGGGCAGATACAAGAATGAATTCATTTTCCTTATCCTCAACAACATTAGATTCCTCATACCTGGAATTTCTTGACCTTTTGAGAGGTTGCCCATTTGCATTGTGAGAGGGAGCCTTCCTCTTTCCTTTGAACTTGTTGTTCCTTTGATTGTCATTCTTCCTGTTGTTGTTGTTGTCATCATCCCCGGGAGAATCCTTCTTATAAGGGCATTCTCTAGCATAGTGGCCGGTCTTGTTACACGTGTAACATCTTCCTTTCTTTTCTTGGGCCCCTACTCTTCCATGGTTCCTTGGACCACCATTGTTCTTCTTCTTAGCACAAGCGGTGAAGGCAACATTACCTTCATTTTCATATTCCATCATTCTTGTTTCCTCTTGAGTGCATCTCGACAATACTTCATCAAAATCAGGAATCACATTGTTATTGAGAATGGTAGTAATGAATACATGCCATTTGGAGGAGAGACCTCCAAGTGTGGTGAGAAGCATTTCTCGATCAACTATTGTCTCCCCAATGGCCAGAAGATTTATCCCTGATTTCGGTCAACTTCAGAAAATAAGATTGAACAGATTCATCCCTGCCTTACGTAAGATTCTTCAATTGGTTCTTAAAGAAAAGGACTTGATTTGCATTGTTGTGTAATGTTCCTTTTTCAGGAATGTCAGCAATCAGCAATCTATTCCAGAGATTGACTGAAGGGGCATTTACCGGATATGTCACCTTCTCAAGGAAGTGTGAGATCCGGAGGTTATCTGGCCCTTTTCAGACTCTGTCTATAGAGCTTCTTGAAGAATCCCACTCAAAAGTGAGTTACAACAATATGAAAACAAATACATGAAGAGCAAACTTGCTTCAATCTCAGAAAATGATAAAAGAACTCATAGCCATTGTATTAGCTCATAGTAGCAAAATAAGTGTACAACATCTTGAGGGAAAGAGCACTCAAGAGAGGGAATGATCAACCTCAAAGAACAAGTACATGAAAGCATGAAATACATTGCTGCATAAACTGCCCTAGCTATGACTGCGCAGTCTTATGGAGACACTGCTACATACAAATGTGAAATATGATGATATTGCAATATAGCTCAAGAAATGAGGGGGAGTGTGCTCTCAACCCCTAAAAATAATGATACAACAATAATACAACAATCCTCAGGAGGATTGGCTACACTATATGCATAGAATGGAAAAATACCAAAATGCCGGAGTTGCTTGGTAGCAGCAGCAACTCATAATGGAAATAGAAGGAGATGGTAGAATCTGCTCTACAATCTGAATCAATCTCCTCCAAAGGATTTCCGGAGTGCAAGGCTGATCCCGACACTAGAAATCTCTCTCTCCAATGTGATGGTGCAAACCCCCACTGTAGACTAACTCTGAAATAACACAGTCTATGGAAGGGACTGCGCTGATGAAGATGGGAGAAAGCTTGGCCTACTGCCAAAATCTGCAAATGAGCTCAATAACACTCCTCAATGATATCTCCACTAAATGGAGACTCCTTTCTTTGCAAATCAAGCCCCGGAGTGATGTGGTGGAAGCCTCCACTGCAACCCCAGCAACACAATGTCTTCTTGTTGCAAGAATAACGTTGTGATGGAAGAGAATGCTTTGGCCTTGAGCCAAGATGTGGAGAAAGCTGAAGATCAATTCCTCAAGAGGCCTCTCATGAGGAGAAAGGAATCCTAAGCAGGAATTCCCCCAACAACTTTGCTGAACAACAGGAGTATGCTCCTTGTCTCTCAAGACGACGAAATCAATAATCCATTCATGAGCAAAAATGGTTGTCTTGCCCTCCTCTTATACAATTGTGAGCTCCCTCTCCATGGGCCCCACTTCATTAGGGTTTTCCTTCTCAAGGAATCTTCCCTTCTCCTTTATTGCATTGTACCACAATGTGCTTTCCACCTCATAGCCTGCGCAGTTTGACTTTGGTCAACTTGACCTAGCCACTATGCAAAAAAGCCCCTTTTCACCCATGGAGGTGTGAAATCAAATTCAAAAATGATCCCTTCTCATAATATGAGGGATTTTATTTTGCTTTTCATTATTCATGGGTCTCCTTACCCATTTATTCTCCTCCTATGTGAAATTGGCAAAAATTAATGTTCCAATTATCTGCATGAAAATTTTGGAACATTACAGTCCTCCCCTCCCAAATGTTGCTTGTCCTCAAGCAACTGCAAGGACAGAATCGGAGAGCCTCCTCTCAAGGCATGGAGTTTGTGAAGTGTTTGAGGAACATCTTCCTCATGTGGATCCTCCATCTCCAAGCTATGAGCCATGCAAAATGAGTCACCTTCCAACTAGGCAACTCCTGAAAATAATCCTCCACCTTGTGCTCATGTAGAATAGGTGGGCTGAAATTCTGAACATGGTAAGCTTCATGGCCTACCCCATGCTGTCCTCTTCTCCACTCATGATAAATGTGGAGTGCAAGCTGAACTCGGGCTGCAATAATGTTTCCTTCAAGAGGCAAGATGAAGTCTAGATCCCCAAGGACCTCTCCTCCAACGCTGCAAATCAAGCTGGCCCAAATCATCTCATATGTGATGAGTTGGAATTCATCATCATATGGAATCCAAACAATCATATGGTTCACCTCATGGAAAAACTCCCAAAGGGCACATCCACCCAATGAGTTCCTCCCTCCTCATGATACATATGGGGTTGCTGCTAATATATCGTTGAAACATAATGGTCTTCAAGAGAGACACAAGCCACTCCATCAAACATGTAAACCATGAAATGCCTCCTCCAAAAATTCAGACTCTCTAAATAGCTCCTCCCACATGAAGGAAAGAGGTGAAGCTGGGCAATCATGGGCTGCCCATTGTTTCCCCTGAAACATACACCATGCAAAGTAGGGAGAATCATACTCCCATTGGGCATCTCCAACTCATATCCCACTTTCCAAACAAAGCTCCGCATGTAAAAAGAAAACTCAGCAACACATGGAAGCAAGAACAAATAGGAACAAGTTGTCATATGACAACCGAAAAGTGGATCATAGTTCCACTCATGGAACCTGCGCAGTGCACTCACTACCTGCATCAAAACAAAAAACAACAAGTGCTTTTCCAGCCACTTGTTTGTTGCTACAATCATCTCATAAGATGGAAACATGAACATAAAATATGGTGTCAATAGTGCCCACCAAGAATCATGTGGCTTCGCCCACAGTCCACCCATGAAATAGCCAATCTCAATGCTGCAAATGGCTCCAAGTACATCATCATATAAAACATGAGAAAGGATGATCCTCCTCAATACCACATGCTGATCATATAAAGTAAAGGAAGGCAAATAATAATATAGATGTATACCTCCTCTACCGGGTACTATGGTCATTGAGTTGAAACGACTCAATTGAAAGTGCTCCCTTACTCCCAATGAGTAGGAAGGTGGCTGTGACATCCTCATCATCATCATCCGGGCTATGTATCTCTCCATATGTTGATATATATCCTGCTGGATGCCCTCCCAAATGAACTCCTTTGCCAAAGAAAGATATGCATCAAGATGCATGGAAAAGAAGTCCCCCTGTGCTGCAAGTTGCATCTTCTCCTTGAGACTAGAGGCTCTAGTCAAGAAGACTCCGCCATGTGAGTAGATGACCATATCCTCTACCATATATCTATCACCTCTCTCTGGGTCATCAAGCATACTGCAAGCACCAAGATCCTTGGAGTACCCCACTAAGAGTGAAGATCTCCAGTAAGGATCAATCCTCCTAAGAGACAACACTGGTGATCTGGCATGTGTAGCTCTCCTGCTGCTGCTGTCTACTACTTTGACATCCCTCATGCCAAAGTTTTCCTCCAAACTCTTCACCTCTCCAAAATCCCAGAGCAGTGAATCCCACAACATGATGCCTCTCATCAATGATAGATCTGGTGGTCTCCCTGGTGGGATGCCCCTATGCAGTGAGACATCAATGCCAAGAGTGGACTGTACATATGGTTGGGCAACCTTGCCCTTGCTCTCCCTATGCAGTACAACCTTTCTCCTCTTTGCCTTAACTTTCTGAAATTGAGAAGGCTGTGTGCCTCTCATCACATGATGCTGCTCTTTCTCTCCTCCTCTTTCTTCCAACTGCAAAATGGCACAATCATGCTGCTCACTGATTGTGCTTGGACCTCCATGTATGAGATCCTGGGGACCTTCCTGCAATGATGCAAGAATCCCTCTTATTGGAGTATGTGCTCCTCCTTCCTCTGCATGAGGTACTAGATCAACTCTATGATTGACAACGCTGTTGCCCTTCTCCTCATCAACATATGTGGGCAACTCCTCCAAAATGAGATCCTCTCTTGAAAGAGAGACCTCCATGACTCCTTGTGCCAAAATGCAAGATGAAGGTCTTGCCTCCAATAAAGCACCATGCAAGATATCAGCCTCCTCTAAGGGTTTCTGAAGTGATCTTGAGCCCATGAATTCCTCCATCACATGCAAGGGTTTTGTTTTTCTAGGAATGTTTGTTTCCTCCACATGTGTTTCAGATTTCTTCCCACCAAATTTTTCCATCAAAGCCCTAATGAACATTGCATAGGAAGAAGTATTTGCATTTTTCAAAGCAAAAGACTCAAATAACCACCACCCATGAACCTTACCTCCAAAGTGCAACGCTGCTACTCTGATAGCTTCCTCCTCGGAAATCTGATGCTGCTGCAGAAAGGTGTCTAGCTCTTTTACCCATGCTTGGGCTGAAAGTGTAGGGGACCCATCAAAGATAGATAGAAGAAATCTATCCACATTATGTTGCTTGCTCCTCCCTACCATGACCTTGCAAAACTCCGAGAAAGAGATGTGATCTCTAAACTTATGAGTTTGAGATCCATACTCATGTAAGAAACCACTAAGAGTTCCCTTCTCCGGTATGCCTTCTTCTTCTTTTCTTCTCATGGCAAAGCTGGCCATGTGACTGTGCTGTACCCCATGGTGTGTAGCTGCATGCTCACACTCCTCATGGAAAAATCTAGAGCTGGCCCTTGATTCAACCCTCTTATTTTTTTCTCCAAAATATGGAGCCTTTTTCCTGCTTATTTCTTGGTCTCCTTGATGAGAATAGGAAGTGTAGGGTTCTTCCTCTTCTTCTTGCTTCTCCTCCTTGGAGAGGTTCTTCTTTGCTCTAAAAATGGATGAGATCAAGCTCATCTTCTTCATCTTTCTTTCTTCTTCTTTCTTGGGCTTGAAAGCCACAAGCTTAGCCAAGAAAGGTGCTCTGATACCACTGTAATGTTCCTTTTTCAGGAATGTCAACAATCAACAATCTATTCCAAAGATTGACTGAAGGGGCATTTACCGGATATGTCACCTTCGCAAGGAAGTGTGAGATCCGGAGGCTATCTGGCCCTTTTCAGACTCTGTCTATAGAGCTTCTTGAAGAATCCCACTCAAAAGTGAGCTACAGCAATATGCAAACAAATACATGAAGAGCAAACTTGCTTCAATCTTAGAAAATGATAGAAGAACTCATAGCCATTGTATTAGCTCATAGCAGCGAAATAAGTGAACAACATCTTGAGGGAAAGAGCACTCAAGAGAGGGAATGATCAACCTCAAAGAACAAGTACATGAAAGCATGAAATACACTGCTGCATAAACTGCCCTAGCTATGACTGCGCAGTCTTATGGAGACACTGCTACATACAAATGTGAAATATGATGATATTGCAATATAGCTCAAGAAATGAGGGGGAGTGTGCTCTCAATCCTCAGGAGGATTGGCTACACTATATGCATAGAATGGAAAAATACCAAAATGCCGGAGTTGCTGGGTAGTAGCAGCAACTCATAATGGAAATAGAAGGAGATGGTAGAATCTGCTCTACAATCTGAATCAATCTCCTCCAAAGGATTTCTGGAGTGCAAGGCTGATCCCGACACTGGAAATCTCTCCCTCCAATGTGATGGTGCAAACCCCCACTGCAGACTAACTCTGAAATAATGCAGTCTACGGAAGGGATTGCGTTGATGAAGATGGGAGAAAGCTTGGCCTGCTGCCAAAATCTGCAAATGAGCTCAATAACACTCCTCAATGATATCTCCACTAAGTGGAGACTCCTTTCTCTGCAAATCAAGCCCCGGAGTGATGTGGTGGAAGCCTCCACTGCAACCCCAGCAACACAATGTCTTCTTGCTGCAAGAATAACGCGGTGATGGAAGAGAATGCTTTGGCCTTGAGCCAAGATGTGGAGAAAGCTGAAGATCAATTCCTCAAGAGGCCTCAAATGAGGAGAAAGGAATCCTAAGCAGGAATTCCCCCAGCGACTCTACTGAACAACAGGAGTATGCTCCTTGTCTCTCAAGACAACGAAATCAATAATCCATTCATGAGCAAAAATGGTTGTCTTGCCCTCCTCTTATACAATTGTGAGCTCTCTCTCCATGGGCCCCACTTCATTAGGGTTTTCCTTCTCAACGAATCTTCCCTCCTCTATTGCGTTGTACCACAATGTGCTTTCCATCTCATAGCCTGTGCAGTTTGACTTTGGTCAACTTGACCTAGCCACTTTGCAAAAAAGCCCCTTTTCACCCATGGAGGTGTGAAATCAAATTAAAAAATGATCCCTTCTCATAATATGAGGGATTTTATTGTGCTTTTCATTATTCATGGGTCTCCTTACCCATTTATTCTCCTCCTATGTGAAATTGGCAAAAATTAATGTTCCAATTATCTGCATGAAAATTTTGGAACATTACATGTTGGCCCTGAACATATTGACCAACTTATCATACATCTCCTTACATGTGTGCAACTCAAAGATGTAGGCAACTAGACTCTTATGGATGGAGTCCCGGATGATCAACTTTGCTTTGATTTCCCTTTTCTTATACTTTGACTTGATGGCAACAGATGGAGATGATGGAGGCTCTTGGATTTTACCTTGCACATAGTCCATGACATCTTGGTCTTCCAACATTAAATCCAAAGACATCTTCCAGGCATGAAAGTCAGCCTTGCCAGTCAACTTGTTATCAGCTTTGAAGCCATTATAATTTGAAGTACCCATGGGTCCTTGACAAATGCTACTTCTTCGGTGATTGCTTTCAATACAAACTTGAGCTTTGTCTTCACCTTAGCTTTGATACCATGTAAATTTATGTAGATGTTCTATGCTTGATGCAACATTACTTTTATACCTGATATCAAATAGCAATCACATAAACATGAAAGTAAAATGCTGATAGAACATACCAATAGATCGACGGAAGACAAGCCAAAAATACACTTAACTTGATCAACAAAATATATGTGTTGTGGTGTGTTACGGCCGTCAACAGGATGCTTCAACCAACAAAGTCTCCTCACGGTCAGCCAACCAGAATGTGTCACACAACCCTCTCGAAAAGCTCTACAACGGTCAACCCAAAGTCAATAAAAGTCAACACTGTCTAGTCAACAGTCAACGCAAATTAGCAGCAGCAAAAAGACAACACAACCAAGTAAAAGTCAATGTCCAGCCTCGGTTTTTGTGCCAAAAAATGCAGATTGGGGAGATCGAAGTTTAGGGAGAGTTTCGGGTCAATTTGACCAAGCGTTGACCAAAGTCAACGCTGGTCAATTCTGCGCTGGAAACCCTAGAACAAACTGAAACCCTAGCTGCTGCTCTTTCCCATGTGTGAGTGAAGAGAAGCCTCCAAGATGATGATCGAACCAATCAGATGCAGAGAGAGAATGTGTGATGAGTGATGGTGAAAATGACCTCCAACGTTGACCTATATATATATCCATTAGTGAGGGTGTGTGACACATCTGTTGGGGCTTCAAGCCTACATTACAATTCTGGTCGACCTTGCACATAATTGGAATTAATTCAAAATAAATATTCTTCTCATCAGATCAAGATGATCTTTAGATCGATCTTGCACCTCTCCGAAAGAGGAATCCAATAAAAATATTGGCATCGTCATCTGAGCATCACAACATGGAGTTTGGAACTAGTTGCCCAAAATTAACACCACATAGAGATTTCCGCATTTTCAGTTTAGGGATGGCTGCATCACACTTCAGAGATTTTCATATTACAGTTTAGGGATGATGGCATAGAGATTTCCGCATTTTCATTTTAGGGATGGCCGCATCACACTTCAGAGATTTTCGTATTACAGTTCAGGGATGACGACATGTATTATTCACACTTCTTTTTACTTATTACCAGCACTGTATGTTGTGTCATTTCAGAGAGAATCCGCATTATTCTCTTTTTAAAATGATCCACAATTTTCTGTGTTTATATAGAGGTGATATCTCTTCCTTTAGGCCGACCATTCAACCAGTGAGTAGGTCGACTAGATCACCAAGTATATAAGTCGACAAGTAGTGTATATACTCCAACATTTAATGAGGCATTTTCTTCATTGTATATTCTAGCGTTGATGAAGGCTGTCCATAGCCATTTCTTCGGGGATTTGTGACAAGGTTCATGACAAGGTCTGGAGCATATACTAGACACTTAATTACACATGAAACTAGAAGACAACCCTAATAGACATCAAGAAGAAGTCTATAATAAAATCTTGCTCATGAAACCCATGAAGCAAGTATAACCAAAAATACATTTTATTATGTTTGTCTTCTTCTTTACATAAAATACATAATTACACAGTCAATATGAAGATTGACCTAGTTACACTTTTCAACACTTGCTGTACTGTGCCCCAAACTAAAAATGATATAGGATACCAACTCATGATCTCTCGCCAATCTCTCTCGGAAAAAGAATCAAATGCAAGGACACCTACATATGGAACAAGTCTACTATGCCGCTGCCGGTCCATGCTCAACTCATGCTGCTCCGTCGAGTCTATCAACGAGATTTGTCTGAGGAAGCGGGCCCCTCTCTCTATAATAGGCAAAAGTGGGCATGATGTGTTGCAAGCCAATCAATGTACCCCTGGAGAGTGATGCTCCCTAAAAGTACTGCAACTCTACTAACTACCTGTGCATCTACCTACACCTCATCAGTGGGTCGGCCTAAAGATGGACGCTCCACCATCTCCAACAACTCCTCCATCCTCTGATTTAAAACTCCATGCTCCACCATACGTTGCTCGTGCTGAATCATCCCAAGTGACTCATCATCTTGAATGTGTCCCATAGGGTCCACTGACTGCTCATCACACACACCGGAATATAAATCAGGCCTGCTGTCAACAACTCCACATGACTCATGCTTCTCAGAGGCATCCTGTATGAACCCATGGACTCGTCCAAAGAAGAATCCTCACTTTGAAAGTCAGAAGGGATCTCCTCTTGCTCTACCTCTGTCATCTCCTTAGCATTAATCAAGCATGAGTGGTCAGGTCCCCAAGGTCCCTTGCAAATGAAGCAAAGTCCCTTCCTCCTCGGTTCATTCTTGCTACATGGTCCATTGTTAAGTTTGGGCAACTAAGTCCAAACTCCATGTTGCATTGCTCACATGATGGAGATGATATTTTTGTTGGATTGCTCTTTCAAAGAGGTGCAAGATTGATCTAAGGATCATCTTGTTTGGATGAGTAGAACTTATATTTTGAATTTATTTTTCACACGTGCAAATTGTCAAGGTCGGCTAGAAGTGTAATGTAGGCTCACAAGCCTCAACAGATGTGTCACACACCCACTTTCATGGATATAAATTGGAGAGACATGATGCTCATTTCATCATTCACTCATCTCACACATCTCTCTCATTTGAGTGGGTCGTACAACCTTGAAGAGGCTTCTCTCTCTCTCCCACGTGTGAATCTTGAAGCTAAAATCTATGGACTGTTTTAAGGCAAATCTGGATAGCATTGACTAGCTTGACTTTGGGTTAACCCTCCTCGTTTGACTGCGTTTTCTGCCCATAAATTCCGATCTTGGAAGGCTGCACTTGATGGCACAAAAACTGAGGTCAATCGTTGACCTTTGACTGTAATGTTGACTAGTTTTGACCGCAGGAAGTTTGACTTGCGATGACTGTTTTGAAAGATGATTTGTGGGG
Organism: Pinus albicaulis; assembly: GCA_034641835.2. NCBI lineage: Eukaryota > Viridiplantae > Streptophyta > Pinopsida > Pinales > Pinaceae > Pinus > Pinus albicaulis. The sequence continues at coordinate 173,363,313 of CM076584.1, forward strand.
TGAGTGTGACACTGAACGAAGGCTGACTTTGACCGAGTTAGACTCAACATATTTGGAGGTTGAAGGGTTGGTTTGACCAACAAAGTCTCTGCTGGCTAGGGCATCCTATTGACTGTTGTAACAAACATTTTTCGCTATCTTTGCTGAATAAGAAGAATTGCAAATTCTTGTATCTCATATTGTCTTGTCTTCTGTTGATCTATTTTATGTTCAATTAGCATTTACTTTCAATGATTATGTGATTGCTTATCTGAAATTGAATCGGGCTAATAAGAAGAAAGATTGAAGTAAACTGCATTAAGCATAAAACATACCATGGTTATCGAAAATTAACATGGTATCAGAGCTGAGGTGAAGACAAAACCCAAGCAATTGTGAAAAGCAATCACCGAAGAAGTTGAAAAATCAAGGACTGGGATCAATGGCCTCTTCATCATACAAGGGTTTCAAATCTGATGATAAGCCGACTGATAAGTCTGATTATCATGCTTGGAAAATGTCTTTGGATTTGACATTGGAAGACCAAGATGTTATGGATTATGTGCAAGGTAAGATCAATGAGCCTCAATCAAATGCACCGATTGCCGCTAAGACAAAGTACAAGAAAGGGGAAGTCAAGGCGAAGAAGATCATTAGGGATCGTATTCATAAGCACTTGGTTGGTTATATCTCCAAGCTAGGCACATCTAAAGAGATGTGTGATAAGTTGGTTAGCATGTTCAGGGCTAGCAATGCTAATCAAATCCTATTTTTAAAGAACAAGTTGAAGGAGATCAAGAAAGGCAAAGGAGAATCCATCCAATCATATTTCATGAGGCTCACCGAAATCAAGAATGATCTCTTAGCTATTAGAGAAGCCATAGTTGACCGAGAGCTCACTCTCATTGCTCTTGGAAGACTCCCCCGAGATTGGTGTGTATTCAATACTACAATTCTTAATAATAATGTGATTCCTGATTTTGATGAATTGTTGACGAGATGCAGTCAAGAAGAGATAAGAATGATGGAGAGAGACAAACCCTCAAATGGGAATGGAAGTGACCCCATTGCCTTCTCCGCTCATGCAAAGAAGAGGAACAATGTTGGTCCGAGAAATCAAAATCATGGAAGAGCGGGTCCCAAAGGAGGAAGAAGAGGAAGATGTTACACTTGTAACAAGTTTGGTCACTATGCAAGAGAGTGCCCTAATAGAAGGGACTCTTCTAGAGATGACGGCTACAACAACAACGACAACTTCAGGGGGAATGGAAATCAAAGGAACAATAGGTTCAAAGGAAAGAGGTCAACTTTTCAAGAGGTCAAGGAATTCCAGGTATGATGAATCTAATGTTGTTGATAGGAAAAATGAATATATTCTTATATTTGCCCTCTCTAATGCATCTCCTTCCGATACGCTGGACAATTGGTTGATTGATAATGGTGCCTCAAGGCACTTTGATGGATATAAGGAAGCCCTCTCTGATTTGATTGAAAATGATACTAATTTGGAAATTATCCTTGGAGACAATGCCACCTATCCCGTGAAAGGGACACCACTGTGACCCTTCATCTAAATCAAGGTCAAGTCCTACGCTTGCAAGATGTGTTGTACGTACTTGACTTGAGAAGAATCTTATGTCTATCTCGACAATGGAAGACAAAGGATTCAAGGTGGCATTCATCGATGGAAAGATACACATTTGAAAGAGGAACTTCAAAGAAGCGTTCACCCTTTGTTTTAGAGTGGATACACTTTATCAGGTTGGAGGAAGTCCGCTGGGGGCCATGACATGTAACACAACCCTTCAATCCGAGCTATGGCACCGGAGGTTTGCACACCGTCATTTCAAAGCCCTTCCTGAAGCAAGGAAGGTGGTGATAGGGATGCACGATTTCATAGATGATCATGAAGGTGTATGCCAGGGTTGTGCCGAAGGAAAGCATACAAGGGGACCATTCCCCTCAAGTGTCACGAAGACATCTGATATTTTGCAATTGATACATTCTGATCTATTTGGTATGCTGCTCGTAACATCCTTGGGAGGATGCTTATATTATGTCACTTTTATAGATGACTTCTCCCGCAAGACTTGGATATACTTTTTGAAGAAGGATGAAGTATTCAAGTGGTTTTGTACCTTCGAGGCCTTGGTTGAAAATCAAACAGGGAAGAAGATCAAAATTTTGAGGATCGATAATGGAACCGAATATGAGTCAAATGAATTCAATGACTATTGCATGGAAGATGGCATTAAGAGGGAGACCACCACTGTGTATACTCCTGAACAAAATGATGTTGCTGAAAGAAAGAATAGAACCATTTTGGAAGTTGCCCATGCCATGCTTTATGATCAAGGTCTTTCGAAGTTTCTAGGGGGAGAAACTGCCAACACCGCTGTGTATGTTCAAAATAGATGCCCACATTCCACATTGGACTCCAAAACTCCCGAAGAAGTCTTCTCTGGTAAGAAGCCCGATGTCTCTCATTTTAGAGTTTTTGGAAGTCCCGTTTCTTTTCATGTGCCGAAAGAAAAGAGGGGCAAGCTGAATGCTTCTGGGAAGAAGGGAATGTTTGTGGGCTACAGTGAAACCTTGAAGGCATATAGAATCTATGTGCCTAGTCAAAGAGAAGTGGAGATATGCCATGATGTCACCTTTGATGAAGATGTTGCCCTCAGGAAAGTCAGGGACCTTCTTATCTCAAAGGAAGACAAAGAAGAAGAAGAAGCTGGAAGGCAGGAAGAATTGAAGGTTGAACCGATGCCTGATGTTGACACCCTCTTCAAATCAAAGAAGACCTTCATGGCTAAGAGACACTCTCAAAGATGCCGAGAGACATATTGCTCCCAGGGGAACATTTTGAGAAAGTAAGAAGCAGAACAGGTATCAAGGGTACCTAGCAGCCATGAATACTGTTGTACAATCTGAGCCTGGAACTTTTGAAGAAGCCGTAAAGAATCAAGTTTGGAAGGATGCTATGCACGAGGAATATGAATTGATCATGAAGAATGATGTCTGGGATGTGGTCCCTAGACCGAAGGACAAATCTGTTATCACCTCGAAATGGATCTATAAGATCAAGCATGGAGCCGATGGAAGTGCTGCAAAGTACAAGGCAAGATTTGTTGCTCGAGGCTTCTCTCAAAAGGAAGGCATAGACTATGATGATATATTTGCACTTGTTTCCTGCTATACCACCATCCGATTGATCATTGCCCTTGCTGCAACGCAAGGATGGAGTCTCCATTAAATGGATGTGAAGTTTGCCTTTTTACATGGTTTAATCAAGGAAGAGGGGTATGTGGAACAACCTCTGGGGTTTGAAGTCCAAGATAGAGACACATATGTATGCAGGTTGAAGAAATCACTCTATGGGTTGAAGCAAGCCCTCGGGGCTTGGTAGGAGAGGATCGATAGCTACTTGATGAAGTTGGGTTTCACTCAAAGTGATGCTGATCCAAACCTTTATTTGGTTCTCTATGTGGACGATCTCTTCCTAACAAGTGCTGACCCTCTCATTCATCAATGTAAGAGGGAGCTAACTTTCGTGTTCGAGATGGACCTAGGACTGATGCACTATTATTTCCTAGGTTTGGAGGTCTGGCAAAAGCCAGGTGAGATTTTCCTTTCTCAAGGAAAATATGTCGTGAAGCTGCTGGAGAGATTTGGGATGGTGGGCTGCAAGTCCGTGACTATTCCGATGTAACTCAACTTTAAGAAGTTGTGTGGAAGTGCTGTTGGGCTCGAGTTGGGAAATCCCACTGAGTATCGTCAACTCGTGGGGGCCTTGATGTTCTTAGTGAACTCTCGTTCAGAGATATGTTTTGCAGTGAACACGTTGAGTCAATACATGGTCGAGCCTCATCACATTCACTGGATTGGTGCCAAGAATCTCTTGAGATATCTTTGGGGCACAATCAACCATGGGCTGAGATACATTGATGGGAGTATGAGGCTCCATGGATATACCGATGCCGATTGGGCAGGTAGTGTGGTGGATCGTAAGAGCACATCTGGATATTGCTTCACTCTAGGTTCTGCTTTGATATCTTGGATGAGTAGGAAGTAGAAATCGGTTGCTTTGAGCACCGCTGAGGCTGAATACATTGCAGCGAGTATGGCCTGTTGTGAAGCTGTTTGGTTGAGAAAGCTCTTTAGTGAGCTGTTTGGGCATGTGCTGGATACCACCGTTATCCTTTGCGATAACCAAAGTGAGATTCGTCTTTCTGAGAATCTCGTGTTCCACGATCGATCCAAGCATATTGATATTAGGTACCACTTTGTCTGGGACATGGTATAACGAGGCGCCTTAAGGCTCCATCACATTGGGACTGATGAGCAGGTTGTAGATATTCTCACGAAGTCCCTAGGGAAGGTCAAATTCTTAACATTCCATGAGAAGCTTGGTATCGTGGACAAACCCTATCCGAGAGTCTTGCCTGAGTTGGACTATGAGCTTTAGGAGCTCCAGGGGGCTTGGGGATAGCTTCTTGGAGCTATAAGCAACCACAAGGCGAGGTTCACCTTACCTTGTTGGTGTGCTTCTTCCCCACCGTTATGATATTGAGCTAGTTTACCCTCTCTTTGATCTATGCCCCACATGCATCCTAACCATGGACTCTGGGACTCATGGGAAGTACCTCTCATTTGGCCAATGAGTTCGGAAATGAGGATAGAGACCGATAACATTACCGATGGATGCATCGGGGATTGCCATACTCTTTATGTCTAGGATGGGATGTGTCCAACAACTTGATCTGGGATTAAGTCTGGATGAGGTTCTTACCTCTAAACTGACTTCGGGTCAGGATGTGGCTCACTCTCGAGTCTGGTTGAGGTTTTAACCTCTAGACTGACTTTGGGTCAATGGAGAGTGATGTCTTTGTAAGTCACTCTCGTTCGTTTGCAGAGAAGAGCCAACAAAGCAGTTACATCAGGATGATACGGGATTGCATCATGATTATGATGATGATGATGATAGTGCATGATGGTATTGGATGACAGGATTGCATAGGTGGACAGATGGAGTTCTCCCTAGTTGAGAGGGAGTGTTAGTTTTTGGGCAACTAGGTCCAAACTCCATGTTGCATTGCTCATATGATGGAGATGATATTCCATCATATGAGAGGTGCAAGATTGATCTAAGGATCATCTTGTTTGGATGAGCAGAACTTATATTTTGAATTTATTTTCCACACATGTGCAAATTGTCAAGGTTGGCCAGAAGTGTAATGTAGGCTTACAAGCCCCAACAGATGTGTCACACACCCACTGTCATGGATATAAATTGGAGAGACATGATGCTCATTTCATCATTCACTCATCTCACACATCTCTCTCATCTGATTGGTTCGTACAACCTTGAAGAGGCTTCTCTCTCTCTCCCACGTGTGAATTTGGAAGCTGAAATCTGCGCACTGTTTTAGGGCAAATCTGGACAGCGTTGACTAGCGTTGACTTTGGGTAACCCTCCTCGTTTGACTATGTTTTCTACGCATAAATTTCAATCTTGGAAGGCCACACTTGATGGCACAAAAATTGAGGTCAATCGTTGACCTTTTACTGCAGCCTTTGACCGTAGCGTTGACCCAACGTTTACTGGTTTTGACCGCAGGAAATTTGAATTGCGTTGACTATTTTGGAAGCTGATATGTGGGGTGAGTGTGACACTAAAGGAAGGGTGACTTTGACCAAGTTTGACTGACCTATTTGGAGGTTGAAACGCTGGTTTGACCAACAAAGTCTTTGCTGGCTAGGGCATCATGTTGACTTCTGTAACAAACATTTTTCTCTGTCTTTGCCGAATAAGAAGAATTGCAAATTCTTGTATCTTATATTGGCTTGTCTTCTGTTGATCTATTTTATGTTCTATCAACATTTACTCTCAAAGGATTATGTGATTGCTTATCTGAAATTGAATTGGGCTAATAAGAAGAAAGATTGAAGTAAACTGCATTAAGCATAGAACATACCATGGTTATCTAAAATTAACATCCATCAATCCTGAGCAGCTCCTCCCTGGTCAACTGTTTTTGGAACAATCTAATAGTCTACCCAACCAACCTCTCGGCTAGCTCATAAGCAATAGGTGAGATCAGTTGTTCTCTCCTCCAAATGCTCAAAAATCTAGTCCGCAACTCCCTGCAAATGGTATCACGATCTGCCATAACTGAAGACAAAATGGACTGCATGTGTGCTATGACTGTGTCAGGGTGATGTTTCTTAATGTTAAAGAAACATTGGAACATGATCTCATAAGTCCTGGTCATGGCCATGACTTCTAAAACCTCAATCTTCTTCCCAAGGGGAGAGCCTGTGTTGTTGTCCAAGTCCCGGAAAGACTCCACTATCAGTCTGAAAAACTCTCCTCATAACATCATCATTGTAAGGAGATATAGGGGCAGTTAGTCTCATGATGTTACTAAGAGAAGATGCAACTGGAAGTCTAAACCCTTCACAAGGTTCCTCCAAGAACTTGGGTTGTATGAGAGCAAGCATAGCTGGTTTTAATGCCCAAATTAGTTTCTTCCCTTCTAACTGACTCACTTAAGATGGAGTGCATCTAGTTCATCAAATTTGAAAAGAACTCTCCATGTGATCTTCATGTGTTTCAAATCTGTTCCAAGTTCAAGGATTTTGTGTCCAAGCTCCGACTTCTTCTACAAATCATTTGGTTGTTCCTTTTGAAGGATGGCATAGATTCCTCTTGAAAAGGGTCTGCTTTTCAGTTTCGTTTTCTGGTCTACTAATGCATGGTGGTTCAAGGAACCAATTTCTGCGGTTAACTTCCTCAATTTGTTTAGGAATTCCTCCATGGTTTAGCTCAATGATAACAAGTATATTAAGTTGACTCTTTTAATTAGGAGGGATGACTACTCATGTGCAATGAGTAATGCATGCCCCGCAATACAACGGTTAAGACAACAACATCATAATTTTGTCATAGACAAACAACTTTGCTCAGCTCATAGACAACAACATATAATTGACACTGGCGACTCAAAACATATAATCCCTACATTAGACTCAAACATATAACCAACTATATGTCAAGGCTACACTTTTCCCACCCAATTGAATACCATTGACTCAAACAACCAACGATTGCCCTACAAAGAAAAGTTATACATGACGATTGATAATGTTTTTGTTGATGTTTGAATTAATAGTGAGCCATGTCCAACATTCATACAATAATGAAATAAGTTTGCATGTTAAAGGATTTGACCCAAGCAAATATTTCAACTTTCAAGGACTAGACATAGTAGCATTTAGTAAGTAATTTTAGGAGAAGGACCTAGCACTTCCCTTTGCAGAATGCTGTCAGCAATTCTCCATCTTCAACTTTGTCAGAGACAATTTGGATGGAACCTTCCATGTATAGTGAGATGCCATATATATGTTCAACCACACAAGATCAAGGAAAATTGGGTCCCCTATGGTTCATATCAACAAACATGCCAGTATACATTCCGTCCTCCCTTAAGACAGAGACACAAACTTTTGAAAAAAATGCTGAGTTGCCTTGTCTCTTGAAACCTCTGGTCTACGCACAATTGAGGGTAACCAGCACAAGGAAATGATGCTCCAAATAATACCATGTACAATGGTCCCTTGAAAATTCACAAGAGTTGTCGCCATCCGATTATAATCCCGCTGTGAAAAAGTTATTGGCGGTCAATGAACTCGAAACTCGACCCTTTCAGTGGCCTCGTCCAACAACGATGAGAATGCCTATCGCTTTAGGCCTCGGTCATACCCACAACGAGCTCGACTTTGATTGGGTGGCTTCCAAAGCGACCCCTCCAATGAAACGACACATGACTTGCTACCCCGAATTTGCTGAGTTTGATCCGCTCAATGAAGAGCTCGAATTGTGGTTCAGTGGCTCCCACGACATCACACATATGTCCTCATGCGATAGTGGATACATCACACTGCTCCCATGGCTTTCTGCAATTACTCCCGTTGACCCTTAAATTTTTTGTTTCTGATGCGGCGGTTCCCGAATTATTTCCACGAAATTCGTTCCTTCATAACAATTGGGTCACACTAAATAATAATTTGGCCATATATAAAAGTTGGATATAGGCGCCCCACTAAAAAAAAGATTTGATATGATATGGTATGGCTGCTCCATATGAATGATGGCCTTCAAACCAGTAAATCGAGCGTTGTAATGTTGTCGTAGCTCGACCATCTACCATATGCGATTTGCCCTTCAACTTGAGATTTGATACGATCCCTTTTAAAAAACAAAGTTTGCGGTTTGGTGGCATGAGATTTGGCTTGATTTAAGTCACGACTTCAATCAAATTATTATATTCGCCCTTAATAATCAGCTGGACGTCTTCTTACTAATCGACCCCCATAACGAGCAATGTGGCATCACAATAGTCAAAGACCCCACCTTGACTTTCTAAATCCGGTTTTGATAATTTGGGCCAAAACAACATAGTCGCCTAAATACAAATTTGTCCCTTTAAACTTTCAGCTTTGAGATCAATGCCGCTTTGATTCTTTGATTTTTCGAATGGTTATTAAGTAACCAACAAAATCATAGAAATTTGCATGACACTTTACCGTAGAAATTTGTAGAATAATTAATGCCCAAAACAAATTTTCTGTAACAAATTGATGGCATTGGCACCTTCAAAATAGACCTTCGACAATCTGCAATTAAAACCCTCCAACAATGATCACTGCAAATGGAAACTTAAAACCCGTACGCTGAGCCAAGATCAAGGCTCTGATACCACTATAATGTCCCAAATGCCAAAAAATTAGGACGCCCTTGAAGTTTTAACTCAGGAATTCTTCAGAGAAATTTTCCATCCATAAATAGAAGATTGCCATGAAAAATACCTTCAGAAATTTAAGCCGTGAACACCATAAACAATTGGCACAACATGAACCACGATATTTACGGCAAATGCCAAAAACGGAAAATAAAATCTGCAACTGAATAATAGACTATATAAAGATGCGGAAGATCTCAGCGTTATTTTATTAATATAGAAAATGCTAGAACAAAAAACTGGAAATGGCTGAAGTAATGGCCTCAAATAGATCTACCATAATGTCGCAACTGGCCTCCAAAACAAACTAAAAATCAATAAACTGCAACCTTTGAATCCTAAATGGATCCACCAAGGGAAGAGATGGGTGCTCGCCCACCCTCACTGAATCTTCAATCACCCGAGGGTTTCCGTCCTGGGGCTACTGCTGAAGTAGAGAACCAAGTTCTCAAACCTCTCACACAAGACAATGATCAAATCCAAGATGTCTCCAAATGAACTCCTCCTCCCCTTTTATAGATCTGATGGATAGATCTCCAAGCCTCTAGAAGCATCTTATTTTATTATTATTTTAGAAGATCCTCCATTGACTTTATCTTAGTGACTTTTTAATTTAATTCTATTTCACTTAAGTCACTTTTGGGCTCTTTCCTCCAATTAATTATTTTTCCTTTAATTAAATGACTAGTTAAAGTAATTTTTAATTAAGGAAAATGGTAAATCTCCCACCATACTCTCTCCGACCATTATAGGTCACTTCTCAGCGTTCCATCCTAAATATATTCTCATTCTGGTTCCAACGAGCTATTACACTGAGGTGTTCCATCAAATAATCTTCTCGGAATGCCACCTCGAGCATAATTAATTAATTTAGGCTCCATAATAATGCTAATTTTTGAAAGTTGTTGGAATGCGACGGAACAGAAAACAAATTGTGCGGATGATGAAATATGCCAAGCGAATGCCACCAGATCCCGTAAAAAAAAACTCCTCAAAACTCCCTCGGAAACCTTGATAACATGAACCTGCTCCCATGGCTTGGCCATCGCCGGTCCTGGAAATCCACCCTGCCTGTACTATGGAGGAAAATAAAAATGGGGACATTACATCAAGGCCTCGGTCATATGATCAGATAACAGGATCTCTATATATATGCATATCAAAACTTGGAGATCTTTGCAAATATACTGGACAAATCTTAGAGAACTGAGAAACAATGCCATGCATGAACAACGGATTGGTGCTAATGAAGTCTATTTGAGAGGCGATACCACACACAATGAACAATGAATATAACTTGTATCACTGTCGTTCACAAAATCATAATGCAAAGAGCATGTATATATATATTATATATCAAAGACCATACAAAGATCATGTACCTGACGCAACAACCATAATGGCATAAACCATGTGTATATTATGCCGAGACCATAGATAGCAAAGATCGAATAATGTCGAGACTATAAAGGAGTAAAAGAATGCCATTACTATTGAGACCAAACGCCTTTATAGTGAGACTATATCGAGTGCGAAACCATAGCGAGGCTGAGACCATAACAAGACTGCATCATGATCGGAACCATATCAAGAACGAAACCACAACAAGACTGTATCATGAGTGAAGATCTGAGGCATAGTCCTGGAACATGAGTTGTGAGAGCGAAGATCTGAAATAGATATAATCGATACAAACACCTGAAGATACCTACGAAATCTCAGAATGTAACTTCCATGAGTTTTGTATATCAATCAAAATCCATATGTGGGAGCCACTATCATAACATTTGAGAGACATATGATTCAATGCCTATATAGATTATGCAACGCAATGCTCGTATAAAATATGTGGTGCGTATAGATAAGCGTGGGCTTCAGTCAACAAAGATGATCCACAAATTACGCGCAACCATAATGAGTGTGAGAATGTGACGCCAAGGGTCGATACCACCATAGAACGATCCATTTAGCGAGCTCTATTAATAAAATATGAGTCACCAGAACCATACAAACCGTAGATTAAATATATGCGATATTTTTCTTTGTTGAAGTTGTGACCAAATCATATAACATAAGACCTTGTTTATATAAATCACTATGGTGCCTTTTGGTGCCAACATAATCGTCTTTTTGTGGGTTGACTTAGAATTTTCGGAGGGAAAGCTTTTATATGAATTTGCCACGAATATTTAAATATAAATTTCCAAATTCTTTTACAATTATATGCTGAAATAATTTGTTTGCCCAAAATGCCTTTTTATTTATTTATTTATTATAACCAATATCTTCTTGCGGCTTAAGGGTTTGAATTGGGGACTTGGGATTTTCCCTTTAGAAATTCGTCTCGACGCTACCCAATTTTAACACTCCCTCTTAGCAAGGGAGGGATTTCCATCATCATCATATCTTAAGTGAACAACTCAGTAGTAAGGAAGATAGACAACAATGACATCATCAAGACCCATCTCATATCGTCTGATAAAAGAAGATGTAAATTTTTGTAGATGTTCTATGCTTGATGCAACTTTACTTTTATTACAACAATCACCCAAACAATTAAGTAAAATGCTGATAGAACATACCAGTGGATCTATAGAAGACAAACCAGAAACAGGAGAATGTGAAGGTGCGTTATGGCTGTCAACAGGTTGCTTCAACCAACAAAGTCTCCTTGATCAGCCAACCCAGAATGTGTCACAACAATCCTCAAATCAGTCACCCAGTCAACTCAAGTCAACTCCAGAAAAGTCAACGCAGTCCAGAAAAGTCAACGCAGGGCAGCAACATCAAAGTCAACGTAGCTCCAACTTCGGTCAACCTTTTGACCTCGGTTCTTGTGCCAATGTGTACGGCCTCCCAAAATCGAAGTCTCCAACAAATTTTAGCCTCTTTGGACCATGCGTTGACCAAAGTCAACGTTGGTCAAACTTTCTTGGAAACCCTAGCTGCATCAATGCGTCCTTCTTCTTGGCTGTAGTAACTCGTCCTTCTTCCCACGTGTGAGCCGAAAATGTCCTCCAAGGAGCTCGTACTAGATTAGAAGAGAAGAAGATGTGATGAGTGAGTGAAAATGCTCTCCAACTTTGATTGTATTTATATCCATCATTGAGGTGTGTGACACATCTGCTGGGGGTGTAAAACCTTAAGGCCGACCTGCACATATAATTTATTATAAATAATAAATTCAAAATAAATGTTCTGCTCATCGGATTAAGATAAATTTTATATGGATTTTACACCTCTCTGAAAGAGGAATCCAATAAAAATATTGGTATCTTCATCTGAGCATCACAACATGGAGTTTGGACCTAGTTGTCCAATTTTAACACTCCCTCTCAACTAGGGAGAACTCCATCCACCTGTGCAATCAAACATCGTGCGTCATCCCGTCGTAACTTGCTTTGTTGGCCTCTTTATTTCAGAACAGAAGTGGGTTAGTCACAAAGACATCATTCCCCGGCTGACAGATTCAGCCCAGAGGTCTGAAACTTCTGTCAGACTCACAAAGAGCCTCATATCAACCCGAAGTTGGTTTACCTGACTCGAAGTCAGTTGGAGGTTCGAAACCTCACTATACTTGATCCCAGATCAAGTGGTTGGACCGTGCCATCCTAGATAGAGAGTACGACAATCTCTGATGCGTCCATCAGTCTTTGCTACTAGTCTCTAGCTTTTCCCATCTCATTGGCCAAATGAGAGGTACTTCCCATGAGCCTTGAACTCAATGGGTAGGATGCATACGGGGCACAGATAATGAGAGGTGAACCAACTCAATAATCACAACGGTGGGGCAGAAGCACCACAAGGTTCGGCAAGCCTAGCCCCGTGAGTGCTTATAGCTCCGAGAAGCTATCCCCAAAGCCCCCCAGAGCTCCCAGAGCTCATCGTCCAACGAGACCCACATCATAGGGTCGTTCCATGATACCAAGATTCTCACGGAAGGTTAGGAACTTGACCTTCCCCAGGGGCTTAGTGAGAATATCCGCGACCTGCTCATCAGTTCCTATATGATCGAGCCTTACGGCGCCTCGCTGTACCATATCCCGGATGAAATGATACTTGATATCAATATGCTTGGATCGGTCGTGGAACACAGGATTCTCGGTCAAGCGAATCCCACTCTGGTTATCACAGAGTATCACGGTGGTATCTAGCACATGTCCAAATAGCTCACCAAAGAGCTTTCGCAACCAAATCGTTTCAACAAAGCATACTACGTAATGTCTGAAGAGCTTGCTCAAAGCTACCGACTTCGCTCTCGCTCATCCATGAAATCAAGGTAACCAAGATTCCATTCATAGATCCCCGATGTGCTCTTACGATCCACCACACCCACCAATCGGCATCAGAGATATCCACCTGAGTGTTACACTCTCGCGTTGCACATTCAAATTCCCATGGTTTATCGTGCCTCGAAGATATCTCAGAAAATTCTTGGCACCAACCCAGTGAAAGTGATGAGGCTCAACCATCTGTTGACTCAAAGTGTTCACTGCAAAACATATATCTGGACGGGTGTTCACTAAGAACATTAGAGCCCCTACGAGTTGACGATACTCAGTAGGATTGGCCAATACAGGCCCACCAGCGCTGCCACTCAACTTCTTGAAGTTGAGTTCCATTGGGGTTGACACAGACTTGCAGTCCACCATACCAAATCTTTCCAAAAGTTTCACAATGTATTTTTCTTGAGAAAGGAAAATCTCTCCAGATCTCTGCCAGACCTCGAGGCCTAGGAAGTAGTGCATTAGTCTTAGGTCCTTCATCTCGAACTCAGCAGCGAGCCCCCTCTTGCATTGATGAATGAGAGGGTCAGCACCTGTCAGGAAGAGGTCGTCCACATACAGCACCAGAATGAGAGGCTTCCCCTGGACATCCTTGAAGTAAAGGTTTGGATCAGCATTACTTCGAGTGAAGCCCAACTTCATCAAGTAGCTATCCATCCTCTCGTACCAAGCTCTGGGTGCTTGCTTCAACCCATAGAGGGCTTTCTTCAACCTGCAGACATGAGTCTCCCTATCCTGAACTTCAAACCCCAGAGGTTGTTCTACATACACCTCTTCTTTTATTGCACCATGCAGAAAAGTGGTCTTGACATCCATCTGATGAAGACTCCATCCTTGCATAGCAGCAAGGGTTATGATTGATCGAATGGTGGTATATCGTGCCACAGGTGCAAATATGTCATCATAGTCTATTCCTTCCTTTTGAGAGAAGCCACGGGCAACAAATCTTGCCTTGAACTTTTCAGCACTTCCATCAGATCCATGCTTGATCTTGTAGAGCCATTTTGCGGTGACAACTGATTTGTCCTTCGGTATTGGAACCACATCCCAGACATCATTCTTCATTATGGACTCATATTCTCTGTGCATAACATCCTTCCAGACTTTATGCTTTACGGCTTCCTCAAAAGATCCAGGTTCAGATTGTACAATGGTACTCATGGTAGCCAGATACCCTTGGTATCTACACGGCTTCTTGCTTTCACGGAATGTCCCCCTCGGGGCAGCATGTCCCTCAGCATCTTCGAGGGTGTCCCTGAGCCATGATGGTCTCTTCCCCAGTGAAGGAGATGGATCGATAGGGTCCATTGGTCCTTCAACATCAGGCATCGTCTCATCCTGTGGTTCTTCTTGATTTCCAGGCCTTGCTTCATGATTTTCCTCAGATCTTGGAGGATCTACTACTTTCTTCAGGGAAGCATCTTCGTCAAAAGTGACATCATGGCATATCTCTACTTCCCTTTGACCAGGTACATAGACTCTATAGGCCTTAGAAGTTTCACTGTAGCCTACAAACATTCCTTTCTTTCCAGAAGCATCCAGCTTGCTTCTCTTTTCTTTTGGCACATGAAAATAAACAGGACATCCAAAAATTCTAAAATGTGAGACGTCAGGTTTCTTACCAGTGAAAACCTCTTCGGGAGTTTTGGAGTCCAGGGCGGAATGAGGGCATCGATTTTGAAGCAGTATTCGCAGCTTCTCCGCACAGAAACTTCGGTAAACCCTGGTCACATAGCATGGCACGGGCAGCTTCCACAATGGTCCTGTTCTTTCGTTCAACAACGCCATTCTGCTCAGGAGTATAGGCAGTAGTAGTCTCCCTCTTAATGCCAGCTTCTCTGCAAAAGTCCTTGAACTCATTTGACTCATATTCAGTGCCATTGTCGGTCCTCAAAATCTTGATCTTCTTTCTTGTCATATTTTCCACCAAGGCTTTGAAGGTACGGAACCACATGAAAGCCTCATCCTTCTTCTTCAAGAAGTATATCCAGGTTTTGCGAGAGAAGTCATCAGTGAATGTCATGTAGTAAGAACATCCTCCCAGGGATGTCACGGGTAGCATACCAGATAGATCAGAATGGACCAGTTGCAAAATATCAGATGTCTTTGTGACACTTGAGGGGAAAGGTCCTCTTGTATGCTTTCCTTCGGCACAACCCTTACATACACCTTCATGATTATTTCCAAAATCGGGCATCCCTGTCACCACCTTCCTTGCTTCAGGAAGGGCCTTGTAATGAAGGTGTCCAAACCTTCGGTGCCATAGTTCAGTTTGTCGGATAGTATCACATGTCATAGCTCCTAGTGGACTTCCTTCAACTTGGTAGAGTGTTCCAACTCTAAAACCAATCACGATAGCTTCCTTGAGATTCTTCTTCCACATGCGCACCTTTCCATCAATAAATGCCACATTGAAGCCTTTGTCTTCAATCGCTGATATAGACACAAGGTTCTTCTTCAATTTTGGTACATAGAGTACATCCTGCAAATGTAGCACTTGTCCTTGAGACACGTGGAGGGTCACAGTCCCTGTCCCTCTCACGGGATATGTGGCATTATCTCCAAGGATAATTTCCAGATTAGTATCCTTCTCAACCATGTCAGAGAGTGCTTCCTTGAACCCAGTGATGTGTCTTGAGGCACCACTATCTATCAACCAGACATCCATAGTGTCGGGCGGGGATGCAGCAGAGAGAGCAGATACAAGAATGTATTCATTTTTTTTTATCAACAACATTTGACTCCTCATACCTGGAGTTTCTAGACCTTTTGAAAGGTTGATTGTTTCCATCAGAGGGAGCCTTCCTCTTTCCTTTGGACCTGTTGTTTCTTTGATTTCCATTCCTCCGGTTATTGTTGTTGTCATCACTGTCGGGAGAATCCTTTTTGAAAGGACATTCTCTGGCATAGTGACCAGGCCTATGACAAGTGAAACACTTGCCCTTTTTTTCTTGGGCCCTTGTTCTTCCTTTGTTCTTAGAACCACCAGAGTTCTTCTTTCTAGAATTAGCAGCATAGGCAGCATTTCTGTCATTTTCATATTCCTTCATTCTTGTCTCTTCTTGCATGCATCTGGACAGTAGCTCGTCAAAGTTAGGAATTTTACTATTATTGAGAATGGTAGTGTTGAATACTTGCCATTCATATGGGAGTCCTCCAAGTGCGGTGAGTACCATCTCACGATCGGCTATTGTCTCCCCAATAGCTAGCAGATTGTTCCTAATCTCAGTCAATTTCAGAAAGTATGATTGGACAGACTCATCCCTGCCTTTCTTTAGATTCTTCAATTGATTCTTGAAGAATAGCACTTGGTTTACATTGTTTACCTTGAACATTAGGATCAATTTATCATACATCTCTTTAGATGTACCCAACTCAGAGATGTAAGCCACCAAGCTTTTATGAATGGATTCCCTGATCATCGGCTTTGCTTTGATCTCCCCCTTCTTATACTTGGTTTTAGTAGCAGCAGTAGCATTGGATGGAGGTTCTTGTATCTTACCCAATACATGGTCCATGAGATCATGGTCTTCCAATTTGAGATCTAATATCATCTTCCAGGCATGGAAGTCATCCCTTCCAGTCAGCTTGTCATTCTCCTTGAAGTCATAACTTGTGGAACCCATTTTTCTTAGATGGTGATTGCTATAAGTTAGAGCTTGTCTTCACCTCAGCTCTGATACCATGTTTATTTTTGTAGATGTTCTATGCTTGATGCAACTTTACTTTTATTACAACAATCAACCAAACAGTTAAGTAAAATGCTGATAGAACATACCAGTGGATCTATAGAAGACAAACCAGAAACAGGAGACTGTGAAGGTGCGTTACGGCGGTCAACAGGATGCTTCAACTAGCAAAGTCCCCTTGATCAGCCAACCCAGAATGTGTCACAACAATCCTCAAATCAGTCACCCAGTCAACTCAAGTCAACTCCAGAAAAGTCAACGCTGTCCAGAAAAGTCAACGCAGGGCAGCAACATCAAAGTCAACGCAGCTCCAACTTCGGTCAACCTTTTGACCTCGGTTCTTGTGCCAATGTGTACGGCCTCCCAAAATCGAAGTCTCCAATAAATTTTAGCCTCTTTGGACCATGCGTTGACCAAAGTCAACGCTGGTCAAACTTTCTTGGAAATCCTAGCTGCAGCAATGCGTCCTTCTTCTGGCTGTAGTAACTCGTCCTTCTTCCCACGTGTGAGCCGAAAATGTCCTCCAAGGAGCTCGTACTAGATTAGAAGAGAAGAAGATGTAATGAGTGAGTGAAAATGCTCTCCAACTTTGATTGTATTTATATCCATCATTGAGGTGTGTGACACATCTGCTGGGGGTGTAAAACCTTAAGGCCGACCTGCACATATAATTTATTATAAACAATAAATTCAAAATAAATGTTCTGCTCATCGGATTAAGATAAATTTTATATGGATCTTACACCTCTCTGAAAGAGGAATCCAATAAAAATATCGGTATCTTCATCTGAGCATCACAACATGGAGTTTGGACCTAGTTGTCCAATTTTAACAGAAGAGGAATCCATACCCAATGGTAGGGGTGTTGAGAAATCCGAGGCAGCTAGATTAGGTGATTTCTCTTACTTTGATAACTGCTTGTGATATATTTTTACTTATCTTAATTAGCTGCTCTTTCTTTTGATTATGTTTAGTATTCTTATTATCAAACAACTACCAAATCATAAAGAACGATGAGACAAGAGGACCCAAGATGTAGGCGATCAGGCAGGGCCAAAACCTCTCCTCTTGAGAGGAAAACCCACAAGAATTCTTCTCTTCTTATAGAATCTTCAATTGATGAATTCCAAGACCGATGACCCTTGACCAAGATCCCTCCAAGACCAAGTCAAAACTTTCCTTCTTGACAAGCTTTCCTACCAGCAACCTTGACCTCAACAACTTCTGCAATTTCTACCTCAAGCAGATTCTTCTGCAACTTCAACCCCCAATAGATTCTTCTGGAACTTTCGACCCAACAGTTTCTTATGGACTTTGACCCAACAGTTTCTTCTGGAAGTTCGTCCTCAACAACTATCCAACACTTCCGACTTTCCCAACAACTTTTCAGTACTTTGACTTGCCCAACAACTGTAGAAACCTTAACACGAGAGAGAAAGAGGCCCAAAACTTCGATGTTGCTCTTCTTCTCCTTTTTGTCCTTTTCCACCATCTATCTTGAGGAGATCAAACTTGCTTGAGTGTATGTCCAAATGAGGTCGTTTTCCTTCTTATAGGATTTTGTACAAATTGCTTTCTTTAGGCCAACTTGTCCCTTCATGTAGGCCGACTTGTTGCTACTTGTTTGATAAGGTCTTGGAGGGTCTTTGACTCTATTTTTGACTCAAATAAATTTTCTTTACAATATGTAACATGCCCAAATGGGTCTTCAATACATGACAATGACTCAATTGACTTGTGGACTAAATAACAAGCCCTAGAAGCACTCAGTGGGTGCGTGACCTAAAAATAAATTTGCCTTGAGCATGAAATCCATGCCTCAAGAATAACAATAATAAATTTATTTTTCTCTTTTCATTAAATACATAAAATTATGATTATGTATGTCATTATGAACACTGAACCTAGTTACATATTTCAACACTCCCTCTTAACTAGGGAGGCATTCATAATTCATACAAGGTACTTGGACATTCTCAATTTGAAGAATTCTCATAAGAAGAGTCGGATTGGTAAGCCATCTCTTTGCATCATACCAACCTGCATTGTCACATAGCAAGGCCTTGACTAACAACTCTTATCTCTCCACAAGATCATAGCACAGTGCTGGCGAGACCAATGACTAACAAACACCATCATCATTGTCTCTCAAGGCACATACCCCACCTGCGTGTTCACGGGTATCCTTCCAGGACAATTCCTATCATGGAATAACACGTCCTCAAGGAATTTCCTCTTCGACTACTCTTTATCTTGGATGTCCTACCTCATCCTCAAAGAGTATCTTATTCCAGATGCTCACCCGATCCTCCATTCTTTCTTCTCATTATGAAGACAAGAATGATGTGTCTATCTCTCCCTTTCAACTAGGGAAGATATACCCATTCCTATAAAAGGAATGTACCCAAGTTCTCTCTTATCTAGGGACTTGTCCAAGCTCCCTCTTAACTAAGGACTTGTTTCTAGCAACTCTCTCTGCTCTTTGGTGGAGATCTTGGTACCTTCAGCTGCTTGTAGAGATCCTTCTCTTGATGTCATGAATTTCATCTTTATTATTATGGAGCCTTCATCTTCTAGTTCTTCTTTGTAGGGCATCGACCATCCATCACTTTCCTTGAACGAACCATAGGATTGAACCAATAGTCATGTCAACCTTCTTGTCATCAAAAAATCTTCTAGTCCACATCTGGCTTTTCTTTATACAACCACCTCTTCCAAGTCATGTTGCTTTCAGGATCTTCTATCCCACCACATGAGTGCTAGTTGTAGGTGACATCTACAACTCTCTTTTGGTAGCCTTGTATCCCCATCCAGATGTTGTTCAAAAATAAAAATGAACATCAAATCAAAGTTACCTTTTGTGATGGCCTTTCGTCATAACATTAGCTTCTTGCAACATCAACATCCTGCATATTCATAAATAAATATAAATATATGCGGATTCGAGTGTCGGACACGGACACGGTGACCCCCCGGAACAAGACACATTCGGACACGTTATATATATATATATATATATATATATATATATATATATATATATATTAAAGATTAGATATTTCTTACACAAATTCATTGATTCAAACTTAGATCTTCATCTAGATGTAAGTTTTACAAAGATACATCATACAATCATACAAAGTAATAGACATATTCATCAATGATCCAATAGGAGAAAGATAAGATACTGTAGTTTTCTCATTAAGTCATCAAAATCAAAATGTGTTACATAAGTACTAGTAACTTATTGGATCATTGATGAATATGCCATTATTTGAGCATGCACTAGTAATTCTTTATGCTAAGAAAATAAAAAATATGCTCCCAAATGATATTATCACTAACAGTTAATGAAGTTATTTCCAAACATCGCAACAGTCGCTCCTCCTTGAAATGCTTTGTCCTGAAGTAATCATAGTGTTATGTTGCAGTGCTTCAATTCCTTTCCATATAGCATCTTCTAAGGATATATCCTTTGATTGGAAGAGATATTCCAAAAATACATTAGTGTACAATTTCGTATCCTGCATTGTCCTCTCAAGTTTTTGAGGAAGTAAAAATTTCATAGCAACCATTGCACTTTCTTAATTCTTAATTGCTGAAGCAATCACGCGAAGAATGTGGTCAAACACACTAATCAGTCAGCTTCAAAGGATCTCTATATAATAAAACATTTGTAGATGGTACATATTGCAATAGGTCTGCCCCAACTGAAGCAAACAAATTGGGAAACACACTTGACGAGTGTGAGATTCAGGATTCGATCGTGTCCGTACAAACAGGATCGAATCCGGGCAAATGGATTAAAATCCCCACGAATCGTGTTTGATTCGCCCGATTCGGGACACGTGGAGGGTGGAGGAGGAATCCAATTTCATAGAGGGTCTCTATCCTTTACAAACTTTATCAAAGTCTTCATATCCTTTCTATGGAGATATCATAGCCAATGTTTCTAGTCATCGGATGTTGATTTCCTTTTGTTACGTGACCATAGTTGCATCTTTCACGATCTCTTCTTTCCTTCTTTACATATTGCTTCCCAGAACTTCCATCCATAGTTCCTTCATCTTTTTCAACGACCTCATATTCCATATGAGGACATATTATGTTGATTTCATCTTGTGAATATGTGAACCATGCCTTCATGCATCTTTTCAAAGGAAAAGATCCCTTTCCTTTGATCATACTCATGACGTTGAGCATTCACCCATGCTATCTTCAACTATATGATGGCATGACTTAATCTATCAAATATATACATACCTCTTTTCTTCTTTTGGTCTTCTAGACTTCCTTTGACAACTTCCTTTCCTTGCTTGAAAGTTCTTTAATCATGCTGTACTCCTTTGACATCATACCATCATCCTTCTAAACTATGAATCCCATGCAAGGTGGAATTCTCTGTGAATCGCTTCTTCCAAGAGAGGTGAACCGTCCAACAGAAAAGGCTCCTTCACAATCTGCAATCCTCATACAGACGATATTAATTATCCTCAATCTGCAAAGGCTCCTTCACAATGGTGATGATGGATGATGATTTCTTTTTACATGCTAGATGAATTTCTTCCTGCATACTACTTATGCTTTCAATGAGGTTACCAAGCGCTACTTCCTTTCTTTGATGACTGCTACATCCATGTAGAATTCTACTTCAGCTATCTTTCAAGCTTCTATAAAGATGTCATGAGCTTTTGCTTCAATCGTATGCTTCTGATATGATGCCATCTTTTAATATGATGCATCCTATCATACTTACAATGCTTTTTACCATGGTAGCTATTTTTCACAAAAACTGAAAAGAACTAGGTAAAGGAGATAATCTCAGTCATAGTAGAGCTCTCTCACTTCCTCCTTCTTTGATTTCTTCTTTTCAACTTCTTCTACTTCTTCGGTGACATGGGCTTCATTCATTTTTTTTGTTTTGTTGGTGCCCTTTTTGAGTTTGGGACAATTCCTCTTATAGTGCCCATATTCCTAACAGCCATAACAATCGATATTTGACATATCGTTCTTATTTTTCCCAAACTTTCCTTTTCTCTTATCCATGGCAGCAAACACTTGAACTTGATTGCTTGGTCTCGCATCACTTTTTGCTTTTAACCTGGTTTCTTCAATCTTACAGATTGACCAAAGTTCATTGAATGGGGTGGCTTCCTTCTTTCCATAGATACTTGATACGAAGTTGCCCCATTCATTAGGTAGCGCATTGAGCACCACGGTGGTCATTTCTTTATCAAACAGTATTTCCCCCACCTTTTGCAGTTGGTCTCTTATTTCTAACACCCTCATAAGATATGAGGCTATCCCTTCTTCCTTTGATACCTTCATTCATTTTATATAGCTCGGTTCTCAAAGATATGACTTCTCCAGCGGTGCTTACGGAAAAAAATTCTACTAACTTATCATAGATTTCTTTTGATGTCTCCAACTTTGATACATAAGGTATGAGGGGATCCTTGATGGATTCTGTAAGGATCCTTTCAGCCCTTATTTCCCCTTTCATATACTTGCTAGAGCTTGAGCTTCTTCGTTTGGAGGCTTAGTGATTGAACCCTTAACATGTCCAATGACTTCATTCTCTATGAGGATCAAATCTGTCATTTTCTTCCATGCAAGAAAGTTTGATGACCCAACCAATTTGTTGCTTTCTGTTAATTTTTGAAGATGTTCTATGCTAGATGCAAATTTACTTTAAACTTCTAGGGCTCAATCACATGAAAGTAAGATGCAGATAGAACATACTAATAGATCGATGGAAGACAAGCCAAAAACAAAGATAAAGAATGGTGGCATTACGATGATCAGTAGGATGCTTCAACCAACAAAGTCTCCATAAGGTCAACGAACCCAATGTGTCACAAAACCCCAAGACTGCTCATAAAAAATGCTCCATCAAGACGTTGCACTAAGAAGTCCTAACCGCATCACCATGAGAAGCCCTAATCGCAATACCATCCGTGAGAGAAGAGAATGCCTCCAAAAATGTGTGTCAAATGAACTCCAAGTCTCTCCAATATATAGTCATCTGTGGGGGTGTGTGACACATCTCTTATGCATGTGGGATAAATCTGACGGACCTTGCACATGTGGAATAAATTCAAAATACATGTTCTGCTCATTCGATTAAGATGATCTTTAGATCGATCTTGCACCTCTCCGAAAGAGGAATCCAATAAAAATATTGGCATCATCATCTGATCAATACAATGAGTTTGGACGTAGTTGTCCAAAATTAACACTCCCTCTCAACTAGGGAGAACTCCATCCACTAGTGCCATCCAAACATCGTGCGTCATCTCGCCGTAACTTGCTTCGCTGGCTCTTTATTTAAGAACAAAAGGCGAGTCACAAAGACATCACTCCTAGCTGACAAAATCAGCTCAAAGGTTCGAAACCTCTATAGGACTCAAAGGAGTCTCATACTAACCCGAAGTTAGTTTAACTGACCCGAAGTTAGTTGGAGGTCTAAAACCTCACTTGGACTCAAAAGAGTCATATACTAATCTGAAGTTAGTTTAATTGACCTGAAGTTAGTTGGAGGTTTGAAACCTCACTTGACTTGATCCTAGATCAAGTGGTTGGACACGTGCCATCCAAGACATAGAGAGTACGGCGATCTCCGATGCGTCCATCGGTCTTGCTATCAGTCTCTATCCACATTTCCCACCTCATTGGCCAAGATGAGAGGTACTTCCCATGAGTCCGGGACTCCATGGGTAGGATGCATACGGGGCACAAATCAAAAAGAGGTAAACCAACTCAATATCATCATGGTGGGGTGGAAGCACACCAACTAGGTTCAGCAAGCCTAGCCTTGTGGTTGCTTATAGCTCCAAAAAGCTATCCCCAAAACCCCCTTGGAGCTCCCAGAGCTCTTGTCCAACAGGACCCTCCAAATAGGGTCGTTCCACGATTCCAAGATTCTCATGAAAGGTTAGGAAGATGACCTTCCCCAAGGGCTTTGTGAGAATATCCGCGACATGCTCATATGTTCCTATATGATCGAGCCTTACGACGCCTCGCTGTACCATATCCTGGACAAAAATGGTACTAAATATCAATATGCTTGGATCGATCGTGGAATACGAGATTCTTTGACAAATGAATCCCCCTTTGGTTATCGCAAAGGATAACGGTGGTATCTAGCACATGTTCGAACAACTCACTGAAGTGCTTTCACAACCAAGTAGCTTCACAATAGGCCATACACGCTGCAATGTATTCGGCCTTAGCGGTGCTTAAAGCCACCGACATTTGCTCCCTGCCCAAAGCAGACCCAAGTGAAACAACATCCAAATGTGCCAGCCCAATCGACATCAGTATATCCACGAAGTCTCAAACTCCTGATAGTGTATCTCAGCCCATGCTCTATCGTGCCCCAAAGATATCTCAAGAGTTTCTTGGCACCAACCTAGTGAATGTTATGAAGATCAACCATGTGTTGACACAAAGTGTTCACTGCACACCATACGTCCAGACGGATGTTCCTTAAGAAGAACATCAGGGCCCCTATGAGTTGTCGATACTCGGTAGGATTTGCTAGGACGGACCCAACAACGTTTCCACTCAACTTCTTAAAGTTGAGCTCCATCTGAGACCACACGGATTTACAGTCCACCATACCAAAATTTTCCAGCAACTTCACACTATATCTTCCTTGAGAAAGGAAAATCTTGCCAGGTCTCTGCCAGACCTCCAACCCTAGGAAGTAGTGCATCAGTCCTAGGTCTTTCATCTCGAACTCGAAAGCAAGCTCCCTCTTACACTGATGAATGAGAGGGTCAGCACCTGTCAGGAAGAGATCGTCCATGCAGAGAACCAGAATGAGAGGCTTTTCTCTATCAACCTTAAAGTAATGTTTGGATCAGTGTTACTTCGAGTGAAGCCCATCTTCATCAAGTAGCTATCTATCCTATCGTACCAAGCCCTGGGGGCTTGCTTCAACCCATAAAGGGCTTTGTATTTATGAGAGTCTCTATCCTGGACTTCGAACCCCAGTGGTTGCTTCACATACTCTTCTTCCTTTATCGAACCATACAGAAAAGGCGATCTTCACATCCATCTAATGGACATTCCATCCTTGCGTGACAGCAAGGGCAATAATAGATCACAGGTGCAAATATATCATCATAATATATGCCTTCCTTTTGAGAGAAGCCTCGTGCAACGAATCTTGCCTTGAACCTTTCAGCACTACCATCAGATCCATGCATGATCTTATAGAGCCATTTCGAGGTGACAACAACTTTGTCCTTTGGTCTCAGAACCACATTTCAGACATCATTCTTCATAATGGACTCGTACTTTTTGTGCATAGCATCCCTCCAGACTTGATGCTTTACGACTTCTTCAAATGATCCAGGCTCAGATTGTACGATTGTACTCATCGCTGCTAGATACCCTTGGTATCTATTCGGCTTCTTGCTTTACATGGAATGTCCCCCTTTGGGGCCATATGTCTTCTCAACATTCTTGATAGAATCCCATAGCCATGAGGGTCTTCTGTTCGTTCTTCCAGCAACGTCATTTGCTCAGGAGCATATACGGTTGAGGTCTCCCTCTTAATGCGAGCTCCTCTTGCGAGAGATCATCTATAAAAGTCATGAGATAAAAACATCCTCCCAAGCATATCAGATAAGTCGGAGTGTATCGGATGTCTTTGTGATACTTCAAGAATGAAGAAAGTCCCCTTGTATGCTTTCTTTCAGCATAACCTTGACCTACTCCTTCATGATTATTTTGTATACGGGCATCCAGACACCAACTTCCTTGCTTCGGAAAGGGCTTTGTAATCATAGGCCTAAATCTTACTCACCCACTGTCAAAGCCATACAAGTATCATAGTCATATACTGCCATACATCTGACATACATCCATACACTGTCATATCACTGATTACAATGTTGCCATTATCATACATCACTATCATCTTCATTATTTCCATACTACCATACAATACTGAAGATATCAAACTTCATGGTCATATGTATTTTTCCATATGCCACTGAAGATACCACAGATCAAGTTCGTATAGACTATGCCATATAGTGAGGTCATATATACTCTGCCATAACCCACAGATTTTTTTTAAGGCCCTAAACACTCCAACAACTGCCTAGAAGACTGTGGCTTCACCTCCACAGGATCCTCCTCCCTTTGCTGTTCACGATGGAAACTTTTATTTGGGCATTCAAGAGATTACATGCAAATACAACAGATAACTCCGTTCCTGTCAATGGTGAGTGACTACGTGCCAAAATTTGCTTGAATTCTTTTCTGTCTCCTTTTCGTTATGGTCATAGACATCACTGTCATAAGCAACACTTCAATTCAATGGTAAAGGGTGCAAATATGGTTCAGTCAATTGATACAGGCCTTCAACTTAACTTTGTAGAGATCAATCCTCTTGACAACGAGTTCAATTCTTAGAAAACAAGTTTGCAGATCATTTTCGGAAGCCAGCTCAGACATGTTGACATTTCTGCAAGAAACAAATGACTTGTGCTCCTCCTCATGCAACAGTCGCCCAATTGCTAAGCCTGAGAATTTTTAAGAATGATTTCGGTACAACTATGGGAACTAGATAAACAGAGAACCCCATCCAACTTCCAACACATTTAACAGTTATTTAGCTCACTGCAAAAGTTTGATCTTAGGGCTCCACATGACTGCCCACACACAGTGACAAATCAGCCCCTTTGTCACTCTCCTTGGGGTATCCAAAACAACCCTCTTAACTGTCACAAGTCTACTTGTTGACAGTGTTATGACATCAGAAAACTATTTTTCAAACAAACTACAACAACCATAACATCTCCTTGCAAACATCAACTTGAAAGACAGATTCATACCTCTACAAGAGTTCAATGGCCTTGTAATTCTAGGCTCTGTGCACAAAATTCACTAAGGTTTTTGGAACACTTTAGGGCTTTGTCACCACCCCGAGACAGCCCTAACATTGGCCCTAAACAGACCTCAAAACCAGCGACAAACCTCTCCACAAGACCCTTATCTCCTGTGCTATTACTCAAGGAACCTCGACCTGTTGTTACAACTCTTCCTTAGGTCATATGACCACTGTCTAGCTTCCAAATAGGGGCTCAGCCCTCCTGCAATACACAGAGATACAACTCGGCATGCCACAGAGAATATCTCACCAACGAGTGCCCAGAATTCTGCCTAAACAACTTGGGCAGCAGATGCTCTAACTCGGCCTATCCAAAACACAAGAATGGTTCCAAACTCGTCCTCCTTTCATTTCAGATTTGCTCCTATATGTCTGCGGCTGAGTTGGAGGAGCCTTTCTAGCTGCTCCAATTTTGATCCAAATCCGGTAACTCCTTGACCCAACGCACCTCTAAATACTGTACCAAATCTGCTTGTTACACTGCTGTTATTAACTGTTCTGGTTAGGGCACTAGGGCACCCTGCTGCAACCCTAAACTCCTCCAACACTCCTTGAACAACCCTCTAGAAAACTACGGCACACCCTCAGGGACCCCTCCTTTATCACGCTGCTGTCTTGGGCATATATCATCCCTTAAACACCCTACGCATACCTTACTGTGCTGCTATGGCTTGCAGCCTAGCACACAGTAATCTTGTAGCTTACGGCCAACAATATGGTAGCTTCTTGTCCTTAAACAATTCCCCAAACAGACTTGTTTCCAGCCCTTAAGGCCTCAGCCTAGCAGCCAACATACACAACCTCCAACACAACAAACTTCGAACCTTGTATAAACCCTTATAACAATCCCTCCATGCCTTGCTGCCCTATTCTCCTTGCTGCGTCCTTATTGGCTCTTCCACACTATTCTTTCAAGAGAGGCTAGTCCTCCTGACTGCCTTCTACGCAGCTCCAGTTGTGTGCTAAGGCCTGCAGCCTAGCACAACAACACTAATCCTCAATACGCATGCCCTTATTTCTGCCCAGAATTGTCCCTAAAAACTGTGGCTGTCTCTTTAGGGAAGGGATCTCCCTCCACGTTGAAGGTTAGGGCACCAAACAACTGAAAAACTGCCCATGCTATCATTTACTGTGATGGTATGGCCTGTGGCCTACCACACAGCCTTGCTGTAGCTTACGACACCCTTATTGGCCCTAAAAACAGTCCTTATCTCCCTCGCTGCCCTAGATTGGTGATTGCTCTCAACACAAGATGGACTTTGTCTTCTCCTTAGCTCTAATACCATGTTAATTTCTGAAGATGTTCTATGCTAGATGCAAATTTACTTTAAACTTCTAGGGCTCAATCACATGAAAGTAAGATGCATATAGAACATACCAATAGATCGATGGAAGACAAGCCAAAAACAGAGATAAAGAATGGTGGCGTTACGGCGATTAGCAGGATGCTTCAACCAGCGAAGTCTCCATAAGGTCAGCGAACCCAATGTGTCACACAACCCCAAGACTACTCATAAAAAACGCTCCATCAAGACGCTGAACCAAGAAGCCCTAACTGCATCACCATGAGAAGCCCTAACCGTAGCACCATCCGTGAGAGAAGAGAATGCCTCCAAAAATGTGTGTGTCAAATGAACTCCAAGTCTTTCCAATATATAGTCATCTGTGGGGGTGTGTGACACATCTCTTATGCATGTGGGATAAATCTGGCCGACCTTGCACATGTGGAATCAAGATGATCTTTAGATCGATCTTGCACCTCTCCGAAAGAGGAATCCAAAAAAAATATTGGCATCATCATCTGAGCAGTACAATATGGAGTTTGGACCTAGTTGTCCAAAATTAACACTTTCCTTGCAAAATGAAGTCATTTTCATAGATTCAGACATAGATATAAAGATACTTATTTGTCAAGTGAAGATACTCCTTGATGATGAGATCTTCAACTTGATGCCTTTCTTGATGATGCTGATAATAGAAGATGTCTTCCTTCAAGTATGCTTTGATAGTGATCTTTGACTCAAGAAGAGGGAGATCACCTTGATTCCTTGATGATGATGGTAGAGCTTCTTCCTGCTTCCCTTGGATGATAGAGTAGGATGTGGTGGCTTTCCCAAGGTGCTTGAAATGTAGAGTCTTCCTTTAATTGACTGGATGTCGAGTCTTTGAGGTCTTCTTTTCCTTGTTCAATATGTAAGCTTCCCAAGAATGCTTCAATTTAAGAGCCCTTCATTGAATGAGTAAGGGTTTTGAAGTCTTCTTTGATGCTCCTTAGTTACTTCCTTCAAGATGATGAGAGGGTTAGTCCTCCTTGATGATTGATGCTCTTGATGTTTCTCAGATGATCTTCTTGTGCTTCAGCCCCTGAGTGTCCTTCTTTAAGTTTCCTTTCCTTGATGTAGTCACCTTAGCTCTGAAACCATGTTGAGAAATCTAGGGTAGCTAGTTAGGTGATTTCTCTTACTTTGGTACCTGCTTGTGATATATTTTTACTTATCTTAACTAGCTTCTTCTCTCTCTTAATTATGTTTAGTATTCTTATCATCAAACAACTACCAAATCATAAAGAACAATGAGATAAGAGGACACAAGATTTAGGTGATCAACCAGGGCCAAAATCTCTTTCCTTGAGAGGAAAACCCACAATAATTCTTAGAATCTTCAATTGACGAATTCCAAGACCTATGAACCTTGACCAAGACCTCTCCAAGACCAAGTCAAAACTTTCCTTCTTGACGAGCTTTCCTTCCAGCAACCTTAACCTCAACAACTTTTGCAATTTCGACCTCCAGCAAATTCTTTTGCAACTTCGACCCCCAGCAGATTCTTCTTGAACTTCAACCCAATAGTTTCTTCTATAACATCGACCCAACAATTTCTTTTGGAACTTCGACCCAACAGTTTCTTCTGGAACTTCGACCTAGAAGTTTCTTCTAGAACTTTGTCCTCATCAACTATCCAACACTTCGACTTGCCCAACAACTTTCTAGCATTTCGACTTGCCCAACAACTTTCTAGCACTTTGATTTTCCCAACAACTTTTCAGTACTTCGACTTGCCCAACAACTATATAAAAACTAACACGAGAGTGAAAGAGGCCCAAAAATTTGATCTTGCTCTTCTCCTTTTCGTCTTTTTCCAGCTTCTATCTTGAGGAGATCGAACTTGCTTGAGTGTATGTCCAAATGAGGTCGAGTTTCTTCTTATATATAGGCTTTTGAGGGGTACAAATTGGTATCTTTAGGCCGACTCATCCCTTCATGTAGGTCGACTTGTTGCTACTTGTTTGACAAGGTCTTGGAGGGTCTTTGACTGTATTATTGACTCAAATAATTTTTTGTTTACAATATGTTACATGCCCAAATGGGACAATGACTCGATTCACTTGTGGACTAAATGACAAGCCCTGGAAGCACTCAATGGGTGCTCGACCTAAAAATAAATTTCCCTGGAGCATGAAACCCATGCCTCAAGAATAACAATAATAAATTTATTTTTCTCTTTTTTTCTTTTCTTTCTAAGTTGGACTAAATTCTATTAATGTAACATAATATACAGGATGTGTTCGGCCTCCGGAATTGTTGTACTAGCCAATTCCGGAGGCATTAAAAGTAAAAAAAACAAAATAATGACCGCCCCAGAAGGGGAAACCGGCCATGAAACAGCTGCCCTCAATGGGGAATCTAGCTTCATACAAAAAAGACTTAAAAGTTGAGAAAGTGTTCTGGAAAGACATGTTAACATAGAAAATAAATAGAACAATGAAAAAAGACTTCATGCTGTCGCTGTGCTCCATACTAGGTGTCATTTTGTTGAGGCGGTGGCTCCTCTACAATGAGGCACCTGTAGTCGTTAGAGGAATCATCTACGGGCTTCGATTGATGGGCTGCTTGTTTGGGTGTTGTAGCGGTGTGAATTGCACTGGCACTGCCCTTCCTATGATCTTCACTCGACCATTCGGGACTCCCACTGCTGCTACTGCCATTGCCATTGCTACTGGAGGAATTAGCATTAGGCTTGACTAGTAAGGCCTCTGATTTCCTTGAGAGCTGCGGAGGCACAGTGGCTATGGTGGATTTTCTTGGTCTTTTCCTGGTGCTACGCTCTGCAGAGAAAGAGGCTTCTTCCTGGAAACTGATAGTAATGGTGGCCGTGAGACGGGGTCTGTCCAAAGCACAATTGTAATGAAATTGCGCTGAATTCTCCTCATGCAGCAGTGAGTGGGGCTCAGAGTGAATTGACTGAGGAGGTCGAGAAGCCCGACCTTGTCCTTTGCCTCTGCCTGTGGAATGGCGCTGTGCAGAAATCTCTTTGGATAGCAGGGTGCAAGGCTCAAGATGAACGGATAATGGAGGTCGACAAGCCCGACCCCTTCCTCTGCCTCGGCGCGTGGGAGGGTATTGAGCGGAATTCTCTTTAGGTGGCAGGGAGTGAGACTCCGAGTGAATGGACAGAGGGGGACGAGATGCCTGACCCTGACCACTGCCTCGACGACAATGCATTCTATGCCGTTTGGGCATACTGGAGCAGTCGGAGTTGTTTGGGAGGCTAGTGAGCGAAGGCGGGGTGATAGAACGGGCAGAGGGGCTGAATTCCAGATGCCAAGGAGCAAGCGTGAGGTTGCAGTAGAGACTGTTGGTGAAGTGGAGATCCAGAGCTAGTGTGAGGCAGCTATGGAGGCTGCAACGCCTCCCTGTGTGCGTTCGAGAGCTCAGCTCTGAGACAGTAGAGGGGCAGATGCAGCGGGAGGGAAATGGAGGAATTACGAAGTGCGGAGCCATTAAGAGGAAAGCTGGGCGACATATCAGACTGAGAGCAGTAAAGAGGGACTGAGGCGAGCAGTTGGCTGACTTAAATGCTGCCGGACAAAGCCCATGCGTGGCCATGTGGCGCATGTTGGGCCTGCCATCTCCCTTCTGCTATTAAACACTCGCATCCGGGGAATTTATTTTTCTCTTTACATTAAATACATTAAATACATAAAATCATGATTACATGTGTCATTATGAAGACCGAACCTAGTTACATATTTCAACAAGGGTAATCAATCCTCAAATCACATGACCTCCACCTCAAATATATCAAGAAAAATATTCATCTCATCACATCTCGTCCTTTAATTAGCTGAACAATCTCGAACTAAAGAAGAAGAATCTGGCATCATAAGGGAGCCCAACTCAACCCACAACAACATGTTGTGAAACCAGCTCTAAAAATAGAAGAAAAGAGATATCAACGCCCTAGAAATAAGCCACTTCGAGGGGGCAACCTCCAATACATTACATGAATGAACAATTCTTGGATGATACAAATTACAAAACCTCTTTTCTGTATATAGGAGTCCATGGGGCCACAATGTAATCCTAGCCGACCTAACAATAATAATTTAAGGGCACAATAATAACAATATGGGGGTTATAGGGGTACAATAATAACAATAAGGGGGTTACACTAACAACAATAAGGGATTATACTAGTAATATAGGGACCTAACATGCCCCTCTCCTTCAAAAAAGTGTTGTCCTCAATGCTTGAGTAGCTCTGGGTGCTTCTGTATAAAATTCTCATCCTCCCATGTAGAATCATCAGTGGGTAAGTTCTTCCACTTGATGAGATACTCTGAAATTGATCGATTCCATAGTTGTCGAGTTCTTGTTTCCGTGACCGCTTCAGGTTCCAATATGATTTTTCCTTCCTCATCAAGTTCTGGCAATATTGTTTGAACTGGAATATTTTCACCTATAACCTTCTTTAAGCATGAAACATGGAAAACTGAATGCACTCGCGAAGAAGCAAGAAGCTCCAATTTGTATGCCATAGTACCAATCTTTTGCAACACCTTGTAAGGACCATAGTACTTTGGCGATAATTTATTATCCTTCTTAGCTTCCTTGAGGGACATTTGTTTATATGGTTGTAGCCGTAAAAATACCCAATCTCCTACATCAAAACTTCTCTCGCTGCGATGTTGATCTGCCTGTTGTTTCATTCGATTTTGTGCCAAATTCAGGTTATCCTTTAAGAGTTGGAGAACTTCTTGCTGATGCTCGATGTGATCTTCCACCGCTTGAACCTTCGAATTTTCTCTTAAATATGATGTGATGGATGGTGGATGATATCCATAAAGTGCTATAAATGGGGTCATTTTTGCTGCAGTATGGAAGGAAGTGTTATACCACCATTCAGCAAGAGGTAACCACTTGACCCATTGTGTTTGTTTATCAGATACAAAACAACGAAGATATCCTTCCAAACATTTATTTACTATCTCAGTTTGACCATCAGATTGAGGATGATAAGATAAGCTATGAGCTAATTGAGTACCCAAACAAGAAAATAACTCCGTCCAAAAATTTCCAGTAAAAATGGGATCTCTGTCGCTCACAATAACCCTTGGGTTTCCGTGTAGCTTTTGAATTGTGTCCATAAATGTAGTAGCAACTGTACTTGCTTTAAATGGATGAGATAATGCACAAAAGTGTGCATACTTGGTAAGTCTATCAACTACCACCATGATGACACTCTTTCCTTCGGACTTAGGTAAACCTGTGATAAAATCCATTGATATCTCCTCCCAACGTTGACCTGGAATGGATAAAGGTTGTAGAAGTCCTGGGGTCTTAATTGTTTCCACCTTATTCTGTTGGCAAACCAAACATTCCGCCACAAACTTTGGAATATCAAATTTAAGGCCATCCAAAAAAAATTCTTTCTTCACCCTGTGGTAAGTTTTTAAAAATCCTGAGTGTCTTCCTAAAGAAGAAGTGTGCAATTCCAAAATAATATTTTGTTTTAGTTGGGAATTATTACAAAGATATAAGCGATCTTTGTACCATAAGGAATCATTTTTCCAACTAAATGTATCGGATGTACTAGGATCTTGCTGCAACTTTTGAATGAGTG
Source organism: Pinus albicaulis (assembly GCA_034641835.2). NCBI lineage: Eukaryota > Viridiplantae > Streptophyta > Pinopsida > Pinales > Pinaceae > Pinus > Pinus albicaulis. The sequence goes on from CM076584.1 coordinate 173,396,875, forward strand.
TCCACACTTCTTCGTCCTTCTTCCATTCATCCCTTGCTTCGGTTATCCAATCGGGTTGGATAATAGATATGGCACAAAGCAATACTTCCACCTCTTCATTCTTTCTTGAGAGTGCATCTGCAACAACATTTAGCTTCCCCTTTTTGTAGATTATTTCAAAGTCATAACCCAACATCTTTGTGATCCATTTTTGCTGCTCTTTTGAAGATAGTCTTTGTTCTAAAAAGTGTTTAAGACCATCATGATCAGTTTTTACCTTGAAGTGTCTTCCCATTAGGTAAGTTCGCCATTTTTTTAGTGCATGCAGTATTGCTAACATTTCCTTCTCATAGATAGCTTTCTGTAAATACTTTCCTTTGATTGGACGACTTTCAAAAGCAATGGGTCTTCCTTCTTGCATTAAAACAACACCAGTTCCATTTACTGAGGCATCACATTCCACAATAAAGGTTTTTGTGAAATCTGGCGTAGCTAAGACCGATGCTAGGCACATTGCTTCTTTAAGATGTTCAAAGGCCTTACTTGCTTCAAGAGTCCATGAAAATGCATCTTTCTTCAATAATATTGTTAGAGGTGCTGCTATTCTCCCATAATTCTTAACAAACTTGCGATCATACCCTGTTAACTCGAGAAATCCTCGCAACTGCTTTATGGTTGTGGGGACTTTCCATTCTTTAATGGCTTTAATTTTGTTAGGGTCTACCTTAACACCCTCATGAGATACAATGTGACCCAGATATTCAACCTCTTGTACTCCAAAGAAACATTTGAATGTTTTTGCATATAATTGTTTCTCCTGCAATAGTTTGAGCACCCTGTCAACATGTTGAACATGATCCTTCCAAGACCTGTTGTAGATTAGTATATCATCAAAAGATACTAGCACAAATTTTCTAAGGAAGGGTTTGAAAATGGAATTCATCAACCCTTGAAATGTAGAAGGTGCATTGGTAAGGCCAAAAGGCATGACCAAAATTCATAATGACCCTCATGAGTTCGAAATGTTGTTTTTGGAATATCTTCAGTCTTCATTCTAATTTGATGATATCCTGAATGAAGATCCAACTTGGTAAAATAAATTGCTCCATGTAATTCATCCAATAATTCATCAATCATAGGAATGGGAAATTTATCTTTAATGATGAGTTTATTGAGCTCCCTATAATCCAGACACATGTGCCATGATCCATCCTTCTTGTGTACCAATACTACAGGAGCAGAGAAAGAACTTTGACTAGGTTGAATTATACCAGCCTCTAACATTTCTGCAATCATACGTTCAATTTCGCTCTTTTGGACATAAGGATATCTATAAGGCCCGATGTTTGGAGGAACACTTCCTGGAATCAAATGAATAGCATGATCATGATCACGAATAGGTGGGAGTCCTTTGAGAGTTTCAAACACCTTGGAATGATTGTCCAAGACTTGTTGGAGATCTGCAGAAATAGATGATTTTGATGTTGGAACTTCTAGTGAGCATAATTGTGAAATTACGCCTCATTGTTCTTTCTTTAGAAGCTTTGTCATGAAATTAGAGCTTATTATCCTTCTTGGCTTCCCCGCAATACTCCGTAATTCGACTTCCTTTCCTTCTGAAAAAAATTTCAAGAAAAGTTCTTGAAAATTAAAAGCTACCGTCCCCAAAGATTGTAACCATTGTACTCCTAGTACAACATCAGCACCTCCCATAGGAATGGAAAGCATTGGACTATTCAATACATATTCCTCCATGTTAGCTTGATATTATGGCATTTTCCAGAGCAATTTATAGTTCCTCCATTTACAACCATCACTTGACATTCTGGTGCTGGGTATAGGAAACAATTCAATTCCTTGGCTACCTTACAATGAATAAAATTATGGGTACTACCTGAATCAATCAACACTATTACCTTTTTCTTCTTGATATGTCCTTCTATCTTGAGAGTTTGAGGAGTGGTACTTCCTGGCAATGCATTACACGATATGTTCGGACTCATTTCTTCCTCTTCTAGGGTTGGTTCGTGGTGTGTATCCTCTTCTTTTGAAGATTCTTGTTCATTTTCTTCTTCCTCTTCACAATCTATGTAAAATAGATTCTTCTCAGCACACTTATGACCTTTAGTGTATTTGCTATCACAACTGTAGCAAAGCCCTTTTGCTCTTTTTTCTTCCAATTGTTGTGGTGTCAACCTTGTAGGTTGTGGAAATCTAGGAGTAACAACACTTCTCTCTTTATAGAAGTGAGTGGTAGGCTTCCTTGTCGCCATAATTTTACATTCAATTTTTCTTGCCAACCTGAATGCCTTCTCCAATGAATCAGGTTCCAAAACGCGAACTTCATGTTGGATGTTATCCTTTAAAGTACCTATGAAGAGATCAATCCTGTGTTCCTCTGGAATATCAGTTACCCTTATATTCAATTTTTTGGAAGTCCTCAATGTGCTCCCCCACTAAACCCTTTTGTTTGAGATTTATCAATTGGCTAAAGAAGGTGTTGCTCTTTGTATCCTCATAATGTGCTATCATTTCCTCAGTAAAAATTGACCAAGTGACAATTTTTTTACGGGAGCAAAGCCATCGATACCATACAAATGTATTTTTTTCTAAATGTAAAGTTGCAATGCGTACCTTTTGTGTGTTTTGCACATTATTGAGATCAAAATATTGCTCCATGTATAGTATCCATGTTACAGGATCCTTTCCATCAAACTTCCTCATATCCATTTTTGGAATATGGTGGTTCTTCCCTCCAACATTAGAGTTTATGAAATCACGATTAACATTTATTTTGTTCTCATCATGAGTTTCCTCTACTATCTTTTCACCATTAGAAAACATTTCTTATATCAACTTTGTCAAACCTTCCATGTCTGCTTTTAGATCATTCTTCATGTTTTCTATCTTAGATTCCATGCCAGCTTCTATGCCATCCATCTTAGCTTCCATGCCATTTTTCAAACCATCCATATTAGATTCCACGCCTTTCTTCAAACCATCCATCTTAGTTTCCACGCCTTTCTTTAAAACTTCCATGTCATTTTTTGTTGCTCTTTGCGAGAGCGAAATTTGTTGCACTTGCTTTTGTAATTTTGATATGTCATGTTGTCATTCTTCGTCTTCATGAGTCGTAGTAGAGCTTTCTAAAGGCTTAATGGGTGTTGAATTCTTTTTAGGGGCCATTTTAGAATCCAATACTGATATCTATTCTACAATATGCCCTTGGAATCAATTCAACTTGATTCTTCAAACAAGACTTATGCACTTCGGAAAAGAAAAATACGCACCTTTTACTTTCTTTTGAAGAGCTCGATATTGAAATTGAATTATCTCTATAATTGCGGGTCCTCAATATCTGAAATTCGGCCCTGTAGTAGCCTTATGAAGCTTCTTTCAAATGCCACATGTGTGACCTGATTTGGATTCTTCAAGACAGTTATGTCCAATCTCCCACAATTACTCAATTATGGACTGGTTCAGTAGAGCAAACTTGTACGACTTGCCACGTGTCAATTTTCCTCCTTTGGCTCTGAAATTTATAGACAGGAAACTACAGTCCGTGCACTTGCGGCCACTTTTTACAGCATTCTAATCCGATGCTCAAAGAGAGAGTTATGAATATTTTCCCACGATCACCTTTTTGAGATAAAATTCAGGAGCCTGAAAAAGCCCTAACTTCCACAGACCATATCTCCGAAAATATTGCGAACCAAGCTCTGGAATTTTGCGACGATGTTCCTCAGGATTTCGGCTTCGCACTCTAAAAATTTCAGCTTCTGAACCTTCGTAGAAAAAAAATTATAGCGAAAATGCCATGATGTCCTATTTAGGTTAAATTCAGGAGCCTGCAAAAAGACCTAACTTCCACAGATCATATCTCCGAAAATATTGCGAACCAAGCTCTGAAATTCTGCGACGATATTCCTTAGGATTTCGGCTTCGCACTCTAAAAATTTTAGCTTCTAAACCTCCGTAGAAAAAAAGTTATAGCGAAAATGCCACGATGACCTGTTTGGAACAACGAAACCCTAGAATCCAAAGCTCTGATACCAAATATTGTGAAACCAGCTCCAAAAATAGAAGAAAAGAGATATCAACGCCTTAGAAATAAGCCACTTCGAGGGGGCAACCTCCAATACATTACATGAATGAACAATTGTTGGATGATACAAATTACAAAACTTCTTTTCTATATATAGGAGTCCATGGGGCCACAATGTAATCCTAGTCGACCTAACAATAATAATTTAAGGGCACAATAATAACAATATGGGGGTTATAGGGGTACAATAATAACAATAAGGGGGTTACATTAACAACAATAAGAGACTATACTAGTAATATAGGGACCTAACACAACATCAGAGAGCTTAGCTCAATCTGGAACAACATCAAGGAGCCTTGCTCAACCTGGAACCACATCGGCGAGCCCCACTCAGCCCAGAATATCGAATAAGCTAGATTAAGTTATCGCAAGAGCAAGGATCACACTCTAAGGATTGAAAGAGGGTGGGTCACAAGACCCTGCCACCCTCACCAAGAAGGACAGAGGTGAGTCCTCATGTCTAGCGGTAGAACCCCTACTAGGCTTGATCTTTAGTGATCAAGTTGTTGAACATCATGTATCCTAGTCATAGGGAATACAGTAGTACCTGATGCGTCCATCTGTAGTACTAATTAACCCTAACTTCTTTTCCCAACTCATTGGCCAAATGAGAGGTACTTCCCAAGAGTCCTAGACTGCAAGGGTAGGATGTATGCTGGGGCATTCACAAGAGGTGAACCACTCATCCTGCTCATTTGTCATAGGAGAAGGTGAACTACTCATCCTATGCATATGTCATTAACCATAGGGGAAGGTGAATCACTCACCCTATGCTCACATGTATCTTCATGGGGTATCACAGGGGAATGTGAACCACTCACCCTGTACATAGCGTACCTATAGGGGAAGGTGAACCACTCACCCTATGGTTGCACATAGCTCTAAGAAGTGCCCTAGGCCCACCCCAAGAGCTCTTAGAGCTCAATGTCCAACTCAAGCGGGACCCTCATGAGAGGGTTTCTCCACGACTCAATGTCTCTCTCGGAAGCCTAAGAACTTGGCCTTCCCCAAGGGATTTTTGAGAATGTCCTGATGTGTTGGAGCCTTATTGCTCCCTGTTGTACCATATCCCGGATAAAGTGGTACCTGATATCAATATGTTTGGATCGGTCATGGAGCACAAGATTCTATGAAAGGAAAATCCCATTTTGGTTATCACAATAAATGATGGTGGTATCCAACACATGCTCAAATAGCTCATTGAAGAGCTTCCTCAACCAAATAGCTTCATAATAGGCCATACTAGCTGCAATATGTTCAGCCTCGGCGGTGCTTAGAGCAACCGATTTCTGCTTCCTGCTCATCCAAGAAATTGAAGCAGATCCCAAAGAGAAGCAACATCCTGACGTGATTTTTCTATCCACTTCATTGCTGCCCAGACAACATCAGAATATCCATGTAGTCTCAGATCCCTGACAATGTACTTCAGTCCAAGGTTGATAGGATTATGAAGATATCTCAGAAGATTCTTTGCAACAACCCAATGTATATGATGAGGCTCATTAGCAATACAAATCCTTGAAAAATCATGCTGCCTTATGCAGAACGTCCTTTGTTTTCCTTGGACCAACTTATAGGTTCAGATTGATACTGGTTCCAGGCTTCACCAGGTAACTGTCAATGCAGACATGCTAGGCTCAGGGAGCTTGTTACACATCATACAATGCTTTCTGTCATAACACCTGTTGATTAATTGGTCGTCTCAAGATCTTAGCAACATTAATGCAATCCAACATGTCATGATTCTGACGAAACACTTTTATATGAGAGGTGAATCCTGAGACGCAGACCAGTCAACAGAGAATTGTTAGCACATAAAATTAATTATCAAAGACATATTTTAACAACATTAGATTTTCACTAATTCATGTCTAGAAGACTTATGTCGTTCTACAATTTCTAATCATCCACCGTAAATAAATAGTTGGGAAATCATCAAGGTTCTCTCCCTCTGAATGGAAAGCCTCTTAATGACAATTAATCATGACATCAACCTGTCTGTCATGCCATCAACAATACTGTTAGATCACGAAGACAAACTACATCAGGTTTTCATATCATTGTCGTGACAAGTATTTATCAACTATTCAATTGTATAAGTCATCAATCATTCATCAAGGGTTAGTGTTATGATGTTAATACAAGGCATCCACAATGTCAAGTCATTCAAGCAATAACAACTTATTAGAGCCTTATCAAGGTGAATCAAAGAGATAGTCATTTGATCTTGAGCATTAATCTTACAACCACTCTATTGCCATCAGGGTAAACATAATCATCATAGGTACTATCAACAATATCGAAGTCAGCATATATATATTGATACTCTAGAATGCACTATCACATGTACCACAAATCAATGTTGCACAAAAATATGAATCAATACTTTACTGAGGGTGAATTTCTTGTCATACCTCAAGGCTTGTCTTGATATTACAACTAAATCGTAACATAATTGTACATACCTTGTAATATTCAGATACCTTTGTAGCACATACATATCATTATCAGGTTCCTTCTCTAGTTTCTTCTTTCCTACAATAGCCCATCACTTTATGTATGGGGCCCTAAATGATCTTTGAAAAAGATCTGCTTATCACATCTTCAATAGGAAGTTAGAAGTGTTAAAATATTCAAATATGCAAGAGGGCTAAGCAATGATAAGTTTAAACAAGAGCAAATTCATAAAGAAATAAGTCTTGAAGAACTTATCTCTAACGAGGGTTGAAGGAAGATGTCATCTCCCTCTCAATGATGTCATTGAGAGCTTTTAGAAGAAGCACAATCATTCGTAGAATCACTATTCCCTTCTTAATTATGAGGTACCACAAATCATCAATCATATATCACAGACATTGTCAAAGGAGTGGATGCCTCAACTGTGAACAACCAAATCAAACACACTGTCTTCTGAAGTGAATCTAGGGTTACGCTGAACTTGTCACAGGTGCCAATCCTGCTAGTGTTTCAAGATGTCAAATCTTCATCATATCCAGGCCATACCTCTTCCAAGGGTTTCTTCCAAATCCTAACCTCATGCTATCGCCCAAATCGTAATTCTTCTTGCTGTAACAAAGGTGCCTAGGGTTTCCTTCAAACCCTAGTATTCTTTTAGGTCTCTGACATCATCGGTGATTTCAATGACTTTTCTTCAACCCAACTTTGATACCATGTTAATATTTCTTAGGGCTATGTTGTTCTTTGCTTTAGATAATTGCCTTTTCATCATTTACGTATGCATTCACCCCATAACATCATCACATCTTTAGCAATTATGCAGAAAGAATAATATCAACAGAAATGCAGCAAAAATAAAAGGAACATCAGAAGAAAAGCATGTACATATAGAGACACCAGAATTTGATCGGAGACCAGGGCAAACCCCACAAGGGGGAAAACCCAAAATTCAATTCTTCTTCTTTTATTAGTTTTCATCAATTGTTCAACATAGATACAAAGAACATCCATACATTAGGTTTGTTTCGAGTGTTGCTGTCATAACATAGCAAGAAGCAATAATAAGATCATGGCCACTGTTAGTCCTACGAACCATAGAGGACCTCTGTTGAGTTTGCTATTACTGTCAACTATGTCATAAAAGATTGCTATCAACTATGCTATCACATATACCATAAGGGAGTTGTCACATCTGCCATCCTTCATTGTCATATAGGTTGGATTGTAATATGTCACTGTCATGTAAGTTATGACAGTGACATACATATATGTAACTATCTTTCTGATACATATATCCATAAAAGACATAGTCAAGTACATGGATACCATCATATCGAAGTTCACATACATATATAGTTGTGAGCCAAAATGTACATATATTGCTGAAGCTTATTCACATACTGTTGATTCTTCTTCGAGGCGCTTGTCATAAGATTAGACAACAAGATCTCTATATATATGTATATCATAACTTTGAGATCTCTGAACATATACTAGACAGATCATAGAGAACTAAGAAACAATGCCATATATGAACAACAAATTTGTGCCAATGAAGTCTATTAGAAAGGCGATACCACACACAATGCACAGTGAATATTGTGAAAATTTCAAAACAGAAATCCTATTGTAGCAACTGGAATTTATTCTTCTAATTGTTAATTAATTTAACAATTTATTTGCTACGACAAATACTGAATAAATCACATTGCAACCTTCACAAATAAAACTGCGTAATAAAATAACGTTGGAAACTGAGAAAATACTAGCACACACATAAAATTTGATATCGTTAGTTTTGGACAATTGTCCCTGGAAAACCCCAACTTGGGAAAACTGGTGCAGCAGTGAGGGTTTTTATTATTATGCAATAGTGAAAATCTGAGTACAATCTGGATGCCTGAAACTGGCAATTCACAATAGGAAAAATATGGGCAAAATTATTGAAGGGAATTACCCTTCCACAAGCAATCCCGACACAACCTGCATGCAGAAAACTTGGCCTCCTGAAGCCTCTTCGTCAGCCTTTGCGTTGCACTGTGTAGTCTCTATGACATCAAGCCTTCAACCAGTCCCTTTTGAAGTCATTCTTCTTGCCACTGCTGAGAAAAAATCGTCTCTTCGACACTTTGGACCCTCTCTGCCCGACCTCTAGAACTGAGAACAAATTTCTCTCCAGTAAATCAGATTGCCCTCTCTGCTGCTGCCTCTCCGGATCTGGAAAACATCCTCCGAATTACTGCCCCCTACTCGTCACTATCTCTGTTGCCTCACTGAAGCTCGAACTCTCTGACAACTAACTGCTGCTACTCTGGAAAATCGAATTCTCCAAGTGACTCTATTGTTCTTGTGTAATCTCCATCACCACATCGATCTCCTCTGTTGGAGCACCAACAGGCAGGATTAAAACTTAATCAATGGCTAGGATTATTTATGGATCGACCCGTGTGAGTTTCTAGACTATTCTTGTCTTATCTTAATTAATATTGATTAATTAACCATATTCCCTAAGTTTAGACTTATGAGATATTTAAAAATCAATTAATAATCTAATTGAGACATTTCTAGGTGGAATTTCCATAAACGATTTCTGGGTTTTGGAGATATCATTTATTCTAGCTTTTCCAACAAATTTCGTGGCTAGAACACATCCGATGCTACAAAAACTAACAAATAAACCGTGTATCAACGTCATTCATAAAGTCATAACGCAGAGAGCATGTATATATATCAAATGTCATACAAAGATCAAGTACCTCACGCAACAACCATAATGGCAGAAACCATGCGTATATTATGCCGAGACCATAGATAGAAAAGATTGAATAATGCCGAGACTATATAGGAGTCAAAGAATGCCATTACCATTGAGACCAAACGACATTACAGTGAGACTATATCGAGTGCAGAACCATAGTGAGATTGAAACCATAGCAAGATTGTGATTGAAACCATATCAAGAATGGAACCACAACAAGACTATATCATGAGCAAAGATCCGAGCCATAGTCCTGGAACATGAGTTGTGAGAGCGAAGATCTGAAATAGATATAACCAATACAAACCCCATAAGATGCTTGCAAAATCTCATAACATAACTTCCATGAGTTTTGTATATCAATCGAAAGCCATATGTGGGAGCCGCTATCATAACATTCAAGAGACATATGATCCGAGCCATAGTTTAGAACATGAGTTGTGAGAGCGAAGATCTGAAATAGATATAACCAATACAACCCCCAAAAGATACTTGCGAAATCTCATAATGTAACTTCCATGAGTTATGTATATCAATTGAAAGCCATATGTGGGAGCTGCTATCATAGCATTTGTGAGACATATGATTCGATGCCTATATAGATTATGCAATGCAAGGCAATGGCCGTATAAAAGATGTGATGTGTACAAATAAGCGTGGGCTTCAGTTAACAGAGATGATCCACAAAATATGCGCAAACCACAACGAGTGCGAGAATGTGATGCAAAGGGTCGATACTGTTATCACTCTAATAATTCTCAAACTTGTGAGATTTTGATTATAGTTTAAAGAATATCAGAGGTAACCACAAACCTACTTTTAAGTTTTAGGATCTAGCCTTCCTAATGCTCAGAGATGGCTCTCTCTATAAGGTTTAACTTTGTTTTTATATCTGATTTTAGGCTAGTTATACGGGGCAAATTGGTTTTGGGGTTTTGATTTGGTTTGGTGGGAAATTCACTTAATGAGATGGATAGCTATAGATCTATAACCCATTGGGCAGATGGAGTCAATGTGTCAAGCATACAGATCAGGATCAAGGTCTAAAGGCAAATTTTCTCAGAGCAAGATAGCAAGGTTACTTCAGATCCACAAAGGCTGATGGTGAAATGGTTTTAATCGAGATAAAGAGCAATTAAGAATTCTTTAATCCGGATAACGAGTGAAAAGGTAGGGGTCAATCGAAATTAGGGAGCAATTAAGGGATCCCTAGTTTGGATATTAGCAGAAAACATTTAAATGAAAATTAGTCAATAACAGAGTGCTTTTAACAAATTCTGATATATCAATCCCTGATTTCACATTAAAATTTAGAACACATTTATGAATGGATGAAAAACATAAGAAAATTGACAGATAACATTAGAAAATACTTCACTTCAGTAGCCCAACACATGAATCTTGAAATATGATGCTTTATTGCTTGAGATCCAGTCTGTTGACTTGAACTTGATACAAAAACCCTTCAGGTTTAGAAAATATGACTACAGAAATCTTCAGCAATTAATCCACACCCAATACTTCAAGTGATGAAGTATTTATACAAAATGTAGTACAAAATATCCTAGAACCATCTTAGGAATTTTTCTTGGAAAATAAAAAATCTTTTTGCAAAAAGATAGTGACAGCTGCCTAACAAACAAATTGCTAGCTGTTTTTTTATTGAAATTAAATAGCCTGCTGTTTGGATTTGGGCTGCAGCTGGGCAGTTGAGGTGTCCCTCACACTGGCAGTTTGATCTTTAATCTGTTTTAGTCTTCCTCTTTCATCTGATACACTTTTTCAACTGATACTCTTTAACTTGATACACTTTGACTGCTGCAAACTGCTTTACTGTTTCAAAATCTGTTTACTGTATAGTGTAAAAAACAACAACTCTGTTTTCATCTTTTCTTACTGCAAATTGATTTTACAACAAATCTGTTAGCTTCTCCTAGAATTTTGCCTCTAGTAATTTGATCTTCATGAGTTTCCTAAAGTTCTCATCAGCTTCAGTGTACTTTGCAAAAGTTGGCTTGACCACAAAAAGGTGTTTTATTTCATGTTGTCAATAAAATAGATTTTCAATGCTTTTGTGCAAAACTTTACCTGTTGGAATCCCTTGCCAATCGGATATGTTCACCTGTTCTTTGTCAAATTCCCTTATCTTTTTATTATAATCTTCTTGTTGCATCAATTTATCATTGATTACTAGAAGATTCGGAAGGCCCTTTTGTCTCAAAGTGTCAAATTTCACCATGAATCTTGTGATGGCTATATCCATATTTTGACACTTTTCTTCCAACAGTTTCATCAAATTTTTCTTGGAAATTACTTTTCTTACCTCAAGAATGGTTTCTGTCCTGTCTGTTATTCCTATTTCATCCAATTCCTGCTTATTTTTGGAATTGAGGAATTTAATAATTTCCAATGCTTCTTCAGGTTTGGTGCCCAGTTCCTTTTTGGTTTTCTGTATTTCTTCTCTCGCTGCTTTGAGTAAATCCTTCTGTTCATAAATCACTTGTATAGATGGCCAAGTATCATTGACTGATTCAATGATATTAGACCATGATTGATTTTTAATATGTGCCATGGGCTCTTTCAAGGTCAACTCTGTTTCTAACTTTTTGAGTTGTTCACTTAACCTTTTAGCCTTTTGTTCTTCAACTTTAGCATTAATCTGTGCTAACTTCTTGGCATCTTCAAGATTCTTTATTTGCTTCTTCAACCTGTTTATTTCATTATTTTGTATGGACATGTCCTCCATTGCCTTTATTAATTTGCTAGCCTCATCTGATTTCTTGACTACTGTAGTAGAAGACTCAGTGGTAGAAGTGGTAGAAGAAGTTACTGACACCGCTGTTGCTAATGGAACTTTTGGAGCTAATTCTTCTGCCAAAGTGGATGGCACTACTGTTGTTACCATAGGAATTACAGTAGGAGGGACATTTTGTGTCTCGGCAGCTTCTTTTTCTTGGACTAATTTATCCATTTCTATTTACATCTCCTTAATTTGTGCTGTCATCTGTAATATGAGATTCATTATCTCATCCTTTTGATTTGCTTCCTGTACAATTTCCTTGGCCTGTGGATGCTCTGTAGGAGGTAATTTCAACTGTTTTCTAAGTGCTGCAATATCAACATTTTTCTTTTTTACTAGTTCTTCTGCAGCTTTCACATTAGAAGGGTCATAACTCACTTCAATAACTAACAACTCTAAAGATTTGATTCTGGTATCTTTAGCATATGATGAATCTTTTTCAACCTTGAGTTGATCTTTTATATTTGTCAAAGCATTCCGGAGCTTTTGAACAGTCATTGCTTTTGTAGTCATTGTAGAATATATCATTTCTGAACTTTGCTTGTGGAATTCAATTTGGTCCAAGGGATGAATGTCTTGGACTGGTACTTCAAAATCAACTTTTTTGTAATCAGATGCTGTTTTGGGAGTTGGTATTGTAGGTTGAAGTACTGTCATCTGTAATTTCTTATCTTTATAATCAAAGGCTGAAAACAGCCTGTTTTGTATGCCTGGACTCTGTTTCAAGTATTGAGAATAAATTTCATTCATAATTTCCTCATTTTTGGCTTTAATCTCTTTATACTTTTCTTTAATATCCATATCTTTGTCCTCTGGCTGTTTTGATGATGAAACTTCCACACTCTGCTGTGTCTGGATCAATTGTGTGTTGGAAGTGGCAGGTTGCTGTTCATTTACAATCACTGTGGGAGGCACAATGTCTTTATCTGGAATATCTGTATCTAAAATATCCATTGTCACTTTTGCTTTATCTGCAGGATTGATCTTTGTTTTCTTGCTGTACCTGAGTTTAAACTTAGTTTCTGTGGTAGTTTCAGCAGTGTAAGAGCCTTCTCCCCTATTTCATTTTGTACCTTTGTCTTCCTGAGCTGGAGTCTGCAAAATGTGACTAGTATCACTCTGCTGATCAACTTCTACCAGTGTATTTTCTAACCATTCAGATTGGTTAGAAAATTTCTCAATGTTAGGCTTTTTCTCATGAATGTAGGGAGTCAATTTACACTTCACTCTCATTTTACTTATTATACCATAAGGATCATAGTGCCAAAGAAAACTTTTGCTAAATTTATACTCTGCCAACTGCTTTTCTGACTCTATACCTGCTTCTCTGTTATTGCATATAAAGGGACCTACTTGGTTGTTCAATTTAAACTGAGTTTTCTTTTTAGCAACCAAGAAATTCACTGAATCTGAATTCAAAATCTGTCTTATATATTCTAAAGCAAACAACCTCATTGGTAAATACTTTGGCAACTTGTAGGGAATGAGGTTTGTCCCATAAACTCTGATCTCAGTGTGATTTTGGTATAAATACCAATCACCTGTTCTGCTCTGTTTTGATCACTGTAAAACCCTCTTAATTTCATCACTGATTCTAGGTTGCACACTATTTGTAAGCAGATTTACCAATGGATGAATGAAACAGTCTATAAAGTCTGCGTATGTGAACTCAGTTGACTCTTTTCTAATCAAGGAGGTCCAGAAAATAATAGAATGTACATTTCCTTCTACATCCATCTTTTGAAGAGTTATTGGAAACTTGTCTGACTGAAAGTAGATGAACATATGGAAGAGAAATGAGGTATACCTAAAGACACCTTCAGTTGGTAGTTTAACAAGTTGTTCATGTGTACTATTAGCAATATACTCAGCAAAATTGTAGATGATTGCAGGAGGTTGACCAGGCACAAAATTGGACAGGAAACCAAGTATAGATGCATTAGTATGTTCATTAGTGAAGTAACCAAGGATAAAAGACAACATTGAGATGATGTGTCTTGTTCCTTCTAGGAATTTGGAAGAAGAATATGGAGGATTTAGCTTTGGAATTTCCACATAGGAGGGCATAAATGTTTGGAAAATTTGGAATCTTTTGGGAAAATCTAATTTCAAATAGGACTTTGTTAGAGTTTCAATGGAAAAAGGGACTGTATTGGGCTCAAGCTGCAAATGAAGCATTGGGTTTATGGATTCAGCTGTTATTGTGAACAATACTTATTTTTCAGCATTGACAATTACTCTTTGATCTGGGGAATAATGAGTTTGGCACAATCTGATGGCTTCAGGGCATTGATGGGCGTGGGGAACAACATACTTGGGCAAATTAGACTCCCAAACAAGCACATCATCTACTTGGTCCAAAGATTTCTCTTGGCTCCAGTGGTGGAGCTCAAGGAGGTTAAATTCAATTACTAGATCAATGATTTTGTAGTCTACACAGCCAATGGAGTATGTTCTACATCTACAACAGGAGGTTGTAGTGGATTGATGACAATTGTGCTTTTAGATGCCATTGATAGGTTTGTTTTAACAATTTTAACCTTTCTTGATCTTTAAAACTCTGTTTTTAGGTTTTTAACACACTTCTGTAAGATTAAACTGTTTACAGAAGGTCTTTTAGTATAACAGAGGTTTCTCTTGGACTGCAATAGGTAAAATTTGAGTTTCTCGGACTTCAATTTCTTAACTTTTACAGACTCAGGAAAAGCTAACAAGGGTTTACTGTTCTTTTCTGTTGATGAAACAGTCCTAAAACAGTGAAAGCTTATGCCAAGGGGTTTCTGAGCACTGTAAAAAAGGCTTTGAATCACTCAGAAGGCTTCTAAAGGTCTACAGATGGTTAAATCAATCAGATTTTGCTTCAAAAGTACCTATTATAGCTTAAGAAACTGTGGGAATGCTCAGATTTACAACAGAGATGATTTTTTGAGAGAATAGGGCTATTCCTTAGGCAAAACTGATTTTTAAAAGGCTCCAATTTCAACAATATAGTTCTTTTAATGGATGGATAGGTCTTTTTCCCGAAAAATACCTGTGAATTTATGAATTTGGACGTGGAAAAAGGGTTTGTTGGGAGTTGAAAGCTTTCAAAAGCTTGCTGTGACCTTTTAAATGCAGTTTGGAGGCTTTGAGTGATCACAACACTGAATTTGTTTGAATTCTGTTGGTTTTTTGCTTTCAAACAGGGGCGACAACGTATTTCTCTCAGTCGGGAATGATTTTAAGAGCAAAAAGAGCAACAAAAGGCTTGAAATGCATACAATCTGGTGTTTTTATAAAGAATTTGAATTGAACAGTTTTCAATTCAAATTGGGAGCGGTTTAGGCGCGGGGGAATGATTTACCGCTGAGCGGTTTATCGCATGGTTTAAAAACGGTACACGGTTTTGTATGAATCGATGTGATCCAATACATTTGCGACGCGTGGAGGAGAGAGAATGGGACGAAACAACTTTTATCGCAAATTCTATTTTGTTTAATGACAGTGCTATGATATTTGCGATGGTAGATCTGAGCCGTTGGATTTGGCGGGTGGAAGCGAATGGTTGGGATTAAGTGACTTAGTTGCTGGGTAATGGGCGTGGGGCCCGGGAGTTCTTTGTGCGGCGGGATTGAAATTATACGTCAAAACAGAGTTTTAACATAAAGTTTCATGTTTAAAAGGGATAGGTGGGTTTAATGTTTTTTTCAACCAATGTAATGTATATAGGTGGAATATAAACATTGGGCGGGTTATTTATATAAAGGGATATTTTTAACCTATGGGGAGCGGGATAATATTCATGTGGGGAAAATGCACCATAGGTTAAAAAGTAATATATGGGTTTGGGATATGTAATATAAAAATGAATTAATATACTACGGGATGAGGCTATTTAGAAGGAGTTAATACATTATATTAGTGCGTTAACATTGAAATGAATGCGGGAATAAACAAATACACAAAGTAAAGTGTAACTTATGTGTTTGGGCGGGATTTTCATAGTGATGGCCCCATATTTAACATTTCACACATATACTTAGGATAATAGTATTTTTGTGGGTTTTTGAGTATTTTTGTATGAAAAAGGGAATTAATCAAGGGGGTTTTACTTTTCCTAGGTAAAATGTGTTTTAAATTGTAGGAAAAGGGGATTTTGTAAAGGAAAATGAATGATGTAAGGAGGAAAAGGGATTTTTATGAAGGAAAAGGGTTTTAATGAGGGGAATTTCAATGCCTTGGTGCCAATCAGTCATTAAGACGTGGGTCCGATCTCACCAAAAGTTAGAGAAATGCTTTGAGTCTTTATAACTGAAGGGTTTAGTATTGGAACACATTGTGGGGAGGGAAATTAGTAATTTGCCAAATGATGTTTTATCCTTGCTTTGTGAAACTATTTTTTTCCTACCCATCATGTATTCTACCATTTTTTTCTTTATTTGTATGGGTGCATTTCAGCTTGTAAACCCTTATTCATTTTTCTTTTAAAACAGGAAACTATCTAATTCTAACCTTATTTCATCCAAGGGATCAGGTTAAACCGTTGAGCTCCTTATTTATTCTCTACCTAACTAATGATCTGCTAAGATTAAACTGTTTGGCAATATCTTTATTCTCTATCTATCAGCATGAAATTTAAAACATGAAAAAGTTAAGATTAAGCTATTGAACTCATCATGGATTATGGCATTTTGAACAAGCTGCACATAATCATTTATTTTTGCAGTGAAAAGTAACTAGTAGTGGCATTTTGACTTGTATCACTTTCATGTCTTATTCTCTTTTTGTTTGGAGTCCATTTTTTCTATTCTTTTTGATATTTTTTCTTTTCAAGTCCTTTGATTTTTCTTTTAGGACTTTTACCCTCTTTACATTTCTTATTTTCTAATATGGGAAAACAATTTGCAGAAAGCAAAGTATTAACATATTACAAGACTAATTAAAGTCAATTAAAAAATTATGAATCCTATTATTATAGGACCCTAACAGTGGCTCCACATGGGGATGGCATTTCCTGGTGAAATGTCAAGAACTTTGAGACTAGTAGCCTTTGAATTTTGACTGCGCTGGCCTTGGAAATATCTTCTGAGATATGCAATTTATTTATACTTATGATATTTTATCGTTCAAAGCTTAGGGCCTTATCTTCGGGCTTCAACTTTGTTAGGAAAAACATCCAATCCAATCTAAAATCTGCAATGTTATGTACAATGATTAAAATAAACAAAGTTAACTATTGGTTATTTCTGAAGAGTAGTAATGCTTCAACATTCTACCATTGACAGGTCCACGTAGCAGATATGATCCTTCCATCTCTTTCAAAAAGAAAGCATTGTTACCTCTGTATCCATAAATAACATAAGGTCCTTTCCATAGGAAATCAAATTTCCCATGTTTACCTTTCTCTTCTCTCCTTGAATCCCACTTTAGAACTTTGTCCCCAATATAGAAATCATCTTCTTTACTTTTCTTGTCAAAAATCTTTTTAATCTTGTCTTGGATAACTTGAGACTTAAGATAAACCTCTTCTCTGGTTTGCTGCAAGTGTATGGTTTGGTTAATCCTTCTTTGAATATCTTGTTGGGAATCACGATTGCCGTTAGACTAAAACCCACAGGTGTTAGTCAACGATCGCATCGCCAGAGATAAGGATCCACGAGAGGCGGTTAGTCCATGTCGCGAAACACACGGGGAGCGTTGATTTATCCAATGTCCAACAATCTCCCCCCCCAACGTGAGCCGGGTGTGGATCGAACTCGTGACCTATGCTCTGATACCACTTGTTGGGAATCACGATTGCCGTTAGACCAAATCCCGCAGGTGTTAGTCAACGATCGCATCGCCGGAGATAAGGATCCACGAGAGGCGGTTAGTCCATGTCGCGAAACACACGGGGAGCGTTGGTTTATCCAATGTCCAACAATTGTTGGGAAAAATACTGAGAGGGGGGGGAGGGGGGTGAATAAGTATTTAGTGCAGACTTAATATTTTTTACTTTTTCATACTCTAAAAGCCATACGCCACTTTCCTGAAACCAACTCGCGTATATACGCGGATATCCTTCATAAAACTCACGTATATACAGAGATCTTATTATGCATTTAATTCTTTACTTATATCTATGCATCATTCATTTGGTACGGACATGTTTTTACTTTTTCATACTCTAAAAGCCATACGCCACTTTCCTGAAACCAACTCGCGTATATACGCGGATATCCTTCATAAAACTCACGTATATACAGAGATCTTATTATGCATTTAATTCTTTACTTATATCTATGCATCATTCATTTATCAGATGTTTAGTTAGCAGTAAGCATGTGCAGTAATAACAGAATAAACCATCACACATAAGCAACACACATGAACATCAGGATTTAAGGTGGAAACCCAAGTCGAGAGAAAACCACCGCTGCCGTCGTCTCTGTCTTCAATATTTTATTATAAAGAAAACATCTTACAACAATGTACTGGCGCAGACTCATACCAGCATGCAGGCACCCACCTGTAGAAGGCTACAACCTTCTCTCGTTTATCAGCCTCTCCTGGAAGGGAGCTACAGCCCCCTGCTTTCGTTTACCAGCCTCTCCTGGAAGGGAGACACTACCCCTTGCTCTCGTTTACCAGCCTCTCCTGGAAGGGAGCCACTACCCCCTGCACTCGTTTACTAGCTACCATTGGAAGGGAGCTACAACCCCCTCACTGAAGGCTTCGACCTTCAGCACCTCTGCGGATCACGTTTTATCAATTTTCATATTGGATCCAACAACTTCCATACAACACAACATGTAGGCCACTTTTCATCATATTTTCAGACTGGACCCACTCCACTCATTTAAGCTCAACATTCATCAAACTGAAACTTACAACCTCATCAATTCATTCATTGAATCATCAACCAATCAACCAACACTTTGATCTTCAATTAACATAATCAACAACATATTCATCATTCAAACAACCTAGTTCTGTATGAACACATTATTGACAGATAACAGTAGAACAGCAAAACAGATCAGGCATTTCATTCCACTTACTTCAGCAAACCCTAGATTCCATACGCGCTTTTACTTCACCGAACCTGCGTATGTACGCGCTTTGATGCAGACCAACCCGCGTATACTTCTGTGCATTCTTCAGAAAACCCTATCTGCCCATACGCGCTTTTCCTTAAGCAGACCCGCGTATACACGCGCTTTTACTGAAGAGAACCTGCGTATACATCTGTAACTTTTTAGGACTGTGCAACTCTTCAGATCAGACAAACAACTCAGATTTCATCCTTTACTTCAGAAAGTATTTCGCTTCATTTCAGATCTAAACGTTCCATAAACAGATCTAGAAAATACATATACATTTTAGATCTAGAGATCCCTCTTCATCATTTTCTTCATAGGTGCATCATAGATTCAGATCTATCAATCAAGAACATAGTTCATCCATGCAGATATTCCTTAGAGAGATTTATTCATTCACACCCCTTACTCATGCACGCACTTGCATACTGATCTTCTTCTCCTTATATAGGTTTAGCCTTTATCAATACCATAAGCCTAAACCACACCACTTCCGATGGTATTCCTGAACGGAATCAAATAGATAATCAAGCGCTCAATACAATGGGTCAATACCATGGTAACACCCCTTGGTATTCTAAATTTGGAGCGCAAAAGGGCATACGTGACTTGGCACGTACTTTTCTGCGTGCATACGCTACTTCGCCTTAACAAACCCGCGTATGCTTTGTGACACATCATATTTATCATATTTCTGGCACTTACTGGAATTCCTTTCTTCTGTTACTTCTGAGTTGATCTGTAGATACATCATCCTTACATATTTAATACATAGGTTGCTTATCATAGGCAACTCATCAAGCAGGTTTCTATCAAGAACAACTTCATCAAATAGGTTCCATCAAAGTCAACACATTGTATCACATTGCCAACAATCTCCCCTTTAATTCATCAAGTAGGTTGCCATCAACTTCATCAAGTAGGTTGCCATCAAGGACAACACATGCCAACAATCTCATTTCATCAAGTTGGTTGCCATCAAGGACAACACATGCCAACAATCTCCCCCTTTGGACTTGATGGCAACTTTGATGGTGTTTGATCACCACAACAGATAGATACATTGATTATAACCATTATGATACTCTCCCCTTATTCAAACACCATGC
Source organism: Pinus albicaulis (assembly GCA_034641835.2). Taxonomy (NCBI): domain Eukaryota; kingdom Viridiplantae; phylum Streptophyta; class Pinopsida; order Pinales; family Pinaceae; genus Pinus; species Pinus albicaulis. The sequence continues at coordinate 173,417,144 of CM076584.1, forward strand.
TACTCTCCCCCTTTGACATCAAGGGCAAAGGGCGGATCAACATCAACACAAGGTTTTTCTTTCCTTGTAGAAAGAAGAGCTCTGTAGATCTGATGTGCACTGTAGTTACCATGCTCCCCCTGAGTTCACGCTGAATCTTCAAACATATTTTTCAATGAAGTACATGACTCTATGACCTTTCCTATCACCAAGGACTCATACTTGCATCAATGATCCAACCAAGTGGATTTATATATGTGACTCAAGTACCCAACCAAGTGGGTTTACACATTTGACTCAACTACCCAACTAAGTGGGTTTACAAATTTGACTCAAGTACCCAACTAAGTGAGTTTACACATTTGAACAAGTCCTTACATAACTTAATATTACAATTTTACATCATAGGTCTCAACATGACCTTTTCATCAAATTACAAATATGACCTTTTACAACAAATACCAAAAGGACCTCAAGAAAGAGATCATATTTTAGAATCATCATAATGCCAACAATGTATTACATTCAGCAAGGCTAATGCTTCCCCTGAAACTGTGCATCCATATGACCAAAACTCCTCTTTGTGCAACCTGATTACTTTCAACAGCCAATCATCAAGGCATCTTCACCCAATATCAGAGAATGGAACATAAATATAAGAGTTGAAACATCATCAGAGATACCAAACAGCACTGCAGCTGTGCTGAAGAATGCTGACCCCAAGTAAAATTTGTCAGCAACTAACCATACGCGGTTTTATTTCTATAAACTCACGTATATATGCGACTGTCTTTCAGGAAACCCGCATATCCAATTTTAACCTTCTGATTTTAAGCAGTTCTGATCTTGTACAAGGTAGAGACAATTCCCAGCTTCCGTCTGAGATATTCGAATGCTTCCCTGGGATATATGAGAGAAGAAAGATATGACAATATAGCTATGTTTTCAAGTGTCATCCAACATTTGTAGCATAAGTGCATCAATAACCAGGCCTTCAGACTTTTCGCAACTTCAACATATTCTTCCCAAGAGGAATTATCATATCAGAACAACTTCTGTGACAAAAAATCATCCATGTGATCTAATATCACCAATATCTTCAAGATTCATCATGATATAATATGCGTAAGAAAAATATCTCATCCATAGCAACAAAATCTACATGATCTATTCTTATCTCTGAATCATAAGACTTCCAACTCATCCATGAGTGAAACCAAAAGATATTCTTCAGCAAAAAGCAAGCAGGGCTCATTCATAATCTCATCATAAGAAACCATGTATCATGTCATCATCATTTGAGCATAAGTATTACAAGAAATAAGGAATAAGCAGATACAATGCCAACAATGCAATCATTAGTAGTTAGATTGATGCTCCCCCTGAACCTGTACTCCTGTTCTTGAGCTGAATCACTGTTTTCTTTAACAGAAAAGCATACGCTTCTTTCTCCAAAGTAACTCACGTGTATACGCGGCTTTTGTTCACTAAACCCACGTATGGAAAGTGAAACAGATAAAATTTCCACAACTTCATCTCCCCCTGAATTTGTACCACCTGTACCTGTTTTCTTCATATCATATGCACTATCAGAAATAAACACAACCAGAATTACCAAACAAACCATGGGAATCATCATACATTTCTCCCCCTGTGAAGATACATTACTAATCCCTAGAATGTATCTCACATCATCCCTGCAGTCATTATGAGAAGTAAGCTTTAGAAGCGGAAGACTGCAGTAGGGTCAATATTCCCTACGTTTCTGACCGGTCCTCCTTCTTTTTCCAGCTTTGCTTGAAACTTCTTATTGTGTGCTGGAAATTATCCAATTTCTCAAATCTGTTCATCCTGCACTCCTTTTCCACATGTCCATACTTGTTACAAGCATAACATCTTACATGACCAGAAAAATAAGCATAGGGATCATAATGTGTTTTTCTATTCTTTCTTCTATTGCAATCAACTGTTTTATGACCATACTTGCTGCATGAAAAACAATATCCCTTAAAGAAACCAGAGTACCTTTCTGTGTAGAATCTGTTTGTATGTGACTGAAATGATCTGCTTCTGCAATTCGCTGCAGCATGCCCATAATTATGACATTTAAAGCATTCTACATTATTGATGCTTCTATAGTTAGGAGGGAATGATTTCTTTTGAGAGTTCATGATTGTCGATTGACCTTTTGTTTCTTCCAATACTTCAGGTTTTGCATTGATATCTTTTGAATCTTCAGCACTTCCTTGTGAACTAGATTCCCCTTTAACAATTTCATGAAAACCAAGACCAGATTTAATAGAGGGAGATCTTTGACTACTAAGAATATTGTCCATAATATTAGTACTATCTTGAAACTTCAAAAGTTTATCCTTTTCTTTTAATTTACCTTTTAAAATATTTACCTCAACCTCCAATTTTTGGCATTGCTGCTTCACACTTTCTTCTTTCCTTCTTCCTTCTTCTACTTGATCATTCAATTTTAGAATCTCTTCTTTCAACCCATTTTCTTGTCCTTCAAAAATTTGTAGTAGTTCTTCAATCTTCTTATTTGATTTTTCCAGATCTGTTTTGAGCGAGATGATTTCTGCTTCACGTCCTTCTTTTTCAAATGATTGCAAAAGTTCTTCATTCTTCCTATTTGATGCTTCAAGATCTGCCTTTAGAGAGATGATTTCTGCTTCAAGTTCTTCATTCTTCTTATTTGATTTTTCCGGATTTTCATTTAGATCGATGATTTCTGCTTCAAGTCTTTTATTTCGATTGGTTGCATAATTGTACAACCTTTGATACTTGTCTATTTGACCATTCAATATTTCTATCTGTCCATTCATTTGGGAGATCATGTCATTGTAGATAACTTCTCTCTCTTTAAGTGATCTTTGTTGATCTTCAACTTTAATCTTGAGCGCTTCTTCTAGATCCATAACATTACTTTCACTATCTTTACCATTGCTTGCACAAGAAAGTGAATCACAAGAACAACATTCAATACCTGTTTTACCTTATTCATTTTCTGCTGCACATGTTTTATGAGATATCTCCTTTCTTTGAGTAGCCTTCTTCTTTTGTTTCTTTGCCATGAGCACTAGCAGATCTTGGTCAGGATCTTCTTCATCCTCATTTGACATTTCATCATTATCTTCATTTGTATAATAGCTCTTTCCCTTTTCAAATTGTTTCCCTTTATCATGATTTTCTTCATAAGGACATTTAGCAGCATAATGACCAACTCTTCCACAATTAAAACATTTGAAGGGAAGCTTACCTTTGAATCTTCCAGTACCTGGTTGGAGTCTTCTCACAAAACAATGAAACCACTGTAACTAGAATATCATGTAATTGAACAATAGTAAGAGTTTGCAGATCTTGCCTTTCTTCAATAGCAGATACTTTTGACTCAAATTTTGAAGTCAAAGATCTTAAGACTTTTTCAACCAGAGTAGTATCGGTTATGGTTTCACCCAAGCTTCTCATACGATTTACAATATCATCTAGACGTAAAAAGAAACTGGCAATACTCTCATCATTATGCATTCTTAAATTTTCATATTCAATTATGAGAGTTTCAATTTGTAGTTCTTGGATTATCTTCATTACTGGTACTCCTAAGGAAGATGGAAAAACAACATCCATCCCATAAACAAGCTAGTATGGGGATGTACCAATATATTTTTTAGTGGCAAGTCTATCTGCCCATAAGGCATTAACTAACCTCTTGTTCCAAGTTTTCTTGTTGTTTTCTAGTAATTTCTTGATGATGTTCACAAGGCTTTTATTGGAGGATTCAGCAAGGCCATTACCTTGAGGGTAATATGCAGTAGAATGGCCAAGGGTAATGTGGTATTTATGACAGAAATCAATCATCTTTTTGGATTTGAATGCTGTTGCATTGTCAGTAATAATGTTTTGGGGCCATTCAAATCTTGAGAGTATGTTGTTTTCTAAAAATGAGATTATGACAGTGTCAGTGGCTTGCCTGGAAGGTATGGCTTCTATCCACTTAGTGAAATAGTTTGTGGCTGTCAGAATCCACTTGTGTTGGGCTGAGGCTGGAGGTGAATTTCCACAATGAAGTCAAGACCCCATTGTTGAAAAGGAATTTCTGTTGAGATGGGTTTTAAGGGTAAGGGTAGCAGCTTTTTCTTTCCTTCAAATATTTGGCACTTGTGACAGGAGGTCACATACTTTTTTACATCTGCAAACAAGGTAGGCTAGTAAAAACCAGCTCTCAAGATTTTGTCTACAGTAGTCTTCCAGTAGAGATGTCCTCCACAGTCACCTGCATGAAATTCTTCCAAAATTTTGTCAGCTTCTTCTTTAAGCAAACAATTCAATAAAATTCCACCATGATTTTTCCAAAAGAGTGCATTGTCTATGAAACAAAATCTTATTGCTTTTAACTTTAAAAATCTGGCTTTGGTTCTTGTTAATCCAGGAGGAGCTTGTAAATTTAGTAATACAAAAATAATATCTGCATACCATGGTGAGTTTGAAAAGGCTTCATTGATCTCTGAAGTCTCCATCTCTTCCTGATCATATATTTGGGCAATAAAATTAATATCTAAAGCATGACAATTTGATTCAGCCACAAGTTTGGTGTGTTTGATTTGTATGTCATATTCCAGAATTGTAGCAATCCACTTGCCTCTTTTACCATCAGGCCCATTCTGCATTAGAATGTCCTTTACAACTGCATTTGGAACGTAAGCAATGATATGTGAATAAAGAATGTACACTCTAAAGTCTTTGATGACCTTAACTAAAGCTAGGGCCTGTTTTTCCATTATGTTATACTTTAAAATGGCATCTCTAAGTGATTTGCTAAAGAAAGCAATGAGCTGCTCATAGCCCTGGTCATTTTTCTGCAGTAAAACTGTAGCAATAGTATGTTCTGAAGCAAAGGAGAAAATAATGAAATCTTTTTTAAAGTTAGGGCTTATAAGAACTAGTGTTTTTGTTAAGGTTTGTTTAATAGATTCAAATGATTGCTTTGCTTCAATAGTCCATTGAAGTACTGAGTCTTTTTTCAACTTATTGTTAAGTTCTCTGATTATTTTAGCTAGATTTGAGATGAATCTTCTAAGAAAGTTAATTTTACCTAAGAAAGCTTGTAACTCTTTATGTTCCTAGGAGGATTAATGTTCAGAATGGCCTCTATTCTCGCTGGGTCTATCCTAATTCCCTCTTTAGATATAATATGTCCTAGTAATTTACCCTCTTCCAATCCAAATAAAGTCTTCTTAGGATTTAGAGAGATGCCAAATTTCCTACATTTAAGAAAGACTTGTCTAAGATGATCCAAATGTTCATTATCAGTGTTTGAAAATACCATAATGTCATCTAAATAAATCACAAGGAATTCATGAATTTCCTTTGTAAAGGCTATATCCATAGCTCTTTGAAAAATGGCTCCTGCATTCATTAACCCAGAAGGCATTTTCACATACATGAAAGTGCTCCATGGAGTAGTAAAAGCAGTTTTAGCTTGGTCTTCTTGTTGGACTAGAATCTAGTTATATCCAGAGAATCCATCTAACAATGAAATTCTGGAAGAACCAACCACCCTTTGTAAAATGTGATCCATTTTTGGTAGTGGGTAGTTGTCTTTTAATGACATTTTATTTAAATTTTTGAAATCAACATACAGTCTAATTTCAGCTGTCTTTTTCCTAGTGGGAACTAGATTAAAAACCCTATCAGAATATTTGATTGGTGCAATTATTTGGGCATCATACATTCTTTTGACCTCTTTCTCTATTAAAGGCATCAAAACAGGATTGATCCTTCTAAGCTTCTGTTTAAAAGGTTTTTGATCTTCTTTTATAGGTATTTTATGCTGTATTATGCTAGTGTCATAGGATTTTAAGTCCTCATAACTCCAAGCAAATACATCCTGAAATTCTTTAAACGGAGCTATGTATTTTTCTTTTTTTTCATGAGGTAAAGCTTTTGAAAGTTTAATCATCTTAGGTTTTAACTCTGTACGTATATTACAGTCCTCAATATTAGATCTTAATGGCTCCATCTTAGTTTTTTGGCAACATCATTAGAGTCAAACAAATCTTCTAAAGGGGCTAATCCCTTAGGTAAAAAGTTGTTTTTGAGGTTTAACATATCAGATTCATTATCTACTAACTCTTCAATCTCTATTTTCTCTAAATTATCTATGTCTTATTGACTAAATTTAGTATGTTTGGCAAAATTTAAGTTATTTACATCTACATTATTCAAATCAATCTCACTATCTAAGTTCTGATCTACTGTACAATCTGTGTCTATATTACAACCCTGAAATTCTTCTTCATTTTTCATAAAATGATAAATTTGTTCATCCTGTGAGAAAATTTGCCAATATTTAATATTGTTTGGAATTATAGGTCTGTGTTTGACTTCTGCAGTGTATCTATGATTTGGTTGAAATGGCAGATTACAGTTACTAGCAAAAGTTGCTAAGTAGTGGGCCTATATATTCTGTTTTCTTGGGATTGCAGAAAAGTCACATTCCAGCAGTTCCTTAATCAAATCTAAAACACTATCTCTATGTCGGCTTAATCTTGGATTATAAACAGAATATTCGCCAGTTATTTGTTTCACATTTAACTCTAGGTCTCCCATAATTGACACTCTTTTACCTCCTAAATTCCTAACAATCTGCAGTCCTAAAATAAAAGCTTCATATTCAGCGATGTTGTTTGTACATTTAAAATTCAATCTAAAAGCATGACCTTTTGCATGATTGTTTTCCATATTATGTATCCAAACTCCTGCTCCTGCTCCTAATTTATTCACTGATCCATCAAAATCTAGGTGCCATAATGATTCATGAAAAATGTTTTCACTATGTGGTGCGTTGTTTTTCTCTTTTAGTTCAGTATTGTTTTCAATTCCATTTTCAAAGTTACATAAAATGAATGAATCAATGTCAGTAGGTGTAGAGTAAATAGGATAGTTTCTTGATCTTTCTACACTACTAACCATATATTTCATCAATGTTTCTCTGTAAAGTTTCTTTGGTTGGCCAAAAATTGATATTGTTGCATATGTCATATCAAGTTGTAGAGATCCCTGCAATTTAGCTCCCCATGAGCGAGATAAGAGCATTCCATACTTGGGAGGAATGTCAACGACTACAATGTCCATGACTATGCTTTTTCCAGGATATTGAACTAAAGTAACACATATATATTTAATCAAACCTAAACATTTCACTTTGCTGGAGTCAAATGAGAAGAGATCTTTGCTGGAGTCAAAGGGGCTAAAAGGCTTCACATTAGTAGATATAACTCGAATGATGAGCCTTAGATAATTTGCATAGCCACAGAGCCTTAAATTCACATTATTTTACAGAGGGTATAGGTGACAACTCGCATACTGTTACAAAGAGGCCTCAAATTCTTTTTTCTCTTCACTGCTCAACGAACTTAGCTCTGATACTATGTTGAAATTCTAGTGTAGCTAGGACTAGAATAGTTTTTCACTGTTGATAACTACTTCTATTGGTGCAATCAATTCCTTCTTTTTACTTTAGTCAACAAATAGATATACATGAAAAAATTCAACCATTCAATTCTTCAATAAGAGCGGTAAATAGAGACCACAATAGACAATAAACAATAAGTGACAAGAGACACCAGGATTAGGCTCACAGGAAGGGCAAAACCCACAAGGGGAAAACCCAAAATTCTTTCCATGAGAGAGAGATTCTGTCCATCAAAATTACATCAAAATGCTCCAATAAATCCAAATCAATCTTCAATGAGAAATATTAGACAAATCCTGTCAATGTAGAGAGAATACAGTCAAGATATTTTGGTCAACCTAGGTCAACGTCCAATGAGGGAGTAGAAATTGCAGTCACTGAAAATTACCAAGTTTTTGAAGTCTTTGGCCTTCAAGATGACACAATGTAGAAGCCCAAACGAATGTAAAAAAATGCCCAAAACAAATGCGGGTATCTCTTCTTATAATTGCAGATTGAATATTGGTTGAATTGGTGATCAAATGAATGCCAATAAGCTCATATATATATGCGTCACATGTGGGCTAATTAGCCCTAATGAGGTTGACTTGTAGATCTCTTGAAGTCGACTTGCAGGTTACAAAAATAAATAATTTTCTCCTTTAAATAATGAAAAATGCCGACCATAGCCACATGATTTTTCAACACTATCTTGTGGTGGGACGATATGTAACTCACTAGAGGTGCCCCTCTTCTAGAATCTAGACACTATTACTAAGTTGGCAACTCCATTAGGGAGTTGTATAGCAACAAATCTCTGTGTTGATTGGGCCCACATTGGGCAGTTTGGCTAAACAGGGTAGGTTGAAGTTGATCCCAATTGAAAGTATTAATATGCCCTTAACACTTTAGCTTGGAAATGCCACCTCCACTTGGGGGTTTGTGTTGAGATTTTGTGTATTGGGGGTAGCATTAGATGTGCTCTAGCTCCCAAAATTTGTGGAGGGACTAGAGTACACTTGATCTACAAGACCTCGAAAGGTCGAGGGATTTGGGAAATTTTATCTGGTTTGGGAGATATTTAATTAATTAATTATTTTAATGTATTTCCTAAGTCTAAACTTAGGAAAATTAAATAATTAAAGTTAATTAAATGAAACATGTGACGAAATTGTCTTAAGTCACATGGATCAAGCTTTCTTTTAATCTTAGCCATTGATTCAAGATCTGATCATGGCCGTTGGTTTCCCAATGAGAAAAGTATAAAGGAAAGGCTTCGGGTCATTTGGAAAGACACATAGAGGCAGAGCACTGAAGCTAAGCTGAGATTCTAGGGCAGGGTCTGCTAAGAATTCTCAGAAGTGTTTCAGCTGTAGAGAGGGGAGTTTAGATAAAGGGGATGGTTTGATCCCAGTGTCTAGAATCACCAAGAGACAGAGAGCAGCTTCGGAAAGGCAGCGCAGAGAAGCAAGAGCATTAGCGGCAAAAGGGCAGCAGCTGCGCAGCGCAAAGGCAACTTCAGCTACGCAGTCACTCCCACGGTAGCGTAAGGCAGCTGGAAACCCTCAGAGGTTACGCAGAGACCCTTAGGGGCAGCGTAGGGACTACGTCACCTAGTCTGGGGTTATGCAACCCTTTCTAGGCCAGTGCTGAGGGACGCAGGGGCTTCAGGGGCAGCATTGGGGTTTTTAGGGCCTAATTTTGGTTGAATCCTGTAAATCCCATTTCAGGGTGTGGACAAGTTAATATTTTGGCTTTAGAACAGCTGGTGAGTTGCAGATCTATATTTTCTGTGTCGGGTTTTCCAAATCTGGAACCTAGATTTGCTGTATTCAGAAATACTCTCAATAATAAAATCCTCCAGCGGCCAGCACACTGATTTTCCCGCATTGGGTTTTTCCGGGGACTATTTGTCTAGAAAATCACTGTGCACCTTGTCTGTGTGCATTTACTTTTTCTAGATCTGAATTGGTGAAAGTCTATTTTGTGTTTTGCTTCAATATTAATCTGAATTTTCAGCTTAATAACTTAATTAAGTAGGAGCATAACTAGATCTAACAATAGATTTCTGCATAAGTAACATTCAGTAATTTTCACATGGTATCAGAGCAATTAAAGATCTAGGAGGGTCACCAGCAAAAGACTGAAGGATCTTGCAGCAGGAAGTGTAGTAGTAGCAGCAGAAGGGCATATCTGAAGGGATAACGCAGTTTTCAGAGAAGCAGAGTTATGTAGAGGGTAGGGTGACGCAGTCTCCCAGCAGGCACAGGCACTTATTGTGCAGAGGTAGCGCTGGGATTGTATGAAGCTAGCCAAGGTGACGCAGATCTAAAACTGTCATATCCAGAAGTGCCTGAAGCAGAGTTGCAGAACTTCAGAATGTGCTGGTGGGGTTAAATTTCTGAAGGTTTCAGATTTTTAGCCTAAGCACTAGTGACAAAGAGCGGGAGGAGATCAACTTCTTTGAGAGTTTCTAGCCAAAGAAACTTGTAGATCGATCTGAGGATCGAAGAGAGCTGAATCATTGATTGATTTGGCAGATTTCCAAGAAGGGAAATCAGTTGTCAGAGGGAGAAGAAGGTGCCTGTTTCGCCAAGGACCTTAGATCCAGATCTCTAGCAGAGAGAAGAGGAGCTCTGACAAATTTTTGAGTAGATGGCTCCTCATGGACTGTGTGATCAGGACAGATTGGATGGCCTATCCAACTTTTCAGTTTGCAAGGCTAGAATCCTGATAGTCCTAGAGGCATATCATCTAAGAGACCATGCAGAACAAGTTTTGGCCACATCGACCGATGCAAATCTCTTGAGGAAGCATAATGAAGTTGCTGGACATGCCAAGTGGTTGATAATGGATGGAATTAAGGACCATATTGTCCCACATATAGTTGAGAAGAAAACAACTAATGAGATGTGGAAGGCCTTAATATGATGGAAAATCAATCCAAAGGAAGATGCTGTTGGAGACTCAGATGCGGTCATTCATGATGACCAAGGGGGAAGACATGGAGCATTTCCTCTTCATTTTACAGTCGATCAGAGACCAGTTGACTGCCACGGGTGCTAATGTGGAGGATGATGTGATGGTCATGACTACTCTCAATACAGTGACAGATGAGTGGGAAACCTTTGTCCAAAGTAACTTGGGCAGAGTGGACCTCCCAGACTGGGACAACTTGTGGGCAATCATGCGTCAAGAAGAACTCTGCAGAATCACCAAGAAGCAGTACAACTCAGGATCGAGTAAAGTGAAAAAGGAAGATGAAGAAGATGCAACCTTGGCATCAAAGAGGCAGTAGGGAAAGAAGAAGAAGGATCTATGTAAGATCAAGTGCTTTTAGTGTGGTGAATTAGGAAATTTTTCCAGCAATTGCCCGCAGAAGAAAAAGCACAAGGAAGCTTCTTCTTCCAAGGCTGCTGTGGTGGATGATGGGTTAGAAGATGATGCAGCCATGAGCGCTCATGAACCACGAAAGTGGGGCGACATGGATCTGTAGAGCAACTACAAAGATGGCGGGTTCCTTGAGCAGCTCATCTCTTGGATCACATTCGAGCTACGGGAACCTTAAGATAGTAGCGGGACAAGTGGAGCAGTGGTTGCATAGATGACAGATGAAGCAGAGGAAGATCTGAAGGCTGGAAGGAGCAGCGCAATGCAGATGCAGTAGCAGCGTAGGGGCTGATGTGACTTCAACAGTGCAGAGCAGAGCTGCAGCAGCGTGGAGGCTTCAGGAGGAGAATGCAGTGCAACAATAGCGTGAGAGATTTCAGCACAAGGGGCTGATGTGACTTTAGCAGTGCAGAGCTGTACTGTGCATCATCCTCCAGATGACAACACAGATCAATAGTCTATGGAGCTTCAGTGATAAGGTTGTAGCCCAATTGACTTGTTTGTCAAAGATTGGGCAGGAGATTCAGTTGTTTCTCTCAACCACTGAAGTTGTAGTGCAACAGTTAGCAATAGAAGTGCTATGGGCAACACATATGCAGCAAACTGAGAGGGAGCTGCAGTACAGATGTGGTAGTGGCGGTGACAACGTCATGGGCAACAGTACAAAATGGCAGCAGCAGTGCAGAGTTGAGTGGCAACAGGCCAAGCATCAATAGCACAAAAACCAGTGCCCAAAATCTTGTGATACATGGTGTGATGTATTGCTAGAGCACACTCCGTGCTAAGAGGGAGTGTTGAGATTTTGTGTATTGGGGGGTAGCATCGGATGTGCTCTAGCTCCCAAAATTCGTGGAGGGACTAGAGTACACTTGATTTACAAGACCCAGGAAGGGATTTGGGAAATTTCATCTAGTTTGGGAGATATCTAATTAATTAATTATTTTAATGTATTTCCTAAGTTTAAACTTAGGAAAATTAAATAATTAAAGTTAATAAAATTAACCATGTGATGAAATTGTCTTAAGTCACACGGATCAAGCTTTTTTTTAATCTTAGCCATTGATTCAAGATCTGATCATGGCTATTAGATTCTAGGGCAGGGTTTGCTAAGAATTCTCAGAAGTGTTTCAGCTGTAGAGAGGGGAGTTTAGACAAAGGGGATGGTCTGATCCCAGTGTCTAGAATCAGCAAGAGACAGAGAGTAGCATTAGATTGGCAGCACAGAGAAGCAGGAGCTTCAACAACAAGAGTGCAGCGTAGGGGCAGCTTCAGCTACGCAGTCACTCCCAGGGCAGTGTAAGGTAGCTGGAAACCCTCAGAGGTTACGCAGAGATCCTTAGGGGCAGCGTAGGGACTGTGTCACCCAGTCTGGGGTTACACAACCTTTTCCAGGCTAGCGTTGAGGGACGCAGTGGCTATAGAGGTTGACGTAGGGGCTTCAGAGGCAGCGCTGGGGTTTCTAGGGCCTAATTTTGGCTGAGTCCTATAAATCCCGTTTGAGGGTGTGGATCAGTTAATATTTTGGCTTCAGAACAACTGGTGAGTTGCAGATCTATATTTTCTTTGTCGGGTTTTCCAGATCTGGAACCCAGATTTGCTGTATTCAGAAATACTCTTAATAATAAAACCCTCCAGCAGCCAGCAGATCGGTTTTGCCGCATTGGGTTTTTCCGAGGACTATTTGTCCAGAAAATTACTGTGTCACTTTGTCTGTGTGCATGTACTTTTTCTAGATCTAAATTGGTGAAAGTCTGTTATGTGTTTTGCTTCGATATTAATCCGAATTTTCAGCTTAATAACTTAATTAAGTAGGAGGAGCATAACCAAATCTAATAGTAGATTTCTGCATAAGTAACATTCAAAAATTTTCACACTTGGAAGCACCTAATAGGGTTGACTACTTAGCCATGTTAGAAAATCGGAAAGGCGGATTTTTTTTCTTATGTTGATAATTACTTGTGATCATAGTTGAAAAAATCGCGATATTATCGCGATAAATTAAAATTATCGCGATTTTTATAACCGGACGATATTATCGGCGATTATTTCAAACGATAAATTGAAATTATCGTTATCGCGATTTTATCGCGATAATAACGAAATTATCGCGAGTCGACCCGAATTTATCGTGGGAGGCTTGGACAGCGGGCTTTTATGCCGGTTTTTGGGTTTTTTTTTTCATTTTTAGTTTGACAGCGTGGGGATTGAGAGCCAAGGAGGAAAGGAGAGCAGCCAAGGAGGGAAGGAGGTGATTTACACGCCCAATAGTGAAGAATCTCTTGCAAGCCAAGCGAACAAACATTGAATTTGGACCAAGTGTCTCCGACAAAACGTTTTTCCAGGTATGGGCATCAAATTTGACCCATTTTTTTTTGTTTTTCTCTTGTTCTTCCATGGGTTTCTATTACCCATGTATTTTTCATCATTTGTGATTGCATTTGGTTGTGTTTTTTTGTTTTTTTTTGTTTTATTGAGAGGAGAGGGTTTATTTTGGTCAAAAATGCAAAAATTTGTTTGTTAAATTATGTTTTTTATATTTCTTCTTGTGCTCTTAGGTTCTTCCCATTATTTTTGTTTGTGTTTCAACATGTATTTTTCCCTATTATTATTGCATTCAGTTGAGAGTTTTTTTTTGTGAAAAAAATCAAAATGTTGCATGTAAAATTGTAATTTTTTTATTTTATTTTTTAAGTTTTAACTGGCAATTTTTGTTGTGCCCTAGGTTCAAATTTCAACATTCAAAGTTCAAAGTTTCCAACATGCCAAGGAAATTAGATCCTTTCTGGGAATTTGGTGAACCTGATGGGGGGGTTTGACCGATTAAACTTGACTTGCAAATTATGTGGTCAACACATGGCGGGGGGGTATACAGGTTGAAATACCACCTGGCACAAATTCCTAGGCATGAAGTAGGCCCTTGCAATAAAACCAATCCAGAAATAATCAGAAGAGCCATGAACTCATTGGGAGAAATGGAATCCGCTAAAGTCAGCAAAGCAGCTCTAAAGAGTCAAATATCAGGGTTTGGAGTTGACCGTGAGAGTGGTAGTGGCTCTTCAGCATCAGCCTCTTCTACAGGCAGCCCCGCAGTTGCCTCCTCATTTTTTGTTCCTAGAACCACTCCCGGAGCACAGCCATCTATCTCCTCCCTTATTAAAAAAAAGGAGAAGGAAGAAGCTGATAGGTTGTTGGGCAAATTGTTTCTTTGGAGTGATATTCCTTTCAATGTTGCCAGGAACAATCCATTTTATCAGGCTGCGATTGATGCTATCGCTGTTGTTGGCCCAGGATACAAAGCCCCTACATATCATGACCTTAAAGGGCGCATTCTGCAAAATGAGAAAGTTGACTGCACCAAGAGATTGGAAGACTTAAGGGCATCATGGGAAGTCACAGGATGCACTGTGATGTCAGATGGTTGGACTGATCAAAGGGGTAGGAGTCTTCTTAACTTCTTGGTCAGTTGTCCCAAGGGGACAATGTTTATAAAATCTGTTGATGCATCTGCACATGTCAAAGATGCAAGATTATTATGTGATTTATTAGATGTGTTCATTATGGAGGTTGGGCCCCAAAATGTTGTCCAAATCATAACGGACAACGCTGCAAACTATGTTTTAGCTGGCAAGATGCTTATGGAGAGGTATCCAAGCATATTTTGGACACCTTGTGCTGCACATTGCCTAGATTTGATGTTGGAGGACATCGGAAAGCTTGATTTTGTCAAAGATATTGTAGAATCATCAAAGAGAATCACAAAATTTATATATAACCATGGATCTGTGCTTCATTTGATGAGGACATTCACCAACAATAAGGAGTTGGTGCGGCCTGCTATTACACGATTTGCCACTACTTTCATCTCTCTTCAATCCCTCTTGAATTCTAAGTGGGATTTGAAGAAAATGTTTCTTTCAAATGAGTGGCGTGCTTTGACTATCAGCTGCAAATCAGAGGGACTGGCCATCTGCAGGTTGGTGTCATATCAGGAAGATTTCTGGGCTGGAGTGGAAGAGGTGTGCAGCATTAGTGAACCTTTGGTAAAGGTTCTTAGATTGGTGGATGGAGAGAAGCCCGCAATGGGCTACTTGTATGAGGCCATGGATAGGGCCAAAGAAGCTGTCCGCAGCTATTATGATGATAAGGGTGATGATGGGTTTCAGAGACAACTTCTTTTATGGGAAGTGATTGATGATCGATGGAACAACACACTCCATCGTCCCATTCATGCTGCAGGGCTCTTCCTGAACCCCGCATTTGCTTATTCATGTGGTTTTCTATTGATGCTGAGGTCATGGATGGCTTTTTCACTTGTGTTCAGAAGATGGTGCCAAGTCCATCAAAACGTGCAGAGATATCCAAAGAGATGGAGGTATACAGAATGGCAGGTGGCACCTTGAGCTTCGACATGGCTGTCCAGGATAGGACTGCTAAAATGCCAAGTAAGATTTTCATTATTTTAAAAATTTTCTTATGTTTGTAACTTTATAAATTATAAGTTTATCTTATTTGTTGTAACTTGTAACTTGTAGATGCATGGTGGAGGAGCTACGGTGGCAGAGTACCAAAACTTCAAAAATTTGCCATTAGAATACTTAGCCAAACATGTAGCGCTTCAGGATGCGAGCGCAACTGGAGTGCATTTGAAAAAATACACACCAAAAGGCGCAACAGGTAAAACACTTAACATATTCAAATTTCGAACTGATATTTTGAATTCATTAAATATTTTTTTTTAAATATTTAATTTATTAATTTATGACCCTTGTACAGGTTGGAGGGTCAGCGGCTCAATGACATGTTTTACGTCTACTACAATCTTAGATTGTGGGTGAGACAACTTGAGAGGACCCCTGATATGGAGGCCATCTCTTTAGATGCGATTGACACCACTGCTGAATGGAGGGTTGAGGCTGAGAGGCCTGTCATGGAGTCAGCCCCTGATTGGATAGAGGAGGAGGTAGTGGAGGGGGAGGACGAGGAGGAGGACGAGGAGGAGCAGCAGGAGGAGGAGGAGCAGGAGGAGGAGGTGACACCACCTACCACTACTACCGGTAGAGGACGTGGTCTACCTCCTTTAGCTCCCCGTTCTAGAGCACGACAGAGCCCATTGCCAGTCCCGCCAACGTCTTCATCTAGAGAGAAAGGCAAAGCTGTTGTATTTTTTCGCAAGAGGGGCAGAGGAAATCAATAGTATAGGACCATAGGTTATATGGTGCATTGACATTCCTTTGTATATGACTGTTGACATTATGACTCATGATATGAGATACATTATTATATTTTTTGTTGATATTTTGAGGCTGAGTTGACTCTTGAGACTCGGGACTTAGTATTCAGGACAGGATTCAGTTTTATGTGTGATGTAGCACTAGACATGATATTACACATCTTATATATTAGTTTTTTTTCATATTTATGTGTCAATGCATTTATTTTATGTTGTAGATGCTTTAGATATTAAAAAAATTGAAAAAAAATGAATATTTTTGTATGTGACGATTTTTTGCCGATAATTACGATTTTTTGCCGATAATTCCGATTTTTTCCGATTTTTTCCCCTCGCCGATAATATCCCGATAACGATTTTTTCATCTTTGCTTGTGATATTATGTTCTTATTAGCTTCTTTATCTTCATTTCATCCAACAATCATATAAGCAAGAACATGAAGATCATGGACACTAGATGTAGGCGCTCAGCCAGGGCTAAAAACCATATATAGGGGAAAACTCAGTCAAAGAACTCGTCCTTCAGTAGATTCAATATGAGATAGACCAAGACCCTAGACCAACAAACCTTCCTCCTCCACAAAGTCAACCTTCCAAGATGATTTAGCAATTTCCAGTAGTCTCTTCTTGTCCAACAGCGTCAACCCAACAATAATCTAGAAATTTCGGCCCCAACTTCAGAATTTCGAACTCCCCAGCTACTACAGAATTTCGGCCCCATGCAATACTCCAAAACGTCGCACGTGTGGGATAGGAGAGAGAAAAACTCGACTTCTCTTGCTTGATAAGGTCCTCCTTCTTCTTCGCTAGCCCTTTCCTCTTCTTCCTTAGAAATTCACACTTTTTCTGGCCCCAAAAGTTGTAGATCGAACTTGTTGAGTGTATGTATCAAATGAGGTCGAGTTGTTGCCTTTATATAGGAGTTTCTGCCCCTCAGTTTAGGCCGACTTGTCCAGTTTGAGGCTGACTTGGGGGAGGAGGCCTAAAAGACCTAATTTATGTTAAAATAATTTTTTTTCTTGACAAATAAAACCCAAGAAGGGTCTGTTACAATATGACATGGACAAGGACACTTGACATAAACCCTAGAAGCCTTCAATGGAGGCTTTGACCTAAAAAAAATTGACCCAAGCATGAAACCCATGCTTTAATAAGTCAATTTCTTTAATAATAATTTTCTTTCTTTCTTTCTTTTGACAAACATATTTCATTATGACTCAAATACAATTATGAAGACCGACACTAGTTAGATTCTTCAACACCCCTACAAAGGTAGGGAACTCCTTTACAGGGCTTGATCTAGTTAGATATCAGAAGGTGATCCCAGTTTGAAGTATTAATATGCCCTTAACACTTAAGTGTGGTCCACTTTGATTTATTTATGACCTTGGTCTCTAATGAATAGTTGCTTTCACTTGAGTTTAAGTTGGTTTTTCTAGGTGGTCCAAAGGAGTAGAGGCCTAAAGGGAACCCTCTTCCACATGATGCCCATGCCATACATTGCATTCCAAAGAGTATGATGACTTGACAGATGCAACGTTGCATTTTTTAGTAGAGCGATGGACCTTTTGATGACTTAAGTAGTTGAGATGCATTCTGGAGCACCCCTAGGAGCCAGAACACTGGGCTTCTCTTGCCTAAGCACTATGGCTTTCAACCTAAATGTATTCAATTTCAACCAATCTATAGTTGACAGTCAAGGCCGTGTAATTAACATTTGGGCTGATATCATTAATCGTGCTGACCTAGGTATGGGGAGGTTATGCACGAACATAATGCTCACAACTTTCCTCTGGATCTAGCCACTGTTCAATCTATTTCAATAGGCAGATAATACTTTGATGGATTGTTATTGTGAATTTCTTAATTGAAGCATACCAAGCCTTTCAATAAAATGAAAGGTTTGGTATGCTTCAAATGTTTTTTGTTATTCTCCCTGGCAAAAGAGTGCTTTGAAAAGCTAAAGGGAATGATGTCTAATGCACCTGTATTAGCAACTCCAGACTTTTCAAAGCCATTTGTAATTGAGCGTGACGCTTCAATTTTTGGAATTGGGGAAGTGTTGATGCAAGATGATCATCCAATCGCGTTTGAAAGCAGGAAGCTCAACAAGCGAGAATGTCTCAAGTCTACTTACAACAAGGAAATGCTTGCTGTCATGCATGCATTAGCCAAGTGGAGGTAATATCTCTTGGGAAGTAAGTTCTTAATATAAACAAACCATAATAGTCTTCAACACCTCCTGTAGTAGAAAACACTTTCTACAGAATATCCCAAATTCCAAATTTAAATCCAAAGTTCTCAAGGAGTCCCATGATTCACTGTCAGCGAGACATGTAGGTTTCTTTAAAACCTACTATAATGCACGCCAATCATTTTTCTGGAAAGGAATGAATAATGAAATTCAAAGATATGTAGCAGAGTGTGATCAATGACAGAGAAATAAGAATGAGAACATTATGACACCCGATCTGCTCTATCCCTTCAATATTCCAAACCGATAGTGGGAAGAAATATCAATGAATTTTATAGAAGGGTGATCTGTGTTTGATGGCAAAGAAAAAATTATCGTAATAGTCGAAAAACTCACCAAATATGCACACTTCATAGGAATGAAGAAATCAAACTCAGTGAAATAAATTGCTGAGATATTTTGCAAGAATGTCTTCAAACTGCATGGGTTTCCCAAAGTCATTGTTAGCGATAGAGACGCCATATTCAAAGGCAATTTCTGGCAGGAATTTTTCAAACATATAGGAACCTACTTCAACATGAGTTTAGCATACCATCCTCAAATAGATGGTCAAACAGAAGTTATCAATGAATGTTTAGAAGCCTACCTACGTTGTTATGCAACAAACAAACAAAATAAGTGGGCTCAATGGTTACATCTCGCCGAATAGTGGTACAATTCCCCTTACCACACTTAACGAAAATGACTCCATTTCAAGCTTTGTATGGTTACAAACCTTCTAAATGGAAGGACCTTGCCATTATCAAGACAAAACTTCCAACAATTAAAGATCAGTTAGAGGAAACACAAAAAGACTTCCAAGCACTAAAGGAAAATCAAAATTTTGCAAGAAATCGTATGAAGCTGCAGGATGAACGAAACAAAACAAAAAGAGAATTTGAAGTTGGAGAATGGGTATTCATTAAACTCCAGCCTTACAAGCAATTGTCCTTAAAACAGAAGGGAAAAAACAAATTGGCACCAAAGTTCTATGGATCGTACCAGATTAACAAAAATAGCAGCCAAGTATCATACAGTTTAAGCCTTCCTGATAAAAGTCATGTTCACAACGTCTTCCATGTATATCTTGCCTTAAAAAGGCACTTGGCAAACACCAAGTGACATAGACAACACTTCTGACGTTAGATGATGAAGGGAAGATCATTTTAGAACTAGAAGGCATCATCGCCAACAGGGAAAAGAAGTTGTGATCACGAGTAACCAAAGAATACACCTGATTAAGTGGAAGGACCTACCAGAAGAAGAAGCCTCTTGGGAGACCGACGCATTCTGTCAGCGACATCCTTTGTTACCTATGCTTTGAGGACAAAGCATTCTTTTGAGAGGAAGGAAATGTTATGTATTAATTTATTGTATAAATTTAATTGACTTAATTTCTAAACTAAGGGGCACGATTAAAGATCATGCCCTCTCATGTAATAGCCCCTGGGCTGTATTTAAGCCAGGGCCTTCCACCTTTGTAATCATATATATATATATATATATATATATATATATTCTGTCAATTATTGAGATTTACGCTCCACAGAGGTTGCAACTTGATTGTAATTGGGTCATTATCCCTGGTACGGGAGCCGAAGCTCTTTCAGGGAGCATTTGCTGGTAAAACCTCTGGGGAGTCTTGTATTTCCTTCCAGTTCGACTGGTAAAGTTGTAACCTATACATAACCAAAGTTTGTTGAGCGACATATCTTGTGTACTGTTCATCTTATGCTTTATGTTCTGTTTCATGCACTGAATATTTTAAAGAAATAACCAATTGTGAAATTAAGGAAATACGGATTCACCCCCCTCTCAGTATTTCCAACAATTTGTATAAGAGCGGGTCCTTCTTGGAAGCTTAACCGCTTAAAGGCAGATCCATAGCATCTAAAAAAGCTTGAATCTTTGTCTATATTTCAATTTTGTATGTGTAATTCACTAATTTGTTTTATATATATACACATGCATGTTATATATAATTTGTGTCCTGTTTCTAGGGTTGGGGTGTCTCGTGTCAGACACTCGTATTTCTGTCTCCTCCGTGTCCCATGTCATGTGACTTAAGTTTGACCATGTCTGCAATAAAATTCAATAAAGTGGTTGAGTGATCAGTTTAGAGTAGTTCGTTCACCCATAAGAAATAAGGATAAATTACAGTGTACTGATGTACAAAATAGAGAAGTTCAAATATAATACATGTTCACAAGAGTCTCATCAACCTCACTCTCACCACTGATCCAGATTATTTAAGGTTGCAAAACGGCCAATATCAAACCTCTACTAGATCCTCATGCCTTACCACTGTATGTCATCCATCCACAACCTAGCTATAAATGCACTTTCAGCTTTCAAGAAATCTTTTGATGGATTCTTTTTCTGGGATTTTTTGTGAAGCTGTAGAAGGGCTATTTGAGCTTCCTATTAATGTTGATGATTGGAGATGATAAAACTAAGAAAATGGATTGGAAAAAACCCAGGCTGCAAAATTTGAACTACCATCTCTACTTCTCTGGTGATCCCTTAAACATGCGGTTTGAGGGAGTGTCCAGCTCCAAGAATGCTTTTCTGAGACACAATTGCAGCCTCAAGCCCTCCTAGAGCTCTCTTCATAGAATGTGCAAATCTCACTTTTTGCCAGTGAAGAGTGAATTCTGGGCTGAAATGTATCTTTTTGTGTTTTAAGGTTTAGGGTCCTTTTTTGTTTTTGTGCTTTTTATTTTGTTTTATTTTATTTTTCAATATAAATTGGTAAAGTTGAGCATTTAAGAAAACATCCTGGTGAAAAAGTGACAGAATAGAGTAATTTCTTAGCCAAATTTGCTTGTCGTTTCTTGGTGGAGAATCAACCCAAGAAACATCAGAGACCCTTTCAAGATGGTACAAGACATAACAGCAACTTCTGCAGTTTCCCACGGAAACATTGATTATGAGAAAACTTATTTTCTTTCTTTCTGCTGTCTGCATTATGGCATAGCTAAAATATTGCACGTGCACATTAATATTGTTTAAATTTTCATGTCATTCTTACTGTTTTGACATCCATTTTCTTATGCATCTATTGTTTTCAGAAAAACACACTATTTTTGGAAGGGTATGCAAAGGGATGGATGTTGTCAAACGGCTTGGAAATGTTCAGACTGATAAGAATGATCGGTATGTTTGTCATGGATTCCTTTTCCTACAGTTTTTGAGGTCTTTGTGTGTGTATAGATTTCTTCTAAACTTGTGTAACTGCTTTACATGTTCCTTATGTTTACTTTTGATAGTCCATATTTTACATACTTGGCACAGTATAATACAACAATTATTGGAAAGGGTTTCCCCAGGAATGGGGACAAGGGGAAACATTAACATACCCTTTTTCTGAGGGACGTCCCTGTGGAATAGGGGACATATCTTCTATTGTAGTGATGACAGTTGGAAGTCTATGGTATCCCTAAACTGTCTTGAGGACCACGAAAACATTCCTGAAACAGTCTGTTAATTTCCTTGATTGGGAAGTCTTCCTCATCCAGAGAAGCCCCTCCTAGCCCTCGGAAGAATTTGATTTGGTCAAGGAAAAATACTATTTTTAGGTGAAACACACATGTGCACAAAAGTACAAGTTGGCTTGGGCAATCTAATTCGACTCCTTGAGACACATAAATAGACCACATGTCACATCACTTTGGAGCATCATCACACAAATCATTCTTCTCTTGGATTGGTTCGTACAGCTCTGAAATTGCAGGTTCATCTTCACACGTGCGAAGGAGAGAGAGGGTTTTTCTGTTGGTCGAATTCATCTTCTGTTTTGGGACTTTGATAAGCATTGACTTTTGGATTTGGAGCTGGGTTTGGCTCTGATTTTCTGATCTGTTTGGAAGGCCAAGTTGACTGGGAGGTTGACCAAACTCTTTGAGGGCACATTGACCAGTGTTGACCGAAATTACAGACCTAGGGTTTCTTCAGGTCAAAGTTGACTTTGACAAGATTGTGAGGGACTGTTTTGAATGAACTTTGACCAGCAAAGAAGGCCACACCTTTTGACTGTACCGAGCTGATTTGGAGGAGGTTTGACTGTTGATTGGTTAGGGCTGCTGCTGTTGACTTTGACCAGAATTGCAGATTTGAGTTTTGACTAGATTTGACTTTTGAATTCATCATTGGATTGGATATTGGTTAGTTGATTCTTGGATAGTCAAAGGTTTGACTTTGACTCATTGTTGATGAATTGGAACATTGTATTTTTTTTTTGAACATTTGATGACAATCTAATAGAAGAAGAATTTTGAAAGGGTTTTCCCCCTTGTGGGTTTTTTCCCTGGTTTTGACCAAATCTTGTGTCTCTATTGTTCTTGTTCTTGGCTGTCTTCTATTGCATTTGGATTACTGTTCTATCTACAATTGGTTACTGTCATTGGAAGATTGAATTTATTGGATAAAGTGATTGCTAATTGAAGAATTGTTGTAAGTGATTGTGCCAAGCATAGACCATTGAAAATTAACATGGTATCAGAGCTGAGGTGAAGATAAGCCCTAGGAGACAAGAGAAAAGCAATCACCTTTGGAAAGAGTTGAGGAACCTTAATTGACTTGGTCAATATGTCTACCTCATACTTCAGGGAGGGAGAGAAGCTGAATGACTCATCTAATTTTGTTGCTTGAAAGATCAGGTTGGTAGTGAACTTGGATGAGAAGATGTCTTGGAATATGTGGAAGGAAAGGTACCTGAGCCTCTTAAAAATGCTCTTGCTGCTGCCAAGGCCAAGTACAATAAAGGTGAGATCAAAGCCAAGAAAATAATTATTGACTCTTTGAGAGATAATTAGCTTACTTGCATTTCAAATTTGAAGAATTCCAAGGATGTCTATGATAAACTAGTTGGAATGTATGAGGTCAACAATCTGAATTATATTCTCTCCTTGAAAAATCAACTCAAGGACATCAAAACAAACAAGGGAGAGACTGTGTAGTCATATTTTATGAGGATATCCCAACTCAAGGATCAAATGCTGTCTGTTGGAGAATATATGTCTGATAGAGAGCTGGTTCTCGTTGCACTTCAAGGTCTTCCTCCAATTTGTGAGACATTCATTACAACTATTAGAAACAATCACAAGTTCCCGAGATTTGATGAGCTCATTGGCAAATGCACTCAAGAAAAAACCAGGATGATTTCTAGAGGAAGGATTCAAAAGCATGAAGAAGGAGAGCCCTCTGCATTTGCTACTCAATTCAAGAAGAGGAAAGGAAGAGAAAGACCATCTAATTCAAGGAAACCTGCTCCTGTTGAAAAATGTAACTAGGATCGGTCTTCATATTGACTATGTAATTATGTATTTATGTAAAGAAGAAGACAAAGATAATAAAATGTATTTTGTTGTACTTGCTTCGTGGCTTTCACGAGCAAGATTTTATTATAGGTTAATAGACTTCTTCTTGATGTCTATTAGGGTTTCTGTCTTCTAGGTATAAATATAATTAGGTGTCATATGAATGAAGAATCTAGTCTAGAGAATGCTCCAAGACCTTGTCAAAGAATCCGTGTAAGAATAGCTTATGACAACCCTAATCTACGTTGAAAGATAAGCTTTACCACATTGATGGAAATTAACTTCAAGAAGCTATGTGGAGAAGCTGCTGGACGTGACTTGGAAAATCCTTCTGAGTATCGACAGTTGATTGGGGCACTGATGTTCCGTGTGAACACCCTTCTGGACATATGCTTTGCAGTTAACACTCTATGTCAATTCATGACTGAGCCTCTTCATGCACACCGGGGCATTGCTAATCATATGCTAAGAATCAAGATATTTACATGGGACAATTAATCTTGGTCTGAGATACACTGTCGGATATGTAAGACTTCATGGTTACAACAGTGTTGACTGGGCCAGAAATGTTATTGATAGGGATAGCACATCAGGATGCTGCTTTAGTTTGGGTTTTGCCATGATATCTTGGATGAGCAGGAAGCAAAAGTCCGTTGCTTTAAGCACGACTGAGGCATAATACATTGCTGCCAACATGGCTAGCTGTGAGGTAGTATGGTTGAGGAAGCTCTTTGGAGAGCTGTTTGAGTTCTGGATTCGATAGTGATATATTGCAACATGAGTGGGATCTGATTGGCAGAGAATCTATGTTCCATGACAAGTCCAAGCATATTGAGATTACGTATCACTATATTCGAGACATGGTGCAAAGAGGAGCCATAAGACTCCATCACATTTCGACTGATGAGCAAATAAAAAATATTCTCACTAAGGCTTTGCTGAAAGGGAAGTTCTTGGTCTTCAAAGAGTAGCTTGGATTGATGGATGTGACCCTCTCGGGTTATTGGAAAGTGTAACCAGGTTCGGTCTTCATAATGACTAAGTAATTATGAATTTATGTAATGAAGAAGACAAAGATAATAAAATGTATTTTGTAAATGCTTGACTCATGGGTTTCATGAGCAAGAAGTTTTTATCATAGGTCAAAGACTTCTTCTTGATGTCTTTAGGGATTTGTCATCTTGTTACAAATGTATAATTTAGAGTCATGTGTATGAAGTGTTGTTACATTTGTAAAGTATCATTATTGATGTAAAAAGTATGCCTCAAGACCTTGTCAAAATACTCTAGAATATGTTGGAAGATCTCCTTGAACAAGTCGGCTCAAATGTGTGGAAGACACTCCTTGTCAAGTCGACCTTATAGCAGATGATCATGTCGGCCTAGAGAGGGTAAGGTTGTCCCTATATATAGACAAGTTTGCGGCCTCATTGTACATGAATGAATTCAGACAAGTTCTGTGATAAAAAGTGCAAGCTAAGGATTTGTCTTGGTGAAAAGTATAAGGGCTAATCTACGAAGAAGAAAGAAGGGGTAATTACCTTGGATTTTGTGCATACTGTACCTAGCGTAATCCAAGAGACCGAGACCTGTTCCAGCAAAGGAGAAGTCTGACCTTAGTGCATATTAAAGGACTGGAGTTTGGTGTGAAGAGAAGTGTCAAGACAACGAAGAAGAGTCTCATTACTGTGAAGTGAACGGGCTCTCGTATACTCTATCTTGAGTATGCTACATCTCTGTATAGGGTCTACAATATAGTGCGAGATAAAGGATTGTAATCAAGAGCAGAGAATAAGGTAGATTGAGGGCTACCTTGGCTAAGGGTGATACTATCTAAAGGACGAAGTAAGATAGACCGCGGAGCAGTGATTGGGTGATTGAAGAAAGGAATCAAAAGCTAGGGACTGAGCTTCCCTAGGGCTGGTGCCGAATAGTGCAAAAAAGAGAAGATCAACATAAGAATCCCAGTAGATCGATAACAAGGTCTAGGAGGCATACTGGTGTCAAGGGTTTGTGTCATGGTCATGGTACTTGTCAATGGAAGATCTAGAAGAAGAATTACTTTCGGGTTTTTCTCTCCAAGATGGAGAGGCTTTGGCCCTGGCTTGAAGAGCCAAAAAATTCCATGTCTCTTGTGTTTTGATAATTGACTTGATGAAAGACATAATAAGCTAATGAAGATAAGATCTAAGTAATAGAAGCATAACAAGTAGTTATCAAGTAAGAGAATTGAATTAAACTCCGCCTTATTAAATTCTCAACACGTGTAAGGGTCACCGCTGATCAAGGACACTAAGCTATGCTCTTCCCCCTTGTTCGAGCTCACAGGGAAAGGAATTGAGCCAAAGAGCTCCTGTGGTTGAGGGACCTCTGGACAATAGTTGTGTGTGATCATTACCCTCTGTAGTAAGTTGTATCTCAGCTATTGTCACTATAGGGTGTGTCTGATCGTTGTCATTTATGACAAGTTGTATCTCTCCTTATTAGTTCTTGGACATGAGAGTATACCCCAGTACGCATCTTATCCTCAAGTTGGGCTTGTGGGGATTGCCACCCATCTCCTCAATGGGTGAGGAGACTTGAGTGTGTGATCCTTATCTTTTATGGTAAGTAGTATCTCCCTCAAGTGTTGGGATGCAGGTGTTCTACCATTTGATTCTTGAGGGTCAAGGAGGGAAGATCAATGGACAATAGGTGTTTGTGATTGTTACCCTTTGCGGTAAGTTGTATCTCTCCTATTGTTAGGAAATAGGTGTGCGTGATCCTTACCTCTAATGGTAAGTCGTATCTGCCCTATTGTCCTTGGATATAGGGTGGTAGCTGGAGCTTGCCTATGATGATTCTTCTTCTTTAGATTCGAGATTGTTCAACAAAGATGAGCAGAGATGAGACATGATATGATACAATGATGATGATGACAAAACATTTGAGATGGGACTTATGATATAGTCGGAAATTTTTCCCTGGCTGAGAGGGAGTGTTAATTTGGCAGCTCAGGGACAAATTCCCTCCATTGTGAAGTCTTCCTCATCTAGAGAAGCCCCTCCTAGCCCTTGGAAGAATTTAATTTAGTCAAGGAAAAATATTATTTTTTAAGGTGAAACCCACATGTGCACAACAATACAAGTTGGCCGGGGCAAGCTAATTCGACCCCTTGAGACACATATAAATAGACCACATGTCACATCCCTCTGGAGCATCATCGCACAAATTCTTCTCTTGGATTGGCTCATACAACTCTGAAATTGCAGGTTCATCTTCACACGTGTAAAGGAGAGGGTTTTTTGTTGGCCGAATTCATCTTCTGTTTTGGGACTTTGATCAGCATTGACTTTTGGATTTGGAGCTTGGTTTGACTATGATTTTATGATCTGTTTGGAAATCCGAGTTGAATGTGAGGTTGACCGAACTCTTTGAGGGCACATTGACCAGCACTGACCGAAATTGCAGACCAAGGGTTTCTGCAGGTCAAAGTTTGACTTTGACCAGATTTGGAGGGACTGTTTTGGGACTATTTTCTATTTGGAAAGCCGAGTTGAATGGGAGGTTGACCGAACTCTTTGAGGGCACACTGACCAGCATTGACCGAAATTGCAGACCTAGGGTTTCTGTAGGTCAAAGTTTGACTTTGACCAGATTTGGAGGGACTGTTTACACTGAATTTTGACCAGCAAAGAAGGCCACATCTTTTGATGTTGAAATTTGGTACCGGAGGACAGGTGGTTCCCTAAGGCTTTGATCTTTGGCCTAGGGAAAAGTGTCCAAAAGAATTTAATTTTTCCCCTAAAGTGACTTTATAAAGTTATAAAGTCAAATCTAATTTAAAAGTGACTTTAAGTGATAAAGTTACTAAAGTCTAATTTAAAAGTGACTTTTAAGTGATAAAGTTACTAAAGTCTAATTTAAAAGTGACTTTAAGTGATAAAGTTACTAAAGTCTAATTTTAAAGTGACTTTAATAAAGTCAATGTAAAATTAGAAAGGAAAAGTGACTTTGGAAATAAATGACTAAGTGGGTCTTTATTAAAGTGGGGTGAATTAAAAATAGAAAGTGAGATTTAAATGAGCATTTAATCTCAGCCCTAGATCTCAATCTATTTCAGCCATTGGATTTAGGGATTCCCCAAAAGTCACTTAGGGTTAGGTTAAAGGAGGAAAAGGAGGGAAAAGGTCATTTCATTCTTTCATGAGCAGATTGAGAGAAGGAGAAGGAGAGAGCTGGAGATTTTTCTGAGCAGTGAGAAGAAGGAGGGCAGCAGCAGTGATATTCAGCAAATCCGTACAGTAAGAGCAGAGCACGAAGTTTGAGGCAAGAGGGCATGAATTTCGAGGGAGGAAAGACAACATTTAATGCTGCACGTTTTTTGAGGTCCGTACAGCAGTTTGAAGGCACGGTAATCGAGGTCCATACAACAGGAGAGAGAGGGTTGTTTTCTGAATCTGTACAACAGAAAAATCAACGCTGAAATCGAGGCCGTACAGCAGATTTAAGGCAGCTATACAACACGTTTTTCGAGGTAGCCGTATAGCAGTTTTTGACAGGCCGTACAACACATTTTTCGAGGCAGTCGTACAACACAGATTTCAATGATGTTCGTACAGCATTTAATGCTGGATTGTTTGCTGTAATTTCTATTTTTTGTGGGCACAAAAATCGAGGTGGAGTTTTGGCACGGTTTTCGGGATAAGTACAGTTTTTGAGGTTGCTGTAATTTTTGCTGTGTAAATTTCTGTCTCACTATAAAATGCATTTTTCAGAAAAATAAAGAGAAGCGTTCAGACTGGTTTTCCCCAAGAGTTGTAGGGTTTTCTAGGTCACCTGACCAAAAATCACCGTGTTATCATGTGTTGAATGGTCATTTGTATCATGATTTTTATTTCTCAGATTTTCAAAGATTCTATAATTTTTTCCAGAATTTGTGTTTTCAGCAAAATTTATTTTCCAGCGTGTTAAATGTATGGATATGGGAAAGGGCATTTAACTATTTTGGAGTAATAAGGTGAAACTGAAAACCGGGGTGGGAAAACAAGAAATTTCTACATGGTATCGGAGCTTGAGTGCTGAAAGAGTAGTTTGGGACAGCAAGGAGAAAAATACAGCCTGCTGATTTTTCACTCAGAAAATTCCAGCAAGCGGATTTTTCACAAACAGAATTTTTACCTTTACTACAACAGTGCTATTTTTTCGGTTTTAGGACAGCAGGATGTCTTTGGGACTGAGGATGGAGGATAGGTTGGATGGGCATACCAATTACAGTGTTTGGAAGGAGAGAATGCAGAGTATCTTTGAGGAGGCGGAAGTCTGGGACATAATGGTGCATACCGCACAGAACCCTGTAAATGTGCCTACTGATACTACTCAGTTGGCAGCATATAATAAAAAGAACAACAAGGGTAAGAGACTGATTCTAGACGGAATCAAAGACCATTGCATTTCTCATGTGAGAGGAAAGAGAAATGCTCATGAGATGTGGACAACATTGTCCAATCTCTACCAAAGTACCAATGAGAACCGGAAAATGGTCCTGAAGGAGAAGCTGAAGACCATTAAGATGGGTAATGATAGTGCAGCTGGATATCTCACAAAGATTACTAATGTGAGAGATGAGTTGGCAATGATTGGAGAGGCCATTCCACCCACTGAGTTGGTGCGGATTGCAGTGAATGGCCTCCCCCGTTCATAGATGAACTTTGCTGATGGGGTTTGTGCACGTGAGACCCTTCCCACATGGGAGAGGTTTTGGGATGATTGCATTCAGACAGAGATCAGGAAAGGTCAGCTTGGGGCAGCCAAGCCAGTTGAGCAAGATGAGGATGTAGCACTGTTGGCAGGACGTAAGAAAGGCAAAGGGAAGAAGCAGGCTTCCACAAGCAATGGTGGGGGCAAAGGCAAAGGTAAAGGTAAACAGGATAACACACAGAAGGACTATTCCAAGGTGAAGTGTTGGAATTGTCAGAAGATGGGACACTATGCAGTTGTGTGTCCGGAGAAGAAGAAGAAGAAGGGGAAGAACCAAAGTATGGCAGCTTCAGCAGAGGTTGAGGACTTTGCAGATCGTTTTGACCGGGAGTTTGGGTTCACTGCGTGTGAGTCCTCTAGTGCGGGATCATCTGCCATAGAGGTTCAGAGGGAGCATGCATTTCCCTCGATTAGCGGAGCATCTTCGGGCATCTGGTATGTGGACAGTGGGGCTTCACGTCACATGACAAGAGTCCGTGAGTACTTTTCAGAGCTTTCAGAGAGTGGCACTGATGTAGAGGTAGTACTCGGTGATGACAGAGTTGTTAGAGCAGTCGGAGTGGGAACATTGACATTTCAGAGGGAGTCCAAACCTCCCTTGAAGGTGTCAGATGTTCTTTATGTGCCAGGAATGAGGAAGAACCTCATATCCGTCTCAGCTTTGGAGGACAGAGGATATGAGATACTATTCAGGGGAGGACAGGTGTTGATGTATCCCAGGGGCACTCCAGCTGATTCAGCCAGAGTGATAGGTGTACGCCATGCAAAGGTGTACAAGTTTGCATTTCAGTCCCTTTTGGCATTGAGCAGTAGTACCGACAGCAGAGCTAGCAGTTCTGAGCAGTGTGAGATTTGGCACCGCAAGATGGGGCACATGTATCATGGAGCCTTGAGGACTTTGCGGGAGATCACTACAGGTGTGCCAAATTTCAGTACTGATCACTTTGATACTTGCAGAGGATGTGCGATGGGCAAGTTTGCCAAATCCCCTTTTCCCAGCAGTGACAGCAGAGCGACCGGGATACTTGATTTGATTCATTCCGATGTGAGCGGTCGGATGTCTCATGTTTCCTTGAGTGGATATGAGTACTATGTGTTATTCATTGATGATCACTCCAGGAGGACCTGGATTTATTTCTTGAAGACCAAGAGTGAGGTCTTCAAGCGGTTTCAGGGGTTTAGAGCTCTTGTGGAGACACAGACAGGTCGGAAGATCAAGTCCCTGAGGTCGGACAATGGAGGAGAGTACACCCTTGGAGAGTTTGTTGACTATTGTGCGGAGGCAGGCATTAGGAGGGAGCTCACTGTTCCTTACAACCCCCAACAGAACGGGGTTGCTGAGAGGAAGAACAGATCCATCGGAGGGGCTGCCAAAGCCATGTTGCATGATCAGGGGTTGCCATTGTTTTTGTGGGCAGAGGCCTGCAACACAGCTGTTTACTTGCAGAACAGGAGTCCGCATCGTGCCTTGGGGCACATGACTCCTGAGGAGGCTTTTTCTGGGAAGAAGCCTGATATTGGTCATCTTCGTATCTTTGGGTGCATTACATACTCCTACATACCCAAGGAGAAGAGGACCAAACTAGAGCCCACCGCAGAGAAGGGTATCTTTGTGGGCTACAGTGAGACCTCCAAGTCCTTTCGGATTTACATTCCTGCGCAGAGGAAAGTTGTTGTCAGGCGGGATGTGAAGTTCGAGGAGGATAGGGCCTTTAGGAGGTCACAGGAGTTAGAGTATCTGGATCAGCCAGACCCTCAGCAGCAGTTGAGTCAGTCGCAGGGATCCAGTGGGCAGGGATCAGGAGGATCCGAAGGTACATCTATGACGATGTCAGGTCCGTCAGTGGGGAGTGGCTCGCAGAGTCAGAGGGGTGGTGCTATGGGCAGCACGCAGAGCAGTCCACAGAGCAGTTCACTGGGGAGTCCACCGATGGACAGTTCACACGGTACCTCAGCATCTACAGGTTCAGGTGCAGGCAGGAGGACAGCAGACAGACAGTCAGGAGTTCAGGCTCCTGATGTTGAGGAGGAGGAGTTTTATTCTCCGGCGGGAGAAGTGCACTCAGGGAAGAAGAAGCCCAAGTGGCTTCAGGACACCTTGAGAGATGCCACATCTGTTGCTGAGCCTAAGAGGCCGGTCAGAGAGAGCAGACCACCTGAGAGGTTTTGTAGCCATATGGCAATGGCTACCAGCATCCTTGACTCTGAGCCTTCTAGCTATGAGGAGGCAGCTAGCCAGCAGGTCTGGAGAGAGGCCATGCAGGAGGAGTATTCTTCTATCATGAAGAATGATGCTTGGGAGGTGGTGCCGAGGCCTGAGGGCAAATCCGTGGTTACTTCCAGATGGCTTTACAAGGTAAAGCATGCTGCAGATGGCAGCATTGAGAAATTCAAAGCGAGGTTTGTGGCTAGAGGGTTCTCCCAGGTAGAGGGAGTTGATTATGAGGAGACCTTTGCTCCCGTCGCTCGATATACTTCGATCCGCTCCATTATATCGATAGCAACAGAGATGGGTTGGAAGATCCACCAGATGGATGTGAAGACCGCATTTCTCAATGGCTTCATACAGGAGGAGGTGTACATTGAGCAGCCACAGGGCTTTGAGGTGCATGGGAAGGAGTCCCATGTGTGCAGACTGAAGAAGGCCCTTTATGGCCCGAAGCAAGCTCCCAGAGCTTGGTACTCCAGGATAGATACTTACTTGCAGAAGATGGGTTTCACAAAGAGTGAGGCAGATCCGAACCTTTACTATATTGTGATAGGTGAGGAGCCTCTCATTCTGGTGCTGTATGTGGATGACTTAGTCATTACAGGTGCAGAGAGACTCATAGAGCACTGCAAGAGAGATCTTGCGGCGAAGTTTGAGATGAAGGACATCGGCTTGATGCATTACTTTTTGGGTTTGGAGGTGTGGCAGGAGGAGGGGCATTTCTTCCTGGGACAGGGGAAGTATATTGTGGACATCCTTGGCAGATTCGACATGGAGGATTGTAGACCCATGTCGACACCGATGATCACCAACTGGAAGAAGCTTCATGCTTCGGATTCCGAGTTGGTGGATCCCACATTGTACAGACAGCTGATTGGTTCCTTGATGTATTTGGTCAACACTAGACCAGATATTTGTTTTGCAGTCAACACGATGAGTCAGCTTATGTGTGAGCCTAGGAAGGTTCACTGGGTGGCTGCAAAACACATTTTGCGATACTTGCAGGGGACAGTGGATTATGGTCTGGACTATAGGGCAAGGATGGGAGGTAGATTGCCAAAAGTTACTACACCTGACTCGACAAGGACATTTGCTTCCTATAGGGAAGAGCACTTCGTGGTGCTGGCTGGTTGGTCTTAGCTGGTGTCATGAAACAAATTCTAAGCAACAATGCTGTAGGCATTGAGTTCAACCCGGCGCAGTATATGGCAAATTTACCGAGCTAGTTGTGAGGCTATCCGGCTTCAAAAGATGTTGTTTGGCTTATTTGGTCAAATTGATGAGACCTTCAAAGGATTTACCGTGATAATCGAGTTTACTAAACTCACAGAGAATCCGTATTTCATGACAAGTTCAAAGCATATCGAGATCAACATCATTTCATCGTAGAGACTATGTTCAAGGAGATGTGAAGCTTGAGTATATTCCCACTGATGAGCAGGTTGCAGATATTCTTACCAAAGCCTTACCATGGGCAAGCATGTCTACTTCAGAGACAAGATGGGTGTGGTGAGGAACACCTTCCTCGGTAAGAGGGAGTGTTGAAATTTGGTTACCGGAGGACAGGTGGTTCCCTAAGGCTTTGATCTTTGGCCTAGGGAAAAGTGTCCAAAAGAATTTAATTTTTCTTCTAAAGTGACTTTATAAAGTTATAAAGTCAAATCTAATTTAAAAGTGACTTTAAGTGATAAAGTTACTAAAGTGATTTTATAAAGTTATAAAGTCAAATCTAATTTAAAAGTGACTTTAAGTGATAAAGTTACTAAAGTCTAATTTTAAAGTGACTTTAATAAAGTCAATGTAAAATTAGAAAGGAAAAGTGACTTTGGAAATAAATGACTAAATGGGTCTTTATTAAAGTGGGGTGAATTAAAAAATAGAAAGTGAGATTTAAATGAGCATTTAATCTCAGCCCTAGATCTCAATCTATTTCAGCCATTGGATTTGGGGATTCTCCAAAAGTCACTTAGGGTTAGGTTAAAGGAGGAAAAGGAGGAAAAGGTCATTCATTCTTTTATGAGCAGATTGAGAGAAGGAGAAGGAGAGAGCTGGAGATTTTTCTGAGCAGTGAGAAGGAGGAGAGCAGCAGCAGTGATATTCAGCAAATCCGTACAGCAAGAGCAGAGCACGAAGTTTGAGGCAAGAGGGCACAAATTTCGAGGGAGGAAAGACAATGTTTAATGCTGCACGTTTTTGAGGTCCGTACAGCAGTTTGAAGGCACGAAAATCGAGGTCCGTACAGCAGGAGAGAGAGGGCTGTTTTCTGAATCCGTACAGCAGAAAAATCAGCGCTGTAATCAAGGCCGTACAGCAGATTTAAGGCAGCCATACAGCACATTTTTCGAGGCAGCCGTACAGCAGTTTTGACAAGTCGTACAGCACATTTTTCGAGGCATCCGTACAGCCGTACAACACAGATTTCAATGCTGTCCGTACAGCATTTAATGCTGGACTGTTTGCTGTAATTTCTATTTTTTGTGGGCACGGAAACCGAGGTGGAGTTTTGGCACGGTTTTCGAGATGAATGTCTGATTTTTAAGTTCTTTATAATTTTCTTTGTGTATATTTACGTCTCCTTGTAAAAAAACATTTTCAGAAATAAAGAGAATCTTTGGGCTTAGTTTTTCCCAGAGTTGTGGGGAGGTTTTTCAAGGTCACCTTGACCAAAAATTCTTTGTCATTATCATGTGTTGAATGGCTGTTTGTATCTGCTGATTTTTATTTCTATATTTTCGGCATTCTGTAATTTTTTCCAGAATTTGTGTTTTCAGCAAAATTTATTTTCCAGCTTGTTAAATGTATGGATATGGGAAAGGGCATTTAACTATTTTGGAGTAATAAGGTGAAACTGAAAACCGGGGTGAGAAAACAAGAAATTTCTACATTTGACTATTGACTGAGCTGATTTGGAGGGGGTTTGACCATTGACTGTTTACGAGTTAGGGCTGCCGCTGCTGCAGCTGTTGACTTTGACCAGAATTGCAGATTTGACTTGTTGACTAGATTTGACTTTTGAATTCATCATTAGATTTATTATTGGGTAGTTGATTCTTGGATAGGCAAAGATTTGACTTCGACTCATTGTTGATGAATTGGAACATTGTATCTCGCTGCTGAACATTTGATGACAATCTAATAGAAGAAGAATTTTGAAAAGGTTTTCCCCCTTGTGGGGTTTTTCCTTGGTCTTTGACCAAATCTTGTGTCTTTCTTGTTCTTGTTCTTGGCTGTCTTCTATTGCATTTGGATTATTGTTCTATTTACAATTGCTTACTATCATTGGAAGATTGAATTTATTGGATAAAGTGATTGCTAATTGAAGAAGAATTGTTGTGAGTGATTGTGCTAAGCATAGATCACTGAAAAATTAACACAGTCGAGGGACAACTGGGTGTCCTTTGCTCAAAACTACAGATTATCACTTTAGGAAAGAAAAACATACATGAAATAAATAGCTACTCACCTAAACTAAACACGAACCCAAAATCTGACCCATGAAGTACTTGCAGGTTATTCTTATTATTTATATTTTCTGCCCCATAGAGTTCCAAATGCACAGATACGGAGCAGCAATAAGTTGGCAATCTTGAGATTGAATTTTCATAATAAATGATGTTAAGATTGATCAGCAATTTGATGTGTCATTGAATTTTATCTTTCATTATCAGATATTGTAATCATCGCAATATATTGTAATTATTTCAGCCTGGCAGTGTTATTGCTGAAAAAACTTGCAATTTTTTCAAATTTTAAATATACTGTGATATATTGGTAATATATCAGGAGAAAATGTAAAATATCAGCAGAGTTGGGAGATTTTTGTATTTTGTTGGAGTTTTTAACTCACTTCCAAGATGGAAATTGGGGGATTGAGAACAAATGGGTTGTTGTGAGATCTGCCCATAAAAGGGGCTAGAGGGATTTTTGTAGTTTGTCAAGATTTTTCCCAATGTTGCTGATAAGTTTCTTTCTAGACCCTTGGCAATATATTTGTTGACGTGATGTTTGCAACATTGATTATAATTTATGATACATGTATTTGTTCAATTTGCATATAGATGTTTATTACTTTGAAAGACACCAAACTGTAACACTGCTGGGTTTTGTTGAAAATTTCTGAGTTTTGGTTTTGAATTTTCAGTGATGAATTTCTTCAAACATATTGTCTACACTCTGCTGTAGGTGCACTTCATAATTTTATTTTCTGAGTAATGCATTTAGTATTTATATGCGCCAACCAACTTCCAAAAGACAAACATACACTCCTTATATCAACCCAGAAATTTAAATTACCACTGATAAGTGACATTATAGCTCACAGAATAGTTTTTCTCATTGAAAATCTGAATACACAGTGAAGGAATCAGAGAATTGGAACTTGAGATTTAGTGACAGCCATTATGTAATATTCCTAATTAGCCATTTTGCTAATTAGAAATATTAAATTTTGATAATTTTGTGTTTCCTAATGTTTACCCAAAAAAAATGTGGGCCGGGGACCCACAATTTAGATTAAGGAAAACTATAGTCTTTTCCTATAGTAGAAAGGCAAAAATTGTGGCTTTTGTGGGGGATCGAAGAGCCAATGAGAGAACACTGCGTCATCCTTGGTGGCAGCACTGTGGTTGGTCGAAGAAAGGCAGCGCAGAAGTGGCTTGAGGAGGGGCAGTACAGCGCTTGGTGGAACCCAAGAGGAACGTTGGGCCTGTTTGGACAAAAAGAGAGAGGCAGCTCATTTTGCTCACTCGAAGTCCCCCGAAGAAGAGGTTGAGGTTCCTGCTCGGAAACACTCAGTTGCTGAATTTGTCTTTTGTCAGAGCACACTTGAGCAAGACTGCCATTGCTGTTTAGCAACCGAGTGTTTCTGGACGGGAACCTCAACCTCTGCTTTGGGGGGACTTCGAGTGCCTTCCCAAGGGAGGAGATTTTACCTATTCGATCTAGTGGGGAATTGTGAGATTCATCCACAGCGTGATTATCTTCAGAGACAACGCAGAGCAGACCCAACAGCGCAGTGACTGTGTAGCGCTGAGAGGGAGATCATCCGGGAGCTGAGGAGGGCAGGGAATTTTGAGTTGGGGAATTGGTAGGGAGGTTGAGAGTTTCCTAACGGGGATATTGGATACATTTTGGGAGCAGTCTGCAGAAGAATTTCCAGAAGCACAGATTTATCTAGCAACGCAGAGAGCCAAGCCCAAGAGGGCCAATTTCCAGGGTCAGCCATTCCACAAATCCTTCGTAGGTTATGGTGGATTTTGTGAGTAGAGACCGGGATTAAAAGCCCCGAATTTTCTGAGCACTATTCCAGGTCCAACCAACAGATCTTTAGGAGCAGCAGCGACATTGTTGGGTTGGACAACGTAGTGCCAGAGCAACGCAATGAGCAGCAGCAACATTTTTGGGTTGGACAACATAGAGCCAGAGCAACGCAATGTACTCTTCGAGGGTGATTCCAGCTTGCTTCCGGGCTATCTTCAGCTTACCTTGAGCAACGCAATGAGCAGCAGCAACATTTTTGGGTTGGACAACATAGAGCAGCAGCAACATTTTTGGGTTGGACAACATAGAGCCAGAGCAACGCAATGTACTCTTCGAGGGTGGTTCCAGCTTGCTTCCAGGCTATCTTCAGCTTGCCTTGAGCAAGCCCAAGTGCCATCATTCTAACACCCATATTGTACACATTCACAACAGATTAATAAAATGGCTCAGACTTTATTTTAATGGCTCCAATTTGCATTTTAATGGCATGATTGTTTTGCTGTTGCTTAATATCTATTGATGCATTGTTATTACTATTAATTTCCTGTTAGGAATATTACAGTGGTATCAAAGTTCATAGACTTGGCTGAGCCTATGGAGAGAAGCGCAGTCTATGACACCAAAAGACCAGAAGAACATGACTTACAAAAGACATCGGTATAGGAGCAGAGAAAGGAAAATCGAAATCACTTCAGACCCTGTGGATAGAGAATCGAAGGCTGAGGAGAAGACAATGGGGGACGCAATAGAGAAGCCAAGCAAGGAGGAGTTTGCTCACCTCTTGCTGAAGGTAGTTCAAGATCTCTCCAAGAATATAGAGGAGATTTGAACACCAGAGCAACAGTGGAAGCAAGGGAAAGACAATCCAAGCGAAGTTCCAAGTAGGAGAAGGATCCAACACCTCATAACACCAAGGCTATTGTGGAAGGCCAACATTAACCCTAATCTACATCTATTTAAGTTAAAGGCTTGATCTGATATCTCATCCAGTCCCGAAGATGAACCACATTGTTTGGTTCGAAACGTGTCAACATACTATTTTCTCATGTGATTATGACCGAAAGCTCTCTACAAAGAAATTAATTTTTCATTTAATTATTTAATCCAATGTTGCTAGACTTGAAATCGACAATAAATCAGTGAGGCAAAAGAGCGAAGAGTTTTAATCAGATCGGGAAAGAAAAATTCGGTGAATTCAATAAATAAAGATATACACATATATTGAATTAAAAAAAATATTTTTCATTGATATTCAATAAAGCCATGTCCAAACAATGCATGATATCAATAGATGTCCAAAATATCATGAATGAATAAGTATCTCATATATGTTATGAGTCCAAACATGATCCAAAGCAATGTTATCAGAATCGAATTGGAAAACCTTGTGGACTTGGAATCGGTCGGAATTGAAAAAAAAACGGAAAAAAAAGAGGTTTACCAAAAACACATAAAATATTCATATTTTAAAGAAAATTCAAAAAATAGATATATTCATGTGCATCCATATGAATCCAAACCCTTTATACACAAAAATGCAAAAGTTCTCATTTATATAGCGAGTAATAGTGCATATAACCAAAATAGCACTTAGTGCAAAACATCGTTGAACAAAAAATGTTACAAACATCAAGAAGCAGGCTCTAAAAGGCCTTTATAGTCCACAATAACATCATAGATCATAGTATTATACTACAACCTACAGCTACAACAAATCAATAATCAACTCATCAATCTTCAATCATCATCCTGATCATCCTCATTTGAAGAATGAGTAGCATCCATGTCTGCGATGGGATTATGGCTTGATTCCCTTGGCCCTTGATTTACCCTCTAAATTTTTGGAGAAAATCAGCTCCAAAATCCTCTGAAATCAACTATGTAGCAGCCCCAACAAAATAAAAAAAAAATCTTCCACCAGTTGCAAAAACCACTAAAGAAAACCCAATGATCTCTGTGAAAAAAAATTCTTTGAAGTAGCTCGAAAATCTGCCAACCCAACAACTCTCCAAGACTCCAATCAACTCTTCAAATCTGCAAAAATCTCCCTCATGACAACCTTGCAAAAAACTCTCTGAATTCTCCTCACCAAACTCAGCTCAAGAATTGCAAGAGACTCAAATGAATAGTGTGAGTGAAATAGAGGTGTGTGTGTGTGTGTGTGTATACATATGAATGAGCTTTAAATATTTTTAAGTGGATATGTAAAATTTTAATTTTAATTTTTAAAATTTGATTTAATGAATTTAATGGGGTGTTTAAGTAGCTTTAGGGTGGGGCTAGGGTAGCGTTAGTAACGGGGAAAAATAATAATTAAAATAATTTTTTTTTTAAAATGTTTTTTTAATTCCTAGGCTTGTAAACCAGTGGAACCGGTCTCTGAACCAGTCCGAACCGTTTCGGTATTGAACCAGTCGGTTCAGTGCCGAAACCGGTTGGTTCGGTACTGAACCGATCATTTCCAGCTTAGAGGGCCGGTTCGGATCATTTTTTCCTCCAAACTGTTTCGGTACTGAACCAGTCGGTTCAGTGCCGAAACCGGTTGGTTCAGTACTGAACCGATCATTTCCAGCTTAGAGGGCCAGTTCGGATCATTTTTTCCTCCAAACCGGTTGGACTGGATGGTTTTCTGGAACCGATTCGGTTCCGATAACACTTATACACAGTACTGAGTCCTGACTCCTAACCAGTGATTACATAGAACCAGAAGCATTTGCTTCTAAAAGTTTACAGAATATTGCATACTAATCAGTAAAAGTTCAGTAACTAAGATTCTAAGACTCCAAGAGTGAGAACTAGAAACGATTCCTCCGAATCCTTCACTTACTTGACTCTCAAAGTTCTCCAAGTCATGTAGGGTTAAAAGAGGAGCCTCCTCTAATTGGACCCAACCTGATGCATTTGTAGTTTGCAGATCTATCTCTTCAAGGTCGATTGGTGAATGATCTAAACCTGCCATCATTATGAGACAAGTTGTGAAATAACTAAATAATTAATTTTTTATTTAATTATTTAATCCAATGTTACTAGACTTGGAATCGACAATAAATCGGCGAGGCAAAAGAGCGAAGAGTTTTAATCGGATCGGGAAAAATCAATGAATTCAATAAATAAAGATATACACATATATTGAATTAATTTTTTTTTCATTGATATTCAATAAAGCCATGTCCAAACAATGCGTAATATCAATAGATGTCCAAAATATCATGAATGAATATGTTATGAGTTCAAACATGATCCAAAGTACTGAGTCTTGACTCCTAACCAGTGATTACATAGAACTAGAAGCATTTGCTTCTAAAAGTTTACAGAATATTGCATACTAATCAGTAAAAATTCAGTAACTAAGAGTCTAAGACTCTAAGAGTGAGAACTAGAAGCGATTCCTCCCACTCCTTCGCTTGCTTGACTCTCAAAGTTCTCCAAGTCATGTAGGTTTAAAAGAGGAGCCTCCTCTAATTGGACCCAATCTGATGCATTTGTAGTTTGCAAATCTATCTCTTCGAGGTCGATTGGTGAATGATCTAAACCTGTCTTTATCATGAGACATTGAAACAATGAAATGTGAATTAAAGTTTGAACTTTGAACTTTAAAGTGCAAATCAGTTTATGAAACCTTCAAATTCAGGCTCTTACCTAGTATTTGCTTGTTGCGAAGTCGTAGATTGTAATGAACAAATACAATGTCATTTAAGCGCTTTTGTGTCAATCGGTTGCACTTCTTAGAATGTATTTTCTCAAACATGCTCCAGTTGCGCTCACAACCTGAAGCACTGCATGATTGGTTTAAGATTCGAATGGCGAATCTCTTCAAATCTGGCGTATCACTACCAAAGTTTTGCCACCAAAGGCCTAGCAAGTGGCAAGTGTTCGTGAGTAGTAAGTACTAAATACTAAATAGTAAAAACTTAAAAAGACAACAAAAATTAATAAAATAGTAACATACAAAATAATGTTTAAACAAGTTAATGAATTGATGAAGCCTTCAAGCCTCAAAGGGTACCTGGAAACATCTTAGTCCTTTCTCGTATAGAACTGGTATAGGCAAATAATTTAGCTGGCGCCTATAATCTTGTAGTTGGACAAAAACAACTTTGAAATTCTGGATTAGAGAAGCACCTTTCAATGCATGTCATAAGTCCTTTGCCAACCTCCCCATCCTCATTTAAATTTTTCTTATCATAAAAATGCTATGGGTTTAAGAAGTACCCAAAAACATGTAAGGGGAAGTGCAATTGCCTATCCAGACATGCATCAATAATGTCCCAAAGAGGCAGACACTTTGCATCCTCATCCCCATATCTTCTTTTGATGGCCTCCTTTGCGAGATCCATCGCCTCATAAATGTAACCCATAGCGGGTTTGTCACCATCAAGCATCCTGAAAGTTCAAGCTTTCAAATTTAATGAAATATGAAACTTTGAAAATAAAAAAGCTTGAAATGAAATTTAAAAAATGAAAAATTTAAAAGACTTGAAGTACTTGAAAACTCTG
The DNA here is from genome assembly GCA_034641835.2 of Pinus albicaulis. Lineage (NCBI taxonomy): Eukaryota > Viridiplantae > Streptophyta > Pinopsida > Pinales > Pinaceae > Pinus > Pinus albicaulis. Next base: position 173,458,460 of record CM076584.1, read on the forward strand.
ACAAGGTACTCCATCACGATAATAATTTCTTCAGCATCTTTCCAGAAACCGTCATTAAACACAAGTGCAACAATTTCAATGCCTTCAAGGGCCTTGGAATGTTTAGATGTCATCCACTCAGGTCCCAAGAACATCCTCTTCAGATTTATCTTTTGCTCAACCACAAATTGCAAAGATATGAAATTTGTTGCAAATCTAGTCACTGCCAGGTCAAACAATTTCTTTACCTTCAGTGTATTTTCTCATGGCGTTTAGGACAATAGTGTGGTTGTATAGGGATTTGGTTATGGATTTTGCCTTCTCCACAACCTCTTGTATCCAATGAAGCTTGCTAATGTCCTCTCAATGCCTTCAAGGGCCTTGGAATGTTTAGATGTCATCCACTTAGGTCCCAAGAACATCCTCTTCAGATTTATCTTTCGCTTAACCACAAATTGCAAAGATATGAAATTTGTTGCAAATCTAGTCACTGCCAGGTCAAACAATTTCTTTACCTTCAGTGTATTTTCTCATGGTGTTTAGGACAATAGTGTGGTTGTATAGGGATTTGGTTATGGATTTTGCCTTCTCCACAACCTCATGTATCCAATGAAACTTACTAATGTCCTCAAGCATTAAATCTATGCACTGGGCAACACAAGAGGTGATCCAAATCGTTTAACTTCAAGGATGCATACATAATTGCATATAAAAGAGCATATTAACCAAGTAACTTAATACATGAAAAAGAGAAGTGGAAATCATAAAGCAACAGTGAGATCAAAGACACACGAATGATTTGATTACAGAGTTCACCCAATGTAGGCTACGTCTCCAGGCCCTGCTCAAAGTGGGGAGGCCTTCTTTCATTTAGTGGCATCAAAGACATGAATTACAATCAACTTTACAAAAATGACCCTTTTACCTCCATTTCTGATGATGGCCTGAAAATGGAGACCTCAGCTAAAGAAACAAATTGCACGGTTGAATTCCTGGCACAAAAACGTGCAAAAATGACTATAAACTTGTCAAATTCTGACATTGGCACCTCTGGCCCTCTAAGGGAATCCTTTTAGCATCTAAATAGATCCCTCGGTCATGTTTCTGACCCTCTTGGCCGCTTAGGGTTCCGCTAGTCTGCCCTCCATCGGTCTGGTTTGAATTGCAGAAGTGAGGTTTAAGTATAAGTGCTGGGGCGATGCCACCAACAAATGGGCCGTGGCTCATTGGTGGTAGAGTCGTTTAGGCCGAAGGCGGTTCTGGTTTTGAATCCTCTCGCCTCCCATATAAGGTTTAATCGTTTGTTAAATGCGACAACGTTTGTTTTAAAATATGATTCGGTTGGGGGTTTCAGTAACCTTGACTCCAATAGGGTTGGCAGGGTCCGCTGAGGGTGGACCACCCTCTCGATTTAAATATACTTCTCCAGGCCCTGCTCAAAGTGGGGAGGCCTTCTTTCATTTAGTGGCATCAAAGAAATGAATTACAATCAACTTTACAAAAATGACCCTTTTACCTCCAATTTTGATGATGGCCTGAAAATTGAGACCTCGGCTAGAGAAACAGATTGCACAGTTGAATTCCTGGCGCAAAAACGTGCAAAAATGACTGTAATCTTGTCAAATTCTGACACTGGCACCTTTGGCCCTCTAAGGGAATCCTTTTAGCATCTAAATAGATCCCTCGCTCATGGTTCTGACCCTCTTGACCGCTCAAGGTTCCGCTGGTCTGCCCTCCGTCAGTCTGGTTTGAATGGCAGAAGTGAGGTTTAAGTATAAGTGCTGGGGCGGTGCCACCAAAAAATGGGCCGTGGCTCATTGGTGGTAGAGTTGTTTAGGCTGGAGGCAGTTCTGGTTTTGAATCCCCTCGCCTCCCATATAAGGTTTAATCGTTTGTTAAATGCGACAACGTTTGTTTTAAAATATGATTCGGTTGGGGGTTTCAGTAACCGTGACTCCAACAAGGTTGGCGAGGTCCGCCGAGGGTGGACCGCCCTCTCGATTTAAATATACAATATATATAATACCGTTCGGTTGGCAAGGTTCATCGAGGGTGGACCGCCCTCTCGATTTAAATATACAATATATATAATACTGTTGGGTTGGCAGGGTTGGCAACCTAACACCCCAAAAATATTAATTTTTTGTTTTTTTTTTAACATAATAGTTCAAATTTTCTTGCCGATGTTTAAGGGATATTAGACAAACTAAGTAGGCGACAAATTCGTCTGTTTCGACCGCCGGATTTCGTGCACTGTCCCTTCGCCAAATTGTTGCCTCGTTAGTGACTACCACTTGGCCAAGTTTGACCAGAAATTTGAGCAACTATAACTTGAGCATATGAACTCAGATTTGAGTGCCGTTCGCTCCGTTGGAATTAGGGCGACAAGCACTATGATCTAGTCCTAGTTTCACTTCCATCTGATGACTTTGATTTTTGAGCTATTTTCAAGGCCACTTCTATTTCTGGATTCATCCGGATCATTCCTCCCCACTAATGAGCTTTTGGACCGCCAAAAGCTTTATTAGTCAATTGGCAAGTGAGGGAATTGCTCCCTCACTTTCTCCTTTTCCATCCATCGAGCCTTACTTGGATGCATTCCTTTGAAACCAATACGAAGGTACTCCACGTCTCTTTGTCGTGAAGTCTTGGTATTTCTGTCAAGAATGATGTCTTCTGGTAGCTTGTCCAAGTATTCAGGTGCAAAGTTGTCCACTGTAGGAACTTGTCCAACCTCTTCGGTGTCCATGATCAAAGGAGGCTCATAAAACTTCAAATTTTCAACGTTCACCCCACCGAGTACATTTACATGTATGCTGGTAAATCGAGACGAAAAACATTGTCTCCAATCTTCTCTAATATGGTGAGTGGGCCATATCGGATTGGTCTCAACTTCTTTCCTTCCCCTTTCATTCTATCTTTGCTGATGTGAAGCCACACTGTCTCCAACCTGGAATTGGTGATCGACTCGGTGCTTGTCATGTCGAGCTTTGTATCGAGCTTGACTTTTCTCCAATTGCTCCTGCACTGCCTGGTGAATCATCTATATTCGTTGAATGAACTTCCGTGCTTTGTCCCTGTCATCTCGTCCGCTAGAATATTCATCTCTCCCAAAGACCATGTCTAAGGGATCCTTTGGTAAATAGCCAATGCATGTTTTGAACGGCGAGCTCTAAGTTGATGAATGCATTACCCGACTGTATGCATTGCTATACATAAGGAAGCTGCTTGTCCCACAACTTGGGATGCTTGCCACAATAGCCTTGGAGTAAGTGTATCACTGTGCGGTTGACAACCTCTGTTTGTCCGTCGGTCTGCGGATGAAATGTCGTGCTCCTCTTCAACTTGGTGTCCATTCTCCACAAACTCGTCCAAAACTCTCCAAGAAAACGAGAGTCTCGATCAGACACAATGGATGTGGGCAGCCCAAAGTGGACCCATACAAATTGAAAGAAGAGATGGGTAGTCTGCTCTCCAGTGACCTGCTTACAAGGCATTAGGACACATATTTTGCTAAATCGATCCATAACGACATACAAATTGTCACGACCTTTCCTAGACAAAGGGAAACCGCGTACAAAATCCATTGACACAATGTCCCATGGATGACTCGGAACAGGGAGTGGTGTGTAGAGCCCTAATTTTCTATTAGTGGGCTTGCAAATTGAACACAACACACATCCCTTTACATATCAAGTCACAATATTTTTCATGTAAGGCCAATAACAAAACCTCTGTAAATGACACAAAGTCTTCTCTACACTAAAATGACCTGACACGAGAGGTATGTGCCTCTCTGATTACATTTACCCTTTCATTGGTGGGAATACAAAGTTTGCCAAGATGGTACAACAATTTTCCCTACAAGTGATAATTATCCACCTGCGATCCATGCGATAGTTTTGTATTAATCTCCTTAAAATCATCATCATCAACATACTGTTCAACATAACTTTCAAAAGATAAATAAGCATTTTGCAAAACTATAGATGCAGAAATAGGAGGGCAAGAAAGCATATCTGCCACTTTGTTGCTGGTGCCCTTTTTGTATTTTATTACCAAGTGAAACTTCTGGAGGAATCCATCCATCTGAAATGATATGCTTGTTGAGAAACTGCAAGGGCTGGTGATCCGTGTGAATGATGGTCTCCTTGCCGATCAAATAGTGCTTCCACTTCTTCACGCTTTGAACCAAGGCATACAACTCGTTGTCATATGTGAGATAGTTCACAACAACTTGGGAGAATGTCTCCAAATGGTAAAATATATGTTTTCTTTGTTGCATCAATACTGCTCCCATGGCGTATCCACTGGCATTGGTCTCGATCTCAAAAGGATGCTGAAGGTTAAGGTAAGGTCAAAACTGGTGCGGTACTGGTTTTCTCTTTCAGTGTCTCAGAGGCTTTCTGTTGCTTTCCTCCCCACTGAAAGATTTGCTTCACACTGGTCAATGCCTGTAAGAGGGATGTATTGACAGAGAAGTTGGCAATGAACCTTCTCCAGTATTGTACTGCACCCAAAAAGCTACGAACCTCTGTAACATTGGTGGGTTTAGGCTACTTTATAATCACATCAATTTTAGAAGGATCTATTTTCAATTGTCCACCACTGACAATGTGACCCAAGTAAACCAAAGAGGTCTTACCAAATTCACACTTCGACATTTTGACATACAATTTTTCCTTTTGCAAAACATCAAGCACTTTTTAACATGACTCACATGATCATCCCATGTCTTACTGTAAACAAGAATGTCATCAAGATACACAAGTACAAAATCATCAAGAAAAGACCTGAAAATATCATTCATCACCCTCATGAATGTGGCCGGAGCATTGCATAGTCCGAATGGCATCACCAGCCATTCAAACAACCCCTGCTTGGTTTTGAATGCAGTCTTCCACACATCCTGTTCTGCAATCCTGACCTGATGATAGCCACTGCGGAAGTCCAGTTTTGTGAAATAGACAACATTTTTCAATTGATCTAATAAATCATCAATGCACTTCAATATACCATCACATTGTATAGAAATTTTTTCAGTTACGAGATTACTGTAACATTTTAACTAATCCATCCTTGCCTGTGAGGTCAAGATGGGATAGTCTGACTAATCCTACTATTAATGTACTTGCAAGATTCAGCCCCTGGTTGCCTATTTGCTGCCTAATTCAGCTTAAACTACATCTGATTTAAGTAGTAGCACTTTACATCATCCCAGGGTGCTACAAACCTTGTATAAATACTTAGTCTGTGAGTCTTTGATAGGGGTTTTCAAGGTGGGGATGTGAGCAAGGCTGGTTTTCAGGACTCCATCTGGGTCATGCTCACTCTTGTCATGCCCTGTGCAGGATTCTGGTTTATTTTCTTCTGATATATGATTAGTTGTCTTATGTTCGACACTTTATTTTTTGTTTCTGTTGTTAATCTCATAGCAATTTGTTTCTAAATGAGTTCTTTACCCTTGTTTTGTGTTTCAGACCTATTCATGATGTGAAAATATTACGAACAACAGTCAAAGACTGATAAATTCCATAACAAGAAGGTCAACAGCTCCTATCAGACTACATTGGATCATCTGTTACAGATTGCTGCAATTTTTAGACATCTTTTTATTATGCTTCATCCTTTAATGCACCCTTCATTGAAGCAGCTACTATTGATGTTTTGGCTCTAAAAATATAGGCTTCCTTTATTCAAAAATTTTCCAACATAAAATATGAAGGACCTAAAACAGAATCTCGTGAAATTTGCATAAGACCTAAAACAGAATCTCGTGAAATTTGCATTAGAAGATGTTAGCTATATTTCGTATATGGTTTCAGTGGAGTTTCCTGATGTGCAGATTACACCATGAACAAATGCAATTACCCTGTTTTAGTCTATCCCTCTTTAATTAAAATTGGTCATGTTTTTCTTATTCTGGCTTGGGAATTTGGTTGGCAGATTTACAAGGCACTATGTCATTGTTAGAAATTCAGTTTTAGCCTTTTCAATGAAAATTTCATTGTATGTACTAATTCCTTTGGTGAATATTCATTCCTTCTGAAACTCCATATGAAGCAAGAAAAAAATAATCAAATTTCAATTGTTAATATATGGCATTCAGTTGAATCGTCAAGGCAATCGGATGAGATGTTTCTATATTTTTGTGATTGAGCTTTCAGAAACCCTATGCTGGAAGTGGATGTATTAATGTTGCTTATACCGAGGTATTTATTGTTTTTGAGCTCATATATGGAAGTGCTTTTGTTTAAACACACAATGATGTAAATATAGCCATTCAGTGGGACCTTGTATATAATAGCTGCGGTAGGTTATTGCATGTTAGAAGGCTGTTGTATTTGCTCCTATTCTTCAGATGATTCATCTCAAAGTCTTCTAGATAAATAAAAAATCTTCGTATTTCTTTTTTACCACATCTTGAACCAGGTCTTGTATACTATTGTAATCCATCCTGTCAGAAAGGTCTCTTCAGCTTCTTCTTGTTATTCTTCATTATGACTAATAATATTGAATGTTTGTCTGAGCTTTTTCATCACTAAAATCATCTTTCTTAACTGCAACACCAAATTGGAATGAGATATCTTGGTTTCTTTTGCAAATCTGTTTCAAACACTATGAAATGATTTTCCCTTCCATAAATAATAAACTAATATTAAAAAATGGCTAGAGAGTTTCGATGCTGTGGTATTGCTGACGTGGCTATGAAAAATAGGTTAGACCGTTTTCCGTTACCAAAAGTTAAATGAATCACATACTAAATTGAGTTGTTTTCGTTAATCCTGGTTTTGTGGCAAACATTGACCTGTTTCTGCTTGTTAAATTGAGACAGACGACTATACATCTAGCAAGGATATTTTTATTGTTTCAATGGGTTTCCCTTGGGCTTCTTTGGTATTAAATTCTCTACTAACATACCTGGTTTATTTCATGGCATCCAAATGATAAGATGTCATGTTGGCAAAATATCTAACCATGAACAAGTGTCTTGTAAAGGTGAGCAAGAGAAAGTAAGTTGATTGAGTTTTATGAGAGTTTGAGTAGCTTGAATCAAGTAATTAGGCTAAGGATTGAGTTTCCTTCGCTGTTTTCCGTCTTCTTCTCTGCTTCTGTCCCTTTTTTCTGAAGCAGCCATCCCCTCATCCCAGGCACTTCATGTCATTTTCAGGGGTCGCTTGGCTTCTTCTTGTTTTTCTTCCTTGTGACTAGTAATATTGAATGTTTGTCTGAGCTTTTTCATCACTAAAATCATCTTTCTTAACTGAAACACCAAATTGGAATGAGATATCTTGGTTTCTTTTGCAAATCTGTTTCAAACACTATGAAATGATTTTCCCTTCCATAAATAATAAAATAATATTAAAAAATGGCTAGAGAGTTTCGATGCTGTGGTTTTGCTGACGTGGCTATGAAAAATAGGTTAGATCATTTTGGTTTTCCGTTACCAAAAGTTAAATGAATCACATACTAAATTGAGTTGTTTTCGTTAATCCTGGTTTTGTGGCAAACATTGACCTGTTTCTGCTTGTTAAATTGAGACAGATGACTATACATCTAGCAAGGATATTTTTATTGTTCCAATGGGTTTCCCTTGGGCTTCTTTGGCATCCAAATTATCTACTAACATACCTGGTTTATTTCATGGCATCCAAATGATAAGATGTCATGTTGGCAAAATCTCTAACCATGAACAAGTGTCTTGTAAAGGTGAGCAAGAGAAAGTAAGTTGATTGAGTTTTAGGAGAGTTTGAGTAGCTTGAATCAAGTAATTAGGCTACGAATTAAGTTTCCTTCGCTGTTTTCTGTCTTCTTCTCTGCTTCCGTCCCTCTTTTTCTGAGGCGGCCATCCCCTCATCCCAGACTCTTCGTGTCATTTTCAGGAGTCGCTTGGCTGCCCAGCTCTCCAAAGGTTTTCAGAGGCGACTCTTGGCCTGCCCCTCTTGTGAATCTGTGAGGCCGTTCTTGGCCCAATCTCCTGCATAAAAACTAAAAAGAAGAGAGCTCCCTTGCACCACCTCATCTTTTTTATTTTATTTTTATTTTTAAATAATTCTGGAGGATCGCTTGGCCGCCGCCTCCATATTTGAGGGTGAGAAGCGCTGTCCTCCACTTCTCCCCTCTCCAATTGCATCTTTTGCACTGTCAGGTGGTGGTTCGATCGGCTGTGCCACCGTCCTCCACTTCTCCAACCACTCACATTAAATCTATCAGGAGGTGGCTCCTTCGGACCTGTAACGACTCCAGCAATAAATCCAGGTTGATCGTGGCTCCTTATTGCCTGCAATAAGTTTCTTCCTCAGACAATGGATCCATAAGGTCATCTTCTCCTTCAGTTGGCCATAATTTCAAACAATTTATTTTATTTGTTACAACATACTGCCTCTGCCTCAGCCAGCCATGGCTCTCACGCTGGCATTACAGTCACAATTTAATATTACAAAAACAGGGGTAAAAGGTGGGATTGTTACACCACCTAGCTACACCAAGTCATCCATAAGGTGTTGTTATAAGAAACATTTACATTGCTTTAATATAAAGTAATTATTGTTTTATTCTATCTCATGCTCTAAACCTCTGAGCAAGGGTGTTTGACACACCCACATGACAAAAATACACACTATACGATGCATTTTGCTTCAACAAAGAGGCAATAGTGGATGAGATTGAGATCATAAAAATCAATTCTGCACATTTTGCCAACACGACAAGCAGAAGCTTTGGATATTTTTAAACTTGCACCTAAATACTCCCTGGTAGGAAATGGTAGATAAGACAACTTGTTGTAACTCGGATAAAAGAGCACAAGTAGACAATATAATAATCAATACTAGTAGAGAAGTCTAACATTGAAGCCAAGGACTCACAAATGGTGAGGTTAATCGACCCATCGCCCAATTAGTAGAGGAGACAAAGTATAAATTTAAGGTTGTGACTTCACACTCTAAGAAAATCTACACTATTACCCAAAACTAGAAGGCAATTATAAGGTGAAGGGAGAATCCACTAAAGGAACAACAAAGGAAGACGGTATAGACGTAGATTGAGTTGGATCTACTAATGGATCCAAATGGAAAAGAAGAAAACTTCTGGGACATTTAGAATGTTGATGAATAATTAGACAATTTATTCAATTTTTCAAGAGAATAAAAATATAGTTGTGGCAACTCAAGCCAATGCTCATAGAGTGAAATTTTGCAATGTAGAGGGACTCACCAATTTTTAAAAAGAATAATAGAATATGGTCTAACAACATTGACCTAAAGTATCTAAGAATGATAATATGAAAGCATACTTGGATGACATGTCAACTCTTTTTTTTTTGGGTGGGGGGCTGGGGGGATTGACGAAGGAGTTGGAGGCCTCCCTCCAATTCAAAGAAGATGTTTTGGGGAAAATCCATGAGTTAGGCCCTTTGTTGGGAAAAGTTGTATAGTTGAACCGAATAGTTGGTTGGAATAAAAGGAATTGATAACAACCGGAGATATTTTTCGGGTAGCCAGGAGCTAATTTTTGGAAGACCAAATATGCCTAGCTAAAAATGAAATAGATGTCACCTAGTTCATGAATAGGGAAATGGAAGTACACCAATGTCTTTAGGGGGTTTGAATTAACCTTCCTAGCTTTTGAAACATGTGCATAATTGTAAATGCATCATCCTATTTAAGGGTTGGATAATAGATGGTTGGTTAATGTTTGGATGTATTCAATTTAATAATGAAAGTTTGTTGCACCTTGATCACCGATTAATGTCTATGTCATGGTGTATTCAATTATGTTGCAAATATATGGAATGAGGCCCCAATTTAAATGTCATGGTGTATTCAATTATGTTGCAAATATATGGAATGAGGCCCCAATTTAAATTATGTTACTATATTCTAATTTAAGGTGATGATATATTTTATTACTGCTGTTTATATATTTTGTATAATGATGTCTTATTTTATTACTGTTGTTTATATATTTTGTATAATGATGTCTTAATTTATTGTGACTTCAACTTTATATAATAGATGACCTTTAGTGACAAAGATTAATAACTAGTTCTTTGTTTAGGGATTGTGGTATAAGGATTATCCTGGTTTCTGGTATTGATTATTTGCTAAGGATGAGTCTTGGGAGGGAAATTGGTGATGTCAGTTATACTGATTAAATCTCTACAATGACCATTTATGTCTCATCATAGGGCTTTGGGTGAAACCTTCCCCTTCAAGTGGATTGAAAATGCTAGCACCTACTCTGTATTAGACCCCTTTGTTGGACATGGATGCATACATAGGTCTTAAATTGAGCCAAGAAATCATTCTAGAATTAATTAAAAGTATAAATATATTAAGACAATAATGTCCTAGACATGCTGATTAATACCCATCCCTAATAATAGAAATACAATGCATAAAATAACATAGAAGTAGAGTGCATTTTCAAAATAAAACAAAGGAGTGACTCTTGATCATTTTAGATATGAAAATGAATATTTAAAGATATACAGATCCTTGGATTCTAGTATATGAAACAAACTCCATCCATCTATCTAGAGACCATCCACATCCACATAAAGTTGTATGTAGACATTTAATGAAATAGAGTTAAAAGCATATTAAATTTCAGAAATATCCTTATATATGAGACTCAAATATAGATTTTCCATCATATACATTGCCCTCATCTAGTTAATTACCATGACAGAGTCACTAATTTTTGTTAGTTTATAAACCTATTTTTCCACATTAGAAGTAGAAGTAATTTCAATGTAATAATCTCAACATAATTGTTAGGGCCTTTTCCCAAACACTAAGCTTATAGAAATGTGAATATGATGGACAAAATATCCACCATACCCCAAAAATAGATGTGCTACCTTGACATGGTGTGTCAAATACCCATAAGCCATAGTTTTATTTATTTGTTGATTAAAAATTTGTTTTTGAAGTTTGGTCTTGGGTCGAGACCTGAAGTTACTAAATATAGATTTACTTTGGGATGCACAAAAAAAATGAGGGGAATTTTTCAATGTAATAATCTCAACATAATTGTTAGGGCCTTTTCCCAAACACTAAGCTTATAGAAATGTGAATATGATGGACAAAATATCCACCATACCCCAAAAATAGATGTGCTACCTTGACATGGTGTGTCAAATACCCATAAGCCATAGTTTTATTTATTTGTTGATTAAAAATTTGTTTTTGAAGTTTGGTCTTGGGTCGAGACCTGAAGTTACTAAATATAGATTTACTTTGGGATGCACAAAAAAAATGAGGGGAATTTTCTGTCCTCAATTATGATTGCATGTTGAGCGAGTCAAATGCCCCAAGATACAATCAAAGAGTGATCCTTGAAATCTTTCAATTTTGGCTTCATTTGCAAATATTTGAAATCTTGTGAGTCTTTCATTTCTATCCTTCTGTAATTATTGTGACTACTTCCATTTCCTTCTATCATTGGGTTGTATAGGCATAGGATGCTTTGTTTCCTGAAATAGTGGACATGTATTAAGCTCTTACTTATTTCTCTTCTACTATATTTTCCAAATGAGCATTTTTTTTATTGTCCATTGTATAACAAATATGGATTTAAGAGGAGACTTCGATTTTCTGAAGTTGTTTCCACCACCATTGGATTTCCTCAAACTTATCATTTTCACAACTATCCTTATATCTTATCCTAGGAATATAGATTCCTAGAGATACATTGTTGGGCCTGACCAATTCATCTTTTGACTTATTGATATAGAGATGGCTTAAATTTAGTGTAGCTTTTTGTTGGGCTAATTAATTACCTCAATAGTTGATGTGATCATGCACTTAAATGTTAACCTATTGTTTTGATACTTGCAAGACGTCGTGCACTATATGTGCAAGCTTACACTTCCTAACTTGCACTGGTTTATTCAATATGCCTCTAAGAACCAACATTACATCATTAGTCTATGAATTTGGCATAACATTGTGTAAACAAAACACACAACACTTAATAATTCTAAATCTAGCTTCAATCACTCTTAGCAATGTTCATGTACTTGAACATTGATCATTCTACTGGGACCCTGCTGTCACCAGGTTATCTATTTGCATGATTTAGGTACCTCCTTTTCCCATGAGCACTAATCCAATTGTTGGAAACTAATTTATGAATTGAAAATAATCATTTTAAAAAGGAAACACACTTGCAAATTGGTTTATAAAAATGCATTCAACTTTGGACCATCATCTACTAAGATCTTAAGTGTTGAAAATATAGGTTACAATTATATGTCTATCCACAAGATTGAGACTTTCATGTAATAATACTATGTTTTGATTGGTTCAATGATAATTTAATAAGTGAGTTCTTATCTTGTAAATCTTAAATAAAATTGAAATAAATCATAGTACATAAATCACAATACACAAGCATAAAAATAAAATGATTCAAAACTATAAAAATAAAGGAATACACAATCAAAAGAAGGTAAAATACTACCATGATCTATAATCTACTGGAGTAAGCTTTTCCTTCCATAAACAGGGCAACAAATTAAACTACAACAATAGTAAATTGAACCAAACCACACTACATAGAAATGATATGTCTGCAATCTACATTGAAGAAGATCTCACAAAATTGTAATTTATTCCATCATAATTTTGACATTTATCTAAGAGTCATCCTATAGAAAGTAGAGGACACTCATTTTATACATGAACATACTTTGAAACTGAAATGACAAATATTTAAATTTAGATACACAAATTTCTTACGTTTGGTTACAATAATTTTCTAATAATTTGCAAAGTAAAAAATAACTCCAAGATCTTTGCTAGTTAAGCTTATCAAGAGTCCCAAGGTTTTTTCTATATCTAAGATAGATGAATGATGATCCAAATCCATATCAAAGCTTTTGATTATTTTATAGGAATTTGATTTTGACCATACATATTTGGGGCAAGAGCAAAAACTATGTTGTTATAGGCTTTGTTTGTTCCTATAACCATCATCAAAATAATTTGGTTTTCAAAGATAAATGAAAAAATGTTCTTTTTCTAATGTTTAATCATAAATCATATAAAACACTGATGTCATAAAAAACATCTTGATCCTAACATCATAGAAAACATGGACACTAATGTCACATATAAGGATTAAGATGGGCTACACAAAGTTACAAGTAAGTAAAAATGGATTAAAAATAAGGGAAAAGGGTGCCCAAATATCGTAATTTTGTGACTCAACACAACATATTCCTCTGTAGTCATCATCAACACCATTCAACTCTAGCAAGTCTACAAATTGCCATTGTTGATGCCAAATTGTAGTTTTCTCTAGTGAGGTAGCTTGAAATAAAGTGTAAACACCCTTTTCAAGAAGGGTAGCAACCAAAGTTTTTGGAAGATTATATACTTCACCTCTTCCTAGCTAAGGATTAGCACCAATCCACAAACTTTCCTCATTGTCCGCCTTACATACCAACCATGTGAAAATTTATGAATATAGAAACCCTACCGCGGTATCTTGATTTACTTCTCCTACTTGTTTGATTTAATTAACAAGTTATTTTCCAAAATATTCAATAAAATATCAGAGTAAACACAATTGCAACCTACACATACATACATATCATTTACTGAAGCATAATGCACACATGACAAAGGACAATATTTTTTGGACAATGTCCCCTGAAAAATCCGATGTGGGAAAACTGGTGCAACAACTCTTAGAGGGTTTGTTTATTAAGCAGAATTTTTGAATGCAATCAAGGGCACTAGTAATGGTTTGCCCAACAGAGAATTCATGACAGATGTACCTATCACTCAGAGAGAAAATATGGCTGATTCAGCCAAGGAAGCACTATGGAAATACTGAATACGAGCCCTTTCTGGCCCATTGGAACCCAACGCTGCTCCTCCAGCCTCTGCATCAGCTTCTCCTGCCCAACGTAGCCACTGGGCAACCTCTACGCAACACATGCTGCGCCTGCATCACCCCTCTGGGCTTAGCGCTGCCTCTGCGTCACCCTGAAGGCCTTGCGTCAGCCTCTGCGTGAGCCTGGCTGGGTTGCGTCCCTCCTGCTGGTCTCCGTGCTACCTGGTTCGGATTTGCCTCTCTACGTTTGTATTCTCAACCTCAGATTTGAATAATCCCTTACCGATCTTCCCCTCACAGGCATTGCAAGCTCACTCGAAAATTCTCAGCAAATCGCGCCCCAGAATTTCGACTTAGCTCAAGTGCTACCGCTCTGTGTGTTCTCCAACTAACCCCAAGCCTTCATTTAATACTTTTCTCGTTGAGAAATCAACGACCATGATCTAATCTCTAATCAACGACTAAGATTAGAAAATGCTTGATCCATGTTACTTGGAACATTCTAACCCACATGTTTAAATTAATTCACTTTAATTTTTTAATTTCCCTAAGTTAGACTTAGGGTCCCCATTAGAAAATTTAATTATTTGAATAACTTTCACGCTGGGTGGAATTTCTCCAAATGATTTCTTGGTCTTGGAGATCTCATGTGTTCTAGCCCCTCCACAAAGTTTCAGAGCTAGAGCACATTTGATGCTACCCAAAATCTCAACACTCCCTCTTAGTGAGGAATGTACTCTAGTAACACTTCATCCTGAAGCGTCACCCCGATCCACGACATCGGTCCTCTGCGCTGCTGATGCTTGGCCTGCTTCCCTCCATCCACTGCGCTGCTGCTTTCTGTACTGCTGCCCATGACTTTGCCACATCTATACTGCAACTGCCTCTCAAATTGCTGCATCATGCTACCTATAGCACTGCCACTACTAACTACTACACTGCAACTCAGTTGCTGAGAAGTAAGAAACTAAAGGACATTACCCAAAAACTGATAGACAAGTTAGTCTCGCTGCATCTCATCACTGAAGCACCCTCTGCTGCTGCTCTGCGTTGTCTCTTTAGAGCCTCTGCACTGCCCCTCTGTGCTGCTGAAGTCCCATCAACCTCTGCGGTGCTGCTGTCTCTGCACTGCGTTGCTCCAATCTTCAACTTTCAAGCACTGCCTTGTGCCTTTCTGCATCCACTGACTCCAGTCATCTTGCTACTATCTTTAACAACTCTCGAAGCTTGTATGTGATCCAAGAGTTTGGGCACATCAAGGATCCTGCCGTCACCATCTGTAGCTCACTCTACATATCTATGTCACCCCACCTCTTCTCTCGAGGTACATGAGCACTCATGGCCACATCATCTTCGGTGCCATCATCCCCTTTCGCTGCTGCTGCCTTGGAATCCGAATCGTCCTTGCCCTTCTTCTTGGGACAAGTATTGGCGAAGTGTCCCAATTCGCCACATCTGAAGCACCATACCTTGGATAAGTCCTTCTTCTTCCCTTGCTGCCTCTGTCCCTTAGATGCTAGGGCTGCATCTTCCTCTTTCTCTTTCTTAATCTTGACCCCTCCGCTGCTGAATTCCCTCTTGGTTATTCTCCTGATCTCCTCCTGTTGAAGGATTGCCCACATGTCTCCCTAGTTTGGAAGTTGTGCTCTACCCAAGATACTTTGGACAAAGGTCTCCCAATCATCGGTGGCTACATTCAGGGCAGCCCCACCATGAATCCATCATCAGGATTTTCCCCCATGGCAATCAATTGGTCTCGGATAGTCTGCAATCTAAAGAGGAAAGGATCGATCTCCTCTCCCTTGTACATTTGGAACAACCGCATCCGATTCTCCGAAAGTATCTTCCTCTAGATGGAGCTACCTTGATACAACATGGTTAATGCCGGCCACACCTCGTTTTTCGTCTTCTTCTTGGCAATATGTGGAACCACGTGATCTTTCACTCCATCCATGATCAAGTGTTTAGCTCACGCCTGATTTTCAATAAATTTTTTTAGAGGATCATCATATGTCGACACAACCTGGATGTTCTCGGCATGGTCTCTAATGCCATATTCATCAAGGACTATCAGGATTCTGGCTTTCCAGATGGAAAAGTTAGAAACACCGTCTAACCTATCCTGATCTCTCAGTCCATATGGGGCCATCTCTGCTCAAACTATCGAAGCAAGTGCTCTTCTCCAATCTACTGTTGCTCCACTCAACAAAAGACTGGATCTAGGTTTCTTGGCGATAGAAACCCTCTAGAGAATATGATCCCTTTGACAAATGATTTCCCTCCCCAAAATCCTTCACCAATTCGGTCGAATCATCCCTCTACGATCACTCCACTTGATCGAATTTCAAATTTCTTGGCTAGAAAATTTGCTGAGGAACTGTTTCCCCTTTGTCAACCCTGCTAGACACTGTTCTGCACCGGCAAAAACAATGCCTGACCAACAACTTTGAAGATTAGAAAACTACACTTCCAGCCATGGCAACCGTCACAACGTCACTCCCTCTTGGACTGCGTCACCCTCTTGGGCCCGTGTCAGCTTAACGTGAGCTTGACAGGCTCTGTGTCACCCTTCTGGGCCTGCGTCAACCTCTGTGTAAGCAGACTAGCTTTGCGTCACCCCTGCAGGGCCTCTGCGCTGCCCCTCTGGTGCTGCGCTACCTCTTTTTAAACCTGTGCAGCTTCAGCTGCCCTCCTGCAGCAAGAAAATATTCAACCCTATGTTGATGGCTTCAGCTTGATCTGCAATCGCTTTGATACCATGTGAAAATTTCTGAATATAGAAACCCTACTGCAGTATCTTGATTTACTTCTCCTACTTGTTTGATTTAATTAACAAGTTATTTTCTGAAATATTCAGTAAAATTTCAAAGTAAACACAACTGCGGCCTACACATACATACAAATCATTTACTGAAGCATAATGCACACATGACAAAGGACAATATTTTTTGGACAATGTCCCCGGAAAAACCCAATGCGGGAAAACTGGTGCAACAACTCTTACAGGGTTTATTTATTAGGCAGAATATCTAAATATAATCAAGGGCACCAGTAATGGTTTGCCCAACATAGAATTCACAACAAATGTACCTATCACTTAGAGACAGAAAATATGGCTGATTCAGCCGAGGAAGCACTCCTCTAGAAATACTAAATACAAGCCCTTTCTGGTCCTCTGGAACTCTATCGCTTCTCCTCAAGCCTCTACATCAGCTTCCCCTGCCCAACGTAGCCATTGTGCAGCCTTTGCACAACACAGGCTGCTCCCGCGTCACCCCTCTGGGCACAACGCTACCTCTGTGTCACCCTGAAGGCCCTGCATTAGCCTCTGCATGAGCTTGGCTGGGCTGCATCCCTCCTGCTGGTCTTTGCGCTGCCGGGTACGGATATGCCTCTCTGCCTTTGTATTCTCGGCCTTGGATCTGAACAATCCCTCGCCGATGTGCCCCTCTCAAGCACTGCAAGCTCACTCGAAAATTCTCAGCAAACCGCGCTCTAGAATTTTGACTTAGCTCAGGTGCTACCACTCTGTGTGTGTTCTCCAATTGACCCCAAACCTTCCTTTAATACTTTTCTCGTTGAGAAATCAACAACTGTGATCTAATCTCTAATCAACGACTAAGATCAGAAAAAACTTGATCCATGTTACTTAGAACATTCTCACCCACATGTTTAAATTAATTCACTTTAATTTTTTAATTTTCCTAAGTTAGACTTAGGGTCCCCATTAAAAAATTTATTTATTTGAATAACTTTCACACCAAGTGGAATTTCTCCAAACGATTTCCGGGTCTTGGAGATCTCATGTGTTCTAGCCCTTCCACAAAGTTTCGGAGCTAGAGCACATTCGATGCTACCCAAATTCTCAAAAAACCAATTCCTTATCAAAGAAAACGATATTATAATTGTTATAGCGTAGGTTACCAATAATACATACTATGCCGTCTAAAATTCAATGGGAACATTCTATTATTTGTCATTTAGACCTTTACAACAAGTCTTCTAGTAGGCGACTTATCTAAGATTGTGCATGTGGAGTCTTGTTGTAGCTGCTAAAACCACCCTCTGAAGTTTTCCCATTGCTTAGATTTTGGAGCCTAAATTCCCTTCACAGGAGCATATCTTGCACTGCTATTAGGTTTGTGTGCTTTGATTGATGTTTATCTTTCACTTTTTCTTGTGTTCATTTCTTTTCACTTAGCAAATTTCTCTAATTCACACGCTGACCTTTTGTCTAAGTCTTGCACAGTAGTTCTGGGCTTGCCTCCAAAAAATTGCGCATTTCTTGAAGCCAGTCTGTCCTTGTCAATCAGAATTGTGCAGTCATGACTGGCAGCCCAACCTTGAGCTTGGGAATTGCACACTCATGATAGGCAGCGCAACACTAAGCTTAGAAACTGCGTAATCACTCATTGAGCTCAGAAATTGTGTAGTGAATTGAGCCGTGAGCTGTTGGTTCCCCGAAATTGAGCAATCCTTCTTGGTGAGGTGCTCGACAAGTTTTCCCAGGAAAAAGCAGAAAAAGCAGAAAAACGAAAAAACATCGCTAAAATTTAGGGATTTATTGTTAACAGTCCAAAGGAAGCAAACTTGTTATTTTTGGAAACCACTGCCAAGTGTCGCTTTGATTTGTGGCATGTGCATCATAAACCCTAATTTCTCAAATCTATTTAATCGACGCCCCTGAAGCTCATTCTTACATTCAATCTTGGAGCTCTAGCATTTCCGAGGAGATTAAGGAACCTTTAGTGTGATTGTCGTCGCTTTTCCGGGTGAGTTTTGCATTTATCGCTTTTAGTCGCTTTTTTCTGTTTGGCTTGCATGAGTGTTGTTTTGTTTGTTTCTTTGCATGCATGGTTGTGTTTTAACATGCTTTAGCCTGTAGAAGTGTTGTTTTAAGTTTTCGTATCCCTTTCACAAGTTTCACATCGATTTTTGTATTTTTACACTGATGGTTGCCATTGTGGCGACCACGGAGGCTTCACTCAATGAACCTCTAACATATCATGTGCGATCATAGCATATTAAACAATACCCTTAATTTGAGTACATATTGGAAAATGCCTCTAAAAATCACATTATTTAACCCCGTACTAATATAAACCCAATACAACTTCCCAATTTAAAAAGCCCCTACTTTAATTTTATATTTTAGGTATCCATTTTTTCATTAGCAATTTTTATACCCCTTTATATTTTTTCATTAACTTTGAGCTCCATTTTTTATACCTGCCAATTAAAAACCCTTTACCCCCTATATATCCCCCAATATATTATGCCATTTTTTCCTCATTATATATCCCCCAATATGAACACACATGCTATAGTATTGCTCCCGCAGTGAAGCCCCCTTGGCGGCGACTCTCCTCACTGATCTCGTTTACTTCTCGTTTGTTTAGTTTCTGCACTCGATTTACTTTGTTTTATCAAAACTTAGTCATATATGCACTCATCCCTTCACCATCTCTCATATCTACTCATTTTTCATACTTCCCTTGGGCAGATCTGCCTTTCCCTTGGTTAGAAATCACTTTGCCCAGCTGGGCATTGCGCAATCTAGAAGCTCAAGCTTCAAGCTTGGCTTCTGGAATTGTGCAATGCATAGGCAGTGCCAGGCCTTGGCCACTGAGACTGCACAATGCGTAATCTCTCCAGGCTCATTACCCAGGTTTAACTGCACATTGCGCAGTTTCAGGCCACAGGGTTCATCGCTAACTACTGGCACTGCACAGTGCACAGTTTCCCTAACCAGTCAGACCCTTTTCCCACCAAAAATTGCGCAATCCTTCCTTTCAATTGCTTGGTGTGCTGCATGAACATGTCCTGAAAGTTGTTTTGCTTATAGTTGACATTTGCTTGCCATCAATGTCTTTTCTGTCGCATAGGTACAACAATTGTTGAGCATTTCTCCAACAAAAATATTCACAATGGCATCAAATAGAGCTACCTCAAAGGAAACCATTGAAAGCAATACTGGGGAAGCTGTTGAGAAAACCCTGATTAACTTGCCAGTTTATTCAGACACTCAGTTGTTCAAAGAGAAATGATCTAAACTGACTTGGAAGCTGGTCAAGGATGAATTCACAAAGGACTTTCAAGAAGACTTAGAGGACCGAAAAGTATATCTCAGCGTTATGCAGTCAGGGATTTACAAGATTTCATGCAGATATCCAGCCTTCCCTTGTGCGGACGTGATCAATTGGGTTGTTTCGAACATTGATGTGACAACTATGACACTGAAAAACACCAGTGGTGAGAAGCTTGCTATGTTCCTAGTAGCAAAGTTCAAACAAATGTATCATCTTCCTCGGCCAGTGAAGAACATGGATTCATTGTTCCATGCCACTCACAGCTATATGAACACGAGAGATATCATCAAGAGATGGGTGAAGGAGCCAACCAAGTTCAAATAGACAACCACCCACATGTATAAGACAAAAGGACTCGGGAAATCCTATCAACTTTTGGTCATACTAGTTTGCAGAATCTATGGCCAATCAGACATAAAGACCTTTCCTGAGGGGTGGTTATCTCGCTGAACCAGGAAGTGAACGAGGGGAAGCCCTTGAACTGGCTAGGCCTATTCGCTCATCAACTAAGAGTCCATGTGACAAAAGCTCACAATCCACTTAAGGGCGAGCAATCACTTTTCTACATGTCTGTATACTTACTGAATGCAATCTATGTGCAAAACCAGTTCCTTGGGATGAACTAGACATGGATGCAAAGAAACAATGGCATACATATCTATTTCAAGCTACTCTCGGATTGCAGTCATTGCAGAGTCATGGAGAAACTTACTGATCATTTCATTATCTCGCTCTATAGGCTCATATTTCATGATGACCCACCTTGCATGTCCCGAGCAACTATGGAGGCGATATCAGAGATTGCTGATTGGTTTGCCTTATCGGATGGCACATTTATCAGACCGTTCATTGGGCAGAAGCCGCCACATATTCTACCGAGATATGCCACCGACAAATTGGTCATGCAAGAGGTAACTTACCACCTCTCCACAATATTGTCAGCAACACTGCATAGGACAAAGAAGGCACCATGGCCAACTCTTCCTTTGCAGGTTGGATTATACGAGATTAAGAATATCGAGGTCGCAGATGATGCTTATGTCAGGTTCTCAGAGAGAGAGTCATGGTAAAATCATGATGTTTGGGTTTTATTCGGTTAATCCGTTATCACAAAATTGGACCTGATAGGCTGCTAATCAAATCAATCTCATGTAACTATTTCAAACCAATCTTTTGATTGAGGCTTAGCCTCCTCAACCTAAGAGGGCTCTCTCAAAGGGTTAATGATTTTTGATAAAAATATAGATGGCTAACTCTATGTGGGGTAATAATTAGATAGATGATAAATGTAGGTTGAAAATCACATCATTAAGTACACATTGGGCTTATGGAGTCAAAATAGTTTCAGAAAACCAACAAATCTACTTAACATGGAAGTTGAGGCATATCAGAGTTTTAGTCAAGAGATACACATGTGAAACTAAAAAGCATAGTCAATTTATCTATATAGGAAGTCAGAGCATCAAAGATGAATTCTGAGTAACATAGACAAACACCACTGCAATAGGATAATAAAAGATGCAATTAGAACAAGAACACACTAGAACTCTTTCTGAATCTCAAGTTGGCTAAGTAGAAATCTCTGTATTAGCTGAATACCAGTCAATTACAATAAGCATAATCTTTTGCTAAAAATGTCCAACCCCTGTATATTCGACCTCTTGGTCCTTTATAGACCATCTACAACATGAGATAATCTTATCTTGTGCTAGATACATTGAATTCCTAACTCTTGACACCTTGCATAACCATATAACATGATATTTATTACAAAAAGACAGCTAATCTACTAAACAGTCCTACTACAAATAGGATTCAAACTCCTTATGTCTATCCATAACAACCTTATCTAAACTAAATTACATAATTTGCCAAGTGTATTCACACATGGTCGAATCTGGATGATAGGCTTCAAATCATTATGACCATAATGCTGACCTCCATCAAAGTAGGAAACAGTCCCTTGTTTTCTGGGCATAGGGTCCTTTGCACTCTTGAGACATCCTGACCACCATGAACTTCATTATTTCGAGCTCCTTAGCTGTTAGAAACTGAATTAACACATGCCAAAAATCCTTCTTAAGCTCCAGCTCTCCAAAACCATCTCCAAACTGTTCAAATGGGCTGTAATAGACTGCGCTACGAAAACAACACAATTTCGTAGCACTGCTCTTTTACCCTTCTTCCTTCAAAATCTTGACCTCTTTCCTCCAAAACTAACTTAATTATCTTTAAATACATCCTCCTCAGCATTTTCAGTTCTTAATTCATGTTTTTACCCCTCAAAATTTGATGAAAAAGGGCAAGAAAAGCTGCTACAACAGTTTCGTAGCGCTTTTCTCCCTTTTTACACTGTCTGCACTACGAAACTGTTGAGTGAGCAGTTTTGTTCAAAATTTTCCAAAATGAAAATTGCAAATGTACCAAAACTCAAAATAAAACTGATTCCATCATATCAAAAAGCCATATGAATTGAAAACACAGTCATTTCAGCGTTCATGAGGTCCTTTCTTCATTTTCACTTGATTTAGCTTTTGACTCTTTAATGATTGTCATTTAAACACCTTTGTTCTTTAACTCATCCTGAGTCAATTTCAGTTGCTCAAAAACCGCTGCAAACTTGTTCAAAATGCTGTAATGCAGTTTCGTAGCGCCCTTTGTAGCGTTGCCATTTCAACCTTTTTTCTTCAAAAAACTTGGTTCTTTTCTTATGCAACATTTTAATCATCCTTCAATACATCTTCCATGACAATTACAGCTCTTAACTCATCCTTTAACCCCTTGAAAACTGATCAAAAGTAGCAGAAAAGGCAACTACAATAGTTTCGTAGCGCTTTTCTGCGTTTTTACGCTAAATGCGCTATGAAATTGCTGAGTATGCAGTTTTGTCAAAAAATTTGCCAAGTGAAAAGTATTATTGCCCCAAAACTCAAAATATTACTTATCTCATCATCTAGAAACCACAACAACCATATACTAACTTCATTTTAGTTTTTTTGAGTCGTTTCTTCTTCATTTGCAATAGGTTGGCCTATTGGTTTTTCCTGTTTTTTCCTAAAGAATAGGTCTTGGGACAAAGCCTATATCTCCTATTCCATGATGTATTTTGAGAAACTAAAGAAGTTTTTGTAGGCCATTATGTCTTGAATAAAGACCTCTCTTGGTTTTTTGAAACATATTTCCTGCTGCCCAGAAACTGCTTTTGAAAAACATGTGTAAAACAGAAAAAAACTGTTTCTGAAAATAGGGCTTCAAAGAAAGCCTTGTATCTCCCAACTGATAACACCTGTGAGAAAAGTGAAAGATGTTATTGTTTTTTGATATGTTTGTGAAAATAACCTCTCAGACTCTTAAAATACCTTTATGTTTGCTCAGAAACCTCCTTTGAAGTTGACTGCTAAAAACCAGAAAACAGAGTTTTGCTTCATCTTGCGCTACGAAACTATTAGCGTTTTCGTAGCGCAAATCAATTTTTTTGAACTAGTGGTGCTACGAAAACGAGGTTTCTTAGCTAATTGACCAGTTTTGACATGAAACTTTAGGAAATGACCCACAAATGGAAATTATGGATACTTGACAATGAATGGACCTTAAAAAAGACTTTATTTGAACTTAAGGATGGGCTTTGAACTTATGAAAATCTAACCTACCCTTGATCAAATCCTAAATTGACTTCTAAACCCAATTTTGACCCATGATCATAAACAAACTTGACACAATGATGTTTGAATATTTTTTGAGTGATAACATAATCCTTGTCACTCTAGTCTAGTAGAGTAAGGAGGGGAGGAAAACCTTAACAAGTATGTCAGAGGTGTAGATAAACATACTTATCTGAAGGAACAACCACTTCTGCTTTCAATAAGTCGAGATCCCTCTTCCGCCCCATGAAATAAATAAGTGGCTATGCACAATTCTTTGAAAAATGAAAAAATTGAAAAAATGAAATAAAGGGCGAAAGAAGAGAAATGCTTCATGCACAGAGAGGTAAAGCAAGCAACTCTGCCAGGGTACTGTCCATGATCGTTGATAGTGGATAAATGTTTGTGTTTTTGAAGTGGCTCCATCGGGATACTGTCCAGGCCTGCTGGCAGTGGAGCAACACCAGAGATGAAAATAAAAACTTTGACAATTTTCTTTCACTGATGTATCTAAATACTCCTCATCCCCAATCGAAACAACTTAGTGTGACCATGCTTGGTTTGTGTTCCATCGATGAAGAGAATGGAAGGGGTTATGTATTTAACTCAGACTAAGTGAGGGAGATGTGTAATCAATGAATTGAACAATACTTCCAGAAGGGTGAGACCCAGTTTTACACGAAGACAAGATTCATTCGAAGCACTGGAGTTCTACCAGTGTGTTGCTAATGTTGTAGTGGCTACAACTGCCCTCCGAAATTTTCCCATTGCTTATATTTTGGAGCCTAACTTCCCTTCACAGGAGCATAACTCACACTGGTATTAGGTATGGGTGCTTTGATTGATGTTTATCTTTCACTTTTGCTTGTGTTCATTTTCTTTTCACTTAGTCGCTTAGCAAATTTCTTTAAGTCACAAGCTGACCTCTTGACCTCTTGCCTCCAAAAAACTGCGCAATTCTTGAAGCTAGTCTTTTCCTTGTCAATCAGAATTGTGCAGTCATGACTGGCCGACCAACCTTGAGCTCGGGAACTGCGAAATCATGACAGGTAACCCAACACTAAGCTCAAAAACTGCGTAATGCATTGAGCCGGGAGCTGCCCGTTCCTCGGAACTGTGAAATCCTTCCCGGTGAGGTGCATGACAAGTTTTCCCAGGAAAAAAAAAACAAAAAATCGAAAAGAATTCCTAAAATTTAGGGATCTATTTTTAGCAGACGGAAGGAAGCACACTTGCTATTTTTGGAAATTACCGCCAAATGTCGCTTTTCCCTTGATTTGTGGCATGCACGTCATAAACCCTAATTTCTCAAATCTATTTAATCGATGCCCCTAGATCTCATTCTTACATTCGATCTTGGAGCTCTAGCATTCTCAAGGAGATCAAGGAACCTTCAATGCGATCATCGTCGCTTTTCCAGGGAAGTTTTGCATTTATCTCTTTTAGTCGCTTTTTTTGTCGCTTTTTTCCGTTTGGATTGCATGAGTGTTTTTTTGTTTGTTTGTTTGCATGCATGCTGACGCTTTAACATGTTTTAGCCTGTAAAAGTGTTGTTTTAAGTTTTCGTTTTTCTTTCACAAGTGTCCCATCGGTTTTTGCATTTTTGCAGGTCCGATGGTAGTCGTTGCGACGACTCTCCTCACTGATCTTGTTTACTACTTGTTTGTTCAGTTTATGCACTCAATTTACTTTGTTTTATCAATACTTAGTCAGATATGCACTCATGCCTTCACCATCTCTCAGATCTGCTCGTTTTTCATACTTCCCTTGGGCATATCTTCCTTTCCCTAGGCCAGAAATCACTTTTCCCGGTTGGGCATTGAACAATCTGGAAGCTCAAGATTCAAGCTTGGCTTATGGAAATGCACAATATTGACGACTTCCCTCACTGCACATTGTGCAGTGCCAGGCCTCAGCCAACCACCTTGGTCACTGATACTGCAAAATGCACAATCTCTCCAGGTTGAGCTATGTATTGTGCAGTGTCAAGCCACAAGCGTCATCACTGACTGTTGGGATTGTGTAGTGCACATTTTCCCCAGCCAGTCAGACCATCTTCCCATCAAAAATTGCGCAATCCTTCCTTTTAGTTGCCAGTGCACTACATGAACATGCCCTGATTTTTTTTGCTTATAGCTGACATTTTCTTGCCATCAATGCCTTTTCTTTCCCATAGGTACAATATTTATTGAGCATCTCTCCAACAATAAAATTCACAATGGCATCAAAGAGAGCTTTCTCAAAGGAAACAATTGAAAGCAGTACTGGGGAAGCCATTGAGCAAGTCCTGATTAACTTGCTAGTTTATTCAGACACTCAATTGTTCATAGAGAAAGGATCTACACTAACTTGGAAACAGATCAAGGATGAATTCAAAAATGACTTTTAGGGAAACTTAGAGGATCGACAGGTGTATCTCAGTATTATGTAGTCAGGGCTTTACAATATTGCATGCAAGCATCCAACCTTCCCATGCGCGAATGTGATCAATTGGGTTGTTTCGAACATTGATGTGACAAACATGACACTAAAGAACACCAGGGGTGTGAAGCTTGCTACGTTCCTGGCAACAAACTTTAAACAAATGTATCATCTTCCTGAGCCAGTGAAGAACATGGAATCATTGTTCTGTGCCACTCACAACTACACGAACACGAGAGATATCACTAAGCGCTGGGTGAACAAGCCAATCAAGTTTAGACAGACAACCACCCACATGTATAAGACAAAGGCACTCAGGAAAGCCTATCAACTTTTGGTCATACTAGCTTGCATAATCAATGGCCAATCATACACAGAGACATTTCTTGAGGGGTGGGCTATCTTGCTAAAACTAGGCTATTTACACTTCTACATGTCTGCATACTTACTGGATGCAATATGTGTGCATAACTAGTTCCTTGGCATGAACTGGACATGGACGCCGAGAAACACTGCCATACATACCTATTGTAAGCTACTCTCGGATTGCAGTCATCACAGAGTCATGGAGCAGTGTACTGATCATTTCATTATCCCGCTCTACATGCTCATCTTTCTTAAGGACTCACCTTTCATTTCTTGAGAAACTATGGAGGCGATATCAGAGATTATTGATTGGTTCGACTTACCAGATGGCACACTGATCAGACTGTTTGGCGGGCAGAAGCTGCCACATCTTCTACTGAGATATGCCATCGAAAATTTTTTCATGTAAGAGGTAGCTTACCACCTCTCCACAACATTGTCAGTAGCATTGCATAGGACGAATAAGGAACCATGGAAAACTCTTCCTTTTCAGGTCAAATTATATGAGATTAAGAATCTCAAGGTCGCAGATGCCGAAAGCAAAGACATGGTCAAATTCGTGTTCGACACCAAGAGTTACAATTTGTATGATATGAGGGGAATTTGCAAAGAACACTATGTGAGAGTGTACTTCAACTGGGTCAGCGAGATATATCAGTGGCCGGAGGAGGAACCATGGAAGAACTATTATAACTCCTCCCAACCTCTTGAGCCAATCAGTACGACTGATACTTCTCAAGTTGTCCCGTAGGCGACAACAATTCCAGAAGTAGCAACAACAACAACACGTGGCGATCCGACGAGTGACAAAGGAAAGAGGAAGGTATCAGACCATATAGAAAAGGAAAAAAGATGGAAAATGAAAGAATATCCTCTTACCAAAAAGGTAGCTTTAGCGATCAAAGCCAAGAGGGAACAAAAGCACTAGAGAGCAGAGCGGGGGAAGAGAGAGAAGAAATCATCAAAAGAAGCAGTGTAGAGAGCGTAAATAGAAGAACATGAGTTGACGGAAGAACAATAGTTTAGAAGGAGAGAACAAGAGGAGAGACAAAAGAAATGAGAGGAAGAATGGAAAGGTGCCACAACAGTAGAGACGACACCTATACAGGTTGAAGAACAGGTACAAGATGAGCCGACAACAGAAGGAGTGAGCGAACAGATGCAGGATCAAGAGTTTTCTCAAGAGATTGAACAATTGATTGAGATCACTGACATGGAAGTGGGATTGGAGCCGCTAAATGAAGATGTGGACTTGATGGCCAACACACCTCAACCCATCACTCAGAATCCACCACCTCCAGCCGCAGAGCAAGCACCAAGTGAGGAAGGGGAGGTGATTCCCCTTGATGATGATCCAATCATGGCCGTGTACAATCCATCATTTGATGAGCTGCATAAGAAGATTGTGCAAGCGCGAAGAAAGCATTTCCCAGATGATCGTGCATCGCCCACATTCATGAGAGAAAGGGTGATCATGGCAAACACCAACATGAACTCGAATGGCATTGCCGATGCTAATTGGGATTTTGCAAGAGAAAATAGATCTAACACCCAGTGTTTGGTTGCTAAGAACAAGAAGTTAGCGCATAACATACATACACTTTGACAAGAGAATGAACAACTCCACGCAACAACGCAAAGTGCACCATCCGCACAGGTCTACCATGAGGAGATAAGAGCATCAATACTTACTGAAGTATCCGCACTTAGAGACACAGTGCAGGATCTTTACAAGGAGTTTGTAACCTTCCATAAAGCAATTTTCCACCTGAATGACTTGCTACGACAAAGAAGAGAGTTTGTTAGAATCCTCAAGAATATACAAACTGCCATCACTGCCATGCATGAGTGGACAATGCGTGTAGTAGCGGAATTCGTAATTTTGAATACTGTAGCAGAAGGCTTGTATGCTTGTTGACTTGAATAGCAGAAATAGCTTTGATTATAAAAATACACAAGAGGTATTTATAATAATAATATTTTATTGATAAGATATAACATGATTGAATGATTACAACGAGGTCCCGCTTTTATACCTATGCAGGTACCTTTTCATGAACAGGCATGTCTTTTAGACATGCCTTTTCAGCTAACTTAATCACTAATTACATAATTACTATTTGATTAACTAGTAATTACATTTATTTCTATTTATTCTATTAATAACTATATTTATTACTTTAGTTATGAATTAGATTCATAACATTGCCTCCTTCTTGAAAAGCTTTGTCCTCAAAGCTTAACCTTTCGACAATTTGCTTCACCTGGGATTATCTGCTAGACATGTCATTCATTACTGATACCTTGGCATGTATACTCCTCCCATAATGCTATCTTGAAATGGAACTTGAATATATATATATATTTAGTATTTAACTCCTTAATATATATATAATTTATCTTCTCTTTTTTTTTTTATAAAGTACCTCTTCCTTTCGTTTGAATTTGTATTTCTAGATTTTGATGTATATATGTATATATGAATTTTTAAGTAACCTCCCCCTTCCTTTTTTTTTTATTTTTTATTTTTTTTATAATGATTTATTATAAATATAAACTATATATATGTTATGTTACAATAGTTGTAACTATATAACATATATATAATACATATATCGATCAAAAACATCCGTCCGTTTTTTTTTAAACCGTTACACCTCATAAATCGACACACCGTTTGTTGAACTAAACGACATGTCTGTACGCGGAGTGGTTTCATAGCAAACATGAATCTCATTGCGGATGACGTGGCTCTGTCGTCCATTTGCATTCTTGACATACGCAAGTGTAAGTATTGTCACGCCATGTGAATCTGGAATTCCATATAATTTGACCATCAGAAACTCTGGTTCTCGGTTGGCTTGTCGATTATCTTGTAAGTATCGAAAAACAATTGTATTTTCTGGAAATGTGAATGTTGTTAGATAGTCTTCGCGCTCGTCATGCATTGTGAAACGGTGAACGTTCTCTCCGCGCCATTCGTTATCTAATTCATTTATATTAATATTCTCTGATAAACTCTCGATTATCAGATGAACGTTATCAATACGTCGTTGATCATTAATGTCGTATACAACATTATTATTAAACCTCACTGTCGACACCAACTGGTCTCCTTCAATTCTGGGCGTTTGGATTGTTGTACCAATTTGTAGAAAAGGAGGAATAATGCTTCCATTCACCTCAGATTCCGCTTCCACAGTTCTCATAACACGGAGAACCAGTTCTCTCAGATATTCGTTGTGGGGATTCATGTTTCGATTTTCTTCCAATGTTTCCAAACTTACTAATTTTAATATACAAGAATCTCCCGAACTCTCGAATCTAGCTATACCCTTTTTTGGGGATAAAATTCGTCGTATTTGATATCTTTTATATGAAATGTTGTTTTCAATGATGTATTGACGCATCTGTTGCTTCAGTGCAGTCTGAGGGATGACTTTGCGAACGTCGAAGCACTGGTGGGTGTAGGGGTTAACGGCCCGCTGTCTGCCGTCCCAAATCTTTTCTTTTCCATCAACCGAAGAACCTATCCTTTTCTTCGGTGTTTGATTTTGGATCTTTGCCCTGGCTTTAATTGAATTGAATTTTTCAATTTCCTCCCGAAAAGCAGAGATCTCTTCCTCAATTAGGGTCACATACACATTAACCTCTGTGACACCTTCCATTTTTTCGGCCTCACCAGCTTTCAAGATGTTTTCTAGACCTTCAAGACAGACTGTTATAATCCTTGCATCTGGGCAGGTTAGCAGATCACAAAGTGGCTGTATACAACCTTGACTGACAAGGTATTTTATCTGTTCATCATTACCACCAGAAGTTGCATTTGAAACAACCCACGCTGCCTCTTTCTTTATATCAAATTTGGCATTTGCTAGCAGGTTTATAAGTGGAGGAAATATTTTGGCATTGATCACAGCCTGAACTTGAGATCTGGTCCCTGCTGTAATATTGGAGATTGTCCAATATACTTCTTTCATTATGGTTTTC
The DNA here is from genome assembly GCA_034641835.2 of Pinus albicaulis. NCBI lineage: Eukaryota > Viridiplantae > Streptophyta > Pinopsida > Pinales > Pinaceae > Pinus > Pinus albicaulis. The sequence goes on from CM076584.1 coordinate 173,488,794, forward strand.
TTCGTAGGTTGGACTGTTAGAAGATGTAGAATGCGAGGAAGAGCCCCATTGTCAATAGCAGCCTGGGTCCGCGCATCATCGCCAGTAACAATATTACCCACTGTTCGTAAAGCACAAACAGTAACGAAGGGTGATGGATGCGATAAAAGTTCCACCAACTTTGGGCTGCTAATGTTTCTGGGAGAAAATGACCAAGAATTCACTATGCCAGTTCGAGGAGATGCTACATTTGAGTTCTCATCTACAACATTGGACTTTGAGGATGCTTTTAAGGGAACTCCTGAACGAAGACCAGCTACAGAATGTGATGGAAGAAATTTCACCTTTGCTGTTTCTGCTGTCTTGAAAGAATTCTCCCTGGAGAATGGCCGTGGTGTAGAATTGTTATATGCTGGCAATGATGTAGTACCATTGTCAGACTTACCTGCTTCAGGCATCTTGAATGACCCATCCCTAGTGAATGAAGGTCTCACTGGGCTCTTTATTTGTGGCAGAACTCCACATCCATCAGCTTTAATTGTTTCATGAGCTTTCAATGAGCTATTTCTTTGAAGTGCTGGTTGACACACATTGACTGCCAAATTACCACACTCAATTGTTTGCTTCTTGCTTACTGGAGCCCCAAGACTATCACCTAATTGTTGCTTACAAGGACTTTCAGGATTTTTAGCAGAATTTTGATCTGCATCTTCTCAGAAGATATGTTCAATTTACCTAAGCCTGAGATGTTTGAAGAGCTATCTCTGCAAATACCTCGTTTCCCAGTGACCTGGCCAGAAGAAGATACAGTCTTGGACTCTGTGATAGCTTCTAATTTTTTCTGATTGCTTTCCTTCTGTTTCAACTTACATCCTTCACAAAACCAATCCTCTGTAGGAATAGCCGTGAGGAGTGTTTGCATGCAGTAAATATGTTCAGCCCCCTCATTGCACTTAGCACAAGTGACTAACACTTCCTCGTACCCAATATCGCCAGAGATGTCACAATTTTTAACATCATTGACGTCATCCTCTGCAATTGAATCTATGGATTCAGAAGGAAACACATTATCCCTTGAATCGTGAGATTGAGATTCCCCTGAGACTTCAGTCTTATATTCTCCTATCTCGGATCGCGCAATTTCCATATCAACCTTATCACCAACTTTAGCTTTTCTACTTTGATTTTCTTGGGCTTCCGTACAACATAATTGTTTTGTTGCAAAAGCATGGTTATTTTCAACCAATGGTGTTGTGCGGCCATTAAGAGGGCTGGATACACAAGCATCTTTTTCTGTTTCCATACCAGTGCTGGCAACGGTATTTCTTGTATAAAATGCACATTCATGTCCTGCGAAGTATATGTCTCCACATTTCCAACATTTCCCTTCTTCTTTACTTTTATTACGCCTTGGTGGAGGGATATATTTAGTTGACTTTTCCATGGATTTTTTACTTGATTTCCCTTTAGAAAAAATAACTGCTTTATTATTATTACTGCATTTTTCATCTTTTTTATTATGGACTACCGCAGAATATTTTGCACATAACTTCTCTAAGTGCTCAAGCTTTTCTAGAAGTTTTCTAATTATTTCAATTCTTTTGGGATCTTGACGTAATGGCACATTATATGGTAAATAATGTGCTCTAGCTTGTAAAATACGTTCGTAGGCTTGTAGAACGACGCTGTGTGCCATTCCTTCAACCTGTCCACAATATGGCTTTGATACCACTGTAGCAGCGAAATTCTTAATTTTGAATATTGTAGCAGAAGGCTTGTATGCTTGTTGACTTGAATAGCAGAAATAACTTTAATTATAAAAACACACAAGAGGTATTTATAATAATAATATTTTATTGATAAGATATAACATGATTGAATGATTACAATGAGGTCCCGCTTTTATACCTATGCAGGTACCTTATCATGAACAGGCATGTCTTTTAGACATGCCTTTTCAGCTAACTCAATCACTAATTACATAATTACTATTTGATTAACTAGTAATTACATTTATTTCTATTTATTCTATTAATAACTATATTTATTACTTTAGTTATGAATTAGATTCATAACAATGCGATACAAGGCTGCACCACTTACATTGGTAAAGAAGATGAAACCGCAAACGGGTCAAAATGTGAAGTTGGGAAACACTTTTTGCCCTTTTTTGACGTTGAAAATTGTAATTTTCTATGATTTTCAACTTCAACTCCACTAAACTTATATTTTTATTGCAAATTATGCTTTGACATAAAAACGAGAATTGTAGAGAATTGTCTTACCTCCATACCCATATTTAAAAAAAAAAATATTGACATATAGAGGGGTAAATTTCTTGTTTACTAACTGCATATACTTGAAATTTTCAGGCAAACATAAATAGTCACTTTATTATCCTTTACTTTTTTTAGGGAAGGTTATTCATTTTTTGGAAAAAAAACCATAGCATCATAATCTGCATATATTGCACTAGTGCACAGACTATTTTTCGGTAATTTTTGGATTAAATCACTATTTTTTATTATTTTTTGAAATGGACGAAGACAAAAAAACAATGATGTTTCAGTACATTTTATCATCCTTTGATTTTCTTTTCAATGTGATCGTCAATAAGAAAAATGAGAGTACCCTTTTGAAGTAGACAGTGAGAGGAAGTGCAGTATGATTTTTTTGAATTTTTTGGTGTCCTCATTTGAAAGTTATTGAATTTTCATTCAGTGCAATTTTTCGAACAATGAAATTCCACAGTGACAGTTTAGTAAAAAATTAATAAAAAATTGAATTTTTTAATGAAACTCCACAAATCTCATATCATCAGAAACTAGATTCAGAGATGAATCTAATGGTACTTTGTCTGACATATAAAATTTTGTTTTTGTAGGTGTTTTGCCCCTTCAAAGTTGCAGGTTCCTGAAAACTGCAGAATTTTCTGTGTTTTTCGTTGACCAGAAACTCTCGGCCGAGATAATGTCTCGGACGAGAAATTTATAAAACTCTCGACCGAGAGTTTAACCCGCCTAAAGTTACATTTAAACGCACGGCCAAACTCTTGGCCGAAAGTTTAAAAGACTCTCGGACGAGAGTTTGCGCCCGAGAGTTTACTCGATGAAACTCTCGGACGAGAGTTTTGAAAACTCTAGGACGAGAGTTTTGAAAACTCTCGTATGAGAGTTTTGAAAACTCTCATCCGAGAGTTTTATTCTTATAATAAAACACAAAAATTATTAAGTTTTTAGAATTGGTACATTATATAATTTAAATAGTACTTTATTAAAATTAAAAAATGATAAAAAATAATAAAATTATAATTTTATTTTAAATTATTTTATTATTATTAATGATAAAAAATACATGAAGATTTAATTAAATAAAATTTGTTACAATATTTAGTAATATCAATGTTATATAAAAAACTAAAAGTATTTTTATATAAAACTAATTGATATATTAATATAAATAAAATAAAATTCTAAAACATAAATCAAAGTAAAAACAACTATATATAATTTATATAATATTTTTTTTGAAATTAATGAATAAATTTAAATTTAAAAAACAATTGACTAAATGCAATGAGGTGATAAAGGAGACAATGCATAGCACCTTAATATCATTATAAATTCTTGGAAATCTCGAGAAATTTTTGAAGTGAGATGAGCTTCTTGGAATGGGTCACTTTATCTTCCACTTCAGTTTCACACAATTAACTTGAAAGGAAGTCTATTTTCCTAGGTATGGATGTAAGGGAATGAACAATATTATTTGAACATTGAGTGAGATGCCCTTCTTGGAATGGGTCCTCCTATATCCCACTTTAGTTTCACAAGATTAAATTGAAATGAATTTTATTTTCCTAGGTATGGATGTAAGGGGATAAAGAATATTATCCGAAAAGGAAATGAATGTTAAGTGTGACATTCCAAGCAGAAGTGTATGGGATTGGAGAATTATGTTATTGCAGAAAACTAACCCTTGACCCCTTAACCCTTGACCCCTTAAACCCTAATTCTTAACCCCTAAACCCTTAACCCCATAAACCTTAAACCTCTAAACCCTTAACCCCTAACCCATTTACCCCCACTAAACCTCTAAATCCCTAACCCATTCAACCCCTAAACCCTTAACCCCTACCCCTAACACATTAACCCCTAACCCATTTAAGCACCTAAACCCAAAAACCCCTAACTTCTAACCCCTAAAATACTTAACTGCTAAATCCCCTAACCCCCTAAACCTATAAACCAATCCTAACCCATTTAACCCCCTAAACCTCAAAACCCCTAACCCCTTAAACCCTAATTCCCAACCCATAACACTTGACCCCTTAAACCCTATTTCCTAACCCCTAAAACCTTAACCCCTAACCCCTTAAACCCTAATTCCCAACCCCTAACCAATTCAACACCCTAACCCCCTAAAAAACTAACCAATTTAAGTGTTTATTCCGTTTAACCCCCAAAACCCTAACCCCTAACCCCTAAAATCCTTCACTGCTAAATCCCCTAAACCTATAAACCTATAACCCATTTAAACCCCTAAACCCTAAACCTATAAACCCCTAACCCCTAACCCCTTAAACCCTAATTCCCAACCCCTAACCAATTCAACACCCTAAACCCCTAAAAACCTAACCCATTTAACCCCATTAATCCCTAACTTCTAACCCCTAAAATCCTTAACTGCTAAATCCCCTAACCCCCTAAACCTTTAAACCAACCCTAACCCATTTAACCCCGTAAACCCTAAACCTATAACACCTTAAACCCTAATTCCCAACCCATAACCCATTCAACCCCTTAAACACCTAAACCTCTAACCCATTAACCCTTCACCCCTTAAACACTAATTCCTAACCCTTAACCCATTTAACCCCCTAAACCCTAAACCTCTAAACCCTTAACCCCTAACCCATTTACCCCCACTAAACCTCTAAACCCCTAACCCATTTAACCCCTAAACGCTAAACCTCTAAACCCTTAACCCATACCCCTAACTCGTTAACCCCTAACCCATTTAAGCCCTTAAACCCCAAAACCCCTAACCCCTTAAACCCTAATTCCCAACCCATAACCCTTGACCCCTTAAACCCTGATTCCTAACCGCTAAACCCTTAAGCCCTAATTCCCAACCCCTAACCAATTCAACACCGTAAACCCCTAAAAACCTAACCCACTTAAGTGTGGATTCCATTTAACCCCCAAAACCCTAACCCCTAACCCCTAAAATCCTTCACTACTAAATCCCCTAACCCCCTAAACCTCTAAACCTGTAACCCATTTAACCCCCTAAACCCTAAACCTCTAAACCCTTAAACCCTAACCCCTAAAACCCTAATTCCCAACCCCTAACCAATTAGACACCATGAACCCCTAAAAACCTAACCCATTTAACCCCGTTAACCACTAACTTCTAACCCCTAAAATCCTTAACTGCTAAATCCCCTAAACCCCTAAACCTCTAAACCAACCCTAACCCATTTAGTAGTTAAGGATTTTAGGGGTTAGAAGTTAGGGGTTAATGGGGTTAAATTGGTTAGGTTTTTAGGTGTTTAGGGTGTTGAATTGGTTAGGGGTTGGGAATTAGGGTTTAAGGGGTTAGGGGTTAAGGGTTTAGAGGTTTAGGGTTTAGGGGGTTAAATGGGTTATAGGTTTAGAGGTTTAGGGGATTTAGCAGTGAAGGATTTTAGGGGTTAGGGGTTAGGGTTTTGGGGGTTAAATGGAATAAACACTTAAATGGGTTAGGTTTTTTGGGGTTTAGGGTGTTGAATTGGTTAGGGGTTGGGAATTAGGGTTTAAGGGGTTAGGGGTAGGGGTTAAGGGTTTAGAGGTTTAGGGTTTAAGGGTTAAATGGGTTAGGGGTTTAGAGGTTTAGTGGGGGTAAATGGGTTAGGGGTTAAGGGTTTAGAGGTTTAGGGTTTAGGGGGTTAAGGGTTTAGGGGTTAGGAATTATGGTTTAAGGTGTCAAGGGTTATGGGTTTGGAATTAGGGTTTAAGGGGTTAAGGGTTTAGAGGTTTAGGGTTTAGGGGGTTATATGGGTTACATGTTTAGAGGTTTAGGGGGTTAGGGGATTTAGCAGTGAAGGATTTTAGGGGTTGGGGGTTAGGGTTTTTGGGGTTAAATGGAATCCACACTTAAATGGGTTAGGTTTTTAGGGGTTTAGGGTGTTGAATTGGTTAGGGGTTTTGGGGTTTAGGGGCTTAAATGGGTTAGGGGTTAAGGGGTTAGGGGTAGGGGTTAAGGGTTCAGAGGTTTAGGGTTTAGGGGTTAAATGGGTTAGGGGTTTAGAGGTTTAGTGGGGGTAAATGGGTTAGGGGTTAAGGGTTTAGGAGGTTAAATGGGTTAGGGGTTAGGAATTAGGGTTTAAGGGGTCAAGGGTTAAGGGGTTAGAGGTTTAGGTGTTTAAGGGGTTGAATGGGCTATGGGTTGGGAATTAGGGTTTAAGGGGTTATAGGTTTAGGGTTTAGGGGGTTAAATTCGTTAGGGTTGGTTTATAGGTTTAGGGGGTTAGGGGATTTAGCAGCTAAGGATTTTAGGGGTTAGAAGTTAGGGGTTAACGGGTTAGGGGTAGGGGTTAAGGGTTTAGAGGTTTAAGGTTTAGGGTGTTAAATGGGTTAGGGGTTAGGAATTAGGGTTTAATGGGTCAAGGGTTAAGGGGTTAGAGGTTTAGGTGTTTAAGGGGTTAAATGGGTTATGGGTTGGGAATTAGGGTTTAAGGGGTTATAGGTTAAGTGGGATAGGGGATTTAGCAGTTAAGGATTTTAGAGGTTAGAAGTTAGGGGTTAATGGAGTTAAATGGGTTAGGTTTTTAGGGGTTTAGGGTGTTGAATTGGTTAGGGGTTGGGAATTAGGGTTTTAGGGGTTAGGGGTTAAGGGTTTAGAGGTTTAGGGTTTAGGGGTTAAATGGGTTACAGGTTTAGAGGTTTAGGGGTTTAGGGGATTTAGCAGTGAAGGATTTTAGGGGTTAGGGGTTAGGGTTTTGGGTGTTAAATTGAATCCACACTTAAATGGGTTAGGTTTTTAGGGGTTTAGGGTGTTGAATTGGTTAGGGGTTGGGAATTAGGGTTTAAGGGATTAGGGGTTAAGGGTTGAGGGGTTAGGAATTAGGGTTTAAGGGGTCAAGGGTTATGGGTTGGGAATTAGGGTTTAAGGGTTAGGGGTTTTGGGGTTTAGGGGTAGGGGTTAAGGGTTTAGAGGTTTAGGGTTTAGGGGTTAAATGGGTTAGGGGTTTAGAGGTTTAGTAGGGGTAAATGGTTTGGGGGTTAAGGGTTTAGAGGTTTAGGGTTTAGGGGGTTAAGGGTTTAGGGGTTAGGAATTAGGTTTTAAGGGGTCAAGGGTTATGGGTTGGGAATTATGGTTTAAGGGGTTAGGGGTTAAGGGTTTAGAAGTTTAGGGTTTAGGGGGTTGAATGGGGTATAGGTTTAGAGGTTTAGGGGGTTACAAGATTTAGCAGCGAAGGATTTTAGGGGTTAGGGGTTAGGGTTTTGGGGGTTAAATGGAATCCACACTTAAATGGGTTCTGTTTAGGGGATTAAATGGGTTAGCCCGGTTAGGAATTAGGGTTTAAGGTGTCAAGGGTTAAGGGGTTAGAGGTTTAGGTGTTTAAGGGGTTGAATGGGTTATGGGTTGGGAATTAGGGTTTAAGGGGTTATAGGTTTTGGGTTTAGGGGGTTAAATGGGTTAGGGTTGGTTTAGAGGTTTAGGGGGTTAGGGGATTGAGCAGTTTAGGATTGTAGGGGTAAGAAGTTAGTGGTTAATGGGGTTAAATGGGTTAGGTTTTTAGGGGTTTAGGGTGTCTAATTGGTTAGGGGTTAAGGGTTTAGTGGTTTAGGGTTTAGGGGGTTAAATGGGTTACAGGTTTAGAGGTTTAGGGGGTTAGGGGTTACGGTTTTAGGGGTTAAATGGAAACCACACTTAAATGGGCTAGGTTTTTAGGGGTTTACGGTGTTGAATTGGTTAGGGGTTGGGAATTAGGGCTTAAGGGTTTAGGGGTTAGGAATTAGGGTTTAAGGGGTCAAGGGTTATGGGTTGGGAATTAGGGTTTAAGGGGTTTAAGGGCTTAAATCGGTTAGGGGTTAACGAGTTAGGGGTAGGGGTTAAGGGTTTAGAGGTTTAGCTTTTAGGGGTTAAATGGGTTAGAGGTTTAGAGGTTTAGTGGGTGTAAATGGGTTAGGGGTTAAGGGTTTAGAGGTTTAGGGTTTAGGGGGTTAAATGGGTTAAGGGTTAGGAATTAGTGTTTAAGGGGTCAAGGGTTAATGGGTTAGAGGTTTAGGTGTTTAAGGGGTTGAATGGGTTATGGGTTGGGATTTAGGGTTTAAGGGGTTATAGGTTTAGGGTTTAGGGGGTTAAATGGGTTAGGGTTGGTTTAGAGGTTTAAGGGGTTAGGGGATTTAGCAGTTAAGGATTTTAAGGGTTAGAAGTTAGGGGTTAATGGGGTTAAATGGGTTAGTTTTTTAGGGGTTTAGGGTGTTGAATTGGTTAGGGGTTGGGAATTAGGGTTTAAGGGGTTAGGGGTTAAGGGTTTAGAGGTTTAGGGTTTAGGGGGTTAAATGGGTTATAGGTTTAGAGGTTTAGGGGATTTAGTAGTGAAGGATTTTAGGGGTTAGGGGTTAGGGTTTTTGGGGTTAAATGGAATAAACACTTAAATGGGTTAGGTTTTTAGGGGTTTAGGGTGTTGAATTGGTTAGGGGTTGGCAATTAGGGTTTAAGGGGTTAGGGGTTAGGAAATAAGGTTTAAGGGGTCAAGGGTTATGGGTTGGGAATTAGGGTTTAAGGGGTTAGGGGTTTAGAGGTTTAGGGGGTTAAATGGGTTAGGATTGGTTTAGAGGTTTAGGGGGTTAGGGGATTTAGCAGTTAAGTATTTTAGGGGTTAGGAGTTAGGGGTTTTGGGGTTTAGGTGCTTAAATGGGTTAGGGGTAGGGGTTAAGGGTTTAGGGGTTAAATGGGTTAGGGATTAAGAGGTTTAGTGGGGGTAAATGGGTTAAGGGTTAAGGGTTTAGGGGTTAGGAATTAGGGTTTAAGTGGTCAAGGGTTATGGGTCAAGGGTTAAGGGGTCAAGGGTTAGTTTTCGGCAATACCATAATTCTCCAATCCCATACACTTCTTCTTGGAATGTCACTCTTAACATTCATTTCCTTTTCGGATAGTATTCTTTATCCCCTTACATCCATACCTAGGAAAATAAACTTCATTTCAATTTAATCTTGTGAAACTAAAGTGGAATATAGGAGGACCCATTCCAAGAAGGGCATCTCACTCAATGTTCAAATAATATTGTTCATTCCCTTACATCCATACCTAGGAAAATAGACTTCCTTTCAAGTTAATTGTGTGAAACCAAAGTGGAAGATAAAGTGACCCATTCCAAGAAGCTCATCTCACTTCAAAAATTTCTCGAGATTTCCAAGAATTTATAACGATATTAAGGTGCTATGCATTGTCTCCTTTATCACCTCATTGCATTTAGTCAATTGTTTTTTAAATTTAAATTTATTCATTAATTTAAAAAAAATATTATATAAATTATATATAGTTGTTTTTATTTTGATTTATGTTTTAGAATTTTATTTTATTTATATTAATATATCAATTAGTTTTATATAAAAATATTTTTAGTTTTTTATATAACATTGATATTACAAAATATTGTAACAAATTTTATTTAATTAAATCTTCATGTATTTTTTATCATTAATAATAATAAAATAGCTTAAAATAAAATTATAATTTTATTATTTTTTATCATTTTTTAATTTTAATAAAGTACTATTTAAATTATATAACGTACCAATTCTAAAAACTTAATAATTTTTGTGTTTTATTATAGGAATAAAACTCTCATACGAGAGTTCTTAAAACTCTCATACGAGAGTTTTCAAAACTCTCATACGAGAGTTTTCAAAACTCTCATACGAGAGTTTTCAAAACTCTCATACGAGAGTTTTCAAAACTCTCATACGAGAGTTTTCAAAACTCTCATCCGAGTGTTTTCAAAACTCTCATCCGAGTGTTTTCAAAACTCTCATCCGAGTGTTTTCAAAACTCTCATCCGAGAGTTTTCAAACTCTCATCCGAGAGTTTTTTTAACTCTCGTCCGAGAGTTTTCAAAACTCTCATCCGAGAGTTTTAAAACACTCATCCGAGAGTTTTTTTAACTCTCGTCCGGAAGTATTCCCGAGAGTTTCCGTCAATAAAACTCTCAGACGAGAAAATGCATAACTCTCGTCCGAGAGATTTTTAACTCCGGTTAAACCCAATAAAACTCTCGGACGAGAGTTTTTAAAACTCTCGGACGAGAGTTTTTAAAACTCTCGGTCGAGAAATAGAGTTGACTATTTTCTCGGACGAGAAATTAAAAATTTCTCCCAAATTCTAGCCGTCCGCCAAAAAGTGTTTCCCAACTTCGCGATTTCACCCAGACATAGTTAGAGAAAGATAGAGTTTGAATGCTAATCTAGAACAACAAGCCACTCGACTTGTTCATCAGAAGCATTCAGAACACATATGGACAGATCTACAACAACTTGGATTTCATGGTGAGGACCCACTGTATCCAATCAATTGGTACACTCACCGAGGCTAAGCGCAGGCAACAAGTCCGACATGAGATCAATCAGTACTTGAAGCAGTTGGAGAAGGAGGCCACTTGAGAGGACATGGAGAGCAATAGATAGACCTTGCATACCTACATTGGTGGCCCTGTTCAAATTAAAACCATGTTGCACCTGATTAAAGAAGATGTGAAGACCGGTTCCAAGAGATTGTACCTGGATGCATTGGAGGCAAGAGTCCGCTTCCAGCCTAACACTATCTCACAGTTTGGGGAGACCATTGCACAATACCAACCTTGGCATGAGTAGGTGATTGAGAAACATCAAGTTCAAGATGCCCAGCTTGATTTCACCCCAACACCAACATCATAGTATTTTGTTTTGTTAGGCTGTCAAGTTGTCTCTACCCTATTTTGTCTTATATGGGTACAAGTGTAAAGTGTAATATTATTTGTATTTATTAAATGAGTGAAATTCCATGTGTCCATGATGGAATGTGAAAATTCATATGTAATGGGAGGAGTCATGAGGGGAGTCGAAGAGTCACCAAGGGGGCATGCCAAGAGTCACCCCCCTTTGGTTATAAATACATCCTCATAAATTTTGTAAAGGGCTTTTGGGAGCCAAGCTTTTGGGTAGGGTTAGGCTTAGAGAAGGCTTGGGAGTTTTGTGTCAGCCTTGGCTTCTCCGTAGCATAGAGGGAGTATACTTCTTTGGGAGGAGAAGATGTCGTTGACTTCATGTTCCACTATTAGGGCAAGTGGTTCATCGTGTTGTATGTATGAATGGAACTTTCACTATAATATAATTAGAGCCGACACGTCTTCATGCATATATTGTAAATGTAGTTGTACTAATGTGGTTATGTTTGTGATGTATGTTGTTTAACTTACGCATATGCTTATGAACTATTTCGTTTAAATTTGTATGAATCTTGTTGAATGTGTGTTCATGTTTTAATCCATCACCTTTAGCTTGTGGACTATTATGCTTGTTAGTTTGTGTGATGTCTTTTCAGCGCATGTGTTCCTTTCAAGCTGCGTACTATTATAGGATTCTAAGTGGCACACTTCCTTTTCCCTTTGTTATTAGAACTGCTCATGCATTATATTGAATTTCCACAGGGTCACACACTTGCTTTTACCAAAGACACCGTACACCACTCTATGTGTTTTTCAATCCAAGGCATATCATTAAACACCCCACTGTTGGGACTCCTACTCCAAGTGGTGTGAGGTCTAGTTGGGACTTCATATCAGGGAGATCCCCTGCATGTTGGCGGATCCAACACCGTCAACAAGTCCTTGAAGTTGGCTTCATAACCATGTTCACTTAACTTTCCAATGCTTAACATATTATGTCTAAGATTTGATACATAAAAGACATCAAGGATATCTTTCTTATTGTTCCTAACTAGGAAATACATAACACCTTTGCCCATGGCATTGACATGATAATCATCTCCTAAAGTAATTTTGGATTGAACTGAGCTATCGATACTAGAAAAAAAGTTCTTGTTACCTTTTGTGTGATTACCATAGCCATTTTCCAACAACCATAGGTCCTTGTTGTGACCTTCTTCAGTGATTTTACATGAGATGAACATTCAGACTCAGATGTTTCTTCACTATTTGAGATATTAGCAATTCCCTTGTTCAGATTTGGCTATTTATTTTTACATTCACTTTCATAGTGCCCATAATTTCTACAATAGTAACATTGTACCTTGGACTTGTTGGTACATCTTATATCCCTCCCCCTCTAGTTATAGAAGTGACTAAGGCTAATTTCACTGTTTGAACTATCTGACATTCCTCTTCCTTTTTCTCAATGATTTTACCTATGGCTATTCTTCCTCAACCTCTTTCTCTACCCATGGATGCATTAGCCTTGAAGGAATGTTGTAAGGAATCCTCTTCCATGTTGATTCTTGATTCATTAGACATAAGAGATCCCATTGGTTCTTTTACTGTTAGTTTGGACATATCTTTGGACTCATCCATGGAAATGAAAACCATATCAAACTTCTTAGGTAGGCTTCTGAGAACTTATTCCACAATTTCTGATCTTCAATCATCTCTCCATGAGTCCCGAGTTGATTCACAACTCCCACCACTCTGGTAATCAACGGGCTAATGTTATGTGCCCACTTCACTTTCAATGTTTCAAGGTCTCTACTAAGTCTTGGAAGCTTCATAGTTTTTACTTTATCATTACGGTAATATGCTAATTCCAAAATATTCTAGGCTTGATTTGCATTGGATGCTCCCATTATCTTGGAAAAAATTGATTGATCTATTGAACTCCAGATTAAAAATTTTGCCTTGTTTTTTCACCCCTCATTTCTACAAGTTGATTTTTCTGGACATTAGTCATGGCCTATTGAGTTTTTTGATGAGGCCTTGAGAACTCATTCTCCACTGCTTTCCAACAGGCTTGAGATTATAGGAAAATATTCATTCTCAAGGACTAAAGATCATTGTTCTTGCCAATAGTAACTAGTCCTTATTTCCCTAAACTACTTGAAGAAGCCATTTAAAAAATATTGTAATGGCAGGAAAATTATTTTCTCTAAAAAAAGTACATACATTTAAATAGCTAAACTTAAAAATGTCCACCACAAATATTTGGAGGAATCAACCTTAAATATTTAAATCTCATTTTGATAGTTGCAATCCTATCAAACTACCCTTCATAAACCTCTAAAACTTCTAAATCAACCATTTAAATCTCATTTTGATAATTGCAATCCTATCAAACAACCCTTCATAAACCTCTAAAACCTCTAAATCAACCATTTCCATGTCTCGTTAAATCAAAGTACTATAAAATATCCTCCATAGAAGTTCTCAATCACCTTAAAAAATAATTCAATCTCTTTCTTTCTAATTTTGTTTATTATATTTTTGAACACATAAAAATGCCCTTTTCATTGATAGATTAAACTTGCGGGTATTTACACTTTTGGCTTGAAAAATAATTTTAGGATCACGTATTAAATTACCATTGTCATTCTTCACGGCTAAGTATGGTTTAAGGTAAAAAATTAAAAATTACCTTTTCTTTGTAAGCTTTCTCTCAAAACTCACAGATTTTCTAGAAAACTTTATTTCTTTCTTTAGTGTGTGTCATTACAGATGGTTCTCCCATAGAAAAATGCATAGCTCTACATTGTAATTATTTTGGCTTTTATTCATTGCTCCATTCAATTTCCCTTTCATAAATCAATCTTCCGCTTCTTCAACTAATTTTTCTAAAATTAATATTTCGGCTCCAACTTGCAGTTCTCCAAGGGGAAGTCATGCACCAATCATTTGGCAAGAAATACTTCAACATTTTTCCATAACTTCCAATATTCTATCAGATTAATTTTCAATGGTCATGAAACACAATGTGATGTGGCTTTCCTTTTTGAACCTGAACATCCCTTTAAGCAACGCTCTACCCAATGAAGGGAGTCGTCAATCAGTGGCAACAACTTCTCCTTGGCCAATCACAAAAGATCTTCTCCAAACTCTAGGAAGAGTCTTAGACCTTATCTAATACAATGCTAAAATCACAAGGAAAGACATGAATGGAAAACAATTGGAAATTCACAGGGCATGACTCACTAGTATTAAATAGATCTTACAATAAATTAAACTTTCTAAAAATAGATTCTAGAGATATTTGGGACTAACAAATTCTAGAAATATATATTTGGGACTAACAACTTCTAGAAATATATTTCTAAAAATATATTGGATGGAAAAATAACTAGCAATTGCCCCATATGTTGTATAGAAAACGCTATAAAGTAACATAGGAAAGAGTAGTATATAGATAAAAACATGTGATATGTTATGTGATTTAATTGAATATTTAAATTATAAATATGAATTATTTTATTTAAAATAAATTATAGGTTTGGAGAATTGTTTGGATTAAAAAAAACGGTTTTTTTTATAACTTAGGCAGACTCTTCCTTTCATAGTGATCTCTGATTATGCACTATGGGCTACATGGCAGACCTATAAAATGGAACCGATTTGCAAAATTGTAGGTGCACATGGTATGCTTCGATTCTGAATTAAGTATAACCCCAAAAATTTGTCACAATAACTCTAAACCACCATCAACATATGCATTAGAACCTTGTATATTTAGCTTAATATATTTTTTCATTGTAATAACATGATAAATTCAATTTTTATATAAATCTATTAACTCTTGTTTGTGATCTTGTATATTTAGCGTAATATTCTTTTTCATTGTAATAACATGATAAATTCAATTTTTATATAAATCTATTAACACTTGTTTGTGATTTCATTGTGGGATTTCAAAATAATCAAATGCCTAATAAAAAACAAAGTGTTTACATCTTATTTTAAGATTTGGATCTTCAATTGTAACCATTCATTTTTATAGGGTTTCAAAAAAATTCAGAGTGAGGAATTGATTGATGGGTTGAGCTCAATCAATTTTGGCCACTAATTTTATAACATGTCTGTGCAATCATTGTGGATAACACACAAGTTTGATGGTACACACCATTTTGATAATTGAGAAATATAACACACAAGTGAAATTTGAAAAAAAAAAACCTTAAAAAAATTTCACTAAAATTATAAAAAATAACTTGGACCCATTTTAAATGGTACAAAAGATTATATGACATTTCTAAAAATGAAAATGGAATTAAATTTAATTATGAATTTACACCACATCTCATAAATTAACATTATTAATCCAACAATACATTAAAGTTCTATAAATTCATAAATACAACTATTTTCCTCAAAATGTTAACTTTTCAAGTTTGAAACATATTTTAGTTTAATGTTTGCTTTATCTTCACAAAATTACTCAATTTATTCCAGTGTAAGATGGACGATTACAAGAGGAAAAAGATCTGCAAAATTGAAAGATAAGGTTTGGAAGCAGTTCGCAAACCATGAAACCATATCTAACAGCAAATTACAAGAAACATAGTAGGGATGAGTCTGTAAAATTATAGATGCAATAATGGATAATATTGAAAAATAGATGAATAATTGATAATATAGAAAAATAGATGAAACTCTTGACCGTATTACCCTTGTACATGTGCGTGACCGCATCGCTACAACATCCCACCAACAAATACACATTCGGGAACCTGTTACGAACCTCAACACCGATTTCCTTCATTTTTCGTCAGAAAAGAAGACGACAATTGACGAAAAATTAACAAATAACGAAGAGAGGAATTCAGATCATACGACTTCTTGGCCTGTTCCAGAGATCGGGCGTCGCCGAAGTGGAAGAGATCATATATTCCGTCTGCGTAAACGCGAACGGGCTTCTCAGTATCTGACGGATCCGGGCAGGGGTGGGGATCGAACACGCGAGCGGGAGGTGCCCATTCATCTCAATCAAATACTTCTTCTTCTTTTGATTCGTTCTGATCAAGTGATTCGATAAATACTTCTGCTTCTTCCTCTGAATCTGTTTCAGATTCAGATTCGTGGTGGGAAAGGGATTCGTCCATGTGACTTGCAAGCCTCTTGCGGGATGCAGGGGTCGTCATTGCTTCAGCCTAAAGGCGAGACATAGATACAACCATTTATGCGGGCTTGAAGACCGCTATTCTCACAGCTCGGAATGATAATTTGACTTGTGTTTCTATTTATTTAAATCATCTGCGCATACAGATGAGATGCGATGCAGATCCATACATGCTGACCGGGGCCGGAAGGGCAGGCATTGCCCCGTTTCAATGAGTATTATGATCAAAATGCATTTTTCTGGGCTTTGCAACCTGCACCAACCACAAATTCCATGAAATTTAAACAATAATTGTGTTCAAATAACAGGCGATGTACAAGGATTCAATTGGTGTCCCTACAGGAAATCAAGTTACAAAGTGTCACCTATTTTAGTATAAATATCACTTTCGTCTAACATCAAAATCAATGATATACAATATCAATGGTATACAATAGTACAAGTGGCAATTGAAGAGAATTGTTTTCAAAGAGAAACACTCTATAACGTAATTACTATCAATCCAATCCAATCCAATCAACAAGACTCGCAAGATATAGAGATAAAAATAAAAGTTAATCATGAAGTGAGCAAACAAGAAAAAAATTGTTAGAAGTACAAGAAAAAAATTGTTAATAAGTACAATTAAGTTGCATATGTGAATGTGTAAAGATGTAAATGCTTATGGTCTGTTCATGCAAAATTATTGAATATTTTTCTGACATTATCATTTGCTAATATTATAATTTATTTTTTATTTATTTATATTAAAATGAATTACATATAAATTAATATTAAACTATTTAGATGAAATAAAATATTTGATTTTTTTAGGCTTATTAATTAAAAATTGTAATTTAAAAAGCTATATAATTAAATTTAAGTCTTAATAAATAAAATATGTAGAATGATATTGATTATTTACACCTAAATTTTTGTAAAAAATAAGATTTTGAATTGATAAAATCTTATATATTAAATGTTAATATTGCACTATCAATATGGGATAAAAGATTAGATATGAAGAATCTATTATTATGTTAAAGGAAACATTTCTATTAATTGAGAATTACAAATTTGAGAAAAACTACTTGAAAATATATATGATTTTGGGTAAATACATGAAGACAACTCTAAATAAATTTTCATTTAATTTAAGGCATGTCATGTATTTTACAAATATAGATTTTTTTAGATTTATTTCTTATTGAAAATGCTTATGTCTAATCAAGTGAGGTTTGATAAAGTTGAAGGTAATATTGATAAGAAATCCATTTTCATTTTAACTTGTGCCATTCACAATTACGTTACTCTTAAATTTATGCTTTTAAGTAATTCAAGCATAAATTTATGCTTTTAAGTAATTCAAGCATGAAGAGTCATAGAGTGCTAAACCATTGGAACCGAGATAAAAGTTACTATTATGGTGGATAGATGTCCACCAGAAATAAATCGATCCTTGACATGGGAAACTTGAATATTTCTTCTCTTAGTTCTTTTGATGTGCTTATTGCCATATAGTAGTTGTAAGCACATCAAGTTAAAATTGATTGCTAAAACAAGACTTTTTGGTTGCATTATTGAAGATGGAAACTCAAATACAGTGAGAGACATTGAAAAAGAATCTATATTAAATAGATTCCATCACTGCAACTAGAAAATGTGTCTAAAAGTTGTATACAACCCACATATTAGATTAAAAAAGTACGAGGTCCCAAGTTCTAGACTATCGTACCTTAGAATATTTAAATGATGTATTATTTGTTGGACCCTTAGTTAAACTGAGAGGGGTAGGGGGCGGGGGGGGAGGTGAATCAGTTTAACACATTCATGGACTTTTAAAACTTTTCATTAAAACTTATTTACACCTTCATATCATGTCCAACTTAAAATGTGAGTAATCTTAGAATTTGAGCAGCAAGTATTAATATAATATAACAGTAGACATAATATGAGAGCAGCAGGTGTTAAGTAGAAGATATAAATCAGATTAGCACATAAACATCATGCACAGAGACACCAGATATAAGTGGAAACCCATAAAGGGAGAAAACCACATCTTATTATTGTTGTGATGCAAAGGCAAGCTCCAACTCCCTCTCACCACTATTTTTCTGCAGGCACCAACCTACAGGAGGCTCCAATCCTCAATTCTGCAAGCTATAACTTGCAAGGAAGCACCAAATCCCTTCAATTTTCTGCAGGCACCAACCTACAGGAGGCTCCAACCTCAGTCAGCTACAACTGACAGCTATCAAGCTGCAACTTGATAGGGAAGCTCCAACTTCCTCAATTTATCAAAATGAATGTTTGCTGATTTACCTCAGATATCAGCTCTGTTCTGTAGCTTCTCTTTCTGCTTTTCTTTTCTTAATCTTCTCTGCCTGTCTCTTCTATACTCTGCCTTCTCTATATTTACTCTCTCTAACCTCTCTTATGCATATCTAGTTGATATTATTTATAGATTCCCTCACATGACTATTTGTATTTCACAAGGAATTTTGAGTGAACAGTCATGACTCTTTGGCTTATGTCTTCTCATTCCTTTATCCAATCTCAATTTAAAATTGTAATGATATGTACAAATTTCCATGCTACAGTGGGATTTTTATTTTCCTTAGGATACTTGCCAATGCATCACAAACAATAAAAAATTTAATTACAACATTTACATTCACATTTTCGGTTACACACTTCAATTTCACTCAGCTTCTTTTCTGGATTTTGGCTTGACTGGATTTGTCTTTTCTGCTGCTGTTTCTCTCTCTTTCGTTCTTGTAGGCTCTCTTCTTCATTGCAATTGTATAACTATTGACCATATAACTGTCTTTTGATATCACTGCTGGGCAATTTCAATACTTTTAATTTCTGCAGTGGCAACCTTTACATGCTGAATCTTTGTCAATACACTTGTAAGGATTTGGGTCAACCTTCGACCTTTATAATAAATTTCAACCTCTGTGTAAAATACATTCAAAGTTCTTTGCCCAACCAACCCATAATTCGAATAGTTCAATATCTTGGTTCGTTCTATTAATTCAATAAGGGAGCCTTCTTGATCCTTCCTTCAGGTTCAATTATCGAATTCATAGAATTAGATTAAGAAATGTGTTGACGGGCTTAGTACCAACTGATATAATAGACAACCCTCATGTGACCCAATACCTTTGATATTTAAATAAACCCGACAGTTATTATTTCATTTCGGGGGCTTCCTTCACACCTCATAACTAAATGTTCGAACCTTATAACTATGACCCCAAAGATTAATAAATCTGCAAATCTTAATAATAATCAACACATTCGTATGCATGGGCCCCACCATACAATCTACGGAATCAATCAAATACACACGCCCGTACCTTAAGTTAACCTTTGCGCATCTTCCCAATATGATCACCGTCAGATCGCTTTCCTCCAGCTCGACGGCTTGTGTCAATATCGCACCGAGTCTTTGGTCGATGGTTAATGCACGATGGCGCGCAGTGGAAGCGGTTTTTCAACCTCGCCCCATGCCACGTGTCGAACTTTCTATGGAATCGCTCCCGAATGGGGAAAACCGCTTGCTCCACAAAAGCAGTGCGATGTAAACCGGAAACCGCCGTCACTGTTCACTCCAAACCACACTCACTGTTCCTCTCGGTCACGGTTCCGCTTCTCCACTCCAGGTTCCACTCAGCTTTCGCTGCAAGGTTCCGCCTATTCTATTGGAAGAGGTTCTCCTCTTCATGCAGTCACGGTGTTTCTTCACATTACAGCCTCGTTCCTCGGCGTTCCTTTCATCCATCTACTCCGACGCATAGCTTCACCATACATAACCCTTGCGGCTATGTTTTACAGTGCTCACAAGCATTGGATAATTAACCACAGTTCCACAATAACTTCAATCGATCCAGACGGACATGATCAATCACCGGGCTCTTGATTGCTATAGAATTCGATACTCTCATCAAGAACACACGGGATTATTCATATCGATAACCCAACAATCCTCCACACATAAATTCATTCAGAACATTTTCCATACAATTATTACTGTGCCATCACCTGATTTCACAGTTTCCTTTGCGGGTTCACTGTGTTATGACTGTAATTTCCTTAGTATATATATAACCTCACACTATACTCACAATAAATCCATGTGAGATAAATGTAATTTCACATGGGAGCCATTTTATACTTAGAATTAAATTCTCACCATACCCAGCCCATCTTCAGAACATAAAGATACCCACTCTTGCTGTGAATAGTTTTCTGCTTCTTTGCTATCCTCTGCTCCTTGACTGATGCTTCTCCTTACTTCTCTTTTTGCTATCTCCTTTGCCTTTCTTTTGCTATCTCTCTTTGTCTCTGTTTCCTCTCATGTCTCTGCTGCCTTTTTTCCCCTTGAATGATGTTTCAGGTGCTCCTCCTTTGTCATCTCCTTTTCCATCAATGACAACAATTCCAATAGTCTCCCCCTTTCGCATTGATGGCAACACATCCACTAATAATCCAATGCTTCCTCTGCCTATTTGCTTTTTCTCCCCCTTTGACATCAATGGCAAAGGGTTTCACATTTCCTAGTTTGCTTTCTGCATTTCCTCTCTCTGAGATCTTCTGACTTTGTACCCTGCTGCTCCAAACTTTGGATTAAATCTAAAATTATGATCCTTTAGCCTTTTCATTGACTCCTGTATGCTGGATGTATTCTTTCCATAAGCCTTTGATCCTAAGGACCTATTTCATGGTTTCCTTGTTGGCTGATCTCCCCCTGGAATGATATTTTCATTTATGTTCTCCCCCTGAAACTGTGCTTTCTCTTTATATCAGAGAGTAGCATCTACAGATACTACCCCTAGTCTGTCTATAAACTCATTAAGTGATTATCTAGCAGGGGTTTTGGTAAATATATCTGTTGTATGTTCTTTTGTTGGCACATACTCCAGCTTCACTACCTTCTGAGCTACTTGTTCTCAGAGAAAATGATACTTGATTGGGATATGTTTAGTTTTTGAATGAAGCATAGGATTTTTTGATATGCTTATAGCACTTGTATTATCACATTTGATAGAGACAGGTCCATCAATGCTTACCTTCATGTCTTGGAGGGTTTGCTTCATCCACATGACTTGTGTACCACATCTGCTTCAGCTGTATAATATATGTTACCCTTCTGTTGCAGATAGAGATAGATGTTTGTTTCTTGCTTAACCATGCCACCAGACTTTCTCCTAAATAGAAAGCACCTCCACTTGTGCTTTTCCTGTCATCTACACAACTGGCCCAATCTGCATCTGTGTATGCTGTCAAAGTGAATTTTTTTCCTTTAGGATACCAAAGCCCATACAGTGCTGTTCCTTGTAGATATCTGAATATTCTTTTTACTGCAAGAAGGTGATTTTGTTTAGGTGTTGCTTGATATCTAGCCACTAGTCCTACTGCTAGCATGATGTCTGGTCTTGATGCAGTCAGATACAACAGACTTCCTATCATGGATCTGTAGAGTTTTTGATCTATATCAACAGACCCATCATCAGCACACAGCTTACATCCCGTGATCATGGGAGTTGACACAGGTTTGCAGTCCTCCATTTTGAACTTTTTCAACACTTCTTTTAAGTATTTTTTCTGTGAGATGAATGTGCCTGTGTTCTTTTGCTGAATTTGAAGTCCTAAGTAGAAACTGAGTTCTCCAATCATGGACATCTCAAACTTTGACTTAATCTCCTCAGCAAACCCTTTTGCAAGTTCATCTCTGTTGCTTCCAAACATAATGTCATCAACATATACTACAACAATCAGGAGTTCATTTTCATGGGCTTTTACGTATAGATTGTTGTCTACTCTACCTCTCTTAAAGCCTTGTTTTTGCAAATATTTATCTAGTCTTGAGTACCAAGCACGAGGAGCCTGTTTCAGTCCATAAAGAGCCTTTTTTAGTCTGCATACATAGTCTTCTTTGTCTGTTAATGAGAAGCCTTTTGGTTGTTCCATGTAGACTTCTTCTTCTAAGTCTCCATTCAGAAATGCAGATTTTACATCCATTTGATATACTTTGAAGTTTTGGTAGCAAGCAAAGGCCAGAAACATTCTGATGGCTTCCATTCTGGCAACAGGGGCAAATGTTTCATCATAATCAAGTCCTTCGATTTGTGAATATCCCTTGCAGACCAGTCTGGCTTTATTCCTGATTACTTGTCCTTGCTCATTCATTTTATTTTTGAATACCCATTTTGAGCCTATGACATTTTTCTCAGTGGGTCTAGGAACTAATTCCCATGTATTTTTTTTCTCAATTTGGTCCAATTCTTCATTCATAGCATTTACCCAAGACTTGTCCTTGCTAGCTTCTTCAAATTTCTTTGGCTCTATTTGTGACAACATGGCTATGTATACCTCTTTAGTTTGTTCTGTTAGTTGCCTTCTTGTTTGGACCCCTACTCTCTTGTCTCCAATGATCTGATCTTCAGGATGGTTTTTCTGAGTATATCTTGAGGGAGCTTTAGAACTCAGCTCTGTATCTTCTGTTGTCTTGCTTGTTTCCTCATCACCTTGGTTTTCTTCTTCATGGTTGTCTGATGGACTGCAGCAGTCTGTATCTCTTGTATTGTTTGGAAGTTCTTCATCAAATCTCACATCAATGCTTTCTACTATTTTCTGAAGAGTCTTGTTGTAGCACCTGTACCCTTTACTTTTGGATGCATATCCTAGAAATATCCCTTCATCTGCTCTTGCATCAAATTTTCCAAGATTTTCATCATTATTCTTTATGTAACACTTGCTTCCAAAGATTCTAAAATGTTTGATTGAAGTTGGTTTCCCATGCCAAAGTTCATAGGGAGTCTTGTCACTGCTTGGCCTTAAGTGAGCTTTATTAAGGATATGCACCGCTGTGTGTACTGCTTCTGCCCAGAAGGTCTGAGCAATATTACTTTCATGCATCATGGCTCTGGCTGTTTGCTGTACAGACTTGTTTTGTCTCTCTGCTACTCCATTTTGTTGAGGTGTTCCTGCAATAGTAAATTGTTTCTTTATCCCATGTTCATTGCATAGATCTGCAAAGTCGTAATCTGTGAATTCACCTCCTCTGTCCGATCTAATGCATTTTAGCTTGCATCCTGTTTGATTTTTAGCTAATGCTTTGAATATTTTGAATTTGTCCAGAGCTTCCGATTTATTCTTGAGAAATGAAACCCATGTCATTCTGGAGAAATCATCGATTATTAGCATGAAGTAGGATTCTCCACTTGGTGTTTTAGTTCTTGCAGGTCCACACAGATCCATGTGCACAAGCTGGAGTGGTCTACTTGTTGATAACTCATCTTTGGCCTTAAATGATGTATGGGTCTGTTTACCCAATTGACAAGATTTGCATATGGTATTAGAAGGCCTTTTTATTTCTGGCATGTCTCTGACAACTTTCTTCTTGCTTAGTCTGATGATGTGATCGAAGCTAAGATGTCCCAATCTTTTATGCCATAACCATGACTCCTCAAGTTTGCTAAGATGACATGCTTCATCTTCCTCTTTCACAATGTAAACATTACTCTATGTTCAAACTCCTTTGAGCACAGTCTTACCTGTGGTGCTTGATCTGACTTCACAATCTTGTGCTCTAAAAAGAACTTCACAGCCTTTGTCACACATTTGACTGACACTTAGCAAATTTGCTTTTAGCCCATCTACAAATAATACATCTTGGGCCTTTCCTTTGCCATTGTCTATGCTGACTGAGCCTTTTCCTTTTATTTTTCCTGGTTTATCATTGCCAAAGGTAACATTGCCAGATTTCCTTTCATCAAGAGTTATAAACTTGCTTCTGTCTCCAGTCATGTGTTTTGAGCAGCCACTATCCAAATGCCACTGGCTTTTCAGGTCTTGAGCAATTAGAGCCAAGTCACATTTATTCTCCTTCTTTTTCCACTGGAGGCATCCTTTTGTTTGGTAATTTTTGTGAGATGATGAATCACATCCTTTCAGAGGACATTTGGAAGGCATATATCCAACTTGATTGCATATACAACATTTGATCATAGTTTTTGCAGAATTGTGAGTATGAACAAAATTTCTTTGATTCATAAACCTCCTTGAGGTGTTGAACATCAGTCTTTGGCCATACTTTCTACACTCAATGATTTTATGGCCAAATTCCTTACAATAAAAACAATAACCATAAAAACTATTTGCATACCTGATGTAAGGTTGTCTTTTCCATTTGTTTGCTTGAGACAGTCTCTTCAATGTTTGCATCTTTTGCTGGTTTGAATTACTCCTCCTTGCATGACAATATGTAGCAATGTGTCCCAGCTTGTGGTAGACATAACAGGTGGCATTCTTCATAGGAGGGAAGAATCTCCTTTGATGGTTTCCAAATTTTACATACTCAGGGGTCTTGGTATTTATTACATTCTTTGCTACTAGTGGTTTCTTCTGATCTCTGTCTTCCTTATTATAGGTTTCTTCTTTTGTAGGAATTGTTTGAGCTGCTTCATCATTCTTCTTTTCTTTTACAAAAATAATCTCTCTGTCAACCTTTTATTTACCTTTATTTGATTCTCCTTCATAGCCTATTCCAGTTTTTATCATAGGCGATCTTTGAGCAACCAAAATTTCATTCAACTTACTAGAGCTTGTTGTTTGAGAAGAGTTTATAACCAATTTCCTTTGAGCATTTTCTAATTTCTTCCTGAGACATACTACTTCTTCTTCCAACTTTTCTTGTTCCTGAGTTTTTTCTTTGATTTTCTTAAGTAACATGTCCTCTATCTTCTTGGCTTCTTCAAGCTCTATCTTTAGCTGCATCAGGACTTCTGAATTATGTTCTTCTCGTACATACTTGAGGAGAATGTCCTTTTGTTTTCTGCATTTCAGCTTGAGTCTATCAATCTCTTCCAGAGCACTTCTTAGCTCCCCCTCAAGGTCGACTTCACCTTATTCTTCTTCATCTTCTAGTAGGAGACCTTCAAGTTCTTCTATGGCCATCAATAAAAATTTAGAGGTTCCTTCTTCGCTTGAAGGTTCATCTGAGTCTTTAGATGCAATGTTGTCTTGTTGAGCATAGAAGGATTTTCTGTTGAACTTCTTTCTTTTCTGCCAGTTTTTTGATGCATTTTTCTCTATTTCTTGAGCCTTATTCCTTACTTTCTTGTGAGGAAACTTAGCATCATAGTGTCCCACTCTTCCACAGTTAAATAATTTGAAAGAAAGTTTACCTTTGTATTTACCTGAGCCTTTATCCAATTTCTTGACAAAATTTGCCTCTTCTTCATCCAAGCAAGAGCATATGTCTTCCTCTTCTTCTTTCTTATTTTCTATTTTAAAGGCTGCCTCCCTCGTACTTAGCTTCTTCTGTTGGAGCCTCATCTCGTATGCTGTTAAATTTCGAAGTAGCTAGTTCATGGTCAAGGTCTCCCAATCAGTTGTTTCTTCTATTGCAGACACCTTGGGATTAAACCTGGATGGAAGAGATATTAGAATATTTTGCACAATTATACTTTCTGGCATGGTTTCTCCAAGAGATTTCATATTGTTAACAATTTCTGCAACTTTTAGGAAGAAACTGTCAATGTCTTCATCATCATTCATTTTAAGTTCTCAAACTAGGCTCTATAGACTTGAAGTTTGGCTGTCTTTAATTTCTTGTCTCCTTCATGGATGTTCTCCAGAGTATCCCACATATCTTTGGCAGTGTCTTTGTGCATTACTTTGATAAACTCTGCTTCACACAATCCATTCAAGATGGCATTCATGGCTTTTGCGTTAGCTACAAAATCTTGTTTGGATTCTTTCTCTGAGTCAGTTGCCTTTGGGGCATATCCTAATTCCACAACACCCCAAACTTCTATTCCTAGAGACATTATGTATGTCCTCATCCTGATTTTCCAGAAGGCATAATTTACACCTGTAAAGAAAGGGGCTTTATTGGTTGAGCATCCTTCTTTACTAGCCATTCTGAGAACCTAGAATCTCCTTTCAATTCTTAAAATAGTACAAAGGAACCTACTCTGATACCAATTGTTGGACCCTTAGTTAAACTGAGAGGGGGGGGGGGGAGTGAATTATTTTAACACATTCATGGACTTTTAAAACTTTTCATTAAAACTACACCTTCATATCATGCCTAACTTAATATGTGAGTAATCTTAGAATGTGAGCAGCAAGTATTAATATAATATAACAGTAGACTTAATATGAGAGTAGCAGGTGTTAAGCAGAAGATATAAATCAGATCAACACATAAACATCATGCACATAGACACCAGATATAAGTGGAAACCCATAAAGGGAGAAAACCACATCTTATTATTGTTATGATGCAAAGGCAAGCTCCAACTCCCACCTCTCACCCCATGCCATTTCACCCAGGCACCAACCTACAGGGAGGCTCCAATCCTCAGTGCCAAGCTACAACTTGCAAGGAAGCACCAACTCCTTAATTTTATCAGGCACCAACCTACAGGAGGCTCCAACCTCAGTCAGCTACAAATGACAGCTATCAAGCTGCAACTTGATAGGGAAGCTCCAACTTCCTCAATTTATCAAACTGAATGTTTGCTGATTTACCTTAGATATCAGCTCTATTCTGTAGCTTCTCTTTCTGCTTTTCTTTTCTTAATCTTCTTTGCCTGTCTCTTTTATACTCTGCCTTCTCTATATTTACTCTCTCTCTGACTTCTCTTATGCATATCCATTTGATATTATTTATAGAGTTCCTCACATGACTGTTTGTATTTCACAAGGAATTTTGAGTGAACAGTCATGACTCTTTGGCTTCTGTCTTCTCATTCCTTTATCCAACTCAATTTAAAATTATAATGATATGTACAATCTTCCCAATATGATCACCGTCAGATCGCTTCCCTCCAGATTGATGGCTTGTGTCAATATCGCACCGAGTCTTTGGTCGATGGTTAATGCACGATGGCGTGTAGTGGAAGCGGTTTTTCAACCTCGCCCCATGCCACGTGTCGAGCTTTCTATGGAATCGCTCGCGAATGGGGAAAAACGCTTGCTCCACAAAAGCGGTGCGATGTAAAATGGAAACCGCCATCACTGTTCACTCCAAACCACGCTCACTGTTCCTCTTGGTCACGGTTCCGCTTCTCCACTCCAGGTTCCACTCAGCTTCCGCTACAAGGTTCCGCCTGTTCTATTGGTAGAGGTTCTCCTCTTCGCACAGTCACGGTGTTTCTTCACATTACAGCCTCGTTCCTCGGCGTTCCTTTCATCCATCTACTCCGACACATAGCTCCGCCATATATAACCCTTGCGGCTATGTTTTACAGTGCTCACAAGCATTGGATAATTAACCACAGTTCCACAATAACTTCAATCGATCCAAACAGACATGATCAATCACTGGGTTCTTAATTGCTATAGAATTCGATACTCTCATCAAGAACACACAGGATTATTCATATTGATAACCCAACAATCCTCCACACAGAAATTCATTCAGAGCATTTCCCATACAACTATTACTGTGCCATCACCTGATTTCACAGTTTCCTTTGTGGGTTCACTGTGTTATGACTGTAATTTCCTTAGTATATATATAACCTCACACACTATACTCCACAGTAAATCCATGTACAGAGTTAATCATAATTTCACATAGGAGCCATTTATACTTCGAATTACAGAGTCTCACCATACCCATGCAATGTTGAACATTTAAAGATACCCACTCTGCACCTTGAATAGTTTTCTGCTTCTTTGCTATCCTCTGCTCCTTGACTGATGCTTCTCCTTACTTCTCTTTTTGCTATCTCCTTTGCCTTTATTTTGCTATCTCTCTTTGTCTCTGTTTCCTCTGATGTCTCTGCTGCCTTTCTGCCCCTTGAATGATGTTTCAGGTGCTCCTCATTTGTCATCTCCTTTGCCATCAATGACAATAATTCCAACATTATTGATGAAGTGCCAAGACTCCCTCCAAAGTTGAAGTTTTATTCAATTCTATCCTTCTTACTAGGTTGTTCCAATCTCTAAAGTGTGTCTATATGGAGAACAATGGTGATACTTGTGGAAAAACATGATGTAACTTTGAGGATATGCATCAACTACATGAAGCTAAACAAAATCAAAATAAAAGTAAAGTATCCATTACATCAAAAAATAACATTTTTTACTAAATAAGAGCAAAGTTCTATTGGATGATTCTATTGAGGATTAATTATTGTCCAATCAGAATTATGAATGAATACATTCATGATACAAGCACTTGGAAAAGAAAAGTTTGAAAAATTCAAAATGATTATTGGGTCCATTAACACCCCTTTCGATTAAGAGGGAATGTTACACGATTTGTAGAAATTATTTTATGAATATGTAAATATGAAAATATGAAACCTTAGAATAGGAAGAGACATAGGACCTTGGAGGTTGAAACCTAAGGCCATAACATCATCATATATATATATATATATATATATATATATATATATATAAGTGAGTGCTTGGTTAATGGAAATGCATTCAAGGTTTTGGGAATTACCTCACCTATCTTAGCAGGTATGACCACTATAACTTTTGTGATGGTGCTGTTTAGTCTTACCAATGTAGCAACTACATTCATGTTCCTCATGAGTAATGTTTTCATTAGGTACTTATATGACCCTATGATTACTTTTCTAGATTATATTCTTATTTTTTGATCAATGAAGAAGATCATGATGAAAACTTGTGAATGGTTTTGTAGATACTAAAATAGCACAAGTTATATGAAAATGTAATAAAATGTGAAAATAACTCATTATTTTGTCATGAACATGTTCCTAGACTAGATGGAAGGTGCAAGAGAAGGAAAGTGGGAATGATCAATGAAAATGCATTCTCACCCATAACATTTGTGATGGTATAAGGCCCACATATGAGTGGTCCAATCTACCATGTGGATGCTTGGATTTCTGCATGTGCAAGATATGCACATTCATATTTTTGGCCACCTTTCTTTTCCCACATTTTTGGGGGTGGAAGATATAAATTTAGTTAGCTTGTTTTCCATGGAGTTTCAAAATTGCAAATAGCAGGAAACCCTAAGGTGGTCATTAACTAGGGTAATGACAATTAATTTTCAAGTGGTCCATCTTCAATGTATACTGAATCTAGTTTGCAAGAATATCCGAGGCTTCGAATGAACCGCCTTCACTCACATTTTCCCATAGTAGAATATAACAATAGATGTGCTCTCAAAGTAATCCCTCTATCTCATTGATGGATCACTGATGTCTCATGGATTTGATGTTGTTTAGGTGATAGACTCACTTGTCTTTTCATTTTTAATTATTAGCCCTTTTCTTCTTTTATTACATTTGTATTTTTATTGACACTGTAATGTTCAGAGTATGTGAGTGGATCTAGTGATGGAAAATGGACTAGAGTCTCCTTTAAGCTAATGATAAGGGTATCTATGATACAAATAATAGTGATATATGAGTCCCTTTCAGATAAGATATCATAATTGTTGATATTTTCTCCTTACTCCCTCCAGGGAGAGTTTCATGTATATTCTCTTTTTGGAATATACTGACTTTCACCTTTGCAATAAAAAACAAAGAAATTGTGGATATGATTTTACTAGAGGAGAATAAGAAAGAGGGACCATAGGAATTTAAATCCTCAATTGCTAATTGTTAGACTTATAATTCATCTCTCTAAATAAATCTCTCCACCTCCTTTGACTTATCAAAGCAATCAATTATTGGGAAAGTACCCTCACATAGTTGTGGAAGAATTGACTATGTACATCATTATGGAGATTGGAAGAATCTTACATCCATTTAGTCACAAATTTTTTTTTTTTTTACTGAAACGGTTATGTATTATTTATTGAAGAAATCTGGCTGGGTCGAGGCCATGTCAACCAACATTACATGATAGCTAGCCAGCTTCCTGATACAAGTAAAACAACATTTCATGGAATGCAAGTTTGGAGGGGGCTTTTGTCATTTATGCTGAGATCACTTGGCGAGAGTAGACATCCTTTGTTTTCCATAATGTTTGCTTCCTTGTTCGAGCCTCTGAGAATGTGGAAGAATTGGTAGGAGGTGAATTCAAGCAACAAGAGCTTAAATCTTCATAGTGCCTTATTGAGGACTGCATTATTGAACTAATCATCCGAATTAAGCTTCTTGATCAGGATATCTTAGTCACCGAAGGCTTGAAAGTCTTTGATGCCTCTCTCTCGGGAAATGTGGAAGGCTTTTAGCAGGCCTAGGATTTCTGCCTAATTTTTTGTTCGCTATCCAAGGCCCCAACAGAAACTGTCTCTTCTTATGCCGTCCGAGGAGTAGAGCACACCACCTGCGCCAACTGCCCCGGGGTTTCCTTTGGATGCACCCTCGAAGAAGATCGTTGTTTTGCTCTGCTTTCTCCATCACACCTGAAATACTTTGTCCGAGTCCCTTAAGCGGCATCCAAGAAAGTTGAAAGGGCTGACCAAGGTTTGTTTTCTATCTCGATAAGCAAGAGTTCCCATCCATTTATTTTCTTCAGGGAGGAGCAAGTTGTCAGATTTTTGGGGTTGCTGCATCACGGATTCAAGAAGAAGAGTTTTGGCTTTGGTTGCAACCATTGCAGGAGGCCAATAAGAATTTTTGACGATCTGCTCATTTCGAGCAAGCCAGATTTTGTAGTAGGCATATTTGGGGATGGATAGCCAGACACGAGACCAAAGTGACTTGCTGGGGGTATCGTGAGGGTAGCGTTGACTCCAAGTTGAGAAAAGGTCAACCACAGAGACGTGGTTTGGAACAGAGACCTGGAGGCCATGAAGGATAAAACTCCACACCTCTTTGGAAAATGAGCAGTCCAAAAAGAGATGATCCGATGTTTCGATGGCATTCCTGTAGAGCGCACACCTGTGAGGGCCAAAAATTCTTCTTTTAACCGTATTTTCCCCTGTCAGAACCTTTTTATGCCTAAGGACCCAGAAAAAAATTAATTTAGGGAGTCTGAATGGATCCCACACCTGTTTCCAAAACTTAGCAGGCTGATTCCTTTCTTTCTGTGTTTGGAGAAGCCTATAACCATGCGCAATGATGTAGTTGCTGAAATTTCCCCAACCCCAACGATCAACTGCATTCTTATGCACCGACACGAGGTCGATTAACATGTTTCTCAGTGTTTTCTGTTGATTATGCAGGTACTCCAGAATTTTGGGGAAGTCCTAGGACTGCCAATTCCCCTTTTCGTCCGAGGTTGAGATCTCATCGACTCTGTGGATACCATGTTAGATCAGCCATTCACGAAGTTCTATGATTTGTGTAGATTTCTGAGTGGCGCGTGGCTCATAATGCTGTCGTCCCAGAGCTTAGTGTTCTTACCGTTTCCAGGAATGTGATAGAGGCTTTCCTTGAAGAAGTCTATACCTCTGCGGCATAGATTCCACACCAGAGTGCCGTTCAGAGTGTTGTCTACCTGCAAGAGCCTTAGTGGGACGCCTTTTGCGTATTTTCCTTTGAGGATTTTGCTGACTGGATGCTTTGGATCAGCATACATTTTCCATATATTTTTGCAGCCCATTTTGGCATGGGAGGGATCGCGAATTTGGAGGCCACCATCGACAGTTTGACATTTCACTATAGCCCAATTGACCAACTGAAATTTCCATTGGTTTCCTTTTCCTCCATGCCAGAGGAAGTCGCACAATAATTTGGAGATCTATTCTATGATGTTTTTAGGTGCCAGAAGAAAGGAGGCTTGGTAGATGGGAAGAGCAGACAACATTGCTTTGATGAGTATTATTTTCCCCCCTTTGATGAGCCATTGACCTCCCCAGGAGGAAATTTTAGCTTTGATTTTGCTAATGACATTGACCCACAAAGATATTTTATTAACTCCGAGAGTTAGGGGAAATCCCAGATACTTGATTTTTTCCCAGTGGGCATAGCCAACAAGCCAAGATGCTGTGCAATGCGATGAAGGTCATGCTGATCGACGTTCCACCCGAATACAATGATTTTTCTGTCATTGATTAGTGCACCAGAGACCCTGAAATAACTGTGGAGGATAGAGTTGAAGGCGTTTTCAATTCTAATAGAGGTGTCTCTGAGAAGAAGAGAGTCATCTGTGAAAAGGGCATGATTTACGGGCTCCAAACCATTCGAAATTCTTATACCAGGAAGAACCCCTGCATTCTTCTCCACTGCTAATTTTTTGCTAAGAGTGTCTTCCATAAAAATGTACATAAATGGGGAAAGAGGGCAACCTTGCCTCAATCCCCTCTGAGCTTGAAAGTAGGATACAGGGCGCCCATTGACGAGCGGGGAAATCCATGGCTTGTTAGTGCAGGCTTTGATTAAGTCAACAAACTTAGGGCAGAAGCCAAAGGAGAGGAGGAATCTGTAGAGGAAGGATAGATTGACCCTGTCAAAGGCGTTTACCATGTCGAGCTTGATTAACATCCCCTTCTCTTTCTGCTGCTGGCTGGAGTGTATTGCTTCTTGCACCTGAATTACATTGTCCAGGATGTGCCTGCCTTTGACAAACCCTCCTTGTGGGATGGAGATAAGGTTCCCAAGCAGGGGTTTGATTCTGTTGGCAAGGAGCTTAGCAAGGATTTTGTAAGAGGCGTTGCAGAGGTAGATGGGTCTGAATTTTCCAAAGGATCCAAGATTCACTTCTTTCTGGATTAAGGCCAGGAAGGTTGAGTTGACATCTCCCCCCACCTTTGCTTTACTCAAAAAACCTTTTATCATTTTCAGCAAGCCAACTTTGATTATGTCCCAACAAATTTTGTAGAAGTGGATTGTGAATCCATCGGGACCAGGGGTCTTATCAAGTTCCATAGACCAGATGACTTTGATTATTTCCTCTTCCATGAAAGGTTTCATGAGAGCAGAGTTGTCTTCTATACTGACAAGGGAAGGAATGTGGGAGAGGAAATCAGATGTGTCCTCTTTGTTGCCAACTCTCACTGGACCGTAGAGGTTCTTGAAATGGTTCTATGCTGCAGATTTTATTTGATCAAACCCTTTGTAGACCTGCCCATCAACAATTGTTATTTCCATGATGTGGTTGCGGGAGAGGCGAGATCTAAATTGACGATAGAAGAAGGAAGTGTTCCGATCCCCTGCCTTAAGCCACAAACTATGAGATTTAATTCTCCAGTATTCGTCTTCCATTCAGAAGGAGCGATAGGAGTTGCTTTGGGCAAGTTTCTCCTTCTCAAGCTCCGCAGAGGTGATGTATTTTTCTTCCATGTCCATTTGCAGGACCTCCAGCAGCTGGACCACTTCTATTCTCTGACTGGTTGGGGTTTTAGTGGGATTTCTTATCCATTCTTTCAGGGCTTTCTTTGTGGCCTTTAATTTTTGCTCCCACACATAATTTTGGGATCCTGTGATAGGTTTGGCCCAAGCTAATCAGATAATGTCGAAAAACCCTTCTCTTTCAATCCAAAGAGGACTGAACCGGAAATGGATTGGGCCCAGGTTTTCTTCTTCTTCCAAAAGGAGTTGAATGGGCTTGTGATCTGAGGTCAATTTGGGGAGTATTTTGGTGGATATTAACCTCTTTTCCATCAGTAACGTTTCTTGAACTAGGAACCTATCCAAGCGGGCAGAAATGTGCTCATCCCCAATTCTGTTGTTGGACCAAGTGTAAAGTCCCCTCATGGGGTTGAAATCCAGCAGGTCCCACTGTTGGATGAGGTCTTCAACCAAGGGTAGCATTTGATCCCTGTTGCTATTGCCACCTCTCTTTTCTTTTGAGTTTAAAACTATGTTTAAATCTCTGGCCAAAATGATATTCTTGGGGGAGTGGAGTTCTAAAAAAGCAGAGAGGGAATTCCAATATTCTCTCTTTTCAGCATAGAGCACCGAAACATAAACATTAAATAGGGAAAAGGTTAACTTACTTGTGTGGTGCCTTAGTTTGGTGAAGATCCAGTGTCAGGTCTCGTGGAAGTTGTTCAGGTGGAAGTGGTCTTCAGACCACAGAGTAGAAATTCCACCTGAGGAGCCCCTTGAGCTTACTGCCTTGCCAACATTTTTCTTCCGTTTTGCCTTGTCGATGTCGAGAAGGGTGTGCCCTTCGATTTTAGTCTCTTGGAGCATGAGGATGTCTAGAGGGTTCATTTTCAGGAGTTCTTTGATGACTTCAATTTTCGATGGGTTTCCCAAGCCTTTGCAATTCCAAGAGACTAGACACATTATTTACCAATGGAGAGGTTGAGAACTCCTCCCTTGGGAGGCCTTGTTCTGGTGTTTCTCCCAATAGAAATCTCGATTCTGGGTTGGATTCCTTGCATTTTTTGCCTTTTTTCCTCTTCTTCCCTAGATTCTTTATGAGATTTCATTCCAGCTCTTTTCAAGGGCCTCTCAAAGGTCTCATCCTCTGAGGAGTAGGGATTTTCTATTGACTTCTTTCTGATTATTTCTATGTATGAAGGATGGGAGGGGAAGCCTTGGGATGCTCCGAAATGTGCTCAGCCTTGGGAGGGTCCATTTTCAGGAGGTCTTTGAACTAGGAACTTGTCCAGGCGAGCAAAAATGTGCTCATCCCCAATTTTGTTGTTGAACCAAGTGTAAAGTCCTCTCATGGGGTTGAAATCCAGCAGGTCCCACTGTTGGATGAGGTCTTCAACCAAGGGTAGCATTTGATCCCTGTTGCTGTTTCCACCTCTCTTTTCTTTTGAGTTCAAAACTATGTTTAAATCTCTGGCCAAAATGATATTCTTGGGGGAGTGGAGTTCTAAAAAGGCAGAGAGGGAATTCCAATATTCTCTCTTTTCAGCATAGAGCACCGAAACATAAACATTGAATAGGGAAAAGGTTAACTTACTTGTGTGGTGCCTTAGTTCGGTGAAGATCCATTGTGTTGTGGTCCTGTGTTTTGATAGATTGACTTACCAAAAGACAAGGCAACATCATAACCAATATTTAGAGTTCCAGGATTTAGTCCTCCTGTGCTCAAAGAGGGATCTCTCAAATGTTTTGCAAAGGTTTATCTTGTTTGCTTTTAAGTATTGATTATAGACTAGTTATTAAGTGCAAGTGTTTGTTTTTTTGTTTGGTTGAATTGGCATGGAAGAACATGAAAGGTCTAAGTGGTATAGATGGAAAGGAGAAGTGTCAGATTGATTGGGCAATGGAGTCAAGAAGAGGTTTATGACAAACTCATCAATGGATATGGGATATCAAAGGGAAAATCTAACTTGGCCACAGGATCCTTTAGTTTTGTGAATGAGATGGACATTAATGATTTGGAAAGAGAAAATGAATTCTCAACAAAGGGAACTTAAAAAGCATAAATTGAACAATAAAGAGGTATTTGATAGACAGGGGTAACCATGAATTCTACAAACCACACTTTAAGCAAATAATGACTTCAAGACAACTTTTAAAATGAAATCTAAGATTCGGGAGCACATCCTATTTCCTCAAATATTTTATTTCAAATGACTTAGAAAAGATAAAAGATTCACTGATAATTGCAGTCATAGAAGAGGGAACACCTAACACATCTATGATCACAACTAAAAAGACCTTTAAAACAATTGTTCAACCAGGGACAAAGGGCATGATAAAAAAAAACCTCCTTGGCCACCTACAAACAATGGTACTTCAAAGGGAGACTTCAAAAACAGTTTTCAAGTGGCAGCAGACAAGCAGGGAAAACCATAAATCATGCTGAAACCAACTATTTGAACTATTAGAGAAATAAACAAGCATGAGGACTAAAGAGAAAGATTAAAGACTCTAAAATACCTCAGCAGAAGAAAACATAAAACAGTGAAGGATAAACAGGTCTAAGGTGCTTCCAGGAGTCATTTCTTAGCCTAAACTTTTCATCCTACTGTAGTAAGCATTTATGGAACAAAATGAAAACAGGAAAAACAACAGAATGTCCAGAATACATCACCAACATCCAAGCTCATGGATCCAATGATAGAGCCTTCTCAAGAACAAGCATGTTTAAACATCATCAAGCTTCCAAGACTTCAATTTCTTCCTCAACTTCAGACAGACTATGTATTATTTCAGAGAGTTTCAGTATTACAACTGGTGACCAACCAACCAACCTCTCATCTTCTTCAGAAGTATTTATAGAAGAAATGAGGAGGTGGAAGAGTTTTAGGATTGAAATGTAATTAATTCTACACTAAATGCAACTCCTAGCCTTGAAAACCATGCAAGGCATAAGGCAGGAATGCATTGAATTACAACTCTGTTTCATTTATTCTATTTTTGCTTTTTTAGGCTTAATGGGTAAAAAGATTGAATTTAAGGCCTATTTATTTTTTACAATAACTTTACTGACAGTTTTGAAATATCTTCCCTTGTTTGAAATAACTATTCCGCTGTCTTTGGGCAAAATGTCACTGACTAGGTAATAACTATGCCTTCTTTTGATTTATTGAGGCTGCAGGTGGCACTTTGGTAGCTGAAGAGGACAAATAGCCTCTGATGTGGCAGTGGAGGCTTCTTTTGCTGATATTTTCCTCTGTTTTACCTTAAAACACCTTTGATTTGCTTTTGGTCTCTGTTTAGGCTTAATTAGCCCTAAGACTTGATCTTTAACCATCCTCGAACTGATGACTGTGCTTATATGTTTTATTAGTGGATTTTAGGCCTTTTGATTCCTTTAAACTCTGTTTAGAGCCTTTAATCTTCTGGTTATGCTCTGATCATTCAACTTGGTTGATGCTCACTGTGTTCTGTTACTTGCAGGTGCGCAGGGAGTTTTGTGGAGTTTTTGTCCGAAAAGTCGATGATCATGAATCATCGACCCTTCCAAACCATGAAATTTAACCCCCTGATCTCTTTAATTTGCATTCAGGGCTATGAGGATCGACATCCTCGCAAATAACACTGTAATTTTCCCGTGGGAGGGTTCTATCTTTGAACTTCTTTAAACCTGCACAAAAAACAGACAAACATTATTTAAATCCTGCAAAATTGGTTGGACTGCTTAGAAGGGTTCATGTGGAGGTGGTTTGGAGCTGTGCAAATGGAGGAATGTAGCAGAAAATCAGAAAAAACCCCTGGCAGATTAGCTAACTAGGTCAATGGAGGTTTGGCGCGAAAGCGAATAGGAGCCGTTAGATTAGAATAATGAACAACGGAGATCGCCCAATGAAATCGCTAGGAGAATAGATGGAGGGAAAATGACTTGGGGTTGTGATCTAATGTAGGCCGTTCGATCTCAAAGATCGATGGCTGAGATTAAATGTATAAACGACTAGGGCAAGTTAAGTGGAAAATAAAACGGGGGCGAGATTAAATCATAACCATCCGATCTTCGGAGATCGACGGCTAGGATCGGAGCGGGAGTAGCATTGCGGAGGGGGGAGCGGTTTTTAGAAAACCATTGATGGTTATCGCGTGACGTTCGAGCGGTTTTAGATTTTGGCCGAAAAAACGCAATTCCATACACCTTTTGACACGTGTATTTTGAAAACCGCCCATATCGCGCGGAACTTGTGCACTGCGGGGAGGTCCAAAAAATTACGCGAAACGGGTTTTCAGTCGTTGGATGAGAAGCTCTAGATCTGACGACGCGGATAAAACACGATGGAGGGAAAGGTGCAAGGTTAAAAGCTTTGGCGGGGTCCATGGCGTTGGCTTATTGGGTTTAATCCT
Organism: Pinus albicaulis; assembly: GCA_034641835.2. Classification (NCBI taxonomy): domain Eukaryota; kingdom Viridiplantae; phylum Streptophyta; class Pinopsida; order Pinales; family Pinaceae; genus Pinus; species Pinus albicaulis. The sequence continues at coordinate 173,526,397 of CM076584.1, forward strand.
GATCGTGGGATCTTGAAAATGAACGGTCAAGATCTGATAAAGGGGTGGAGTTATGGAATAAAGGAAAACTTGATAAGTGAACGGGCGGGTGTTTGAGTTATCGGGTTAAGTCCCGACCGTCAGATTTAAAGTACGAACGGCTAGGATTAAAAGAGGAAATGGATATATGGATGGATGAAAAGGTAAAGCGGGATGGATGAAAGGATGAATGGGGCCCGATGGCCGTTGATCTGCAGAGATCAACGATCCATATTCATTTTAAAATTTAAACATCGGGGAAACAAAAATACAAAGAAATCGGATTTTGGAAAGGGTTTTAAGGCCTTTTAAGCACCCAACTGCGGGGCTTCGGCCACATTAGGTGGTGGGCTAAAGGTAATAAGCCCTTAGGGGCTTAATGCCTTTGTAAATGCAAAAAGACTGTTTTCAGGCCCAAAATAGTGATTTTTAAGCCAAAATGGGGGTTCCGATAGGTTAGAGGGAGGATTTTTAAACCAAAAAAAGGGAGATATAAAGTTTAAAAAAGGATTTAGGATGTTTTGAAGGTCAAATGAAGGATTTTTGAGGGATTTTGTGAGGGGAAAAAATGGGTGAAAGTGGATTTGTTTATGAGTGAATGGAGGAGTGAAAATGATGGAAAATGGGGTTTCATAAGCAGTTTTCTTTGGTAAACAACAAGGTTTTTTAGGTTTAAAAGGGAAACAACAGTGAAGATTAACTCAAACAGTAATAATCATCATAAAAACTTCAAAAGATGATAAGTTTTCAAAGGGAACTATCTCTTGAAGTTTTGAAGACAAAGTCTAGCCACCTCTTGGTATAACAAAATTTATAAGTGGCTAACAGTGGCTCCACTTGGGGAAGACAGCTAATTCTTTAGGTGTCTAGGACCTCAGCTGTAAATCTCTGGCTTTCATTAAATCAGTGCCTTAATCCATTGGGCAACAACCTTTCTTTTCTTTTGGCTGACCTTCTTTAGATCTAGTGATCTCTGCAGCAATCTGAAACAATGGAATTCTATCAAAACAACATCTCTACCTACCCATTCCTAATGATACTAACATTTTTTCTTCTTTCAGAGTGCATTTGGACTAGCAGAATCTCTTCATCAACATTTTATTCTTTTGAAAAAACAGGAAACTAATCTATTTCTACTCTTATTTCTCCATGAGTTCAGATTAAGCAGTTGAACTCATAAGTTTCTCTACCTAACTACTATATGTTAGGATTAGACTGTCTGACAGACCTTTATTCTCTACATTATAAAACAGGAAATTCAAAAATAGGCAAGCCAAGATTAAGCAGTTTGACTTGTTGCAGATCTATGGCATAAAAAACAAGCCGCACATAGATTTTTATTTGCAAAAAATTAAAACAAAATGGTGAAGGCTTAAGATCTGAAAATTAAAACCTCCTTCACTATTTCTTCAGCTCTGATTTTGGATTTGTTTGGGCTGTCTTCTTTTCTTTTCTGGTTCAAGTTTTGAGTATATTAGAACCAGTTCTCTTTCTATCTCAAAGGTTCAGGATTTGAGCATGTTTGAACCTTCTTTCTTCTAAGCTAATCTACCTTTCTGATAAGCCAAGATTGAGCTGTTTGGCTGATCTAATTCACTAACCTATCAACAGTAAATTGAAAAGATAATTAGTCATGATTAGGTTGTATGACTAACTAGAAGTGTGTTTTTAGGAGTGGCATTTGAGCTTGTACACTTTCAGATTTTGTCTCTCTTTTTTGGTATGGGGTTGTACCTTTCTTGTTTTACAATCTGCCCTCTTTTCTCTTTTCTATTGTTTTTGTATTTTTTATTTTTATAACTTTGAATGCAATGTTCAAACAATGATATTTACAATGGAAAACTAAATGCTTTGAAACTCATGATTCTTGATAGAAGTAATGCTTGAGCATCCTGCCATTGACAGGACCTCCATATAAATCTTCTCCATTTAATTCCTTTAGGAAAAATGCATTGTGACCCCTCTTAGCATGAATAACATAGGGTCCTTTCCACAAGTTCTCAAACTTGCCATGTTTTCCTTTCCCTTCCCTTCTTGAATCCCATTTGAGAACCACATTTCCAACTTGGAAATTGTTTGTCTTAGTCCTTTTATCAAATAGCTTCTTGATATTTTCTTGAACTAACTGTGTTCTTTCATAGACTTCTTCTCTGGACTGCTGTAAATGAATTGTTTGGTTGATTCTTCTCTGCATATCATTCTCTTCAATTTTCACTTCTTGAAGGAGTTTCATGACTGGAACTCCTAATGATGTTGAGAAGACTGCATCCATGCCATAGACCAGCTGATAGGGGGACATATTTATTAACTTCTTTGTAGTTAATCTATCAGCCCATAAGACATGAACTAGTTTACTGTGCCATGATTTCTGATTCTGCTCCAACAAATTTTTGATGATATTGATGAGGCTCTTGTTGGAGGATTCAACTAATCCATTTCCTTGGTGATAGTAGGCAGTAGAATGGCCCAAGGTGATGTGGTATTTGTAACAGAAATCAACCATTCTTTTGGACTTAAAGGCAACAGCATTATCTGTGATAATTTTTCTAGGACAACCAAATCTGGATAGGATGTTTGTTTCAAGGAACTTGATAATGACAGATTCAGTAGCATTCCTAGATGGTATGGCTTCTATCCACTTGGTAAAATAATCAGTGGCAGTGAGGATCCACTTATGTTGGGTTGATGAAGATGGGTGAATTTCCCCAATGAAGTCCAAGCCCCATTGTTGAAAGGGTGCCTCAACACTGATGGGATGTAAAGGTAAGGGGAGGAGTTTTCTTTTGCCATAAAAAAATTGATACTTATGGAAAGACATGACTAACTTTTGAGTGTCTCGGAAAAGGGTGGGCCAATAGTGACCAGATCTGAGGATTTTTCTTGCTGTGGTCTTCTAGTAGAGGTGTCCTCCACATTCTCCTTCATGCAGCTCATGCATGATTTTTCCTGCATCATCCTCAAGTAAACATTTAAGCAAAATTCCAACAGTATTTTTCCAATATAATACCCCATCTAATATGCAGTAATTCAAAGCCTTCTGTTTCAAAAATCTAGCTTTAGTTTTAGACAAAGAAGAAGGGGCATTTAAATATAAAAGCACATAAATGATGTTAGCATACCAAGGGGAATTCAAAAATGTTTCTTTAATGAAAGGAGCAGTGAATTCTTCTATTTCTTCCAACACATCCACCATATTCATATCTAGTGCTTGGAAGTTTGACTTAGCCATGAGTTTTGCTAATCCCTGCCCTTTAATTAGTTTGGTGGGCCTGATTTCTAAGTCATATTCAAGAATAGTAGCAATCCATTTTCCCCTTTTACCATCAGGGTCTTGACTTAGAATATCCTTGACAACAGTATGTGGAATAAAAGAAATTATGTGAGAGTGTAAAATGTAGACTCTAAAGTCCTTTAATGCTTTCACTAATGCTAATGCTTGCTTCTCCATGATGTTATATTTGAGAGGAGCATCTCTTAAGGCCCTACTAAAAAAGGATATTGGTTGTTCTTGCCCCAAGTCATTATTTTGAAGTAAAACTGCAGCTATTGTATGTTCAAATGCAAAAGAAAAGATATAAAAGTCTTTGGTGAAATATGGACTAATCAAGACTGGTGTTTGAGTGAGAGCTTGTTTAACCAGTTCAAATGATTGTTTAGCTTGTATGGTCCATTTCACACCTACCTCTTTCTTAAGCATGTTTGTAATGTTTCTTAATAACTTAGCAAGGTTGGGGATAAACCTCCTCAAGAAATTTATCTTCCCAATGAAAGATTGTAATTATTCGAGACTGCTTGGATGACTGATTTTCAATATGCCATCAATCCTTTTAGGGTTTACTTTGATTCCCTCTTCTGAAATTATGTGACCAAGAAGTTTACCTTCTTGGAGACCAAAGAGTGTCTTCTTGAGATTCAAAGATAAGCCAAATCTCCTACACTTCTCAAAAACCTTTCTCAAGTGAATCAAATGTTCTTCATCAGATTTTGAGAAAAAAGTTATGTCATCAAGATAAATGATTATAAAATAGCCAATATCTTCAGAGAAGGCTATGTCCATGGCCCTTTGGAAGGTGACCCCTGCATTCATCAAACCAAATGGCATTTTGACATACATAAAGGTGCCCCAAGGTGTAGTAAAAACAGTTTTGTGTTAATCACTTGGGAGCACTAACACCTGATTGTAACCTGAGAACCCATCCAACAGTGATATTCTTTTTGACCCAACTACCCTTTGAAGTATATGGTCCATCTTGGGTAAGGGGTAGTTGTCTTTCAGGGAGGCTCTATTTAGATTTCTGAAGTCAATACAGAGCCTGATTTCCCCTGTCTTTTTCCTAATAGAAACTAAGTTTGACACCCACTCTGAATATCTAATGGGTACTATAATCCCAGCATCATACATCTTTTCAATTTATTTCTTCACTAAAGGCAATAAAATAGGGTTTATCCTTATTAGTTTCTGTTTGAAAGGTTTTTGATTTTCCTTAAGAGGAATTTTGTGTTGGATGATGCTAGTGTTATAAGATTTCAAATCTTTGTACCCCCAAGCAAACACATCTCTAAATTATTTGACTAGCTCTATGTATTGCAATTTTATATGAGCTGGGAGAGTGCTGGACAATTTAATCATCTTGGGTTCTGTTGGGCTGCTTATGTTATGTTATTCTACATCTGTTTCCATAGGCTCCATTCTTGGTTCTTTAGCTACATCATTAAAGTCAAAAAGGTGTTCTAAAGGTGTGAGACGTCTTGGAATTGTATCATTCTTGCATTGTAAAACTTCCAAGTCTTTCTGGTCTGCGTTGTCAATCAATTCTGCTTCAAAAATATTCTCACAGTGATTTATATTAGCAGACTATGTCATTTCTATTTCTGGGATTTGTTCATTATCCAAACAATTTTCTTCATGGCTGGTTTCTAATGCTGGTATGGAAAAATCATTTTCTGATTTTAGGAAATCATCTATGTGTTTGTCAGAGTCAAAAACTTGCCAATGATCCTCATTGTCAGGCACTGTAGGCCTGTACTTCACCTTTACACTAAGCTGTTCATTTATCTAAGGTATTTGGCAATTGCTGCAATTGAAGGCAAGTTCATTTTCTAGATGATTTTGTGCTCTTGGAATGAAAATGAGTTGATATTTTTCAAAGGTCTTTAATAAATCAAGGGCAGCATTTCGATATTCTCTAAGTCTTGGGTTTTTAGCTGAATATTCTCCTTTGATTTGTCTTATGATAAGTTCAGAATCTCCTAGGATTGATATTTTCTAGGCTTCTAATTGTTTAAGCAACTGTAAGCCAAGGAGAAGTGCTTCATATTCAGCAATGTTATTTGTGCATGGAAAATCTAGTTTATATGAATAACTCTGATTTGTATTTTGAATCCATACACCTGTCCCTGCACTTGTTTTATTACAAGACCCATCAAATTTTATTGTCCAAAGTATTTCTGCCTCATTTTCATTTACTTGTTGCTGTTGATTGCTAATGTTTTGTATTTGATTTGAGGGAAGATTTGATTGTTCTGGTAAACTGATTTCCTCTTTGGTTTCCTTTTCTTGTTGAGTGATTTGGTCTTCATTGTACAAGATGAATGAATCTAGACTTGATTGAATGGAATAGATTGGAGAGTTGTTTGGTTTATCTATGTTGCTCACCATGTATTTCATGTGGGATTCCCTATATAATCTTCTGTTTTGGTTAAAAACTGGGATGGTGGTGTAAGACATGTCCATTTGAAGGCTTCCCTGAAGTTTGGCTCCCCATGATCTTGATAAAAGCATGCCATACTTTGGGGGAATGTCAGCTACTACTATGTCCATTACTAGACTCTTGGCTGGGATCTGAGATAAGTTTACACATAAATCTTTGATTAAACCCAAGCATTTGACTCTTCTTGAATCAAAGGAGTACAGATCCTTGTATGGTTTAGTAATTTCTAAGTCTAAGATTTCCATTACTACTTTGGGCATAAGATTATGTGAAGCTCCAGAGTCTAACATGACATTGTGTAATATCCTCTCATGTATATTCAAACTGACATAGAAGGGAGGGACAACTCCTTCTTGGTATTTTCCTTCAACTTCTGGACCAAACAACAACTCAGGTTTGTCATCTATCAATTTTAATGTATCAGTGTCACTTCCTAAGTTCAAAGCTTTCAAAACTTGGTTTTTGTACACTTCTTGGGTTACTAGTTCAGCTAAAGGTATGGTAATTTTTATCTTTGCAATCTCTCCCTCTAGGCTGAAAGGAACTATTGATTTTGTCATATTTACATTTGTTTTTTCAATTGAATTCCTTTCAGCAATTTTGATTTGCTGAACTTTGTTTGGACTGCTATTTGGGACAATTTTGTTGGGTCCACTAGTTGAAGTGCTAGGGATGCTTTGCTCAACATTTAGCTGGCTGCTCTTCTCTTTTAAATCTGTTTTCTTAGCCAAAATGTTGGGTTTCTCTGCTGTTTTCTTAGGCTATTTTTCTGCATTTTTCCTAACATCAGTGCTAGTGTTTTTGTCTTTTGAATTGTCTATGTTCCCTTTGCTCCTAAGATCATATTGTTTGTGCACCTCCATGATTGCATTTTCAAACCCCAATCTATAATCATCAGAATCCTCATAGGTGTTTTCATTTTGATCTGAGGAGAAGAAACCTTGTTCTTTTTCAGTGAGGAAAACATCATCCCCACTGTCTGATCCAATCAAGTTTACATGATCTTCTCCCAACCTTTCAATCTCCCTCTCTTCCTCATCTTGATCTACATAGTTTTTTTGGAAGGGAGGTCTAATTTGTTGGTCATTGTCTCTTTGCCTATCTTGATTATTTTCTCTTCTAAAATTCTGATTTCTATTTCTATTTTGGGGGTTGTTTTGACTTTCTCTTGGTGACACTCTATCATTCAAGTTGATCTTTTCAAGCATCCTCTCCATTACCTTCACTAGGTTTTCAATTTTGGTCTCAGAAGATGAGGTTGAGGGTGTAATATCATCTTTATAAGTTACCCTCTTCTCTGATCTCAACCTAGCTCTTTTCTCAATTATGTTTGCCTCTACACATACAAATCCCTTCTGCATGTCTTCTACAGTTAAGTAATCTCTCTCTCTTAGTTGATAGGACATTTCAGCATCAAAACCTTCAGGATATTTTACTATGGCCAAGCCTTGGGGAGGTTTCATGTGAGGTGGAAGAGCATTGTAAACACTGTTAAACCTAGTGGAGTAGTCATGAACACTCTCCCCTTGATTTCTTTTAAGACTGCTATACTCTGCTAATATTTGGAGAGGGTTCTTTTTGATTTCCCATTTGTTTATGAATGTTTGATGCAAAGAAGGGAGATCCTTGATGCTGTTAGGAGTTAAGTTTTTAAACCACTTTTTTACTTCTCCTCCTAAACTTTGGGAAAATATTCTCATCTTTATGGTCTCATCTTCTATTTCCATTTAATCAAATGCATCTTCCATCCTATCTACATGTTGTTCAACTGTGGTAGATTCTTTTCCAATAAAATGGGGAATTTTAGATTGATAATCATTTGGTAAGGGAACCACAGGTTGTGGTAACACTAGTAGGGCATACCATGCTGCCATGGCTGGAGGGAAAGGTGGATTTACAAGAGGGAAAGTGGGCTGAAATGGAGTGTTTTGAACAGTGGTAGTATGGATTGGAGTGGAAGAAACACTTGGGCCAGAAAACTGGTTTTGAGCAGATTTGTTATGAAAGAGACTGAAGTGGTGAAGAAGCTGGGAGTTAGGAGGAGTAGGAGGTGAGGCTTCTCTACTAAAGCTCTGTTGCAAATCTACAGTTTCAAAATCAGCTTGGTTTAAATCACCTTGAGATCTAGTTCTAAAAATATTCTTTGAATGATGTAAGTCAAAGTGTAAATCCTCTAAGACAACAAGGTTTTCAGGGACATATTTTGTTCTTAAGAGGCTCTTATTAGCAGTTGATTTTCCAGACTTAGAAGTCTGCCACATAATTCTCTCTGGATTATCAACTATTGAAGGAGGATTAAGGTCTGGATGAGATCTAGTGTTGATCCTATGTGAAGCCAGACTATTTTTCAAAAATGAGAGAGGCTGAAGTTTTTTAGGATTGTTTTGAAAGTATTGCCTCTCACAATGTCTTATCTAGTATGGGACTAGGCTTCTAAACTTCCTCAAGGCTGGTTAACACAATCTTAAGGAAATCTGGAGACCTAGATGAGTTAAGGCCTACTGGGGCTAGTGGAGTCGCTAGGTGGAAACTTTTTAGCTTTTTATGAAGGTAAAATGATTTATGGTTCCACCACTATGTTTATTATGAAGCCAATCTGAAATGTTTTGGGTTTTCTGAGTTTTTTCAGTCCTATGGGTTATGAGAGTGTCCTAAATTTGACTCAACACTTAACTATGGTGATGAGACAAACACAGTTTAATCTTATGGCTTAGCTAGCTGATTCCTTCAAGGTTTGATAAGGCTCTATGAGAATCCTAAGGGTTACTTAGTTTGTCATTGATTCAAATAATTCCTATCATGATCACCATTATGCTTGGTAGTGCTTAAAGAAAGCTACTTATATTGCACTCGACAATGAGTGTTTTGTTTTAAGGATTTTACTCAGGGTCCCACCGTGATCGCCATTATGTTGTGGTCCTGTGTTTTGATAGATTGGCTTACCAAAAGACAAGGCAACATCAGAACCAATCTTTAGTGTTCCAGGATCTAGTCCTCCTGTTCTCAGAGAGGGATCTCTCAAATGTTTTGCAAAGGTTTATCTTGTTTTCTTTTAAGTATTGATTTTAGACTAGTTATTAAGTGCAAGTGTTTGTTTGTTTGTTTGGTTGAATTGGCACAGAAGAACATGAAAGGTCTAAGTAGTATAGATGGAAAGGAGAAGTGTCAGATTGATTGGGAAATGGAGTCAAGAAGAGGTTTATGACAAACTCATCAATGGATATGGGATATCAAAGGGAAAATCTAACTTGGCCACAAGATCCTTTATTTTTGTGAATGAGATGGACATTAATGATTTGGAAAGAGAAAATGAATTCTCAACAAAGGGAACTTAAAAGCATAACTTGAACAATAAAGAGGTATTTGATAGACAGGGGCAACCATGAATTCTACAAACCACACTTTAAGCAAACAATGACTTCAAGACAACTTTTAAAATGAAATCTAAGATTCGGGAGCACATCCTATTTCCTCAAAGATTTTATTTCAAATGACTTAGAAAACATAAAAGATTCACTGATAATTGTAGTCATAGAAGAGGGAACACCTAACACATCTATGATCACAACTAAAAATACCTTTAAAACAATTGTTCAAGTAGGGACAAAGGGCATGATCAATACAAACCTCCTTGGCTACCTACAAACAATGGTACTTCAAAGGGAGACTTCAAAAACAGTTTTCAAGTGGCAGCAGACAAGCAGGGAAAACCATAAATCATGTTGAAACCAACTATTTGAACTATTAGAGAAATAAACAAGCATGAGGACTAAAGAGAAATATTAAAGACTCTAAAATATCTCAGCAGAAGAAAACATAAAACAGTGAAGGATAAACAGGTCTAAGGTGCTTCCAGGAGTAATTTCTTAGCCTAAACTTTTCATCCTACTGTAGTAAGCATTTATGGAACAAAATGAAAAGAGGAAAAACAACAGACAGTTCAAAATACATCACCAACAGCCAAGCTCATGGATCCAATGATAGAGCCTTCTCAAGAACAAGCATGTTTAAACATCATCAAGCTTCCAAGACTTCAATTTCTTCCTCAACTTCAGACAGACTATGTATTATTTCAGAGAGTTTCAGTATTACAACTAGTGACCAACCAACCAACCTCTCATCTTCTTCAGAAGTATTTATAGAAGAAATGAGAAGGTGGAAGAGTATTAGGATTGAAATGTAATTAATTCTACACTAAATGCAACTCCTAGCCTTGAAAACCATGCAAGGCATAAGGCAGGAATGCATTGAATTACAACTCTGTTTCATTTATTATATTTATGCTTTTTTAGGCTTAATGGTTAAAAATATTGACTTTAAGGCCTATTTATCTTTTACAATAACTTTACTGACAGTTTGAAATATCTTCCCTTGTTTGAAATAACTGTTCAACTGTCTTTGGGAAAAATATCACTGACTAGGTAATAAATATGCCTTCTTTTGATTTATTGAGGCTGCAGGTGGCACTTTGGTAGCTGAAGAGGACAAATAGCCTCTGATGTGGCAGTGGAGGCTTCTTTTGCTGATATTTTCCTCTGTTTTACCTTAAAACACCTTTGATTTTCTTTTGGTCTGTGTTTAGGCTTAATTAGCCCTGAGACTTTGTCTTTAACCATCCTTGAACTAACATTGTCAACTTGGGAAAGAGAAAACATGGCTCTGCGTAGCGGCGTTTTTTTCTTTGGGCTAGGTTTCCAGGGTTTTTCTACCGTTGACTGGCTCGAGGAGGCATTGGGGGAGATTTCTCGGCCTTCACCAGCAAGGGATGGATGCAAAGCACTATTGAAGATGGTTGATGACCCATTGCAAAGCAGAGCCCTGGCGTCTTGCGAGGTGGGGGTAGGGGCCGAGGCACCGCACATCTCTTCTCTCACCATCTGCTCTTCTATGCTGTCGCTTTTTGGTTTGGCCTCTTCCCCGGGGGACGACCATGGAGGTTGCTTTTGGAGGGCTTTCTAGGATGAAGGTGCACTCCTTTCTCTCCAGTTTCGAAGGCGGCAAAGCTATTGCCTAACGCCCTCTGTTTGGGGCAGAGTAAGGTCTTGTGGCTGGGCTTTCCCCCATGTGGAGTGTCTGCATATAGAAGAATCTCCTCAGAATCTACGATGGCGGCTCCCAACCGCTAATTCCATCATGGCTTTTGCTTCGGTCCTGTTCAGCCAAGCTGCCGTTGCAGACTACACGACATTTCATAAATACTCTGCGATCTGCTTTGCCGCAGTTCCTCGAGGTCTCTCTCTTTCAACACCATGTTGGCTGTAGGTTTCTCCTCTCCAGGCTGCCGCCGCCTCTGCCCAAGAGGACAGGCTTGGGGTCCCTTTGGTCTCAAGTTGCCTTGCGAAGGAACTTGGGAAAAATGCCATTGATGGACGTCTGCGAGGTGACATCGCTGAAGAAAATTCGATGGAGGCTTCGCCTCTTCTACTGCCCTTCAGCTGTTGGGCAGATCCAGAGCTAAACATTTACCCTGTTTCTTTTCAGATCCAAATTTTTCAACTTTCAGGAAAAACCTTATTGCAATGGGTCTGTTCTTCAGATCTGGTGCAGAATCTGAAGCTAATTCTGGAACGTCGGACTGGGATACCCTCGTGCCTCCAGCGACTTCTTTTCCGAGGTAAACAACTTGAGGATCTTCTTTCCCTCTCAATTTACGACATTAACAAAAATTATTCTATTGTGTGCACCCTTCATTTGAGGGGCGACAAAGCTGGACAGTCATCATCCGCCCCTACTTTCTCATACAAAGATGTTGTTCATCCCCAGAATCCCAAAACCCTTGAAGCCCCCAAGCCCTAACCTTTTATGGTAGACAAGTTGGATGATGTTCCCTCTGTTGAGATTTCCCATCCAGATCTCGAAGAAGATCTTCAAAAATTTTCAGAAAAATCCATCATTTGCAGATTTAATGGAATTTGGCCGCGTACGAAGGAACTCTATGAATGGATCCACACTAACTGGACTAGCAAGTGCAAGGTCAACTTCTGTTCAAAAGGTTTCTTCATAGTTCTATTCGATCACTCCAAGCATTATGAAGAGGCCTTAGAGGAAGGTCCTTGGTTTTTGGGAACTGCAGGGCTCTTCTTAACCCCTTGGTTCCTAGACTTTGACCTAGCTACAACTATCATCACCAGGACACCTGTCTGGGTCAGGCTTCCCAACCTACCAGTCCATCTATGGCATCTGGAAGTCTATAGAAGCATAGGCAACGCCTTGGGCCGCTTTGTAAAGGCAGATTTTGGGAGGGAATCTCAGGGTCTCTACACATATGCCAGAATATGTACGGAACTAGACATTAGCAAAGGCCTACCTGACCAAATCATTATCAAGGTTGGTGACTTTGTATGGACTCAGATCCTAGATTATGAGAACACGACATTCCGTTGCCGCCATTGTCTTCAAACGGGGCATCTGCAAAACTCTTGCCCTACATTCCCTGCAAAAAAGAAAAAGGAAAACAATACAAAGTCCAAATCCAAAAGATGGACTCCTTGTAACCGACCGCCAGCTGAAGACTCTGAATCCTCGAGTTTAGAAGATGAATGGATTGATGCAGAATTGGTACATGCTCGTCAGACGCAGAACATGTCCACTGCTGCGCCTGAGCTTCCTCCTGATTCTACAGTCACACAGAAACGCGTTCATGAGTCCGCCTCCTCGGATTCAGATAAGGAGCTCCCACTTTTGGAGAACTCCAGTCTTCAAATCATCCTTGCACACCCCCACTAGGATGGTTGGGTTAAAGTCAACAAAAAGAAAGGGAAAAAACTTCGTGTGGAGGCCTCTCCCCATGCTGGTTAGACGTCGGTTTTTTCCTGTCTTCTAGTCTTATGCTCCTGTTCCTTGCTAGCCTCTTCTTCTCTCTTCGGGACTGAGGTTGATAGTTTATCATTTCCGGTTGGCCGGTTTCTTGTTTCTCTTGATTGTATCACCATGATGTACCATATTTTCGCTTATTAGAATTAGTCCAATTCAGAAAAAAAAAACCATCCTCGAACTACTGACTGTGCTTATCTGTTTTATTAGTGGATTTTAGGCCTTTTGATTCCTTTAAACTCTGTTTATAGCCTTTAATATTCTGGTTATGCTCTGATCATTCAATTTGGTTGATGCTCACTGTGTTCTGTTACTTGCAGGTGCGCAGGGAGTTTTGTGGAGTTTTTGTCTGAAAAGTCGATGACCATGACTCATCGACCCTTCCAAACCATGAAATTTAACCCCCTGATCTCCTTAATTTGCATTCAGGGCTATGAGGATCGTCATCCTCGCCCATAACACTGTAATTTTCCCGTGGGAGGGTTCTATCTTTGAACTTCTTTAAACCTGCACAAAAAACAGACAAACATCATTTAAATCCTCCAAAATTGGTTGGACTGCTTAGTAGGGTTCATGCGGAGGTGGTTTGGAGCTGTGCAAATGGAGGAATGTAGCAGAAAATCAGAAAAAACCCCTGGCAGAGTAGCTTACCAGGTCAATGGAGGTTTGGCGCGACAACGAACAAGAGCCTTTAGATTAGAATAATGAATGGCGGAGATCGCCCAATGAAATCACTTGGAGAATAGATGGAGGGAAAATGACTTGGGGTTGCGATCTAATGTAGGTCGTTCGATCTCAAAGATCGACGGCTGAGGTTAAATGTAAAAAAGACAGGGGCAATTTAAGTGGAAAATAACATGGGGGCGAGATTAAATAATAACCGTTCGATCTTCGGAGATCGATGGCTAGGATCGGAGCAGGAGTAGCATTGCGTAGGGGGGGGGGAAGGTGGTTTTTAGAAAACCAATGATAGTTATCGCACGGCGTTTGAGCAGTTTTAGATTTTGGCTGAAAAAACGCAATTCCATACACCTTTTGACACGTGTATTTTGAAAACCGCCCATATCGCGTAGAACTTGTGCACTGCGGGGAGGTCTAAAAAATTATGCGAAACGGGTTTTCAGTCGTCGAATGAGAGGCTCTAGATCTGACGGCGTGGATAAAACACGATGGAGGGCAAGGTGTAGGGTTAAAAGCTTTGGCGGGGTCCATGGAGTTGGCTTATCGGGTTTAATCCTGATTGTGGGATCTTGAAAATGAACGGTCAAGATCTGATAAAGGGGCGGGGTTATGGAATAAAGGAAAACTTGATAAGTGAACGGGTGGGTGTTTGAGTTATCGGGTTAAGTCTCGACCGTCAGATTTAAAGAACGAACGACTAGGATTAAAATAGGAAATGGATATATGGATGGATGAAAAGGTAAAGTGGGATGGATGAAAGGATGAATGGGGCCCGATGGCCGTTGATCTGCAAAGATCAACGGTCCATATTCATTTTAAAATTTAAACGTCGGGGAAACAAAAATACAGAGAAATCAAGTTTTGGAAAGGGTTTTAAGGCCTTTTAAGTGCCCAACTGCTGGGCTTCAGCCACATGAGGTGGTGGGCTAAAGGTAATAAGCCCTCAGGGGCTTAATGCCTTTGTAAATGCAAAAAGACTATTTTTAGGCCCAAAATAGTGATTTTTAAGCCAAAATGGGGGTTCCGATAGGTTAGAGGGAGGATTTTTAAACCAAATAAAGGGAGATATAAGGTTTAAAAAAGGATTTAGGATGTTTTGAAGGTAAAATGAAGGATTTTTGAGGGATTTTGTGAGGGGAAAAAATGGGTGAAAGTGGATTTGTTTATGAGTGAAAGGAGGAGTGAAAATGATGGAAAATGGGGTTTCATAAGCAGTTTTCTTTGGTAAACAGCAAGGTTTTTTAGGTTTAAAAGCGAAACAACAGTGAAGATTAACTCAAAGGGTAATAATCATCATAAAAACTTCAAAAGATGATAAGTTTTCAAAGGGAACTATCTCTTGAAGTTTTGAAGACAAAGTCTAGCCACCTCTTGGTATAACAAAATTTATAAGTGGCTAACACATTGCTGGGTCTCGTGGAAGTTGTTCAGGTGGAAGTGGTCTTCGGGCCACAGAGTAGAAATTCCACCTGAGGAGCCCCTTGTGCTTACTTCCTTGCCAACATTTTTCTTCCATTTCGCCTTGCTGATGTCGAGAAGGGTGTGCCCTTCGATTTTTGTCTCTTGGAGCATGAGGATGTCTAGAGGGTCCATTTTCAGGAGGTCTTTGATGACTTCAATTTTCGATGGGTTCCCCAAGCCTCTGCAATTCCAAGAGACTAGACACATTATTTACCAATGGAGGGGTTGGGCACTCCTCCCTTGGGAGGCCTTGTTCTGGTGTTTCTCCCAATAGACATCTCAATTATGGGTTGGCTTCCTTGCGTTTTTTGCCTTTTTTCCTCTTCTTCCCTAGCTTCTTTATGAGATTTCCTTCGAGCTCTTTTCAAGGGCCTCTCAAAGGTCTCGTCCTCTGACGAGCAGGATTTTCCGTTGAATTCTTTTTGATTATTTCTGTGTATGAAGGATGGGAGGGGCAACCTTGGGATGCAGTGAGAAGGATTGGTTCTTAGCTGTCTTTATCAGAAGAAGGAGGTGTTCTTTGCTTAGTGTTGTCTGGGACTGATTCTGGAGTGTCTGCTGGAGTATTTTCCTTATCAATAGGGTTTTTGGCCTCTTCCGGAGTGGGAGTGGAGCTCCTCTCATCAGGAACCTGGCTTGTTGTAGGGATGGTGTTCCCTTTTGTGGCCCTTTTTCCTCTTGCTTTTGTTAGACCTGATTTCTGGACTAGAGTCCATTGTTCTCCCTTCGATTTCTCACTCTCTTCTTAAACCTTTTTTTTACAGTGTCTTGCAAAGTTTCCATAGCCATGCCAATGCCTGCATTTGAAGGGGAGCTGTTCATAATCCAACACGTGAACATGGGACCAGTCAACAACTGTTAGTTTAATGGCTTTCGAAAACCCTTCTTCTAGGTCTACCTCGACAAAAATGCAAGCACAGGAGTACTGGTCTTTTCTCACATCTTAGTCGATGTATTTCCCAAGGGTATTGCCTATGGTTTGGAGGGACTTCTGGTTCCAACAGTGCAGTGGAAGGTGTGGGAGGCGCACCGACACTGGGACCGCTGAGGGCACATCTTGGGCGGGATCGAAGTCAGGCAACCATTTGTTTATGTATAAACCTTGTGGACCCATGAAATATGGGCCGTTCCTGAATATGAAAATTCTATCCTCTGCATTTTCAAACACAAACACAAAATATCCTTTGTCAACAAAGTGGCTTTTAATACCTTCCTTGATTAAAGGGGTCCAGTTCCTCTGGACCCAATATTCCACGGCTTTGGGAGATGGCTAGAGGCCCGTAAACTACCCTATGAGACCTCTTTCAATGAGATTCAGAGTTGATCTGCAGGTTTATTCCATTAGGAGAGCCACCGAAGGGATGCTGTCTAGTTTTTTCACGAATTTCTGCTACGTTGCTGAGAGAGGGCGTTTGTTGCATGAGGCCACCAGAGAAAGCAGTCACCTCTGGAGGTGGTGGAAGGAGATCAGATCCCCCTCCAGAGGGCATGACAGCCGGGGAGGCCGAAACTATATATGCAGTGCGCGCAGGAGGTCAAGCAGACGACTGAGCGTGAAAAACAAAGTCACAACTAATTTTAACCATCATTTACACCAATACTTATATTTCCATTAACTCTAACATTCATTTTAATATCCCCTATTCATAAGACTGGTAATCAAATGTTCTCCATTTCTAATTATTATCAATTTAGAAATTAACCAATATCAACACTGTGAGGAGGAAATCATAGACCAAGGGTGAAGTATCAATGGCTAAAAGTAAGGGATGAACTCTATATGGCTATAGGTATGCATAGAGGTTATGCAAGTAAGGTTCCCTTCACCCGAAATGCATTTCCTAAGCCTTGGATGCTTATGATCCATGTATTAATCATGCAAGAAAATCTCACATTGAATACAACAAACTATTTACACTTATAGCAATGGATGGAAGAATATATCTATAGGAATTTGTTGATTTGGAAGAGAGTTACTCGCTTGGTTGTTTAATGGATCAATGAAATTCCTATACTATGTTATGCATATTAGCTCAACTTATGAGTATTGACTCCTTTTTCGATGTAGCCTCAAACTCCATCTCAGGGAAGATATATATTTTACATATCTTTAATTGCATGGAACATCACTCAACCAATTCTTGAAGATTTTTTAGTTGAAAGGTAAATAAATTGTCATTATTTATGAATATGCAAAACTTATGTTAGTTTCTTTAATCAAATTTATTTATTATACATTTTGTAGAGTGACTATGATGATTTTTTATTTTTATTTTTTTTATTATGTATTTTTGATTTCTAAGATTTATACTATAACATGATATTTTAATTTACTTCATTGTTTAATTTGTATTGTGAGAGTGTTTATAACACACCCTCCCACCCCCTTGGGTATTTATTGGGTTGTGGAAGGTGTTACATCAAAATTAATCCAATTTTCAAGATCTATTATGAAGATGGGGTCACAAAATTCCTCTCTTTCCAACCTCATCGAAAATCAAAGTAAATGTCACCAACACATTTGGCTCATCGAGAGCTTTCCAACGATATAATTTTTATCTCAATCCGACCTCAAGATTGAAAGTTATACCCATTTGAATATTTGTTCGTTAAGCCTTTCCATATCAACAAGCATGGCCACGTAGTGTCTTATGTGGCCTAAGTGGTGATACCACATCACCTGTGGTCGAATGTGACTCCCACCACATCATTGCCCCATAGCGCCACCGCGCCATTCCTCTGGAAATGTATTTCTTGGCCTCTGCAGTGCGCCGAGTGTTGTGAAGGTAAATCCCCTCTACAGACTGTTAGACTTCTGTATTTCACAGTATCACTGGGTGACTGATTATTGCTTAGATTTGTCATTTCTAAAAATAATATTCCATGGCTATCATTTATTTTCAGAGAAAGAAAGCAATATCTTGGCTATCAAGAGCATCAAATGAATATATCTGCCTTTCAAGCTCAGTTGCAAGAGGAAAGTGTTGCTGATTAAGTGTGATTGTGAGCAAACTCCATATTGCCCCCATTCATTCCATCTACCCTCTTCCTACCCTTCATTTTTTCTAAATCTGAACTCCAATGCTTTGAATCCCATTTAAACCCCAAGATCCACATACATAACCTTTGGGACTTATTACCTTATAAACCCATCTATATTAAAGTCCGAAATTATATTGTTATAAGCTTCGCCCATCCACTAGCAACCGTGTTATACAACATTATACCATAAACCTTATGTATTTCCTGCACTTCACAACCCACAAGTATTAACGTTTTCTTCTTAACTCATCGCCGACACATAAAGCTCCGCCAATGCGATTTGGTGGGACCCATCCAACCTTTATACATTACCAAATCGGCCATGCAAACCTTCGTATTCCGCATTTTCCTTACCATTTCCCTTTTTGTACTTTGCAGTGTTTAGCGTGTCGCATTTCACATTTCGCACAATTTATAACTTACCTCTTTAGCAGCCGCAAAGTTTTTTTTTTAAGTTGCGATGCGGTTGGCCTCACCATAGCAGCTCCGGCCCCACTTCAGGCCGTTTGAAATACTTTGATATATCATATATACTATAAAACCTCGTAAACCTTACCTTACCGTAGAAACCTTTTGCCACTTTATAAACTCCGACGATGCAGTGGGCTCCATATCCATTATGCCACATCATCCTCTGTCAGCGCAAATCGCACTTCGCTATTTTTAGTGCTTACCACATTGCCCTAAACTCTAAATCCTGCAATGTGCGGTAAACCATAAATATTGCGATGTGCGATGTGGGTGGGTCCCAATCGCATATCGCACATTGCATGTTTTAGCACTTGCCTTTGCCAGCCATAACAAAACCTTTCCGACTTGCGATTACGATGCAACCTGGGTCCCACCTTCCCTGCCACGTCATCTCCCCTTCCCCGCACTTCACACTTCGAAAATCTTAGAACTTACCTCCCGCTGCTCTTAACAAAACATTGCAATCTGCGGGCTGCGAGTGGGCCCACCTCCTTTCCATGTCATCCCCACCCTTAGAAAGCCCCACACCTATCCGCCATCTCCACTCACCCCCTCCTCATCTGACGGTCCTTGTTTCATTTCGCACTTTTCACAGCCTTTGAACTTTAACTTAAAGCCCAGGGGCGGGAGAGAGAGGAGGAATCTAAGGTGGTATCCCTTACCACCATCCCCGCTACATGTCGCTCCTCCGCTAAATCGCACTCCCCTTCTCCGATACCACTTACCACCTGAGACCCCCTCCGAAAAGCTGTTTCTGCTATCCTCCAAACCGCTACTGCATTTGTTTGACCATTACTACCACTGCTGCGCCACGCCCACCATCATCCCTTCACGTCCAGGCGTATGAGGATTGTGCACCATTTTATGAAGAAATAGGCCAAAACAAAGAAAAAGGACTTGTAATAGAATAAGCCTCGACAAGGTGTGCAAGCAAAGGAGGTCGAGTTGGGCAAAGGACATTCATACTGAACACATCAGCACAATCACCCAGATAATGAAAAGTAACCAGCACTGCACCAGATTTAATTACCAAACGCCAGTTTTCTGAAAAGCAGGGCCAGATGTCAGAGCCACCATTGGTTACCTCTTCATGACCATCACAACCACCTCCAAGCTTATTTTTTGATCTTACGAAGAGCCATCGAAATGTTTGGATCTACGAAGAGTTGCCCAGAATTTATTCCGGAGGTGGTGTTGTTGTCAGAGATATTTGTTCAGGCCTGGCATGGCCACACTTGTCCATTTTCTGCTAAATTGTAATCAATGAAAGGTTTCTGAGTAAGATTGGGCAATTGACTTAGTTTTTATATAAATATTGCATGCATTAGCAGTATTAAGGAGGCCCAGATGGGGAAAAACCATTGTAATATACCCAACTTGTTGTAAGCACTCTCTTTTGGATGAATAAAGGATGATGCTGTTTTCCGGATTATTTTGATATGATCTGTGGTGAAGTGCTCCTTCCCTTATGTAATTTGTGATTCTTCTGTTTTACATACTGTTTTCTTTTCTTTACTACAGATAGAAATTTTTGTGTAGGATTTACCATGGGTTACCCTGCTGAGTCTTGAAATTATGTTTTCCTCTGAGACTTGGATGTAGAATTCAGAGACAGTCTACTCTGAATCCATGTTGAACCACCAGAATGCAGAATTCAGAGACGGTCTGCTCTACATTCCCGTTGAACCTTAATCTCCTCCTCCTTTCCATTCCACAAGATGTAAAGATCCATTAACATGGCTAGCTTGCCTGGTTGCACTTGACCTCTGTTATTCATCCATTTGAATCTGTTTACACCTGTTTGACTCCATAGCCCAATGGCCCCCTTCTGATGCCTCAACCAAATCTTCAAACAAACCCCTGTGCAATAATAGCTAGCCTAAAATCCCCCCCATAAACAAAGCTATATCTAATAGAGAGAGCCCTCTCTGAGTCTAGGAAGCCTAGGTCCTGGATTCCAAAGCAGTTTGATGTTTCCCTCCGTGGTTCTGTCTTTAGCCTTCAGAAATTACGGGGTGATAACACGGATAGAGGCGATCCCTCTAGTCCTAGAGTGGGTCTAGCAACAAGAGAACATGCTGGTTTCTAAATTCCTAGTTTATAAACGAAATGTGGATTGGAATAGATGTCCTACCTCAACCCAACACTCTTGAAATAGTATGTTGCAGTGATCCCTCGATTTTCATTCTTCAATCCTTGCGCTATGTTGGTAGTGACATTCATACACCTGCACAAAGATCAAGCAAACACTAAAAGCATATGAGCATACATATTCATTTACAACTATCCAACTATTCAAGGAGAGTCAGAAACTTTAATCATTGACATAGAAAAAGATGGAACTAGAAATCAGTCATGTCATATTGATATATAAAAAGGGATTTTACAACCTGTGCCTTGACGCTGTAGACCTCCTTTGACAGGTTCAGTCGGGCACGTATCAAAACATTCGTTCATCAATTCAACTCGAAGAGGCGACAGGTTCAAACTCTCTCTCACAACTATGGACTATTCTCTTCTATTAGCACCTGGTCTATTCTAGCTATGTCTGGCTAGTTGATTCAATGGAATGAAGAGGGATTTATGAGAGGGGAGGATGAGATTTGGGATCCACATATGGTGGGAGAAAGGTCTATCCCTTTTGGAGGTTGCATTTTTGTAGGAACTAGAAGGCCAAAGGGAGAAACTCGACCTCATCCAGTTGAAAAAACATCCATGACTTTGCCCACGCAGCTGTTAGATCTTAGAAGCTTCCTTTCCATATTAAAAAGCCTTCCAAAAGTAGCTCGGCATGGGTGCTCTTCAGAGACAAAGTAACCATGGTGCGGGGCCCAGTGTAAATCTGGTCATCGGTGCAAGGCCATAACTACACAACCTCACCGACCTAAAAGTATATGTTTTAAAGGGTTAGCTTCAGGAATGGTCAACAAAGATTGTGTTCCTGACATGTTAAGGGATGTGATGACATTCATCATGATGTGTGATAGTACAAGGGGGTCACTATGATGGTTCACCAGTATTTAGAATAGGGAATGCAGGTACGGTGATAAAATACTGTTTAACAGATGCCCCCTAAAGCATGAAATCCGAGAGAGAGTGAGGGTTGAGATTCTTTATGAGAACATGCCCAAACCAAAACGCCGCCGTTGGAGGACCTGCAAGATCAAGTACGACTGATATCTCTGATATGTGAACACAAGGTATGGGCGCAACCATCCACAATAGAGAACATGTAGTAAGATCCAAGGTATGGACACAACCATCCAATGAGAAGTATCATCAAATAGACTCAGGTATGGTCGTAGCCATCCAATTAGAAGAGTCATGCATATAGCCATGATAAACCAAATTTTCCTACAACTTGGATTTCATCAAACAAAACCTAGGGTCTTGCGCTCCGTCTCGACCTGAACAAGTACAAATTCAAGCATGTGAATGAATGATCTGAAGTCGAACATGCAAGAAAGTCACCCGCTTACCAGCCAATGATGGAAGCTGTTAACATGCGCGAGAGAGACCACCAATAATGACAATGGTTCTCAAGGTATTGTTAGTACAATCCACGGAATGTGAACAATGAGCAAGAGTTGAACATCCGTGGAATAAATCGATCGAAGGTCAATCATGAGAACCTGTCGTCGAATGCGAAGAGCTTGCCATTAAGGCATGCAAGCTCTAAGGTACTAGAAGGGAGTCTCTGGATCAAATTCCTGGATAATGAGCTGAAGTCGACAGGAAGTGACTGGTGAAAGGAGGGCCATATAGTTTCCCACATCATCATCATGAGACAGAGGAATAAGATGATAGTGAATCAAGAGTAAACAGAGGATTAGGGGTTGAAAATTGCAGAAGGGACTTCTCTTGAACATATTGGCTACACGACTCCGAAATTTGGTAGTATTTGACATCAAGGGATCCGAGGTCATGATGACGAGGAAAAGAGCAGATGAGAAGTCAAAACGGATAATTGAAACCCATGGAGGAAAAATGAATGTGGGATGTCCCCAACCCGAAACGAACTGCAGACAAGTGTCATGTTCAAGAGAGACATACTGCCGACACAATTGAGAACTAGTTCAATTCCCCCCCACCATTTCTAGTGTGTACCCAAATTATTTTTTGAAACAAGCTTGAAGGGGATAACATATGCTTGTCATGTAAGTTTGTCCTTTGGAAAAATCCATCCTAATACATTTTACAAGCCCTAGGAAGGAGGAACTCGGTAACGTCATGGTGACGATTTCCAATCTCATTTAGTCTTAACGAGTCTGACAAAGGGAAAAATCATCGTCTTTTCATGTTTAGAGAGTTTGAAAAGAAGCGGAAAAGAAAACTCGAGAAGGTCCCTTTTCGTAGGTAGTCTCGCAGATCCGAAAAGGTGGAAAACAATATCTAAGAGAACCTCTTAGCCATGTTCGACTAAGGGATTCATTTTTCGTAAATAATCTATCTCTGCCCGAAAAAGGGGTAAACGTGTACTGGGCAGATGACGTTTCACAACCTTTAATGAGTTCAAAATGACAAGTGTCTCGAAAATATTTTCAATTTTTGAGAGTCATAAAAGAGATGAAAGATGACTCCAGGTGGTGACTTTTTCGTGTTTTTAACGAGTATGGAAAAGTAATAAAATACAAATCGTTTCCTCGTCGTTGCCAATTCTAGGACCTGTTGCTGCACAAGAAACAAATGTAAAACCCGTTTTCGAGAAAAATAATAAAAAATAATTGAAAAAGGTGTCCAAAAACCTAATTAGGGTTAGAAAAGGCTATAAAACAACTCAAATAGTAAAATCAATTTACTTTTACCTTTTCACCTTCTTGTGAGAATTTTTATTGGTTTCCACTGTGAATTTGCAGAGCTGACTGCATGCAATCCAGGAGGACATCGACGAATCTGCTTCTTCCAGGTAAGAGCTATGAACTTCTCCTGCAATTTCATCCATTTTGTATTTTTTTTATGGTTTTATTCATTTTGTGGGAGGGGCTGAAAAAACATGGCTGCGGAGGTCGGCGCTAGTTTCGAGCACAGAGTTGCGCCGACCTCCATTGTTTTTGAACGGAAAGGCACTGCTCGACGCTGCTATTTGAAAAACAGCGGCGCCGAATTCTGCGCCCAAATTTTTCTCCATTTCCTCCAAAATCGCTTGACCAAATCGATTCAAATTTTAACAGGTGGCTAATAGAATCTCTGCATTTGGTTTTGGAGGAAGAATCAACAGCTAAAATGGTCATAGAGTGGAAAGAGCGGAAGCATGGGGAAGATGATGAACATGCCATGGAAAATGATGCATGCATGGATGCCCTGAGAAACTGTGGGGTCCTGAAATTCTTCATGACCCCATATCTGAGAGCTCAGCTAGAGTAGCTACAATACTTGATCAGTTTATGGGACATTGATCAAGAAAAATTCATCATTCATGACCAGGAATTGGAGATAGAAGTCTTTGACAAAAAATTCATAGCTGGATTTTCGCAGAGGGGAAAGTGACCACTGTTGACAGGTACTCGGGCCCTTGGAGAGAGCATGGGCATGTTGATAGATAGAGTTCATCATGGAGCAAAGAAAGCATCTAAGAGTGGAAAGCTGGACATTCAGAAAATGCTCGACTTAACATTGAGAGTAGTGCTGCATACCATTACTCAGGCTGCCGGATCTCAGGCTCCCCATGAAGATAAAAATACACAACTCCAACTAGCTGTACATTGCATGGATCTGACAATCTTCAATTGGGCGGAAGCAGTGACTATCAACATGAAACGTCAACTAACCAAATGTAAAAATGGTAAGCTGAAGCAGTTTGGGTATGGGTCCATCTTGATACTGTTTATCTTGGAATGGTTACCGATATTCCAGTACCAAGAGGTGATTGTACCTATGCCACTAGCACAAGAGCCACAGATGTTCCGTTGGGCTAAGCTGATGCCTCGATTAGGAGATGGACAACATATGTTGAGGATACAAGAGTTCTTTGACTGATTGCGTCAAAAACTCATCTTGGTGGAGGACTGGCCATACATTGGCACCAATTTCGGGGGTGATCCAGACCTTACACTCCTGGAAGGGGACAACTAGGACGAGGATATAGGTAAAAACTCATTTTTTGGATTTTTATGAGTGTTACATTTTTTTTTGGTTTATATATATATATATGTGTCCTGATATTTTCTCATGTGTTGTAGATGTTGGACTAGAGAGAACCATGGGGATGTCCCCCATAGCTCGGAGGGTCCCAAGAGATTTCGAAGTGGCCCCTCATGGCGAGGGAAGCGATGAGGATAAAATCACACGTAACTTGGAGGGACTCACAAGTGGGATCCCAGACTATGTGAGATTCGAGGACGTTCCTCGTGCTTACCAAAGGCATACCGCAGGAGTTTCTAACCGCATCCATAGACTACTGAGATGTGTCATATGGGAAGTGATGTGCTATCATGAACACCATGCGGATTAGACTCCTAGGTTTCATTTCTGCATATTTTTTGAGAGACATGGCGTCTTAGGATGTAACCGAAACACATATATTTTTTGAACTATGATGTACAAGCTGATGCAAAAAATCGATATATATATATATATGCTTTTTTCCCTGTCTAAATCTTACTATGTGATGATGATTTCTTTTACAAATTCCGCAAATTTCTATCTAATACAATATTAGCTACTGCATCAGTTAACGTATTCATTCTTTTGGAAATATGATGATATGTAATATAATAAAAATTCCTTTTTAACAAACGAACACATAAATACATCCTTAAAATCTGAGGGTTTCTGACAGAATAAATCCCATTGAGCCGGAGAACAACAAGGTGAGAGTCTAGGCTTACAATTAATTCATGAATGTTGAGGGAAATAGCTTCAGTTAGAAGTTCGATAACTGCTCTTTATTCAGTGACATTGTTAGTTGCATGTCCTAAACAAATACCTTGAAGGTCTACCGACTCACCGTTAGGATTAGAAATTACCCAAGCCGTAGAGGATAGGTTCCGGGTACTACGGGAGGCACCGTCAGCGAAACCGACATAAGAAGTGACAGACATTTGCACAGTAAGAAAAGACATAATAAGCAAGAAAAATGCTTGCAAAGCACACCAAGCCAAAAATTACAAAAATGAAAAACACACTTACGTATAAAATAAATGCACGAAAAACTCATGCATAATATTTTTTGGGATACAACCCATTTCGGGGCTGATCTAGGAGATAACCTTCATAATCAATAAGCTCATAGGCCCTGTTCTACAAAACACGTTTGACGATGTAGGGCCCATGCCACATGGGTCCAAATTTACTTGCCCCCAGCTTATCATGGGCTTGGTCATACAAGAGGACTAATTCTCTTTCTATGAAGGTACGAGGGGAAAATGTCTGGTCAAAGTGGGTTTGACCCGCTTTTTTTGTGCTTCTATGACTAGAGAAGCAAAGCGGCGAGTTTCATCAAGCCTCTCCAAATATATAAGACATTCTTCCTTTGGCGAAGTATTCAGCAGTAATTCGATAGCTATATTGAGTGAAGGAATTTCACATTCAATCGGAAGGGTAGCTTCCAGACCATAAACAAGTTGAAATGGTGTGAATCCAGTTGCATCCTTCGCCAAGGTTCGGTAAGCCCAGAGAGCTGAGAACAACATGAGATGCCAATTGGACTTGTTCATCCCAATAGTACACTAAAGCATAGTGACTAAAACTTTGTTCATGGCTTCAACCTGGCTATTGGCCTGTGGGTAGTACGACATTGAGTTGTCGTGACACAGAACCAACTTAGTAGTTAACTCAGGCATCATATAATGGCGAAAATGGGAGCCATGATCAGTGAAAATGGCTTGAGGGACTCCAAACCTGGTAATCACATGATTGAAAAGAAATTGGGCGGTTGTCTTACCATCAGCTGTGAGTGTAAGCATTGCTTCGGCCCATTTGGTGAATAGTATACGGCTACAATAATATAAACATGCCCCCCGATCGAGCGAGGGTTACACGTCATAAAATCGATGCCCCACTTCATAAAGGGACCAATGGTAATGACAGGATGTAGGTGAGCAGGCGAAGAGCACATCTTGCGCTGGTAGATCTGGCACACGTTACATTTATGGACAACGAGGATACAATATTTAAAAATGGTAGGCCAAATATACCTGACACGAAGAATTTTTTGAGCAGTAGCATACCCAGACATGTGACCGACACATGCGCCATAATGGTAGTCATTAAGGAAATTTTCAGCTTCTCAAGGGTCAAACACCGACGGAGGACAAAATTAGCTTTGATGCGGTATAAAGTATCTCCAAATATGTGATAGGGTTGCGAATGATGACAGATACATCGATGAGCATCTTTCGTAAACTCAGATCGGAAAGTAGAAGTATGAATATAAACGATGATATCAACGTACCATGGATCGAGGGTGCTAATAAGAAAAAGAGTATCATCTGGAATCTGTTCCTCAGAACCGGAGGGAGCAAAGGCAGAGGGTAAAGAGCAGATCAACTCAACAAAAACCAATGACTTTTTTGATTTGGCAGCAATGAACTCCAAATTGAACTTTTGGAGGATAACTATCCACTTGGAGTAATTTCCCCCCAATAATTGTCGAGTTAAAATATAGGTCATGGGGTTGCAATCATAAATCACGGTCGTAGTGTGGAGTAAAATATAATGTCTGAAACATTGGACGAATTGAACAGCTGTCAATGCCAATTTTTCGACATGAGAATAATGCGTTTCAGTGTCGAGAAGATTGCGACTAAGATAATAGATGAAATGCTCATCACCATCGTCATTGTCCTGTACCAAAACTACGGAAATAATGCTAAAAGCAGCAACCAGATAGAGTGAATAATCATGATGATAATTTGGGGGACCAAAAGAGGAGCATTGACAAGCATGGTCTTTAGTGCATCGAAAGATTTTTGGGCAATCTCATCCCATAAGAATGGGACGCCTTGCTTAAGCAATCGCGTAAAACCTTTGGCGACCTGTTAGGTCCCTATATTACTAGTATAGTCCCTTATTGTTGTTAGTGCAACCCCCTTATCGTTATTTTTGTACCCCTATAACCCCAATATTGTTATTATTGTGCCCTTACATTATCATTGTTAGGCCAGCTAGGATTATATTGTGATCCCATGGACTCCTATATATAGAAGGATGTTTTGTCATTTGGATCATCCAAGAATTGTTCATTTATGTAATGTATTGGAGATTGCCCCCTTGAAGTGGCTGATTTATAAGGCGTTGATCTCTCTTTTCTTCTATTTTTGGAGCTGGTTTCATAACATTTGGTATCAGAGCTTTGGATTCTAGGGTTTCATTTCTCCAAACAGGTCATTGTGGAATTTTCGCTATAAATTATTTTCTACGAAGGTTCAGAAGCTGGAATTTTTACAGAGAGAAGTTGAAATCCAGAGGAACGTTGTGTAAAAATTTCAGATCTTGGTTCGCAATATTGTCGGAGATATGATCTGTGGAAGTTAGGGCTTTTTCAGGCTCTCGAATTTCACCTAAAACAGGTCATCGTGGCATTTTCACTATAACTTTCTTTCTACGAAGGTTCAAAAGCTGAAATTTTTACAGAGCAAAGCTACAATCTTGAGGAACCTACTGAAAATATTTCAGATCCTAGTTCGCAATATTTTTGGAGCTATGATCTATGGAAGTTAGGGTTTTTTTAGGCTCCCGAATTTCATCTCAAAGAGGTGACCATGGGAAAATCATCATAAATATCTCTCTGAGCGTCATATTGGAATTCTGTAAAAAGTGACCGCAAGTACACAGACTGCAGTTTCCTGTGTATCAATTTCAGAGCCAAAGGGGGAACAATGAAACGGGCACGTCGTACAATTTTTCTCTACTAAATCATTCCATAATTAGGTCATTGTGGGAGATTGGTTATAACTTTGACTTGAAGAATCCAAATCAGGTCAGACTTGTGGCATTCAAAATAAGATTTAGAGGGCTACTACAGGGCCGAATTTTAGATATTGAAGATCCGAAATCACAGAGATAGTTCAGTTTCAATATCGAGCTCCTCAAAAGCAAGAAAAAGGTGTGAATTTTTTTTTTTTGAATTTCATAAGTCTTGTGTGAAAAATCAGTTTGAAGTGATTTCAAGGGCATATTGAAGCATATATATCATTATTGGGTTCTAAAATTCCACCTAAAAAGAATTCAACACCCATTAAACCTTCAGAAGGCTTTACTATGACTCATGAAGAGGAAGAAGCACAACATGACGTATCAAAAATACAAGAGAAAGTGGACCAAATTTCGCTCTCGCAAAGAGAAACAAAAAATGAAATGGAATTTTTGAAGAAAGGCGTGGAAGCTAAGATGGGTGGTTTGAAGAAAGGCATGGATGGTTTGAAGAATGGCATGGAAGCTAATATGGATGACATGGAAGTTAAGATCGATGAAAAAATGAAAGGCAACATGGAAGATATGAAGAATGATCTAAAAGCAGACATGGAAGGTTTGATGACAAGGTTAGTACAAGAAATGATTCCTAATGACAGAAAGATAGTAGAGGAAACTCATGATGAGAAAAAAATAAATGTTAATCATGAGTTGATAAACTCTAATGTTGGATTGAAGAACCACCATATTCCAAATATGGATATGAGGAAGTTTGATGGCAAGGATCCCGTAACATGGACCCTACGGATGGAGCAATATTTTGATCTCAATAATGTGCAAACACACAAAAGGTAAGCTTGCAACTTTACATTTAGAACAAAATACATTTGTATGGTATTGATGGCTTTTCTCTCATAAAAAAATTGCCACTTGGTCAATTTTTACGGAGGAAATGATAGCACATTATGAGGATACAAAGAGAAACACCTTCTTTAGCCAATTGATAAATATCAAACAAAAGGGTTGAATGGTGGAGCGAATTGAGGACTTCCAAAAATTGAATATAAGGGTAACTGATATTCCAGAGGAACACAGGATTGATGTCTTCATATGGACTTTAAAGGATAACATCCAACATGAAGTTTACATTTGGGACCCTGATTCATTGGAGAAGGCATTCAGGTTGGCAAGAAAAATTGAATGTAAAATTATGGCGACAAGGAAGCCTACCACTCACATCTATAAAGATGGAAGTGTTTCTACTCCTAGAATTCCACAACCTACAAGGTTGACACCACAACAATTGGAAGAAAAAATAGTAAAAGGGATTTGATACAGTTGTGATACACTAAAGGTCATAAGTGTGCCGAGAAGAAATTATTTTACATAGATTGTGAAGAGGAGGAAGAAAATGAAAAAGTAACTTCAAAAGAAGAGGATATACACTAGGAACCAACCCTAGAAGAAGAATAAATGAGTCCGACCATATCGTGTAATGCATTGGTAGGAATTACCACTCCTCAAACTCTTAAGATAGAAGGACATATCAAGAAGAAAAATATAATATTGTTGATTGATTTTATTCATTGTAAGGTAGCCAAGGAATTGAATTGTTTCCTATACCTAGCACCAAAATGTCAAGTGATGGTTGCAAATGGAGGAACTATAAATTGCTCTGGAAAATCCCATAATATTAAGCTAACATGGGGGAATACGTATTGAATAGTCCAATGCTTTCCATTCCAATGGGAAATGCTGATGTTGTACTAGGAGTACAATGGTTACAATATTTGGGGACGATAGATTTTAATTTTCAAGAACTTTTCTTGAATTTTTTTTTTCGGAAGGAAAGGAAATCGAATTACGGGGTATCACACGGAAGCCATGAAAGTTAATAAGCTCTAATGTCATGAAAAAGCTTCTGAATAAAGAACAACGAGGTGTAATTGCACAATTATGCTCACTAGAAGTTCCAACATCAAAATCATCTATTTCTGCAGATCTCCAAAAAGTCTTGGACAATCATTACAAGGTTTTTGAAACTCCCAAAGGAATCCACCTATTCGTGATCATGATCATGCTATTCATTTGATTCCAGGAAGTGTTCCTCCAAACATTAGGCCTTACAGATATCCTTATGTCCAAAAGAGCGAAATTGAACGTATGATTGCAAAAATGTTAGAGGCTGGTATAATTCAACCTTGTCAAAGTTCTTTCTCTGCTCCAGTGGTATTGGTGCGCAAGAAGGATGGATCATGGTGCATGTGTCCGGATTATAGGGAGCTCAATAAGCTCACTATTAAAGATAAATTTCCCATTCCTGTGATTGATGAATTATTGGATGAATTACATGGAGCAATTTATTTTACCAAGTTGGATCTTTGTTCAGGATATCATCAAATTAGAATGAAGACTGAATATCTTCTGAAAACATCATTTCAAAGTCATGAGGGTGATTATGAATTTTTGGTCATGCCTTTTGGCCTTACCAATGCACCTTCTACATTTCAAGGGTTGATGAATTCCATTTTCAAACCCTTCCTTAGAAAATTTGTGCTAGTGTTTTTTGATGACATACTAATCTACAACAGGTCTTGGAAGGATCATGTTCAACATGTTGACATGGTGCTCAAACTATTGGAGCATAAGCAATTATATGCAAAAACATCCAAATGTTTCTTTGGAGTACAAGAGGCAGAATATCTGGGTCATATTGTATCTCATGAGGGTGTTAAGATAGACCCTAACAAAATTAAAGCCATTAAGGAATGGAAAGTCTCCACAACGATAAAGCAGTTGCGAGGATTTCTCGGGTTAACAGGGTATTATCGCAAGTTTGTTAAGAATTGTGGGAGAATAGCAGCACCTCTAACAACATTATTGAAGAAAGATGCATTTTCATGGACTCCTGAAGCAACTAAAGCCTTTGACCATCTAAAAGAGGTAATGTGCCTAACACCAGTCTTAGCTACGCCAGACTTCACAAAAACCTTTATTGTGGAATGTGATGCCTCAGGAAATGGAATTGGTGCTATTTTAATGCAAGAAGGAAGACCCATTGCTTTTGAAATTCGTCCAATAAAAGGAAAGCGTTTGCAGAAAGCTATTTATGAGAAGGAAATGTTGGCAATACTACATGCACTAAAGAAATGGAGACCTTACCTAATGGGAAGACACTTCAAGGTAAAAATTGATCATGATAGTCTTGATTTTTTTTGGAACAAATACTATCTTTAGAAGAGCAGCAAAAATGGGTCACAAAGATGTTGGGTTATGACTTTGAAATCATCTACAAAAAAAGGAAGCTAAATGTTATTGCAGATGCACTCTCAAGAAAGGATGAAAAGATGAAAGCATTGCTTTGTGCCATTTCTATTATCCAACCAGATTGGATAACCAAATCAAGGGATGAATGGAAGAAGGACGAAAAAGTGTGGACACATTCAAAAGTTGCAGCAAGATCCTAGCACATCTGATACATTTAGTTGGAAAAATGATTCCTTATGGTACAAAGATTGCTTATATATTTGCAAGAATTCCCAACTAAAACAAAATATTATTTTGGAATTGCACACTTCTCCTTTAGGAGGACACTCAGGATTTTTTAAAAATTACCACAGGGTGAGGAAAGATTTTTTTTGGGATGGCCTTAAATATGATATTCAAAATTTTGTGGCGGGATGTTTGGGTTGCCAACAAAATAAAGTTGAGACAATTAGGACCTCGGGTCTTCTACGACCTTTATCCATTCCAAGTAAACGTTGGGAGGAGATTTCAATGGATTTATCACATGTTTACCTAAGTCCGAAGGAAAGAGTGTCATCATGGTGGTAGTTGATAGACTTACCAAGTATGCACACTTTTGTGCATTATCTCATCCATTTAAAGCAAGTACATTTGCTACTGCATTTATGGAAACAATTCAAAAGCTACATGGAAACCCAAAGATTATTGTAATTGGCAGAGATCCCATTTTTACTGGAAGTTTTTGGACGGAATTATTTTCTTGTTTGGGTACTCGACTAGCTCATAGCTCATCTTATCATCCTCAATTGGATGGTCAAACTGAGATGAATAAATGTTTGGAAGGATATCTTCGTTGTTTTGTATATGATAAGCAAACACAATGGGTCAAGTGGTTACCTCTCGCTGAATGGTGGTATAAAACTTCCTTCCATATTGTAGCAAAAATGACCTCATTTATGGCACTTTATGGATATCATCCATCATCTATCACATCTTCTTTAATATATATATATATATATATATATATATATATATATATATAAGAGAAAATTCTAAGGTTCAAGCAGTGGAAGATCACATCGAGCATCAGCAAGAAGTTCTCCAACTCTTAAAGGATAACCTAAATTTGGCACAAATCGAATGAAACAACACGCAGATCAACATCGCAGCAAGAGAAGTTTTGATGTAGGAGACTGGGTATTTTTACAACTACAACCATACAAACAAATGTCCCTCAAGCAAGCTAAGAAGGATAATAAATTATCGCCAAAGTACTATGGTCCTTACAAGGTGTTGCAAAATATTGGTACAATGGCATACAAATTGGATATTCCTACTTCTTCGCTTGTGCATCGAGTTTTCCATGTTTCATGCTTAAAGAAGCTTATAGGGGACAAAATTCCAGTTCAAACAATATTGCCAGAACTTGATGAGGAGGGAAAAATCATATTGGAACTTGAAGCAGTCACGGAAAGAAGAACTCGACAGCTACGAAATCGATCAATTTCAGAATATCTCATCAAGTGGAAGAACTTACCCATTGAAGATTCTACATGGGAGGATGAGAATTTTATACAGAAGCATCTGGAGACTCAAGCATTGAGGACAACACTTTTTTGAAGGAGAGGGGCACGTCAGGTTCCTATATTATTAGTATAGTCCCTTATTGTTGTTAGTGTACCCCCTTATTGTTATTGTTGTACCTATATAACCACAATATTGTTATTATTGTGCTCTTACATTATTATTGTTAGGTCGGCTAGGATTATATTGTGATCCCATGGAATCCTATATAGAAGGAGGTTTTGTCATTTTTATCATCCAAGAATTGTTCATTTATGTAATGTATTGGAGGTTGCCCCCTCGAAGTGGCTGATTTCTAAGGCGTTGATCTCTCTTTTCTTCTATTTTTGGAGTTGGTTTCATAACACGACCTCAACATAGTTCGGTATGAAACAATGCAGGAAATTAGCTTTCCCTTGCAAAATCTGCAATTGGTGTAAAGAGGAAGGGGAGGGGAGATTAATGAAAGCTTCAACCTTAAGATGATTGAGATGAATACCGTCTTTGGAAACGAAAAACCCAAGGAGTCTACCGGAATCGACACAGAAGACAAATTTTTGCGGATTAAGCCGAATTTTGTAGCATTTACAACAAAGAAAAATTTGATGGAGGTGTTCTGGGTGGTCTTGACGCTTAGCGGAATGAGCCAGACGGTCATCCAGGTAAGGTTGAACAATGTTCTTAATATCGTGAAAAGAATATGATATTGCTCGTTGGAACGTGGCATCGACCTTTTTCATGCCAAAAGGGAGCTTCTTATATGCAAAAGTGCCCCACGGATAGATGAAGGCGGTTTTATGTTGATCAGCCAGTATTATATTAATCTGGTTATAATCAGAGAACTCGTCCATAAGGGAAAAAATCTCACTCCCAACACATTCATCAATGATCTGGTCGATGAAGTGAGTGGGATAGTTATCCTTAGGACAAGCATGATTGATATTGTGTTAATCCACACAAACTCGAATGGTGCCCTGCTTTTTATCCACAAGTACAATGTTAGAGACCCAATCTGTCAATGGGATCGGATAAATGAAGCCTACTTTGAGAAGTTTTTCCACTTCTCCCCTTTATGGCAGCTGCCTTTCTAGGGTGCACGAGACAAAGACGTTGGTGAACAGGTTTCGCATTAGGGTAAGTAGGGATCTTGTGCATGAATATACTCGGATCAATGCCGGGCATTTCCTTGTAGGACCAAGCGAAAACGTCTCAAAATTCACAAAAGAGACTAATATAGACCTCAATCTCATCAGGAGAACAGGTCACCCCAATGTGGATGTTCTCGACAACCCCCGGTATAACGGAGATGTCAATAGGCATCGTCTAAGTGATATTTCCCATGTTTCCTTCCGTGAAAAATTCATGTGTCAAAATAGGCGTTTGAAGTGGTTGAGAAGGAGCTTGGGAAGAAAAATTCTCAAGACAAGTAGACATTTCCCCAAGACTAGGAAAAAAGGAGGAACGATGATGACTATCATCCAGGGAGGATCCTCGAGGGACATGGTTTCCACGATGGCTTCATCAGTTGGAAACGTCTCGTTCAAGGGATCTGGAGAATCCGAAGCACCGAGCTAAAGGGATTGAGAATACGTGTCGAGAGGCATACTTGAAGAAGTATGATCCAAAGGAGAAACCGAAGACAAGATAACTTCACAATAATCAATTTTTATCGGCCTTAACGAGATTACGTCACCAAAAAAATCAACCTGATCAGGCAAAGGGATGATCCAAGGATTAGAAGAAGTGGAGATCATATTGACCTAAGCAGTGTTTGGCGGAGGAAGAGAAAAGAGACCCATAAGGGCTGGATATTTGAAAAGTCCCAGCCCCACACTTTCATAAGGTGTGGGAATGTGGTCTACATACACAACGTTTCTCTCTGAAGAAGTGGAAGTTAAAAATGATAAATGATCAATAGTGATAATATTTCCTTCATGTGGGAAATGAATAACATGAAAGAGAGTGGATGGTACGCATAACATGGTGTGAGTCCAACTACAACCGAGGAGGAGATTATAGTTGAGTTTGGCGTCAATGACTTCAACCTCGAAATTAACCATTTTTCCTTCCAATGTTATAATTAAGCTGGTGAGGATACCAAGAGGGCGAGATTCCCTTCCGTCGAAGGCTTATAAAGCATTTGGAGACTAGTTAAGGGTTGGAGAACCAATGGCTTTCCAACATTCAACAGACATGATGGAAGTAGATGCACCTTCGTCCATGACTACTGGATGGATATTCTTATCATTATTCCCAACTTGGATAATAAAAGAAAATTGGTGAGGGGGACGCGGTACAAAATTTTCCAGATAAAAAGTGATAAGGCTCGAATCGACAGGGTCGACTCCTCCGATAGCAGATAACAAAGCCTTCC
This sequence comes from Pinus albicaulis, assembly GCA_034641835.2. Taxonomy (NCBI): domain Eukaryota; kingdom Viridiplantae; phylum Streptophyta; class Pinopsida; order Pinales; family Pinaceae; genus Pinus; species Pinus albicaulis. Next base: position 173,561,629 of record CM076584.1, read on the forward strand.
GTTGTCACGGATAGCTTTGAAGTACCTCTAGCTCAGAAATAGCAGATGACACTTGAGACAAATCATCAACAATACTATAATGCTAAGAAACATGGGCGTTCAGATTATAGGAGGACTTACGAAGCATGCCTTTGGAAGGTGGCTGTACAACGGGCTCATAGCTAGGCCTTTCAATATGAAGAGGGCTAGAAGCAGGTGGGGGAGGAGGACCATTTGCAATTTCTTTCCCCACCGCTTGACGCGGTTTGGTATAATATTTTGATCTGGTAGCAATAGATATTGATGCATCACCATTCATCATGAAAAATTGAGATCCAAAAGGGGTGGAAGACTGGGGTTGCTCCACCATTTGAGTTTGTTGTGATGGGAATGGTTCCTTAAGAACAAACGGAGTTCCTTGGGTGCCTTTGAGCTGTCGACTCACTTCGGCCCGTCATGGAAAGTCCTTGGTGTAATGCTTATCATCCCATATCTGACAAGGATACTTCGGTTTATGTTTCGAGCCATCATCAGTATTGGTTTTAGGAGAATCCTGTTTCGGGGTATCGGTTTTGGCCTTGCCTTTACCCTTATTCTTACCTTTGGAAGCTATATTCTACAAGGTAGACTGGATGACATTCACTTTCGCGGTTTTTCCAGGATTGGAGGGTGGCTGAGAAGCAATATCAGTAGAAGGAGTGAATTTATGATTCGCGGGAGTAGGAGAAGACTTACGGGAAGTCTGAGAAACATAACCAATGATTCTTTCGATAGAGGGTGTAGCCGATGCTTTGGAAGTTACAGCTCGTGGAGCATTGGCAAAGAGATCATAAAGGGTTCCATACTAGGAGTACACTAGATCGAGGTACTGGGCATGGGAAATGGCCTACTCTTTGGTGACACATGCCCTCATAGCAATGTCCTTAGCTATCAGACCGACAAAAGAGGTAATGAAATAGTCAGTCAGAAGCTGATCATGGATTTAAAACTTGATTAAATGGTGATGCCATCTCCATATGAATGTGATCGGAGATGTGTGTGTCTGTATTTTGTTTCAAGGACGTAAAGAGGTGTGCTCCCATTTCATAGAGAACTAGAAACTGAAAGTGTGTGAGAAACGCCATTGCAAGGGAATTGAAATCTTGAAATATTCCACGAGAGAGTTCAAAGTACCACTTTGGAGCGACACCTGTGAGAGTCCTTTGGAAAAGATGTAAACGAATAGAATCATCAATCTAGGAGTTATAGGAGCACCAAAGGTGATCTGTCATAACATGCGCCTGGGGGTCTTCTCCGGACTTGCCTTCGAACTTAGGACAATTTTCAGGAATATTGGTGGGAATTGGGGGCCAATATGGATTATGAATAATGTGATCATTTTTTACTTAGATACATCAGGCAATTATAGTGTATCAAGGAATGACAATTGCGGGTTAAAAGGCATCGCAGACCTTTGATAAAGACTGGTGTTAGGGTTACAACCAGGTTGAGAGAAATTTTGAGCTCATATGTTCTGTCCCAGAGGATTTTGTCCATAGGGGTTATAATTTTGGAAATTCTGCCCATATCCTGGTTGGGGACCATGGTACTGATTCTGAGTGAACCACTGAGGTCCAACTTGAGCAACGTATGGATTCTGTCACGGGAAAAAAGTAGTGCCTTAGGGTGTGTTGTGGCTCATTTGCATTTACCTTTGAAATATTTTTCAAAACACCAAAAAAACATATATGTTAGAAAATGTAAAAGTTTGTGTGTCATAGAAGAATTTTGATTTATATGTTGGAACATTTAACATTACGTGATGAGCTGTGAAGGTGGGTCGAGTCGGGCTCGGTCATGTTCAGAACAGTTCAAGAGCCAGACCGAAGGGTGTGTGAAGGACATTGCACATCAAACAGGGTCGAGTTGGGCTCATTAAAAAGCTCAGGAGGGACTAGCATGGTAGAACACCGAATAAGTTTGGGAGGGTTACGTCGTGGAGTAAACGAGCTGATTTCCCAAAGGTAGAGAAAGGGTGCATTTCCGTTAAAAACTTAAGAGTTCCGGAGGAGCCGTAAAGGGGAAAACAGACTGTCGGGATCAAAGTGCGGAACCAGAGCAAAGAGATGGATGGCAGATATTAAATCACAAGCTGCAAACCGCAAGTTTCAAAAGACAGGCACCGAAGGTAAATGATAAACTGGTCGAAGTGTGATGTGTGATGCCTGATGGGACTCGACCGCATAGTGCACATCACTAGTTTTAATAGTTAAGGGCTAAGGTAAATGTTATACTCGTCGAAGTGCGATGCACGATGTGATGGGGCCCGATCGCAAAATTGCAAATCGTGAATTTTAAAAGATAACTACGGAGGTAAGTGATAAAGTCTTTGAAATCTGATTTGTGATGCTTGGTGGGACCCGATCGCATAACACACATCGTGAAACTTAGAGGATAAGTGTCAAACACAAGCTAAAAGCAGTGAAATGCGATGTGCGGGTAGATGGGATGCGCTTTCAAAAGTGAATTCAAAAGGTTTTTAGATCCAGAAGTAAGGCATTTTCATGTGTTAAACCGTGTCGGAGGAAGAAAACAGGTTATAACGTGAAACCGGTGAAATGCCTTGGAAATGAAGAAATAGGCAGAACGTAGTAGAGAAAATCGGGTAAGTGACCCGATGCAGAACAAAGGAGAAGAGGCAGAGTCAGGTAGCAGGTGATATGAGTGACAACGTTTGAAGCACAGGGGCATAGGTAGAGTTGGGCAAAAAAGCATATAGCGGCACCGTTAGGAGAACGACAACCGAGTCAACTCGGGGATGAAGGTGTCGTTACAGAGCTGTGCAACCACTGCATCATGAACATAAAGGCCACCTCGACACCAGGGGAGGATGCGTTAGCAACATCAGATTCAGTAAACAAACAATATTTCTAGTTTGAATTTTCTCTCTCAATTATGATTGCACAAGTTATCTTAACAACTTAGGTAGTCGAATAGTTTCAAGAAGTTCAGTAGTTACAAACCATTGTGATGTATTTAAGTATATAGAAATAAATAAAAGGGGTTTTGAGTTTTGGACCTCTGGATGACTGTTAGTTTATGACTGAATTCGCTTAGAAATTAATGAAAGAATATCAATTTTCCTACACCTGTTGATGTTGATACGTCTTTCCTGTTTCGCTCTGTGGCTATTCCTCTTTGAATGAAGTGAAGTAATGTAGCAGTCAGTCTCTTAATTACATTTGTGAGTAAGAGTTAAATAACCTTAATTTGCGCTCCTTCACCTCATCTCTTCTCTCTTCATAAAATCTTGATAGAAATTTAAAGTGATAGATTTTGTGTTTACAACATATTATTTTAAGTTCTCTCTTCCTCCACGAATTTCCTCTGAAACATAAAAGTGGTAGATTCTGTGTTTTCATCATATCATTTTGAGTTTCTCTTAAAGTTCTTCTTTTCATTCCATTCAAATATCAACAATTGATGGCATTGTGAAGGCTTTCATTATATCAGATTATTGAGGGTATTAAGTAACTGAATTCCAAGGGTATTAAACAAAGGCCATGTGATATGGTAATTGTGACATACATTTATAAAATGTATTAAGCACTAATTCCTTAACACAATCAAGGGATTTTTTCTTGAGATACAACATTTTCTAGTGCCATTGCCGAGGACGAAGAAACAAAGTTAATTTTTCCCTGGTTTTTTCACATTATTTCCTCTGGTTGTTCAGTGAGGAGGAAATATTGAGCTGTAATTGTTATTTTCAAAATTATGGCTTTCAAAAGATCTCACATGAGGTTGGATACCTCACATCAGATAGTCTCTGCTTTGCCAGATCTAGAAAGAATGGTTTCCAAAAGGGCTAAGAAACCTCAAACTCCTTCAACACTTGATCCTACATTTTCTGCTCCTGGCAGCAGTTCTCATAACCCTTTGTTTGAATATATTTCCGAGGAACTCACTTTCTTAGAACAAGATTCTCATTACACACCCATTTATTTCCAAGGACTTGAGTTAGAAGAACATTCTTTTGAGTCTGTTTCTTTTACCTTCACTCAAGCTCAATCAAATATAGTTGTTGGTTCTTCTGCCATTTTTCATCAACCCACTCCCATATCAGTTTTACCTCCACCTTCATTCACTTTCACAATAGGTTCATCAGCCTCAACTGCCCAAGGAGCAGTTAACCAAGTTGTTAATATGGCAGTAATATCTTTCTTAACGAACATATATGCTGCACTAAATCTTGCACAACCAATGAACACCATGCCTCAAGAATACCTCAAATTACTCACTCGTTTCACTGGAGAAAATGAAGTAACTGTAGAACAACATTTACCTTTGTTTTTCACTTTTGCTGAGAATTTGAATGTATAACACCTGGATGTTGTGATGAGACTATTTGTGCAGTCTCTAGATGGACAGGCTAGAAAATGGTTCAAAGGTTTACCAAATGGTTCAATAAATAACTGGGAAGAGTTAGAAAATCGATTCACTTAGAGATGGGGAGAAAAGAGAGATCATGGTTACACATTGACAGAGTTTAATGCAATTAAAAGAAGTCCCAATGAAGACATTTCTGAGTTTGTAAAAATATTCAACAAAATGTATAATAGTTTACCCATAGAGATGAAGCTCCCCCCTATAGGAGCAAAGGTAGTTTTTGCTAGGGATTTTGAAGCTGCTTTTAGCTTTACATTGAGAGAAATAAGAGCCCCTACTCTTGAGCAGATACATACAGGCGCTTTAGAGATTGAAACTAATATGACTGTAGCTGGAAAGGCAAAAGGGAAACAACCAATCCAAGAGAAGGGGAAAGAAAAAGAAGAATCATTGCAAGATATAAGGATAGAAGATATGGAAAGGGTGATAAAAAGTCTGACAAATAAGCTATCTAAGATAGAATTGTAAAATAAAAAATCCCAAAGGCATGTACAACAAAACTGAGGGGGGTTCAACCCTCAATTCAAAAGACATACCCTGCAAATTTTGTAGAGGGAAAGAAGAGATCAAGACCATATTCAAGCACCATTGTATATAGAAGCAGCACCCGCAGAGCCGACAAAAGATGACCAAAGGGAGGCCGAGGATCAGGTATCTCCTATGTAAGAAATATAAGAGGATGAAGAGGAATATTATGAGGGAGAATATGTTGAAGCTGAAGTATCTTTTGATCAAGATGATATGGATGAATACTGTAGAGAATTCACAGAATTCATGCAATATGAGTTACATAAAAATTATGATTTAAGGTCTAGGAAGAGATCTAGAGTGCAGGATAATGTAGGTGAACAACTAGGTTCCATTCCTTCTCCAATGATGACTCCACAACAAAAGGACCCTATGAAACAGGCCAGTAATGGGAAACAACCTACAAAATCACTTAAGAGAACAAATGTACAATAGGCTGAATCTTCCCAGGATAAATCAGTTGACACTAATATTTTGGAGGGATTTTTTCCTGTACCTGAACAAGTGGCAGATTCTAGAAAGAGTGAAGAATAACCTGGAAAAGTTAAGCAAAATCATGCCTTCAGTTTGGCAAAAGACTTGGAGAAGGTTAAAATTCAAGTACCTCTTCTAGAATTGGCTAAAATACCAGCTTACAAGAAATAAATTTCAGAGTTTATTTATCTCACACATGTGGAAGATATAAGTGACACAGTGAACCTATAAGAAGAAAAGCCAGTGTTCACCTTTGGCCCTCATGTAGAAGAAATAGATCCTTCTGTTCCACCCTTCTATATTTATCTATTGCTTCATCATTTTACTCTACATAATTGCATGCTGGAATCCGGAGCCTCCCATAACCTCATGCCATTGTCTGTTATGAAGGAGCTTAACCTACAAATTACCAAAACTTATAGGGATCTCAATTCATTTGATTCCAAAAGGGTGAAATGTGTTGGATTGATTAAAGATGTAGCAGTTTCGTTGGCACAAATCCCAACAAAGAGTATAGTCATGGATGTAGTGGTTGTTGACATCCCAACCGAGTTTGGAATGCTCCTGTCAAGGTATTGGGGAGCTAAGTTTGGAGGTGTACTAAATTTATATTTCACTTATGCTATCATTTCGGTTTTTAATGGTGAAGAAAGGAGATTGTACAAGGAAACAAGGTTTGTGAAGACCACCTCTAAGAAATATGAAGGAAATTCCCCCATTTATAGTCAATAAACATAAGATATTTCTTGTTTCATGCTGCATGAAGATGCAGAATTTGCTAAAGACACAGGGAAGAAGCTCTCTTCAGCAGTTGTAAATAATGAGATGCACTCAAAGAAGATTTGGAAGTGATACTTTTATGGCGCCTACTCCAAGGAAGGCGCAGGTGCTAGATTCTTGCTAATATCACCAGAAGGTAACCTCATGCCATTCTCTTTTAAACTAGAATTTGATTCGAAAAACAATGTGGCTGAATATGAGGCCTTAATCTATAGCCTTAAAGTTGCTAAACAGATGGGGGTTCAATGTATTTCAATTTATGGTGACTCTGAGTTGATAATAAGGCAGATCAAGAATCATTGTCAAAGCAAGCATCCAAGATTAAGATCATACAAGAATGAAGTTTGGGATCTAATAGAAAACTATTTTGAAGCCTTCAATCTTCAGTATATATAATATTCCTAGATTAGCATGCAGCTAATAGGGATCTTATTTTTGCTTTAAAAATCTAGTTAGATGAATAAATGTGCAAAGGAGGTTAATCAAACTCTCAATGAAGAATAAATCAATTCCAAATATGAAAAAGGATAAATCTTGGCTGTGTAAATAAGCACCCTTAGGTGTGAAAGGGGATAATCATCTTGACTGGGTCAACCTTGACCAAATCTACAACACTGTATTGGAGGAGTGCTCATCAATAAGGCACAACGTAATTCTAGTTGAAGGTCTCTTGTGTGAAAGGGATGAGTCCATTGAAGATGGTTTTGGGTTTTGCACACTCTCATCTTATAAAAGGAAGGGGAAGGCATCATGAGGAGGTTGTTGAGGATATGATCTTTTGATATATTTTATGTTTAGACCATATAGCTTTCTTTGGTTGTTTAGCCTAGATTGCAAATGTTGTTTAGCATTGGAATTTCTTGTTTAGGAGTTCCTCCTCTTCCCATTGAGTAGCTCTTGGGAGAGTTTGTGTTGCATAGTCCACTATCTGGCTTGAAGGCCAAGCTTCTCCTTTCAATTACAACTCATATCCTGTTGAGGGTTTGGTTGTCTTTGCAAGCTGCAACAAGTGGAGATTAGATCTATTTAGATCTAAGACATTTCAGTGCCCTTTTTCAGTGGAGGAGTCCTCTGCTTTATTGGAGGAAGTGTATTGAAGTGATTGAGCTTCATTTCTTGATCTTGGCATGTGGCCAACTGATATCTATACCTTACAATGTAGTTTCTATTCTAGATCTGCGTTATTCTTGTAGGAGTTGTTGTAGGGAGTTTGGGTGCACTATCTGGTGAGATGGTTTCTGAGTGTTGGGGATATGCCCTTCACTTTGAGGTCCATTGGGGGAGATCTACATATTGTATATTTCAGATCTGATCTGCATATTATGAATACTTCAGAATTTTTGAATATTTCTACAGATTTGCTTTCTTAGATCTCAGATCTACTGCTTATCCTTGGTGTAATGCTCAAAACCCCAAGGGGATCTGAAAGAGGAGCCTTCCTAGTGCATGGATCTGAATTTTTATGCACAGATCTGCTCTAGATCTGACATGTAATCCACAAGAGTTTGCAGCCTAATAAAATAACGCTGTCAAGGCAGTTTCAGTCCATTCATGTGGTTGCAACACCTCTTTTGAGGGGATTTCTTCTATTTATGTCTTGTATTTCTAGCTATGTATTTCATGAGCCTCATTATACAATTATCTTGCTGCTGTAAATACTATTGAAGAATATTTTATTGGCCTCCTGCCCCTGCTATAATTGAACTGTGTTATTTCATCACTGTATTATTCATACATTGCTGCAGTCCTATTCTTGGGGATTTTCTAGCTGTACTAGGTGTGGGAGATCTATTTAACCCACCTAGAAAGATTTGTTTTTGTTCCCCTCTTGGATTTGGGTCTTAGATTATCAGATCTAAGGGATCCAAGGGCTGATTTCATATTCTATAGCATCCATTTCTGAAAAATGCGTTTTTTCAGACATGCCTAGCTAGCAGTCCCATTTTGGGATATTACAGTGGTATCAGAGAAAATATCTTGGCACAGCCTATGCTTTTCTTATTGAAGAGCCAATATGTCTTTTCATGGAAATAAAATACCGATGAATAAATGTGGTTACATTGAAGACACACAAGAAAAGGGTAAGATCCCTTTAACTGGAAGTTTGCAAAGAGAAGAGTTCTCTAAAACTCTTTCTCAAGCTTTGAATGAAATGCAAGAAGAAATCTGGGGAATGAAGAATGAAAGACAAGAAGATATTTTGAAAAGGTTTTCACATGAAGGAAGCCCCACTACTTCATATGATGGGTGTGAGCATTCAGCCACATCATCATATTTACAACGCTCTATCAGCCACTTTTTCATGAAGAAGAGGAAGAAGAAAGGAGATGTGCCAAAGAGGGAGACTCTTGGTGATTATTTGCAGGAGTATGAGACTCAATCTAAGGATTTTAAAGATCACTTGAACTTCCAAGGTTTTTTCAAGATCGAGGAGGAAGGAAGAAGCAAGCAGCATGGTGTGAGTAGATTCTTCTTATCTACTTTTGATGGATCACCTATATTTCTAGCTAGGGCTTGGGTGAAGGAGCTAGATACCTATGTGCAACAACATCAAGTTTCAGAAAAGGAAGCCATCAAAGTAGCAACACTGCATCTTGAGGGTAAGGCTTATGCTTGGTGGTTGTTTGAGTCTTTTTCCTTAAAGAATGCAAATACATCTACCTATGCAAGGTTCATTAAAAGAGTAATGGAAAGTTTTGATGAAGGATCTTATGAAACACCTTCTATGGAGTCTATCAAACCAAATCAAACAAAACTTTTGCATGGATTGGAAGGGTCCTTAATTCATCTCCATTTCAGAAACCCATTGAAGGGGACAGAAACTTGTATGATGTTTTTCCAAGGGAAAAGTCCCCATTGCATGAAGATGTTTCCTTTCAAGAGGAAGATATGGAGATTCCTCCTTCAAAAGAAGACCCAAATCTAAGGTCTCTTTTTGATGATGAGGCATTTTGAACTATGGAAGAGAAGGCTGGAGATGATAACGCAGTCATGACAAGAGCACATCTAGGACCTCATGAAGAGGAAGATGGAGCACTTGCTCCAAGGAGAGAAACTCTTGCACTCTTGCAAGGAGTTCCAAAGAATCTCACATATGGAGATTGTGGCACAATCCATGTGCAGCATGTGCCATCATCATCAAATGGTGAGATCTTGAAGATAGAATAAGGAAAAGAGGAGGGCAAGCATCACATGATGAGGAGCATATACCCCTCTCTGTTTCAGAAGTTTGATGAATAAAGAAGGCAAGAGGATTTATGTAATGAAGGCAAGGAAAAATATGTCCACACACATACACATCCTGCTCTATGCCTTGATGTCTCTTTACATGGAGACATTCCACTGGGGAGACCTCCTGATGGGAGGAAAAATAAAGTGTTCTCTCAACTATGGGCAGCATATGCATACTTGGCTAAGGATGGAGCTTTGGGAGAAACTAGCACAGCGCAGAGAATCTTTCATGGATTCAAAGAAGAGATAAGTAATTTTTTGAATTGGACATTTCTATCTCCCACTCAGTTATTTGCGCTGAAAAAGGAGAATTCAGAAGTCTATGATGGCATGGACATGATGTCATATGGCAACTCCATATCTTTGGGGCAGCCACTGATATTTTAATTCACAAAAGAGATTTTTGAACATGACAAGTGGATATCAACACTCTTGCATGCATGGGCCACATTGAGGAAGTTTTGGAAGGCAAGGAATTTCCAAGGGGAGGTTGAATTCCATCTACTTCAATCTTGTCTTGACCAAGATCAGCTGCAAAGGAGGCAACAAAGGAAGTTGATAATACTCCAATATGTGACTTTGACATCAAGCATGTCAAGGAGGAGAGCCATGCTATGACAGGGGCTGCATGTCAGATTTCTACAGCGCTGTCATTGTTGGGGAGCCTAGATCCTTATTGGGATTCCAAAATTTTGGTGGAATAATCCAAGGACATTTTCACATGTAAGGTTCTTGATGGGCAAGTGATGGATGGGGGGCATAAACTAGTTGAGGGAGTCATTTATTCCCATGATCAAATCTATTTGGCTAGAGACTCCAAGCTCAAGGAGAAACTACTTAATGCAACCTATGAGATCTTGATTTCAAAACCCACTAGTTTCATTAGATCATATCATACTATCTTAGATGGATTCAAGTGGGAAAACTTCAAAGAGGAGATGCACTCTCATATGAGGAAGTGCATGGATCATTTGCTGGTTGAGGAGGAACATAACTCTTGGGAAGAGTTATCATTACCTCCTTATTCATTGGATGTGAGAGGGAGCTTATCCATGAGTTACCTCACTGATTTGAATCAAGTGTATAGTGAGACTTGTATTTTTAAACATCATGAGGTACCTACTATATGCTTGTATTTTCTTAACACTCATATGTAGGGCTTTGCTCCAAGAGGGGGCACTCTTTCTTATGGGCTTCATGAGCCACTTTGGGCCATGAACAATGGTAATGTTGGTCATTCCTTGGGAGATCTTAGAGAGATGATGTACTCTTCATGGTGTGATTCATTAACACCAACCATCATACACCTTCTCCAAGCATGCAAGAAGGATGGGGTAGAAAACAAGTGTTGGGGAAAACACTTTTCATATCATATTCTATGGTAGTTAGGAGTAAAACTGCGTTGATTGCACATGAGGGACCATTTTCCTTCTCCTTTATTGCATATGGCAGCTAGCATGACCTTAATTATGATCCCATATGCTAAAGATGTTCTTATCTTTGTTGGGAACATGGTTGGAGGAGAGACACATCTGTTGGATGTGTCCTTGGGGAAAGAAATTTCCTACATTTTTTGCACTACATGTTCCAAGGGGAGCATGGGAAACTATATGGCCACTATAGTAGATCACTTGTTTCTTTATGAAGTGGACCATATGATTGATTGGAACACTTGGGGCATGCCTCTCATGAGAAATTGGGAGGAGCTTTACTATGAATTACCAAGATGGGAGCTAATTCATTTCATTTGGATGATAGCATGGAGGTGGGAGTCCTTCATTGATGATGAAATTCCCCATGATTGTCATCACTTCTATCTTGAGGAGGCCATTGATCAACAAGGAGGTTTCCATATAGACCTTCCTTTCTTTCATGATGAGAGCCATTTGTTTTATCCACCAAAGGCCAACTTGCACACTTGGGAGGAACCATTGGGAGACAAAATTATTGCAGAAAATCTGAAGCAATGGTGGAGACTGTTGAATGAAGAGGCCACAAGAGGACGAGGGGAGATTTTGTAGCACCCTTGTAGTTGCTTGAGGACAAGCAACATTTGGGAGGGGAAGACTATAATATTCCTAAATTAGCATGCAGCTAATAGGGATATAATTTTTGCTTTAAAAATCTAGTTAGATGAATAAATGTGCAAAGGGGGTTAATCAAACTCCCAATGAAGAATAAATCAATGCCAAATATGAAAAAGGATAAATCTTGGCTGTGTAAATAAGCACCCTTAGGTGTGAAAGGGGCTAATCATCTTGACTGGCTCAACCTTGACCAAATCTACAATGCTATTTTGGAGGAGTGCTCATCAATAAGGCACAACGTAATTCTAGTTGAAGATCTCTTGTGTGAAAGGGATGAGTCCATTGAAGGTGGTTTAGGGTTTTGCACACTCTCATCTTATAAAAGGAAGGGGAAGGCAGCATGAGGAGGTTGTTGAGGATATGATATTTTGATATATTGTATGTTTAGACCATATATCTTTCTTTGGTTGTTTAGCCTAGATTGCAAATGCTGTTTAGCATTGGAATTTCCTGTTTAGGAGTTCCTCCTCTTCCCATTGAGTAGCCCTTGGGAGAGTTTGTGTTGCATAGTCCACTATTTGGCTTGAAGGCCAAGCTTCTCCTTTCAATTACAACTTAGATCCTGTTGAGGGTTTGGTTGTCTTTTCAAGCTGCAACAAGTGGAGATTAGATCTATTCATATCTAAGACATTTTAGTGCCCTTTTTCAGTGGAGGAGTCCTCTGCTCTATTGGAGGAAGTGTATTGAAGTGATTGAGCTTCATTTCTTGATCTTGGCATGTGGCCAACTGATATCTATACCTTACAACGTAGTTTCTATTCTAGATCTGCGTTATTCTTGTAGGAGTTGTTGCAGGGAGTTTGGGTGCACTATCTAGAGAGCTAGTTTCTGAGTGTTGGGGATCTGCCCTTCACTTTGAGGTCCATTGGAGGTGATCTACATATTGTATATTTCAGATCTGATCTGCATATTTTTAATACTTCAGAATTTCTGAATATTTCTGCAGATCTGCTTTCTTAGATCTCAGATCTATTGCTTATCCTTGGTGTAATGCTCAAAACCCCAAGGGGATCTGAAAGAGGAGCCTTTCTAGTGCATGGATATGATTTTTTATGCACAGATCTACTCTAGATCTAACATGTAATCCAGATAGTTTGAAGCCTAATAAAATAACACTGTCAAGGCAATTTCAGTCCATTCATGTGGTTGCAACACCTCTTTTGAGGGGATTTCTTCTGTTTATGTCTTGTATTTCTAGATATGTATTTCATGAGCCTCATTATACAATTATCTTGCTACTGTAAATACTATTGAAGAATATTTTATTGGCCTCCTACCCCTGCTATAAGTGAACTGCGTTATTTCATTGCTGTATTGTTCATACATTGCTGTAGTCCTATTCTTGGGTATTTTCCAGCTGTACTAGGTGTGGGAGATATGTTTAACCCACCTAGAAAGATTTGTTTCTATTCCATTCTTGGATTTGGGTCTTAGATTATCAGATCTAAGGGATCTACGGGCTGATTTCATATTCTATAGCATCCATTTCTGAAAAATGCATTTTTTCAGACATGCCTAGCTAGCAGTCCCATTTTGGGATATTACAGTATATCCTGAGGGAGGAGAATATATTGGCTGATTCTTTAGCAGTTGCAGCCAACACCTTCAAACCTCCCATAAATCCCAGGCGAAGGTAGGAAATTGAAGTTAGACATAGACCTTCTATCCCTGACAATGTGAAACATTGGCAGGTGTTTGATGATGATGAATAGATAAATTAGTTCCTGTCAATGATTGGAAACTTTGAAGATGCTGAGATAGACCAAGAGGAAGAAAAAATAGAGCAGAGAATAGAAATAAGAAACCTCAAGCAGTAAATAGGTGAACATAAGCTTATCTAATTGAAAGATAATGTGCTCCCTAGAGGGTTGTTTCCCCTTGAAAGATTATTCGATGCTAATGATGTTGCCGTTGATTCAAAGAAAACATAGTAAGAAGAAGAGATGGAAGATTGTAATTTGGGAACTTAGCAGGAGCCCAAAATAATGAAAGTTTTCAAATGGGTTACCAAAAACTACAAAGAAAGATACATTGATCTTCTTAAGAAGTATATGGATGTGTTTTCCCGGTTGTATGAAGACCTGAAAACATATGACAAAAGCATTATTCAACATAAGATTCCATTGAAGGACGGGCTCAAACCACACATACAGAAGCTCAGACAGATCAATCCCTTGTTGTTATCTCCAATCGAAAAATAAATGAAGAAACTGTTGCAAGCAAAAATTATAGTCCCTCTCAGATATCCAAACTGGGTTTCCAATCTGGTCCCTGTAAGAAAGAATAATGGAGAGATAAGACTATGTGTAGACTTCAGGAACTTGAACCGAGCATCTCTAAAAGATAATTATCCTTTTCTGAAAATGGATTATGTCTTACAAAAGGTGACAGGAGCTCACAGATTGTCTATGGTTGACGGATTTTCTCGGTATAATCAGGTAGCAGTAGAAAAAGAAGATTAGAAGAAGACTGCTTTCACTGCACCTTGGGGCACCTTCATGTACGTAAGGATGCCATTTGGCCTTATGAATGCAGGTGTGACATTTTAGAGGGCCATGGACATAGCCTTTGTTGGTGACAGGTTTGTAGTTATATATTTGGATGATGTAACTGTTTTCTCAGGGTCAGATGATGAACACTTGGAGCATTTGCAAAAAAAATTTCAAAAGTGCAAAAATTTTGGTTTGTCATTAAATCCCAAGAAATCTTTATTTTCCTTAGAAGAAGGTAAGTTATTGGGTCACACAGTTTCTAGACAAGGAGTAAAGATTGACTCGGCAAGGGTGGAAGCCATTCAGACCATTCCTTTACCCAAAGGCAAGAAGGATATCCAGAGATTCCTGGGAAAAATAAACTTTTTGAGGAGGTTTGTTCCCAATTATGCTGAGATCGTGAGAAGTATAACATATATGTTGAAGAAAAATGCAAGAGTGAAATGGGATAAGGAAGCAATAGATGCATTTTTTAGAATAAAGGAAGCGCTGTAGGAAGCTCTAGTTCTGATTAGTCTAGACGATAAAAAATCCTTTCAGGTATTATCATTTTCATCCCCCACTACTATTGCTGCTGTGTTGTTGCAGAAAAATGACAATAGTAAGGAGCAACCAGTTGCATTTTTTAGTAAAGTTATCAGAGGTGCTGAGCTCAAATACAATATTATGGAGAAACAAGTATATTCTTTGGTCAAAGCACTGAAAGCCTTCAAGACTTACGTGTTGTAGTCCCAAATAACTACTTATGTTCCTAATTCTGCTGTGAAAGACGTGCTGGTCCAAAGTGATATTGAAGGAAAAAGGGGGAAGTCGATAGAAAAAATCCAAGAGTATGATTTGGACATCAAACCCACCAAGATGGTCAAGGGACAAGGTTTAGCGAATTTGTTGACAGAGACATATTTTCAAGCCTTTGGAATTAATCTGTTGGCACCAGATGGAGCTGTTAATGAAGAGGGTCAAAGCAAGTCCAAAACATGTATTCAATACAAATTTTTGTGCTCTGATTGGTATTGTGCACTACCTACGTTTCTTTTCTTGTCTAACTTCAATAAATAGAACAAAATTCAAAGCTCTCAAGCTCAAGTCTCAGCCATATGTTATCATAGAAGAAAAGCTATACTTGAAAGTTCTTGTTGGTATTTTGCTGTTATGTTTGACCGAAGGAGAATCTATTGAATTCACTAAACAATATCATGAAAGTCTATGTGGAGGACATTATAGCTGGAAGGTCACTGCTCATAATATTCTCAAGTCAGGCTTCTATTGGCCAACCTTGTTTGAAGATGTTTATAGACTGGTCAGAAGTTGTCAGAAGTGTCAGTTGTTTGCTGAAAAGAAAAAACTTGCTCCATTAGCTCTCATCCCATTATTTATTGAAGAACCTTTCAGGCAATGGGGATTGGATTTTATTGGAGAGATAAATCCACCATCAAGTGGACAGTTCAAGTGGATTCTGACCGCCACTGATTATTTTACAAAATGGGTTGAAGCAATACCCACGAAGAAGGTAGATGACCAAGTAGTGATAAAGTTTCCTGGAGGAAAACATCTTCAAAAGATTCAGATGTCCAGTCAAAATTGTGACTGAAAATGCTCAGGTATTCAACTCTGCTCATTTCATTAATTTCTGTCAAACATATAATGTAATTTTATCACATTCCACAACATATCATCCCCAAGGGAACAGACTAGCAGAGTCCTCAAATAAGACATTGGTCATAATCTTGAAGAAGAGAATCACCGAGAATCATAAGGATTGGGATATGAAGTTGAAGTTTTCCCTCTGGGCAGTTTGAGTCACTACCAAGAGATCTACTGGGAAGTCTCCCTATGAACTGGTTTATGGAACTCAAGCACTATTTCCTACTTAGTTGGCCAAACCAGTGATTTCTTTCCTTCAAGAAGCTTAGGAAGAGCCTAATGATCTAGTAAGGAGATTGAAAAAAATAATCGAGTCAAGTGAAAACAAAAGCAAAGTCAGGTATAATTTTATTACTTATCAGGAAAATATGAAGTCTATATTTTAAAGGAAAGCAAAATAAGTTCTCTTTCAAGCAGGAGATCTGGTAGTGAGATGGGACACCAGAAGAGAAGACAAGGGGAAGCATGGTAAATTTGATCCTCTATGGTATGGTCCATTCATAATCTCTGAGGCAAGGTCAAATAACACATTCATTTTGGAAGATATAGTTAGAGATCTAGTAAAGCTACCTGTGAACGGGCAATATCTGAAGCATTACTTCCATCATTAAAAGTCAACACTCCTCCATTGTAAATACCAGATTTCTCATTGTTCATATGTCACCAAGAAATATTTGACTCCATGCCCAATGGATAAGGCACTAGTCTACGGTTCTTAGTGCTTCTGTGGAAGAAAGCACTATCCCCAGGTGGAGCCATATGTTGTGGCTCATTTGCATTTACCTTTGAAATATTTTTCAAAACACCGAAAAGACATATATGTTTCAAAATGTAAAGGTTTGTGTGTCATATAATGATTTTGATTTATATGTTGGAACATTTAACATTATGTGATGAGATGTGAAGGTAGGTCGAGTCGGGCTTGGTCACGTGCAGAACAGTTCAAGAGCTAGACCAAAGGGCACTTTCAGGACATTGCATATTGGACAGGGTCGATTCAGGCTCATTCACAAGCTTAGGAGGGACTAGCACAATTGAACACCGAATAATTTCGGGAGGGTTATGCCGTGGAGTAAGCAAACTAATTTCGTAAAGGAAGAGAAAGGGTGAATTTCCCTTAAAAACTTAAAAGTTCTGAAGGAGGCGCAAAGGGGAAAACAGACGGTCGGGATCAAAGCGCAGAACCAGAGCAGAGAGATGGATGGAGGAGATTAAATCACAAGCCGCAAACAACAAGTTTCAAAAGATAGGCATGGGAGGTAAATGATAAATTGGCCGAAGTTCGATGTGCCATGCCTGGTGGGACCCAATTGCATAGTTCACATCGCTAGTTTTAATAGTTAAGGGCTAAGGTAAATGTTATACTTGCCAAAGCGCGATGTGATGGGGCCCGATCGTAAAATCGCAAATCGCAAATTTTAAAGGATAACCGCGGAGGTAAGTGATAAAGTCTCCGAAATTTGATGTGCGATGCCCAGTGGGACCCGATCGCATAGTGCACATTACGAAACTTAGAAGATAAGTGTCAAAGAAAAGCTAAAAGCAGCAAATGCGATGTGCGGGCGGATGCGACATAGTTGCAAAAGTGAATTCCAAAGGTTTTTAGATCCGGAAGTAAGGCATTTTCGTGTGTTAAACTGTGTCAGAGGGAGAAAAGAGGTTATAACATGAAACCGGTGAAACGCCTTGGCAATGAAGAAATAGGCAGAACACGACATAGAAACTCGGGTAGGTGACTTGATGCAGAACAAAGGAGAAGAGGTAGAGTCAGGTAGCAGGTGATATGAGTGACAACGTTTGAAGCATAGGAGCATAGGCAGGGTCGGCAAGAAAAGTGTATAGTGACACCATTACGAGCACGACAGCTGGGTCAAGTCGGGCATGGAGGCGTCGTTACAGAGCTGTGCAACCACTGCATCATGACCAAAAATGCCACCTCGATACTGCGGGAGGATGCGTCAGCAACATCAAAATCAACAAACAAACAATATTTCTAGTTTGAATTTTCTCTCTCAAGTATGATTGCACAAGTTATCTTAACATCTTAGGTAGTAGAATAGTTTCAAGAAGTTTAGTAGTTATGAACCACTGTGATGTATTTAAGTAGATAGAAATAAAGAAAAGGGGTTTTGAGTTTTGGACCTTTGGATGACTCTTATTTTATGACTAAATTCTCTTAGAAATTAATGAAAGAAGATCAAGTTTCCTACACCTGTTGATGTTGATACGTCTTTCCTATTTCGCTCCATGGCTATTCCTCTTTGAATGAAGTGAAGTAATGTAGCAGTCGGTCTCTTAATTACATTTGTGAGTAAGAGTTAAATAACCTTAATTTGCGCTCGTTCACCTCATCTCTTCTCTCTTCATAAACTCCTGATAGAACTTTAAAGTGATAGATTCTGTGTTTACAACATATTTTAAGTTCTCTCTTCCTCCACGAATTTCCTCTGAAACTTAAAAGTGGTAGATTTTGTGTTTTGAGCATATCATTTTGAGTTTCTCTTATAGTTCTTCTTTTCATTCCATTAAAATATCAACAGTTTATGGCATTGTGAAGGCTTTCATTATATCAGATTATTGAGGGTATTAAGTAACTTAATTCCAAGGGTGTTAAACAAAGGCCATTTGATATGGTAATTATGACATACATTTATAAAATGTCTGAAGCACTGATTCCTTACCATAACCAATGGATTGTTTCTTGAGATACAATAGGATGGACCTTGTACCATCAAAGGTTAACCTTGGGGAACCAACGTTTGACCTTGAGGAATTAACGGTTGGCCCTAAGGCTAACCAGACTGTCCCTGAAAACTAGGTTGGCCTGAAGGAGGCGGGCTAGGCTATCCTTGAAAAGCAAGTTGGCCTAATGGTTGAGATGAGCCAGGCTACCCTTGAAGACCAGGTTGACCCGGCTAACCGAAGGAGGGTTGGCCTTGTTGCACAAGAGGTGGGCCTTGCTGAACGTAAGGCTGGTACTATTGCACAAAAGGTAGTCCCTGAGGTGGATAGGTTTACCGCTGAGGAACATAAGGTACTCCTTGTTGAATGCATGGTTTACTAGTAGGACCATAGGGTTGTCCCTGTATATGGGAGGGTTGTCCTTGCAGACCATAGGGTTTTCCCTGTTGGTACGTGAAATGATTTGGCTGAACCAGAGCTTGATTCGTCTGAACATACAATGGACCTTGCGGGAGAGGCCCATGGTAATATTCATGATTCCCGTACTCATCATAGTACTGTGGTAAATTGATCAGAGTCTGAACCTGCTGACAACCCTGGGGGAGGTAGTTGTGATGTTGAATAGCCATTATATATTGGTCATACGAAAAACCTCCCATAATAGGATTATAAGAGATAGGTGTACTACCAATTGGTTGATGGACTCTTAATACGTGAGGTTGTGATCCACTCACAATGGGTCCAGAAGACATCACGGAGGCATTGGGATGCACTCCACGAATAGTAGAAGTTGACGAAAATCATGTAACCATACTAACAGATGGTCCAGAGGAAGCCACACATATAGTGGGCTAGGTTAGGACAGACATGACAATCATCAAATAATGGGAATCGAAGAATATGGACCTGATACAAATGACCTTGTAGAAGGAGTAGCAATACTCAAACATAACGGGTTCCGCTACAAAGATGAAGCACCAGAAATCATTTGTCCCAAAGAATGATAACCGGGCGGGAGAGGCTGAGAGGAAGGCTGAGTCGTCTCATAAGGAAAATTTTTGGGAGGGAATTGATATTCATCTGTAGATATGAAAGTCTCTTCACTACTAACAGGACTCGAGGCATCCATGTGAGAAGAAGACATGTTGTTAGGGAAAAGCTGGCGAGCGGTAGAGGGAAAAGCACTAGACAATGGTGTTGTAGGAAAATCCGAGCGTTGAGGGGTGTTGGGAAGGTAAATCCTCTATGCGGAAAGAGACGATCCCTTTAGCCCTAGAGTGGGTCTAGAAACAAAGGGACAAGCTAAAGTGTAGGTTCCTAATTAATGAATGAAAAGGACAGGGTAGATTAACCCACCTGGAGTCCAACGCTGTCGTCACTGTAGTGGTGGTGGCCTCTTGATCTCTGTCTCGACGGGTCACAATCCTTCTGCACCAGTGCTCAGATACCTGCACGAAGATCAACAAACAAGAGCAACATACAAAACAATTATTTCATTCATAATAAACTAACCAGTCAAGGAAGGTTAAGCATATTGCATCAAATAAAACACATTAACGCAAGATGGAAACCCGACAATAGTCATGTATATATATAAATAGAAGAAAGAGTTACAACCGGAGCCTTGACGTCGCAGCATCCTCCAGCAGGGTTCTGTTGAAGCGTGTCTTGAAGGATCGTCGAGGAATTCGGATGAGGTGAGGACACAAACCTAAGCTCTCTCGACAAAGGTATCTTTCCGTTCTATCTTTCTAGCGAAATGTTCAGGAATTCTCTTCAGCCTTTCAGCTATATTTTGTTCATCTCAGCTAGTGTATCAATGGGAGATAGTTTTATTTATAGAGGGAGATGAGGAGGTTGGGATCCCTAAAATGGTGGAAGGGAGGCCTTATCCCTTGGGAGGTTTCCCCAAAAGGTGGAAACAAGAGGCCAAAGGAGGGGGGCCGTGGTTATTTAATTGAACCACTCCAGATGACTCGCCCATGAAGTTGTTAGGATAAAAACTTCGCCTCTATATTTAAAAAAAAATTCCATAAACAGGTTGGCATGGGTAGCTCACTGGGATAGAGTGCTAATGGGCGTGGGGTCCAGTGTTAATCTTCCTCATCTGCGCGAGGGCATAACGATTTACTAGCGCCAAGGAAAAAACATGTGTTTCTAATGGTCTGCTCAGGAAATTGTGAATAGAAGGATTGCTGTCCTCATGGCAAGGGATGAAATGATGGTCTTTGCAAGGCATGACACTTCTGATTAGTCACATAAATGATCCTCCAATGTGTGGGATGGGGATTACAGGGATAGTGACCAAATGCTGTGTAACAGATGCCCCCTAAAGCACGAGGTCCGAGAGAGAGGGAGGGGTGAAATGATTTACGAGAACGCGTTCGAACCAAACACTGCTGTCGAAATACCTGCAAGTACAAATACAATTGATATCTCTAATACATGAACATGTGTCATGGGCGCAACCATCCATAATAGTACATATATAAATTGAGATCCGAGGTATGGACACAACCATCTAGCAGTAAGGATCAACAAATAGACTCAGGTATGGTCGCAGCCATCCAAACAAAAGAGTCATGCATAAAGTCATGATAAACCACAATATCCCACAGCCTGGATCTTATCAGACAAAACCCAGAGTCTTGCGCTCCATCTCGACCCGAACAAGTACAAATTCAAGCATGCGAATATGTGAGTTGAAGTCGAACATGCAAGAAAATCACTCGATTACCAACCAATGATGAAAGCTGTTAACATGCACGAGAGAAACCACCAATAATGACAATGGATCTCAAGGTACAACAGGTACAATCCACGTAATGTGAACAGTGATATGGTGTCGAACACCCGTAGAATCACTCGATCAAAGGCCATTGATGTGGACCTGTCGTCGAGTGCGAAGAACCTGCCATTGAGGCATGCAAGCTCCAAGGTACCAGAAGGGAGTCTCTAGATCAACTTCTTGGATAATGAGATGAAGTCGACAGGAAGTGACCAGGTTAAAGGAGGGCCATAATGTTTCCCACATCATCGACACGAGACAAAGGAACATGATGATAGTGAATTAGGACCAACAGAGAATCAGAGGGAGGTTGAAAACTGCAGATGCAAACTTCTCTTGAACATATCAGTGACACGACTCTGGATTTGGAAGTATTTGATCACATCAAGGGATTTGAGGTCATGATGACGTGGCAAAGAGCATATGAGAGGTCAAAACGGATTACCCAAACCTACGGAGGCAAAAATCACGAAATGAGATGTCCCTAACCCGACACAAATGCAGACGAGTGTCATGTTCAAGAGTGACATACTGCCAACACAACTAAAAAATGGTTCCATTTTCCCCCACCATTTCTAGCGAGTACCCCAATTATTTTTTGAAAAACAAGCTTGAAGGGGATAGCATATGCTTGTAATGTAAGTTTGTCCTTCAGACAAATCCATCCTTGTACATTTTATGAGCCCTAGGAAGGAGGAACTCGGGTAACGTCATGGTGACGATGTCCGATGTCATCAGTGCTTAACGAGTCTAACAAAGGAAGAACTCGACACCTTTTCATGTTTAGAGAGTTTGAAAAGAAGTAGAAAATAAAACTCCAGCAAGTCCCTTTTCGTAAATAGTCCTTTAGATCCGAAAAGGTAGAAAACAATATCTGAAAGAACCTCTTAGTCGCGATAGGCTAAGGTATTCCCTTTTCATAAATAATCTATCCTAGCCCGAAAAAGGGGCAAATGTATACTGGGTAGATATCGTTTCGCAACCATTTAATGAGTTCAAAATGACAAGAGTCTCATAAATCTTTTTCAATTTTAGAGAGTAAGAAAAGAGCTGAAAGATGACTCTAGTAGTGACTTTTTAGTGTTTTTACCAAGTCCAAAAAAGTATAAAATACAACTCGTTACTTCATCGCTATCTCATTTAAAGACCTGTCGCTACACAAGACACAAACGTAAAACCCATTTCTTGAAATAACATAATGTAATAATCGAAAAACATGTCTTAAAACCTAATTAGGGTTTCGTGTTGTGAAACTAGTTCCAAAAATAGAAGAAAAAAGATATCAATGCCTTAGAAATAAGCCACTTCGAGGGGGAAACCTCCAATACATTACATGAATGAGAAATTCTTGGATGATACAAATTACAAAACCTCCTTTCTATATATAGGAGTCCACGGGGCCACAACGTAATCCTAGTGGGGCCATAATGTAATCCTAGCCGACCTAACAATAATAACTTAAGGGCACAATAATAACAATATGGGGGTTACAGGGGTATAATAATAACAATAAGGGGGTTACACTAATAATGATAAGGGACTATACTAGTAATATAGGGACCTAACATGCCCCTCTCCTTCAAAAAAGTGTTGTCCTCAATGCTTGAGTAGCTCTGGGTGCTTCTGTATAAAATTCTCATCCTCACATGTAGAATCTTCAGTGGGTAAGTTCTTCCACTTGATGAGATACTTTGAAAGTGATCAATTTTGTAGCTGTCGAGTTCTTCTTTCCGTGACCACTTCAGGTTCCAATATGATTTTTCCTTCCTCATCAAGTTCTGGCAATATTGTTTGAACTGGAATATTTTCACCTATAACCTTCTTTAAGCATGAAACATTGAAAACTGGATGCACTCGTGAAGAAGAAGGAAGCTCCAATTTGTATGCCATAGTACCAATCTTTTGCAACACCTTGTAAGGACCATAGTACTTTGGCGATAATTTATTATCCTTCTTAGCTTGCTTGAGGGACAATTTTTTGTATGGTTGTAGCCGTAAAAATACCCAATCTCCTACATCAAAACTTCTCTCGCTGCAATGTTGATCTGCCTGTTGTTTCATTCGATTTTGTGCCAAAGTCAGGTTATCCTTTAAGAGTTGGAGAACTTCTTGCTGATTCTCGATGTGATCTTCCACTGCTTGAACCTTCGAATTTTCTCTTAAATATGATGTGATGGATGGTGGATGATATCCATAAAGTGCCATAAATGGGGTCATTTTTGCTGCAGTATGGAAGGAAGTGTTATACCACCATTCAGCAAGAGGTAACCACTTGACCCATTGTGTTTGTTTATGAGATACAAAACAACGAAGATATCCTTCCAAACATTTATTTACTATCTCAGTTTGACCATCAGATTGAGGATGATAAGATGAGCTATGAGCTAATTGAGTACCCAAACAAGAAAATAACTCCGTCCAAAAATTTCCAGTAAAAATGGGATCTCTGTCGCTCACAATAACCCTTGGGCTTCCATGTAGCTTTTGAATTCTGTCCATAAATGTAGTAGCAACTGTACTTGCTTTAAATGCATGAGATAAAGCACAAAAGTGTGCATACTTGGTAAGTCTATCAACTACCACCATGATGACACTCTTTCCTTAGGACTTAGGTAAACCTGTGATAAAATCCATTGAAATCTCCTCCCAACGTTGACTTGGAATGGATAAAGGTTGTAGAAGTCTCGGGGTCTTAATTGTTTCCACTTTATTCTGCTGGAAAACCAAACATTCCGCCACAAATTTTTGAATATCAGATTTAAGGCCATCCCAAAAAAATTCTTTCTTCACCCTGTGGTAAGTTTTTAAAAATTCTGAGTGTCCTCCTAAAGGAGAAGTGTGCAATTCCAGAAGAATCTTTTGTTTTATTTGGGAATTATTACAAAGATATAAGCGATCTTTGTACCATAAGGAATCATTTTTCCAACTAAATGTATCAGATGTACTAGGATCTTGCTGCAACTTTTGAACGAGTGTCCACACTTCTTCGTCCTTCTTCCATTCCTCCCTTGCTTCAGTTATCCAATCTGGTTGGATAATAGAAATAAAACAAAGAAATGCTTCCACCTCTTCATTCTTTCTTGAGAGTGCATTTGCAACAACATTTAGCTTCCCTTTTTTGTAGATTATTTCAAAGTCATAACCCAACATCTTTGTGACCCATTTTTTCTGCTCTTCTGAAGATAGTCTTTGTTCCAAAAAGTGTTTAAGACTATCATGATAAGTTTTTACCTTGAAGTGTCTTTCCATTAGGTAAGTTCACAATTTCTTTAGTGCATGCAGTATTGCTAACATTTCCTTCTCATAAATAGCTTTCTGTAAATACTTTCCTTTGATTGGAAAAATTTCAAAAGAAATGGGTCTTCCTTCTTGCATTAAAATAGCACCAATTCCATTTCCTGAGACATCACATTCCACAATAAAGGTTTTTGTGAAGTCTGGTGTAGCTAAGACCGGTGCTAGGCACATTGCCTCTTTAAGATGTTCAAAGGCTTTAGTTGCTTCAGGAGTCCATGAAAATGCATCTTTCTTCAATAATGTTGTTAGAGGTGCTGCTATTCTCCCATAATTATTAACAAACTTGTGATAATACCCTGTTAACAAGAGAAATCCTCGTAACTACTTTATGATTGTGGGGACTTTCCATTCCTTAGTGGCTTTAATTTTTTTAGGGTCTACCTTAACACCCTCGTGAGATACAATATGACCCAGATATTCCACCTCTTGTACTCCAAAGAAACATTTGGATGTTTTTGCATATAATTGTTTCTTCTGCAATAGTTTAAGCACGCTGTCAACATGTTGAACATGATCCTTCCAAGACCTGCTATAGATTAGTATATCATCAAAAAATACTAGCAAAAAATTTCTAAGGAAGGGTTTGAAAATGGAATTCATCAACCCTTGAAATGTAGAAGGTGCATTGGTAAGGCCAAAAGGCATGACCAAAAATTAATAATGACCCTCATGAGTTCGAAATGTTGTTTTTGGAATATCTTCAGTCTTCATTCTAATTTGATGATATCCTGAACGAAGATTCAACTTGGTAAAATAAATTTCTCCATGTAATTCATCCAATAATTCATCAATCACAGGAATGGGAAATTTATCTTTAATGGTGAGCTTATTGAGCTCCCTATAATCTGAACACATGCACCATGATCCATCCTTCTTGTGTACCAATACTACAGGAGCAAAGAAAGAACTTTGACTAGGTTGAATTATACCCGCCTCTAACATTTCTGCAATCATATGTTCAATTTCGCTCTTTTGGACATAAGGATATCTATAAGGCCTGATTTTTGGAGGAACACTTCTTGGAATCAAATGAATAGCATGATCATGATCACGAATAGGTGGGAGTCCTTTGGGAGTTTCAAACACCTTGGAATGATTGTCCAAGAATTTTTGGAGATCTGCAGAAATAGATGATTTTGATGTTGGAAATTCTAATGAGCATAATTGTGCAATTACGCCTTGTTGTTATTTATTTAGAAGCTTTGTAATTACATTAGAGCTTATTATCTTTCCCGGCTTCCCTGAAATACCTCATAATTCGACTTCCTTTCCTTTTGAAAAAAATTTCAAGAATAGCTCTTGAAAATTAAAATTTACCGTCCCCAAATATTGTAACCATTGTGTTGAGGAGGTAAATCCCCTCTGCGGACAGAGGCAATCCCTACTAGCCCAGCAGGGGTCTAGCAACAAACAAACAATGCTATGACGCAAGCTCCTAATTACGAATGAAAGACTTGGGATAGAAGCCTACCTGGATTCCAACGCTATGATCTGAAGAAGAAGAAGTGTCCCCGTCCTTCAGCCCTGGCAGATCACAATTCTTCCACGATCTCCGCGGATGAACACCTGCACATAGAAGAAACGAACAGATACAAGCATAGGAACCAGCATACGTAACTAAACATCGGTCAGAAAATATACTCGCATTAACATGATGGAAAACGGAGTGGAACCATAATCATAGTCATCTATTAAGTAATAAACGAATAGAAGTTACAACCAAGTTCTGACGTCGCAGCTTCCTTCGAACGGGTCTCCGGTTGTCCACGTCTCGCAAAGTTCGCCAAGGAAAGGGAAAACCTCTCCAGAGTCTCGTAACAATGGTCTCCTCGCTTGAATGGGCCTTAAGGGAAAGAAGGGATTCTTTACAGCACAAAGGCACTTGGGAATAGGGAGATGCAAAGCTTCAACACTTCAAGACTAGCTTGCCATGGATCTGAGTAGGCTTTTATAGATGGGGAAGGAGGGAGTTGGGATCCCTATTATTATGGGATTGGCCCTATCAACAAGGAAGGTTCCATGGGAGGTGGCAAAACCAATTCCCTTCCATAGAACTCCCGCAGCCAAACCTCCCAACTCAAGATAGGCAATGGTTGTGAGTTTGTTTGAACTCAACTTCCGCCATCCATATTTAAAAAACATTCCCTAAAATGGGTGGCGCGATTGCTGCTCTATGACAGAGCGCCAAGTGGCGCGACCTCTTTACAGGATTTCCCTGATTGGCGCGAGCACTGAACTGTCTACCCGCGCCAATGCAAAAAGAGCTGTTTTTCATGGATTTTGCAAGGAGATGTCTCAAGGGGAAATGAAGCTCATACTCGGAGGGATGCAATGATGATGTTTTCAGTGCATGACAGTGTTCACAGGTCACGTTATGGGTCCTCCATTGTGCGGGACGGGGAATGGTAGGGACGGTGACAAATTACTGTGTAACAGATGCCCCCTAAAGCATGAGGCCCGAGAGAGAGAGGTGTGAAATGCTTTACGATAACATGTCCAACTGAAGGCCCGCCGTCGGAAAACCTGCACAGACAGATACAACTGATATCTCAAGTACATGATGTATATATATGGTATGGACGCAGCCATCCGAACAGAGTATGCTATAATCCGGATCCAGGGTATGGGAGCAGCCATCCAACTAAGATCAAACAAATAGACTCAGGTATGGTCGCAGCCATCCAATCAGTGAGTCATGTACATAATGATAATAATCCACAATCGCAGCCTGGATTACAACAGACACAATCCAGGGTCTTGCGCTCCATCTCGACCCAACAAGTACAAGTTCGAGCATGTGAATATGTGAGCTGATGTTGAACACGCAAGAACATCGTCTGATTACCAGCCAATGATGAAAGCTGTTAACAGACGCGAGAGAAACCACCAATAATGACAATGGTCCTCAAGGTACTACAGGTACAATCTACGGCGTGTGAATAAATGAGTTGACGTCGAACATCCGCAGAATCATTCGATCGGAAGTCAATGATGTAAACTTCACGTCGAATGCGACGAACCTGCCATTGAGGCATGCAGGCTCCAAGGTACCATCAGGAGTCTCTAGACCAACTTCCCGGATAATGAGTTGAAGTCGACAGGAAGTGACCTTGATCGAAGGTGGGCCATAATGATTCCCACATCATCGACACGAGACAGAGAAACATAATGTTTTGTTGCGAATCAGGATCATATGAGAAACAGAGGAAGGTTGATATTTGCAGAGGCCAACTTCTCTTGAACACATAAACGGCACGACAATGGACTTGGCAGTATTTGACATCAACGGATCAAAGGTCATGGCGACGAGGCAGTGAACAGATGAGAGGTCAAAAGAGATTACCCAAACCCATGGAAGCAAAGTGAAGCAACGAGATGAGATGTCCCCAACCCGACACGAATGCAGGCAAGTGCCATGTTCAAGAGCGACATACTGCCGACGACAACGACGATGGTTCCATTTTTCCCCCACCATTTCTGGCGAGTACCCCAATTATTTTTGATAACAAGTTTGAAGGGGATAGCATATGCTTGTGATATAAGTCCGCCCTTCGGGCGAATCCATCCTAGTGCATTTAACGAGTCCTAGGAAGGAGAAACTCGGAGAACGTCATTTCGACGAAATCCAATGTCATCAGGGTTTAACGAGTCTGAAAAAGGAAGAACTCGGCGTCTTTTCATGTTTAGAGAGTTTGAAAAGACAGCGAAAAAGAAAACTCCACAGGTCCCTTTTCGTAAATAGTTCCCCAGACCCGAAAAGGTAGAAAACAATATCCGGGAAAACCTCCTAGTCGCGATAGGCTAGGGTATTCCTTTTTCGTAATTAATCCATCCCAGCCCGAAAAAGGGTTAAACTTATACTGGGTGAATGTCGATTCGTGTCCATTTTAACGAGATCGAAACGACAAGGGCCTCGGCGATCTTTTCATATTTAGAGAGTCAGAAAAGAGCTGAAAGATGACTCCAGAGTGACTTTTTTGTGTATTTACCGAGTCCGAAAAAGTATAAAATACAACTCGTTTCCACCTTTTAAGTCGCAAAAACCTGCCGCTGCACATACCCAACAAGCGTAAAATCCATTTTCGACATAATACATGCAAATATTTGACAAAAATAACTTTTAGAACTCATTTAACGTCGAAAAGTTATAAATATGTCTAATTGGTAAAAAATAAAATTACTTTTTACTATTTACCTTGTGGAGAGCAACAGTGGTCCATTTGGAGCAGAATCTCCCGACGGTGATTGCGACCAATCCAGGAAACCATTCAGCGTCTCGTCTGTGACAGGTAAGAGGCGCTCCTTTTCTCTTTCTTTCCATACATTTTTTAATGATTTCCCTTCATAAATCAGCTCTGTAAGGGCACTTTTGAAATTTTAGGGCCGGGCCCAGTGGCGCGGGTATCGGGCACGAACCCGCGCCACTGAGCTCTTTTTACTAAAGGGGCCGCGCCACCTGGCGCGACTGTTAGCAAAACAGTCGCGCCAGCGGCGGAACCCAAATTTTCGCCTAAAATTCCGACATTTATACCAAATTTCTTGAATTTTGAAGCTTACAAAAGATCTAATCAGGGGCTCTTGACCATGTGAATGCAGATAAACACTCAAAATGGCAATTGAATGGAAGGAACGAGAGCACAGAGATGAGGATGAAGAGGCCATGCAAAGCCAGGCTTGCATGAACGCTCTGAGAGACTGCGGATTGAAAAAGTTCTTCCTCACGCCATGTTTACGAGCTTAGCCCGAGCTTCTCCAATATCTAATCAACATCTGGGATGAAAATGACCAAGTATTCAGAATACGAGACCAGGTGCTGGAATTGGAGGTCACTGACATTTACTTCATTACTGGATTGTCCCGCAGGGGTCCAATCCCTGTACTGACTGGGAGCAGACCATTAGGGGAAAAGATGGAAGAGGTAATGGCGCGGGTGTGCCGAGGGGCACAAACAGGATGAGGAAGTAAGAAAGTGTACATCTCCACCATCCCTGATCTAGCACTGAGAGTAGTTCTCCACTCCATTACGCGGGCTGCTGGGTCGCAGGCTCCGCACGAGGCCACGAAGACTCAACTCCTATTAGCCTCAGAATGCATGGGTCCCCGACTGTATGATTGGGCAACAACTGTGACCATCAATATGAAAAGGCAGCTCACAAAGTGCAAACAGGGGAAACTGAAAATGGTTCCATCTTGGTATCGTTCATTCTGGAACGCATACCAACCTTCCAAGGCCAAGAGGCCCATGTGGCGAGTCCGATACCACGAGAGCCGAGAATGGCTCGGCCCAGGCGGAGCGGTACCGAGATGCCGGGGTGGCCAACGGATGTCTGGAGAAGCCGAGGTTCTTTGGGTGGCTACGGCCACGGGCGGTCGTTGTGTGGAAATTGGCCTACTCGGGAGAGCCCCGGCCTAGGTGACCCCGAGATCTCCCATTAACAAAATAGGAGACGACGGCGGGACGAGAGGCCCGGGTAAGACCTCATATTTTTGATTTTTATGTTTTATATGTTTTTTTGTTTGTTAATACACATGATAATAACACAGTATATATGCATGCGGATGTGGGACACGAAGACCAGCGGGATGTCTCTGTCTCCCGGAGGACACACAACTCGCCCACGAGATCCGGGGGGAAGGCACGGAGGGAGAGACATTGGTCCCGAGAACCCAGGGGATCGTCCATGGGATCCCAGACTATGCCCGGCTGTCAGACGTACCGATGGAGTACCAGCGCCATACGGTGGGAGTTCCAAACCGGCTCCACCGAATCTTGAGGCGGCTAGTGCGTGCAGTGACGTGCTATCATGAGCACCATGCGGATTAGTCTCTAGGATTTATGCCACACCTATTTTTGAGAGACAGAGTGTCTCAGGATGTATTAAGACAATTATGTATATTTTTTGAGTTTTGTGACGCACACTGTGCAAACATTTCGACACACATATATATATACATATGAATATTTTGGATGGATCTTTCTTTACATGTGATGATGTTTCCTATATGTCATGCAAATGTCTAATACATATGTAATCTAATGTATCAGTTACATAACAAACGACCCAATGCGAAATGTATTCACACAATGCATCTAATCACACATTTCATTTTTACGCAAGCTTAAAAGCACACATGAACACACACATATGCAAACTATGCTTGAAACGAGTTTTATTTTTACGCAAGCTTAAAGCACAAACTATGCTTGATAATAAGAAAGACGGGCATGCCCCCCATCATGTTGTCTCAAATCGAGGCACATGCCCCCCAAGCTTCACTCGATTGAAAATGGAGTGAAGATTGACCACACACGAGATTTGAGCTAAGACTGACAGAACTCGAATTGAATATGCTTGTGTTTCATTATTTTAACGAGGTTGACACACTTAAAAGAACTATCCTCAAACACCTCGTTTCATGGTTTAAGGAGCTTGACACAAGACCAGGAACTGTGCTCCGAGAGCCTGGTTTCATTTTTTAAAGAGCTTGACCCAGGGAGGAAACCATGCTCTAACCGACTTACATCAAAATGAACGAGAAGGCGGTGCTTCCAAGAGTTCCACTCCTGATGGAAGGGAAACATCCTGGAAGTCAGGACCCAATGCCCCCAGTACATTATGCACAACGGCATCATCACTGAGCACAGGCACGGGGTAAGTAGCCACATAGTTGACCTGCAGTGAGGCAGAGACAACAGGTGGATAAAAACCAGGAGGGGGTGATGGTGGACCAGTTGCCACATTAGGACCAAAGAATGACATCTGATCAATGGTCACGATCATTCCTTCATGCGGAAAACAGGCCACACGAAAGAGGGAGGAGACGAGCGCTCCCATGGCATAGGTCTAATCACGCCCCAAAAGCAGATTGAAATCCAAGGGGCCTGGAACGACCATCACGTCCATATGGACGGTTTTGCCTCCCAAAGTAACAGGTAACCTTGGAAGGATCCCCAACGGTTGACTCGTTCTTCTATTGAATGTCAACAGATTCTGCGTAACAGGCGCAAGCGGTGGCGAACCGAAAGCTTGCCAGGTAGTTGAAGACAGAATACTAACAGATGCACCTTCGTCTATAATGGTACTGGGTACAACCAGACCAAGAGCCTGTACTGTGATCTCGAAAGGCACATAAGACGGAAGGCGAAATCCTGCAAATCGATTCCAGTCAAAGGAAGCGACCAAACTACTCGAAGGGGCTACCATCGACAGGCGAAGGTCTTCCCCTGATGTTACGGAAGAAGCACCCTCCATGACCTCCATCTCAAAGGCGGGAGGAATATCCTCCGTAGCCTCCATCATGGGAGGCGGAGGAGGAGCTTCTTGAAGCACAGGGACAGGAGAATCTTTCTCCAAGTCTGAAGAATCTGAAGAGATCAAAAGGACATGGGGGGTGTGAGGTCCACTCTCGACAGAAAAGACCTGGTGCACCGTGGACGGGGCCAGTTCAACCGATCCTACGACCAATGGTTGGTCAGGGACGGATTCGTGAATTTGAATTTCTGGGGGAGTGGGATCGACCAAGGATAACTCTTGACCAATCATTGGATCAGCTGGCAGAGGACTCGAAGAAAGCCGATTATAACCAGGTGGAAGGCGTGGTGTGGAACCGGTCGAGTTGTCCAAAACTAGTTTGGCTTCATCCATATAAGGACAAAGGTGAATGGCATGGTGCCCTTCACACAACTTGCAGGGATTGGTGATCTTACCCTGCTTCTTAGGAGTCTTATCAGTACCAGATGAATACGTGCCCCCAACCTGGCTCCCGGAAGTCAAAGGCAATGGCGGTCGGCCGTCGGACCATGTTTCGAGCACCTTGGGAATGCCAGGGCAGTCTCGAAGCAAATGATCTCCCGCACACAACATGCATGGGAACTTGACTTTCTGCGGAGGGTCGGAGGGCCCATCAAGATGAGATTTCTCATGGACAGTAGCTGTACATTTAGCCTCTCGCTTATCAGACTTCTTCTTCTTTGTCTTCTTCTTCTTCTTCTTAGCCACCTGGTTACTTGAATCCAGACTTTCACCAGGCGAAGTAGAAGAGGAGGACGCAGAAACAGGCGAAGAAGGGGAGAGGTCCACCCTGGAATCAACATGAGGTTGTTCAGGTGGAGGAACTGATTGAACAGTAGTGGAGACATTCGGGACAACAGAGGTTGAGAACAACCAAACAGGCAACCCAACAGTTAACCCAGGAAGGGACAATGTCGCCATGTAAGGAGCACCAACATTTCCAAAAGGAGGAAAATGACCAGGATTCCCTTCTGAGGGGATTCCTTGGTTGGTGAACTCTGAAAAAGTTGCCATCAAGCTCAAAACCACACACGGGCTGAAAAAGAGTTAAGACACACGATCAAACGGTCAACAAGCAATGTCTAAATAGGTGTGAAATCGTGGGCGATTAATTTTTACCACATTGGAAAGTAAGAAATTCTACCGTTTCATGTTTCAAGAGTCGAGAAACGATAAAAAGATGACTCTATCTCTTTCAGAGTTGACACAAGCGTGAAAGGACAAGCGCTTGACGGCCTTTTCAAGTTTAGGGAGTCAGAAAAGACCAAATGACTGCTCAGGAAAAACTAGGCACAAAGGGTGTACCAGATATCCGTGAACTGCAATATACACCTTGGTTTCAAAAATGAAACAGAAATCAACCAAGGACTTTCCGTACGTGCAGGTAGTCTCCCCGAATGCTGTGTTCGGTGTATCACGGGTATAGGGCGGCAGACTCGGCTTCCTGTGGATAAAGGATTGAAAACCTATAGGGGTCTCCCTTTATATACGCGACGGTACGGGGAGCGTAAGTCTGTACTAGCGCTGTCTAAAGCCAACAGGCGAACGACAGCTGCTAGGTTTAACGACGCCGGAACACGTCTCTAGCCTAGACCTTGTAAATGTATTTCGTTAAGTTCCAATGCTGCCTTAGGTTAATTGAATAAATTTTACAGTTGATCTTCAATTAAGTTTCAATTTCCAGGCCTTATCGTATGTAGTGTCTCGAAATACTCCTAAATGCAAGCTATATGCCACAGTGCAACATTTCGTTCGATGAAAACTAGTTAAATAAGAGTTGAGAGCTTTTATGCAAACGAAATGAACGGAATACAAACAACAATGTCTCTAATGCAACTAATGCAATTGAACACTTTTCATTCAAACACTAATCACTAGTGATATGGAAAAGATCACAATTTGCACTAATTAACAAAAGCAAGAGAGATTTTTTTTTTTTTTGATTTTCAATGTTTAATGGCTAATGTGCACTGAAAACAAAAGGAACAATTTGAGAAATGATATCCAAGAGAGCGAAACAAACAAAATTCACTCAACAATGCAATCAATCAGATCTCTAAATTGACCCAAAGTCTCTCAAATCGAAGAAAGAATCAAAAGCTTCCGATGGACCGTGTGATCTAGGTCCAAAGCAAGGGCAAACGAATTCCGAATGAAGGAACAAACAATCACTCAAAAGACGCAGGAAAACAATCAAAGACTATTAAGAGAGTGCGGAGAACCAATCAACAAGTTGACAGGACAATCAAGACACCTAAACTCCCAAGGAGGGCTCGATACACTAAGCCACTAGATGCCCTAGGGCTCAAAACGTGAAATCGGTAGAAAGAAGCAAACAACCAAAGGACAGAGCTGAATTCCAGCCAAACAAGACTCCAACACACTCAGACAGTCGGGAAATCAAGAAGAGAAGCACTGGTCAAGTCCAGAAAGCTAAAAAATGAAGAAACTCAAAAAAGTCACAGGGGTGGCGGACTGTGGGCTTGAAACTGGCGCCAGAGGCCAATTTGCGCGATACAGACAAAGGCAACAAGCGCCAAGTGGCGCGACTGTCGGGTTAAAAACCGCGCCAGTCGAGTTCCTCAATCAAAAAATAAAAATAAGCTATTCCAGAAGCAGACCAATACAAGCTAAGCAAACCAAGAAGCTAAAACAATGAAAGAATCCAACCCAGAAGGTTCATCAAGCAAGGAGAAACAATCAAAGCGAAACAATCATAAACGAGACAAGGAAAACCGGACGTTCCCCAGTATGGTCGCCAATTTGTTGAGGAGGTAAATCCCCTCTGCAGACAGAGGCGATCCCTACTAGCCCAGCAGGGGTCTAGCAACAAACAAACAATGCTATGACGCAAGCTCCTAATTACGAATGAAAGACTTGGGATAGAAGCCTACCTGGATTCCAACGCTATGATCTGAAGAAGAAGTGTCCCCGTCCTTCAGCCCTGGCAGATCACAATCCTTCCACGATCTCCGCGGATGAACACTTGCACATAGAAGAAACGAACAGATACAAGCATAGGAACCAGCATACGTAACTAAACATCGGTCAGAAAAGATATAACTCGCATTAACATGATGGAAAACGGAGTGGAACCATAATCATAGTCATCTATTAAATAATAAACGAATAGAAGTTACAACCAAGTTCTGACGTCGCAGCCTCCTTCGTACGGGTCCCCGGTCGTCCACGTCTCGCAAAGCTCGCCAAGGAAAGGGAAGGCCTCTCCAGAGTCTCGTAACAATGGTATCCTCACTTGAATGGGCCTTAAGGGAAAGAAGGGATTCTTTACAGCACAAAGGCACTTGGGAATAGGGAGATGCAAAGCTTCAGCACTTCAAGACTAGCTTGCCATGGATTTGAGCAGGCTTTTATAGATGAGGAAGGAGGGAGTTGGGATCCCTATTATTATGGGATTGGCCCTATCAACAAGGAAGGTTCCATGGAAGGTGGCAAAACCACTTCCCTTCCATAGAACTCCCGCGGCCAAACCTCCCAACTCAAGATAGGCAATGGTTGTGAGTTTGTTTGAACTCAACTTCCGCCATCCATATTTAAAAAACAGTCCCTAAAATGGGTGGCGCGATTGCTGCTCTATGACAGAGCGCCGAGTGGCGCGACCTCTTTACAGGATTTCCCTGATTGGCGCGAGCAGTGAACTGTCTACCCGCGCCAATGCAAAAAGAGCTGTTTTTCATGGATTTTGCAAGGAGATGTCTCAAGGGGAAATGAAGCTCATACTCAGAGGGATGCATTGATGATGTTTTCAAGGCATGACAGTGTTCATAGGTCACATAATGGGTCCTCCATTGTGCGGGATGGGGAATGGTAGGGACGGTGACAAATTACTGTGTAACACATTGTACTCCTAGTACAACATTAGCACCTCCCATAGGAATGGAAAGCATTGGTATTCAATACATATTCTCCCATGGTTAGCTTGATATTATGGCATTTTACAAAGAAATTTTTAGTTCCTCCATTTGCAACCATCACTTGACATTCTGGTGCTGGTTTAGGAAACAATTCAATTCCTTGGATACCTTACAATGAATAAAATTATGGGTACTACCTGAATCGATCAACACTATTACCTTTTTCTTCTTGATATGTCCTTCTATCTTGAGAGTTTGAGGAGTGGTAATTCTTGCCAATGCATTACACGATATGGTCGGACTCATTTATTCCTCTTTTAGGGCTGGTTCCTAGTGTATATCCTCTTCTTTTGAAGATTCTTGTTCATTTTCTTCTTCCTCTTCACAATCTATGTAAAATAATTTTCTTTTCAGCACACTTATGACCTTCAGTGTATTTTCTATCAGAACTGTAGCAAAGACCTTTTGCTCTTTTTTCTTCCAATTGTTGTGGTATCAACCTTGTAGGTTGTGGAAATCAAGGAGTAGAAACACTTCCATCTTTATAGAAGTGAGTGGTAGGCTTCCTTGTCGCCATAATTTTACATTCAATTTTTCTTGCCAACATGAATGCCTTCTCCAATGAATCAGGTTCCAAAATGCGAACTTCATGTTGGATGTTATCCTTTAAAGTACCTATGAAGAGATCAATCTTGTGTTCCTCTGGAATATCAGTTACCCTTATATTCAATTTCTGGAAGTCCTCAATGTGCTCCCCCACTGAACACTTTTGTTTGAGATTTATCAAATGGCTAAAGAAAGTGTTTCTCTTTGTATCCTCATAATGTGCTACCATTTCCTCCTTAAAAATTGACCAAGTTACAATTTTTTTATGGGAGCAAAGCCATCGATACCATACAAATGTATTTTATTTTAAATGTAAATTTGCAATGCGTACCTTTTATGTGTTTTTCCCATTATTGAGATCAAAATATTGCTCCATCTGTAGTATCCATGTTACAGGATCCTTTCCATCAAACTTCCTCATATCCATTTTTGGAATATGGTGGTTCTTCCGTCCAACATTAGAGTTTATGAAATCACGATTAACATTTATTTTGTTCTCATCATGAGTTTCCTCTACTATCTTTTCACCATTAGGAAACATTTCTTGTATCAACTTTGTCAAACCTTCCATGTCTGCTTTTAGATCATTCTTAATGTTTTCCATCTTAGCATCCATGTCATCCATCTTAGATTCCATGCCAGTTTCCATGCCATCCATCTTATATTCCATTCCATTCTTGAAACCACCCATCTTACATTCCATGCCTTTATTCAAACCATCCATCTTAGTTTCCATGCCCTTCTTAAAAACTTCCATGTCATTTTTTGTTGCTCTTTGCGAGAGCGAAATTTGTTGCACTTGCTCTTGTAATTTTGCTATGTCATGTTGCCATTCTTCGTCTTCATGAGTCATAGTAGAGCCTTATAAAGGCTTAATGGGTGTTGAATTATTTTTAGGGGCCATTTAGAATCCAATAATGATATCTATTCTACAATATGCCCTTGGAATCAATTCACATTGATT